>CM052809.1:51657898-51706794 GCA_028533885.1 Nasua narica | reverse complement strand
ATGTATCTGTGTAGGTAGTACAATCAACTTACATGTTTTGATTGTGAATATTTTATGCTTTGATCTATACTTCATGTGTAGTAAAGACTGCTTTTAGAGCAGTTTTTCCAGCATAAAATGCATGCTACATGAAGATTACTAGAGTTTCATATAATGTTTTATGGGACAGATAAGGATTTTATATCACAAAAGAATAATTAAAAGATATTATTTTGTGAAGACTACTGAGTAGTATTGAAATAGCACTTCATGCACTCCTTGCCCTGGTACCTCTCTGAATGCTTGCCGTTTCACAAGGTAACTACCTTTGCCCTGCTGCCCCAACTTAATTCATACTATAGTGTTAATACATATTTAGTCCAGATACAGAATATTGGATCTGATTTGCTAGTTGTATGCAGTTTGTTTAGATATTTACTGATTTTGCCTTTGACAAATTTAAATAAATAAAATTGATGTTGTTGCAGGATTTATTTTACACTACTGCATTGTGTTTGTAGGCTAGTGTTGAAATACAATAACTTTTACATTGAACTGCTTGCAGAATGATCTATAAAATCTTCCTAGATGTCTTTCTATAACTGCTGTGGTCAGCTAGGAATCATATTTTTTTGCAAGCAAGTTAATGGGTTAAAATGACAGTGGAAACTGCTTTCTTATAGAAGGTTTAAAAAGTGCACTTAGAATCACTTGATCATGGCATTTAGAATAAAGAACCAAAGTCATTTACAATCCAGCTTGTCTTTGAAAATATTGAAAAGCAGAAGTTCATAATAAAAGTATTATGTCTTATCATATGTATGTTATTAATTTGTATACGTGTATTATCAGTTTGGTTTTAGTCCAGTGGTCCTGTTCATTCTGTGATTGAAAAGACCACGGAGAACAAAAAGTGACTGATTTTCTGATTTGCTCTTTTTTCAGTTGCTTTAAATCTTTGAAAGTAGTGCTACTATGAATCATATTATCAGTGGTGGTCAAATGGGAGTCTTGTAACTTAATTGGGAGAGAAAGGTAGGGGTGGAATCTGAAAATCTTAGGATTCTGGTTGCAGCCAAGCATACAAAAACATTGGGTTTGTCACTTTTTAATAAATTGACATAGTTTTTAATATGACATAACCTTTTTAATAAATAGTTTTTAATATGACATAAGCTTTTTAATAAATTGCCATTACCAAGAATTTGGAATAAATACATTTTATATTGATATTATTTCTTGTTGTGGAGAAATTTTCTTAAGTTTTTTATGTTTACTTGGAAGTTTTATTATCTCAGTTATAGAACCTCTGAATATTACTCTGCCTTCTACCACCATCATCTTGAGATTTTCATTGTGAGCATTACAATTTCCTGATTTCATTTTTTCCCAAAGAATTGTATTTTAAATATATGGATTATGAATGTTTAGAGTGTTTAAATATTGTTATTTTAATCTTAGTATATTAATGAGTAGGAATATAAACAATCTCTTAAAAACGTTTTGAAATTGTCTTCTTAATTACAAAAAAGAATTATAACTATGTTACCAGAAGAAAATTACTTAAAGTGGGATTGTAGGTTAGAATATATCCTAGAATTCTAATTTTTATACCAGTAGTATATAATAAAATATTTAAGAAAAATAAATATAGCATAACCAAAATCTGAAGTTGTACATATATTCTTATTTAGAGGTACCTTTCATTAAGGCAGGCAACTTGAATTGCTTCATACTAGAAAATTTAATGTATCACTCAATTACTATTCCTTAGCCCAACTTAAAATAATAGATTGGGAGTAAGGTTTTAATGCAGTGTAACCTTTGGAACGTTAGAAATAACCTCTTTCTTTCCACAATCAGTACACAGTAAGGATATCAGTTTTATCATACTTCATTAATAGATTTATAATAGCATTTATTACTACATGTATTATTTATATTTAGTAAACTTATTACATGAATACTGTGATTTCTTCTGTTACTAAGCTTATCCTAATATTAATTTATAGATAATACTATTGTCATAATATGTGAAAATATATACTTTGATTTTAAAGCTTTCAGCTGACCTCATTTTGCTTCTGGTGAAACACCCAACTTAGGGATATCTCAATAATTTTATACTATATCATAAAATGGGTGTTTTGAAAGAATTTGAGGTGGTGGATATTGTGATAAAATTTTAGTTTTGCAAAGGTCCTTATTCTCCCTTTCTTCTTCAGCACTTATGCCCTATACAGCTGTTAAACAGTATTGAAAATATTAGGACTTTGTTTGAGGAGTTGGAAAGGATTTCAAAAAAAGACTATTATCTCTTCTTGTGATGCTACCTCTTAATGATAGTCATTGGCTTTTTCATTTATTATAAAAAGCGGATTTTCTATAGTAGGTGAAAATGTTCATAAAAACTAATTTACATACCCCTTCAGATCTCTTTTGGAGTAAGAAAGGATACAAATAAACAAATAGTAATAAAACTAATTTGCATACTCGAAAATGTTGGTCTTAATGGTGCTGATGGATGGTTTCCAATTTGTAGCAAAGTAATTAAAAAAACATTATATTGAAATGTACTTTATTAAAAAAATAGAATGCCAAAATACAATATCGGGCAGATTTATCTTGTCCTTGTCTCTTTTGTTGATGATCAAATAATAAACCAGGATTCATGATTTTATAAGTATACTTGGATAATCTTGTCAGCTTTCTATATCCCCAGCACTGTAGATGCCAATATATGGAGGACAGTAAGAGTTTTAACTTGGAATTATAGTCTTTAACGAATCTATTCCTTTTTTTCTATTATCCAGTGGGTTCTCAAAACATGGTTTTCAGGCTTCCCGTCCTAGAAATCATCTGTGATGCTTCATAAGATGTAAATTCTTGGGCCCCACAACAGAGCTACAATCTTGGACCTGATACCAAAACCCTGTAGTTTTAGTAAGAATTCTAGATGATTTTTATGGACACTGAGGTTTATTAACTTGTGCCCTAGAGCAGAAGTCAGCAAACCTTTTCTGAAATTGCTGTATAGTGAATATTTTCAGCTTTATGGTCTTTAATGCAACAATAGTTGGCACCTGAACAATGTAGGGATTAGTGATGCATCCAAACCCACTCCCTCCTACAGTGACAAATCCAGTTTTAACTATGACTCCCCAAAATCTTAACAGCTGATAGCATACTATTGATCGGAAGCCTTACTAATAACATAAGCAGTTGACTAACACATACTTTGTACGTTACATATAGTACACACTGAGTTCTTAAAATAAGCCAAAAAAATAGAAATGTTGTTACAAAAGTCATAAAGAAGAGAAAATACCTTTACAGTACTATACTGTTATTTATTGAAAAAAATCCACAATAAAGACCCACCGCAGTTCAAACCTATATTGTTCAAAGGTCAACTACACTTACCTCTACTATTGTAGGGCAAAAGCAGCACTGTAATGCATAAACAAATGTGCATGAACTTCCACATCTATGATAGAATCAGGATTCTAGACAAATAGTTTTTTCTCTGTGAATCTTTTCTAAGGCATTATCTCTGAAATCAGTTTTTTTTTTTTTTAAAGATTTTATTTATTCATTAGAGAGAGAGAGACTGAGAATGAGAGGGGAGAAGAAGGTCAGAGGGAGAAGCAGACCTCCCGCAGAGCCGGGAGTCCGATATGGGACTCAATCCCGGGACTCCGGGATCATGACCTGAGCCGAAAGCAGTCGCTTAACCAACTGAGCCACCCAGGCGCCCTCTGAAATCAGTTTTGATGAAAATTCCTGGGTATTTATTTTTTGATAACTGAGGAAAACCCATAACTTAAAGTACACTTCCTGGATATACATGTTACATGAATGGATATAAAACCTTTATTTTATTTAGAGCCTTTTCTATGTTCTTGTCAAGGAGTGAGTGTGATTATCATATTTGTAACTATATAATCTGCTTCTAATGTTAGGTTCCTGTGGCTAGAGCAAGTATTCTTTGGCTAATTGGAGAAAACTGTGAACGAGTTCCTAAAATTGCCCCCGATGTTTTGAGGAAGATGGCTAAAAGTTTCACTAGTGAAGATGATCTGGTAAAACTGCAGATTTTAAATCTGGGAGCAAAATTGTATTTAACCAACTCCAGACAGGTAAGAGTCTAAACCTTAGTCTACCCATGTGACACCTATTTTTCCTCTTTCCTCTGATGAAGCAGCTAAGGTCTATTCATGCATTAGTTTGTCCATTCAACAATTACTAGGTGTCTCTTCCTTTAAGGTTCTGTAATAGAAGGTAGTGGTGCAGAGAGATGACATTCTGGTCTAATAGGGGAGCAAAACATAACAATGAAATAGTATGTGGTAACTGCTATAATAGAAGTATTAAGATACAGTGGAACTTCAGAGGAGAAAGTTATTGAAAGTCTGAAGTAGAATGAGGTGAGCAATGAGAGAAAGTTTTGTGAAGGATAAGACTTTTTTTTTTTCCCTGTTTTTTTTTTTTTTTTAAGATTTTATTTATTTATTTATTAGGAAAGAGAGAGAGTGAGAGAGAGAAGGTCAGAGTGAGAATCGGACTCCCCATGGAGCTGGGAGCCCGATGTGGGACTCGATCCCGGGACTCCGGGATCATGACTTGAGCCGAAGATAGTCGCTCAACCAACTGCGCCACCCAGGGGCCCAGGATAAGACTTTTTTTTAAGACTTATTTATTATTTATTTGGGAAAGAGTGAGCAGAGAGAGAGCGTGTGTCAGGGGAGGGGCAAAGGAAGAGGGAGAAGCACACTCTCTACTGAGCAGGGAGTCTAACGTGGGGCTGGGTCCTAGGACCCTGGGATTATGACCTGAGCTGAAGGCAGAGCTTAACTGACAGCCGCCCAGGCTCCCCTCAAGTAGGGAAAGAGGAGAGCAGTGAGAGTCATGAAACAGCTATGTTTGTTGTGAGTTTCTTATTTATTGATAAAAACACCATGTTAACCTAATACTCTAAATCCATGTAGTATTGTGAAAGTCATTATAACACCTAGAATTGGCTAATCTAAATGTATCTGGTTACTAGGTTATTATAAAATTAATACAAAATTAGAATGTTAATCTAGACCAAAAGTAGTTTGTCTTACACACCTAAATGAAGGTTCTGTTTTTGGCCATGTTTGTAGCTGCAAAGAAACAATAATGGAAAGTAGTACTTTTTGTTCAGAAATTGTGGAGTGTATTCCATATCCTTTGAATTTGAAGATAACATAGCTTGCACTCAGACATTTTTTTCTTGAGCTATATTATTAAATGAAGTTTTGGAGCTCAGCTTCTAAAGTATTCTATTGTATACTTCATTTTTCTTTTCTTTTCTTTTCTTTTATTTAACATAAAATGTATTATTTGCCCCAGGGTACATGTCTGTGAATCATCAGGCTTATCTATTGTATATATTAGAATGATACTTCTAGATAACCATAAATTGACTTCACCACCAACTGGCAAAAGCATAATGATGTTTAGAAAACATGCCAAGTTTTCATATGAATTTTTATATAACTCATTGTTTTTTATTTTATTTTATTTTATTTTTTAAAGACTTTATTTATTTATTTGACAGAGAGAGAAAGATCACAGGTAGGCAGAGAGAGAGGGGGAAGCAGGCTCCCCGCTGAGCAGAGAGCCCGATGCAGGGCTTGATCCCAGGACCCTGAGACCACGACCCAAGCCGAAGGCAGAGGCCCCAAGCCGAAGGCAGAGGCTCCAATCCACTGAGCCACCCAGGCGCCCCTAACTCATTGTTTTTTAAATGATTAAATATCAAAGTAGGTGAGTGGCAGTGTCTGTAGGGTTGTGCTCTGTTCTCCAGTTTCTCATTTCTCAAGAAAAGGGGTTTTGAAAGAATTGGTAAACTAAGCATTAAAGAGTAGTTCTTATCATCAACTTAACAGCATTTTTAAGTTGTATGGTTCATATCTGTTGAATATGACACAGAGACTAAAAATGATTTACTTGATCTAACTGTAAAAAATTGTTTTCATTTTTATTTTAGCCATTTTTAAAACTGGATTAAGGAGACTGAGCCACAGTGCTTAGGGACTGGTTTGCCATGAAGTCCTGGTATTTATTTGTAGATCCAAATTCCCTGTGATTTAGATACCTCAGTGAGCATTCCAGAATTGTTAATGAATTATTTAGTTATTGGGACCCTGAAATCATGACCTGAGAGCTAAGTTAATTTTTAATTTTTTTTACAGTGTAGATGAATTTTTTTTGCTCAGTTCTGTGAAAAAAGATGAAAGGGTTTTTTTGAAACTGTTTTACAAAAACTTGCTAGAATTCTGTGAGACATTTTGCAAGTGGAATTATGCTTCAAATACTTCTATTAAATTGTTGATTTTTTAACTATTGTTCTGTTTATCTTATTTTATTTTATTTTATTTTATATTTTTATTAACATATATTATTTGTTTCAGGGGTACAGGTCTGTGATTCATCAGTCTTTCATGATTCACAGCCCTCACCATAGCACATACCCTCCCCAGTGTCCCATCAGCCAACCACCCGTTTCTTCCATTCCCCTCCCCTCCAGCCACCTTCAGTTTGTTTCCTGAGATTAAGAGTCTCTTATTTGTCTCCCTGAGTTTGTCTTGTTTCATTTTTCCCTCCTTCCCCTATGATCCTCTGTCTTATTTCTCAAATTCCTCATATCAGTGAGATCATATGGTAAGTGTCTTTCTCTGATTGACTTATTCCACTTAGCATACTACCCTCTAGTTCCATCCATGTCATTGCAAATGACAAGATTTCGTTTTTTGATGGCTGCATAATATTCGATTGTGTATATATACATCTTCTTTATCCATTTATCTGCTGATAGACAGCTAGGCTCCTTCCATAGTTTGGCTGTTGTGGACATTGCTGCTATAAACATTGGGGTGCATGTGCCCCTTCGGATCACATTTGTATCTTTGGGGTAAATATCCAGTAGTGCAATTGCTGGGTCGTAGGGTAGCTCTATTTTCAACTTTTTGAGGAACCTCTATACTGTTTGCCAGATTGACTGCACCAGCTTGCATACCCACCAGCAGTGTAGGAGGGTTCCCCTTTCTCTGCATCCTCGTCAATATCTGTCATTTCCTGACGTGTTAATTTTAGCCATTCTGACTGGTGTGAGGTGGTATCTCATTGTGGTTTTGATTTGTATTTCCCTGATGCTGAGTGATGTTGAGCATTTTTTCATGTGTCTTTTGGCTATTTGGATGTCTTCTTTGCAGAAATGTCTGTTCTTCTGTCCATTTCTTGATTGAATTATTTGTTCTTTGGGTGTTGAGTTTGAGAAGTTCTTTATAGATTTTGGACACTAGCCCTTTATCTAATATGTCATTTGCAAATATCTTCTCCCATTCTTTCGGTTTTCTTTTGGTTTTGTTGACTGTTTCCTTTGCTGTGCAAAAGCTTTTTATCTTGATGAAGTCCCAATAGGTCATTTTTGCCCTTGCTTCCCTTGCCTTTGGAGATGTTTGTAGGAAGAAGTTGCTGCGGCTGAGGTTGAAGAGGTTGCTGCCTGTGTTCTCCTCAAGGATTTTGATGGATTCCTGTCTCACATTGAGGTCTTTCATCCATTTTGAGTCTATTTTTGTGTGTGGTGTAAGGGAATGGTCCAGTTTCATTCTTCTGTATGTGGCTGTCCAATTTTCCCAACCTCATTTGTTGAAGAGACTATCTTTTTTCCATTGGACATTCTTTCCTACTTTGTCGAAAATTAGTTGACCATAGAGTTGAGGTTCCATTTCTGGGTGCTCTATTCTGTTCCATTGATCTATATGTCTGTTTTTGTCCCAGTACCATACTCTCTTGATGACAGCTTTGTAACAGAGCTTGAAGTCTGGAATTGTGATGCCACAAGCTTTGCTTTTCTTTTTCAACATTCCTCTGGTTATTCAGGGTCTTTTCTGGTTCCATACAAATTTTAGGATTATTTGTTCTAGCTCTGTGAAAAAAGTTGATGGTATTTTGATAGGAGTTGCATTAAATGCATAGATTACCTTAGGTAGCATAGACATTTTCAAAATATTTTTTCTTCCAATCCATGAGCATGGAGCATTTTTTTATTTCTTTATGTCTTCCTCAATTTCTTTTGTAAGTCTTCTATAGTTTTCTGAGTCCAGATTCTTTGCTTCTTTGGTTAGATTTACTCCTAGGTATCTTATGTTTTGGGGTACAGTTGTAAATGGGATCAACTCAATTTCTCTTTCTTCTGTGTTGTTGTTGCTGTATAGAAATGCAACTGATTTCTGTGGATTTCTTTTATATCCTGACACGAGAATTTTGGCATCCATATTCATCAGGGATTTTGGTCTGTCATTCTTTTTGATGGGGGTCTTTGTCTGGTTTTGGGATCAAGGTCATGCTGGCCCCATAAAATGAGTTTGGGAGTTTTCCTTCCATTTCCATTTTTTGGGACAGTTTCAGGAGAATAGGTATTCTTTTTTAAACGTTTGGTAGAATTCCCCTGGGAAGCCATCTGGTCCTGGGCTCTCGTTTATTGGGAGATTTTTGATGACTGCTTCAATTTTCTTACTGGTTATGGGTCTGTTCAGGTTTTCTTTTTCCTGGTTCAGTTGTGGTCATGTATATGTCTCTAGGCATGGATCCATTTCTTCCAGATTGCCTAATTTGTTGGCATACAGTTGCTCATAATATGTTCTTGTAATTGTATTTCTTGGGTGTTGGTTGTGATCTCTCCTTTTTCCTTCATGATTTTATTTATTTGGGTCCTTTCTCTTTTCTTTTGGATATATCTGGCCAGGGGTTTATCAATCTTGTTAATTCTTTGAAAGAACCAGCTCCTAGTTTTTTTGATTTGTTCTACTGTTTTTCAATTTCATTTCATTGTTTTCTGCTCTAGTCTTTATTATTTCTCTTCTCTTTCTGGGTTAAGGCTTATTTGCTGTTCTTTCTCCAGTCCCTTTAGGTATAGGGTTAGATTTTATTGCAAAGATTTTGAACAGTTGTGTTTTCATTTTCATTTTTTCCATGAATATTTTAATTCTTTAATTTCCTGGTTGACCCAGGATGCTCTTTAGCCTCCATGTATTTGAGTTCTTTCCAACTTTCCTCTTGTGATTGAGTTCTACTTTCAAAGCATTGTGGTCCGAAAATAGGCAGGGAATGATCCCAATCTTTTGGTACCCATTGAGACCTGATTTGTGACCCAGGATGTGATCTATTCTGGAGTATGTTCCATGTGCACTAGAGAAGAATGTGTTTTTTGTTGCTTTGGGAGGGAATGTTCTGAATATATCAGTGAAGCCCATCTGGTCCAGTGTGTCATTTAACCCCTTCATTTCCTTGTTGATCTTCTGCTTAGCTGATCTGTCCATTTCAGTGAGGGTGTGTGTTAAAGTCCCCTAGTATTATTGTATTATTGTTGATGTATTTCTTTGATTTTGTTATTAATTGGTTTGTATAATTGGCTGCTCCCATGTTAGGGGCATAGATATTTAAAATTGTTAGATCTTCTTTTGGACAGACCCTGTAAGTATGGTATAGTATCCTTCTCATCTCTTATTATAGTCTTTGATTTAAAATCTAATTTTTCCAATATAAGGATTGCCACCACACCTTTCTTTTTATATCCATTAGTGTGGTAAATGGTTTTCCACCCCCTCACTTTAAATCTGAAGATGTCTTTGGTTCTAAAATTAGTCTCTTGCAGATAGCTTATTGATGGGTCTTGTTTTTTTATCCAGTCTGATATCCTGTGTCTTTTGATTGGGGCATTTAGCCCATTTACATTCAGGGTAACTATCAAAAGATATGAATTGAGTGCCATTGTATTGCTTGTAAGGTGACTGTTACTGTATATTATCTCTGTTCCTTTCTGGTCTGTTACTTTTGGGCTATCTCTTTGCTGAGAGGACACCTTTCAATATTTCCTGTAGGGCTGATTTGACGTTTGCAAATTCTTTTAGTTTTTGTTTGTCCTGGAAGCTTTTTATCTCTCCTTCTATTTTCAATGACAGCCTAGCTGGATTTAGAATTCTTGATTGCCTATTTTTCCCATTTAGTGCTCTGACTATATCATGCCAGTCCTTCTGGCCTGCCACGTCTCTGTGGATAGGTCTGCTCCCAATCTAATGTTTATATATCATTGTAGGTTACAGTCCTGAGCTGCTTTCAGGATTTACTGTTTGTGTCTGAGACTTGTAAGTTTTACTATTAGATGATAGGGTATTGACCCATTTTTATTGATTTTGGGGGAGATTCTCTGTGCATCCTGGATTTTGATGCCTGTTCCCTTCCCCACATGAGGGAAGTTCTCTGCTCTAACTTACTCCAGTATACCTTCTTCCCCCCTCTCTCTTTCTTCTTCTGGGATCCCAATTATTCTAATATTGTTTCATCTTATGGTATCACTTATCTCTCAAATTCTCTCCTCATTATCCAGTAGTTGTTTATCTCTCTTTTTTTCAGCTTCTTTATTTTCCATCATTTGGTCTTCTATATCACTAATTCTCTTCTTCTGTGAGGTAGATGTTTGAGATTGGTATGTTTTGTCGTTCCTACAAAGCCCAGTTCAGCTAATAGCCATTTTCTCCCTTCATCTAGTATTTCTTGCAGACAAAATCATGCTCACCCAAACACAAAATTCATGTTATGCAACTGAATTGGAACAAATGCACATTTTCAAAATAATTATTAGAGCACAACTACTGCATCTACCTCACAAAATTATTATAAAGATTAAAGGAGACAGTCCAGGTAAAGTGTTAGGATTTCCTGGATCATACTAGTGCTTAGTCCATGTTAGTTATTATGTTCTTTTTGTATCCCTAGTTTACACTGCCAACCAGCTCCTGGATTATTCTTAGAGAATATTATTGTTTATAGTAAGGGAATTAGTTCCATTACTGAGAATCTAGTCTCATGAGTAAAAACACTCCATTTGGGTTTACCCTACTGAGAAAAGAGTACTGAAAATTTCTCTTATTATGAAGGAAAAATTGTCAGATGTGATTGTCAAGATTAGAAAATGCTGTTAGAATACTCATACAATGAGAGTAATTTCACTGTTATACAGGTGGAGAACCTGAACACTTTGAAATCAGCTGGAGTTGCTGAAGCTCTACAGCTCATAAGACGTAGTGTAAAGGTTGAGTATGACTTCCTTGCAATAGTCTACTGAGGTCTGAGACAGAAAACTAGGAGTTGATTAAACAGTTAATAGTGGTTAAAAATTAATTAATAATGGGTACATTTATTTTTAAACTTCCTGTAATCTTTTAAATGTAGTGATAAGTGATATAAGTGTTTTGCTTGGCTCACATGTTTTTCTTTTTAATTATGAAATTATGCAAACCTATAGAAAAGTGCAAAATGGTATGAATACATATATATCTACCACTAAGATTAAGGCAGTGTTTTTGCCATAATTGTTATTTTTTTAAGGGAGTGTAATAAGTAAAAGTACATCTTCAAGTTCCTGTTCATACCTTATTTTCCTCTGCACTGGTAGCTGCCGTCATATTTGTGGTGCACTTCAGTCTTGTGTTGTTTTACATGTTTTATTACAGGAGTATATATCTGAGCACTATGTTACTGGTTTGTGGGTTTTGAAATTTTGCTTGCATACTCTCATAACCTTTTTTCACTTAGTACCATGTTTTTAAAATATTGACATGTATAAATATAATTCATTTAAGTAACTGTCTCATTTTCTGTGAGACAGGTTTCTGCTTTTCTGCGATTAGAAAAGAGTGTGACTCACTGAGTATCCTTAATACTTGTATTTTCTTTGTATTGCTTCTTGGACTCTTTAGTAAGATTCTTAGTAAGAAATTTCATAAATCACAATTATATTTTGGGGATCCTTCCTGCAGTTATAAACAGATTCCCTCTTGGGGTGTCTGAGTGGCTCATTCAGTTGAGCATCCGTGTCTTGGTTTTGGCTCAGGTCATGATCTCAGGGTCTTGGGATCAAACGCGGCTTTGGGCTCTGCCCTCAGCTTGAAGTCTGCTTAAGATTCTTTCTCCCTCTCCATCTGACTCCCCCCGCCCAACTTGCACTCCAAGTAAATAAATAAATAAAAATTTTTTAAAAAAATGACACAAATTATCTCTTGCTCTGTGATTCAAGTCTTTGGAGAAATCGGTCTCTGCCCCCAGCATGACTTAACATGACAGCAAAAGGGCTTCAAGCTCTGTGTAGTGACATCGCCACCTTTTCATGGATATATTTTCTTGGCATTAAAAAACTCAAACAAATACAGCATGTAAAGAACTTACAGAAAACTTTTCAAGTTGACAAAAATATGGATACTGTTAAGTTCAGGAAATTTTATCCTGGTTAGTCATGAAATGATGAAATTGATTACATCAAACACTGGTACTGCTTAGAGTTCCCTCTGGTGTAGGTTAAGAATTCTATGTAGCTTTCTTTCATTTACCAAACCATTTGCCAATATCTTTCTTTTTCAAAATAACAGCTCTATGGAACCAATATTAATCTTCGCTGTGCTAAATGCTAAATTCTGTGTACTTTTTTATTTTCCTTAAACAGTATATCTCGGCTGATTTTAGGACTATATTTTGAGATACCTTTTATATATTATTTTGTGCTGACTTAATAAACACTTGAAGAAAGCTATTGTTCGAGCAAATATTTACCAGTTTATTATTTGTCAGAGTGTTTAGTTAAAAATATGCTCATATTTTAAGAAGTTTTTTCAAGTAATGAATTTTAAAATTTTTATGTAGCATTCCCCAAAAGTCATTTTCCTATGTCCCACTAACTTAGAGTCAGTCTGAAAGGAATTTAATTGGTGTAGTGTCTGGATAGCATTAGCTGTTAGTTGATACCAGTCACAATCCCTTAAATCTAAGGAGAAAAAAATAATGTGAAATCAAAATTTAACAAATAATTTAAGATATTAATGTTTCTGTTATTCAGGTACATTGTATTATTCTCTTTGTTTGTCTCTTATAATTTTGTGAGTAAAACTTATTTAAAAGTACTATTTAATGTCCCATCTGGCTTTGGATTCTGTCTTTGGTTATATTAAAATGCTCATGATTATTTACTTAACCATTGTTTACTTTCTTTGCCACTGTTGCCTATGACAGACTTAATGTAGGTCTGTTGTCTGTGTGTCCTATCCAGCTTAGGATTTGCTCCAAATTCTTCATTTTTGTCGTTAATAGTTGTGTTAAATAAGACAGAGAAACTTTGTAGACTTCTGTGTTGTACTTTTAAATTCTACTGTGGTTTTGTCTAATGACATGGAAACACAAGTGCAACAGAGATTGCATTTAAATATGTAAGACATTCAAATCAGAAAGACTTTCTTTTCCCAACTTTTTTGGGATATAACGTAAGTTAATTTCTTTTCTAGAGCAGCATCCAGAATGTGTGCTGATTAAAGTGAAGTGTGCCCTGACAGGGAGAATGGGAAATTCTCCCTGGAAAAGGAAAAAAACGAAATTCTTCCTTTTTTCAGTGGTGGTGAGATAAGTGTTGAAGTGTTTCATCTGCTGGCAGCTTGTACCAGCAGGTTGTGCTATGGCCTGTGCAAAGCTTGAAACTCCCAAGTTGTCAGTGGATGGAGTCAAAGGAAGACGTGGTTAGGTTAGGGTTGGTTGTAGATGAAGTATGTGCAGGAGACCATCCTGCCATAGATCATTGGTGAGTGGTCAGAACACTCACTTTAGTTCTTTCGTCATTTATCGTGCAGTGTAAATCTAAAGCCTATTTATATTATTATTTGGTAGATCTTGCTGTATTTTGTTATAAATCCGGCAGCAATCAGTTCTTAAAAATGGAAGTGTAGGGTGCCTGGGTGGCTCGGTGGGTTAAAGCCTCTGCCTTCGGCTCAGGTCATGATCTCAGGGTCCTGGGATCGAGCCCCGCACAGGGCTCTCTGCTCAGCAGGGAGCCTGCTTCCTCCTCTCTCTCTGCCTGCCTCTCTGCCTACTTGTGATCTGTTTCTCTGTGTCAAGTAAATAAATAAAAATTTTTAAAAAGTGGAAAAAAAATGGACGTGTATACTTAACAAAGTACTGAATTTCTTTCTTGGTTTTTAATATGCACACAATGTTTATCAGTAATTACCATCTACTTGGAGAGTTGCAGTAATATCACTGACCACACAACCACCAAAAGATAAAATGTATCTGCTAAAAAAAGTGTCAGCATCTATTTAAAAAGCCCAAGAGTTATTTTAAGAAGGTTGTGTCTCAAGATCACAATTAAATATATACAGGTATGGAAGATGTTTACAGATCTCTCTGTGATACAGGATCTCATTTAGGTAACTTTTTAAAAATTAATCTTCTTCATTTTATATTCCAAGTTCTCTTTTGCACATATGAAAAATGAAGCAGTAACTGTTATTGGCTCCATTAAGAAAAAGGACCTAAACAATGCCAGTTTTCAAATAGAAATCAATTAATTCCAATAATAGGTTGACTTTTTTTACTCAATGTTTTTGTATGTTTGTTCTAGCAGTGCTATAAATGGAATCAAATCAAAGCTTTTGGAAGTTTATTCTGCTCTTATAAATTTAAAAGGTCAACATGGAAGATAACCTTACTTGGTTTTGCTAAAAATGTTGTCATGGTAAAATCAATTTCTTATTAAATTAAGAAAACTATGGAAGAGAAACGTTTTGAGAATTGGTTGTTATGTACACAAACCATCTGTTTCTTCTGTCTACTGAAATAAAAGTGTAATGTTCAAATATATTGGTATTTGATATATACAGTTTGTTTTTAAGATTTTATTTATTAGAGAGAGAGAGAGATCACAAATAGGTAGAGAGACAGGCAGAGAGAGATGAGTGTGGGGAAGCAGGCTCCCCGCTGAGCAGAGAGCCCAATGCGGGGCTCGATCCCAGGACCCTGAGATCATGAGCTGAGCCGAAGGCAGAGACTTTAACCCACTGAGCCACCCAGGCACCCCGATATTTGATATATATAGTTTAATTGGACTATAGAATTCTTTGGATGAAGCTAATACTGAAAACACATACTTAAGCATAACAGCACACACTCTTGTACACAGTTTTTTTGCTGCATGTTACCAAATGGATCCTAGAAACATGATTTTGTGAAAAACCGCTTTGTAAATTAATGTACGTGTCTTATGTTGGCTTTTCTTTTTTTTTTTTAACCAGGGGAGGGGATGGGAGTAAGCAGAATTTCTATTTGTTAGATTTTGATTCAGAATCAATTGTAAATCTTTAAAGCATTTACCAAAATGAGTTCCAGAAACCTTCAGCTTTTGAAAATTTTAGCAAATGGCAATTCTTGGAAACAAATCTTGCAAGCAGGGAGTTACTGAAATTTATCCCTTCAAGTTAAATGTTAAGACCTCAAGATTTATTTTAGAAGTTCTTTCATTTGCCGTATCTCAAATAATATAAAGACTTTTTTTGATGGAGCTCTTACTTTGTATTGGAGTGAAATGAAATTGAGAAAGTAATTGATTTTACATTTTCCAAATTTGGTGAAATATTTTAAAAAGTATAAATAGATAATGACTTAAAAGTTTTGTCTCATAAAAATAATTATCAAAAAAATCGGAGGGGTAAAAATTAAGTATCTGGGCTTGCTATTTTTACAGATGTCAGCATGAGAGAAAGCATGATGAGAATAGCCTTCTATCAATAATATTTTCTTTTTGCTTACCTATTTTAATACTGTAAAGAGGGTATATTCTTCATTAAAAATACTATGATCTATAGAAACAAATAAATTGAAGATGTTAACAATTTCATCATTACTGATCATAAAATTCAGAAGGATTATGAAGTCTTATTTTTTTAAAAAAAGTTCAAGATAAGACCATATAAAATATGTTCTTAAGAGAAATATCAATGACTCAGTATGAGTCATTAGTAATTAGTGTTAGGTACTCCAGAGAAACTGATTGAAGTATATGAATATATGGTGAATAATTATTTGCTTATGTTTTTAATGCATTGTTATATATAGTTTTTATCTTTTAGAAAGAATTTTCATTCTGAAAATGGATGTTTAATAGAATTGTTTTTTTAAGCCCACCAATATAATCAAACAAGCTTTGTAGTCAATAAAGGCATACTTTAAAAATTATAAAACTTTAATTGCTTAAAATTCCCTAACTCTAGATGGTGTCTGTTAATATATTGAAATAGTTTAATTTCCTAAGAATTAATTTTGAGGATCAGAAATAGAAGCAAAATAAATCACTCCACTAGCTCAAAAGGAAAAGAATCATTCAGTCACTATATCATACACCTGAAATCAATATAACACTGTATGTTAACTATATTGGAATTAAAATTTTTAGGAAATCATTGTAATGAACAGACATTTTATTTCTCTGATATATTTTAATTGCATCTTCTAAATCGCCACACTCAGATGAACTTCAGTGTTACCCTGGCTATAAATTCTCACTGTGCATTTGAGAAAACTGATGGTTAGTATATTTTACAGGCTGTCTCAGAAAGCTAATAACCTACTCCCGGACACCATACTTTGTTTTGAGCTGCATTCCTCATTTGGTGAATATTTTACTAATTGTCTCTAAAAATGAATCAGAGAATTTTTCTTATCTGTAGTTGAACCAACATAGTCCAGTAATTAGCGAATAGCAGTTATTGGTAACCAAATTCAGAATAGCTCTATTAACATTTTTCCCATGTATTTTTTATAGTTCTATGTTATTGGAACTAGGTTAATGCTTTTTAAATACATTGTTACTGCAAGAAGGTTCCTTTCTATCCAAATCAATTATCTTAACCAATTACTACTGTAAAAGAGTTTACCACACCATTTGTGTACTTTGACTTACTCTTCTAGAATTGTCGATAGCTCTACCTGACTTGATTGATTTTATTTTGTGTCCATTTCTAACGTCTATAAAATATTCTAATGTAGATGTTTATTTTTTCCATGTATTATGAATCCTATTTAATTTTTAGCTACGATTGTATTTATATAACCTCAATTAAAACTATGCTTTTTCAGTAAAATAACTGGAGTTTAAAATAAAAACCTATTTTGATAACATTTTGATTTTGGTTTAATTACTATTAAAATTATCTCAATATATGTTAATGTAATACATTCAGAAATTGACTTTGAAAATCTTATTACAGTGTAAAAGCTACTATAATAAGTTGCTGCCTTACATAAATAAATAAATGACCAATATTACTAGAGGCTATAAGCAGCATGGGGAAAAAATGGAAGGAGTCTTTTATCCTAGTTTTTAGAGGGCATCAGCAGCTTGCTTTTATGAAAAAGTAACAGCTAAATGCACTGCAAATAATTTGCAGTAATCCAGTTCAGTGATTCATGTGTCTGCTTTAATGGGTCATAATTCAGGGTAAAGTAACTGAGTGCAGTCAGAGTGCAGACACTGCTTATGCCAGGGACAGTATCTCTTCATAAAACACACCTCAGGAGAAGCAGTTTGCCAGCCCCCTAATACTCTCTGATGTTTTGATGTCCTGCATATTTTTCCGATTAAGTTTTGAGTGCCATGTTTTTAGTTGTATTTCCACATTCATTATTCTCACGTAGACCCTTCAGCGGGTTTGCCATATATGATTATTTTTTTAATGATGCCTTTCTTTCCACTTCAGCAGTTTAATAATCTAGCACATGGCTGCTTCTCAGTACTCAGCATTCACCTCCCCAATACTGAAGAGGACATGTGCTTTGGCTTCAAAATTCCATTTGCAGCGTTAGAAATGCATATTCCCTACGGAACAACATTTGTTTGACATAACCATTCATTTTTATTACCTCTTTAAATATGTTTATCCAGAGTTATCAATAATCATAAATAACTGTATTCTCATCTTGTTCTGTTTTTTTCCAACAGACAAAATTGCTTACCCAGTACATATTAAATCTCGGCAAGTATGATCAAAACTACGACATCAGAGACCGTACAAGATTTATTAGGCAGCTTATTGTTCCGAATGAGAAGAGTGGAGCTTTAAGTAAATATGCCAAAAAAATATTCCTAGCACAAAAACCTGCACCACTGCTTGAATCTCCTTTTAAAGGTATTATCAGAATGTACCTGCAAAGTATATTACCTAAAAAATTATGACAATATGCCCCATTTCTAATACGTTTAAAATATCTGTTAAAAAATGTAAATGATTAACCTATATAAATGTATAAAAACAATATGCTTTCTACTCAATCTGTTCTCCAGAGCAATCTTTATATTAAGGATTATATCTTATATGCCCTAATTACCTAAATAATTCCATTCTTCTGATTTTATTCTTACTAAACAGTTTAGCCGAATAATAGATTAAAGCTGTGTTTTTCTAATAGACATTGACTTCATTTCTATTTTAAATAGCTTTATTTAATAAGGAATCTAATTTTTACCTTAATAGTGGGTTGTTACTAATTAAATATTCTGTGTATACTAACAAAACGTTTCTGGGAAGGATTATTTCATAAAAATATGCCTTTATATTTAAATTTGTTTTTCAAAGATGGAGGTTGACTTATTTTTCCCAGCTTTTTAGAAAGAGTAATTATTTTATCGATTTAATAAGTAGCCATTAAAATTAGAATCAAACAATTATATACCCTGGTTTTCATATTGTTTCTTATTTAATTGCTGGTGATAAAAAGCAGTTCAGTTTTGTAGAAAAACTATTAAAATTCTGGATGTGTTTGTGCTAAGACATGTATATGGATTGTTTAACTGTGCTGTCATTCTTAATATTCACAGTAAAGTAATTTTTAGAGAAGCTACATTTCAGAGCAACACCTCTAAACACACTGACTGATTAGCTTTTTTATTGACCATTATGGGAGAGATTATTGTAATCTATGGACTGAAATCAGTTTTTTGACCTATGAAGAGCTTCCTAGTTTATATTTATTCCATGACATTTGAGGTAATATGCCAATTACCTTGAGCTCTGATTAGGATTGTTCTCTGTTATCTACAGCTCATATTGTTTATTTTATATTTTCCTCTATTTTAATAGATAGGGATCATTTCCAGCTAGGCACTTTATCTCATACTCTCAACACTAAAGCTACCGGGTACCTGGAATTATCTAATTGGCCAGAGGTGGCGCCGGACCCATCAGTTCGAAATGTAGAAGTAATAGAGTTGGTAAGTTGACCTTTCTGAAATTAATTTTGTCAAGCAGTGGGAGTTCTAGAATAACTATTGTTTTATATAAAAGCTTTTTGGGGGGGTTGAAAATTGAAAATTGTTCTGGTATTTCTAAATGTAATGTGTTAGAAATATCCTGCTGTTATGGGAACTGAATATTGTAGTATTTCTATGTCATTGTACATGTACTGTTCCTTTTCTTCAAGGAAATAGAGAATTGAATTCTCTTCATTAGTGTCTCCCACATTTTTGGTATTGCATTTTTAGCTGTGTAGATTCAATTTCTAAGGTATTTAGTGTCATTGGATTGAGCTTTTCCTACTTTGTATAGAGATTTGTAAGCTTCCTGTCAATATTTTTCTAAATAATTTTTGCTGTTCTCTTCCAGAAAAACCATACAAAGTGTTCTTCTGGATTTTCTGATGAACCTGTGTTAAATGAAGTCTAAACATAAATAGGTTGCATTGTGTACAAAAAGTGTCTTTAGACAAGGTCATAACTAAAATGAATAATATGTTGCTTCCACAGGAAAAAAAAAACTCTCTAAATAAATACTCTTTTCCTAGATCTTTAAAAAAATTGCTGGCTACCAAAATAAAAGAATTAGTGTTCTTTTCTAATGTTTTTCTCTCTCATACAAACAAGAAAAGTAAAGAGAAGGGTCTTTTTATTGTCTTCAGAAATTGTGTGAATATATCAAAAAATTTTTAAGTAGAATTAATAAAAAACTAGGATTCAGATAACCAGAGTTCTTTGCCACTAATTCCTCTGGGAAAGTCAGTTAACCTCCTTGCCTATTAAATTTTCCATATAAAATGGAAGGAAATCTTTATTACTTAAAATAGAAGAGTTTCTATAATGGGCCTAGCCGTGTAATTTGGTCCTTTGAGAAATGTGTTTTTCTTAACTATTCAAATTTATCCTGGCTTTGAATCATGGCCAGGAAGAATAATAACTCTTATTGCCTCCATTCAGCAAACCCTGGTGGTATTGTACTTTGGTAATGTTTTACATGCATTATTTTGTTTAAACCTCATAGTAATTGTAATTATGGTTATTTTATTCCCATTTTACAGATGAGGCAACAGGGTTCAGAGAACTTAAATAAGTTGCCCCTCAGTGGGCAAGTTAGTTAGTAAGCTAGTTAGTAAGTGATAGAACTGGATTCCAACCCAGTTTGGAGTCTATTGTTCTTGGTGTTAACTGCATTTTATTATGTAACATGAGGAGAGGATGCTTGAGCTTGTTTGCAGATCTGTGCTACTCTTAGTACTTAGCACTGTCATTTTTATGTTGTGACAAATTATCTCTATTTAGAGGTGATTTAAAGAAATGTGTAATTTATTAAAACTATATGTCCATTCCTCCTTGACACTACGTTTGTTGATTTTCACTCAGATCTACATACTCTTAAGTAGTCTTCAAAACTTGGCTTATTTTTGCAACTTTGTGTTGGATGCTAGCATACAAAGAAATGTTCTTTGTTATGATTCTTTCCATAGATTTTATCTCTCTCCTAATTTCTTATTATGCCAGCGCTTTGTTTTTATGGTCCTGTCCTTTTCCATTATTGGGTATATAATGTTTTGGCACACATACAAGCATCCTTTTATCCTCCCCCCACTTCTACCCTATCCTTCCTCCTTTCTGCCCCATTCCACCAAAATAAAAACAAAAATAGTTTATCTTCCCAGAAATTGATAGCAATGCTATGCAATTTAATTTGGTTTCAGCAGTATCCTTGTATTGGCTGATGGATTGGTTGGTTGGCTGGCTGGCTTCTTCCATTGTCTTGTGCTCTTCTAAGCGTAACTACCTTATAGGGACAATACTTAAATAACCCATTTTCTTATGTTCATTTGACCTCTCCATTCAACAGAGACAAATTGATTTCTTTTTCATTTTGCTGATGGCATTCAAGAAATTAATAATTGGTAACTTATTATGGAGAATAATTAAAACTGATGGGACAGGTTGAAGAAAACTGTCACTATCCATTGGTACTATACAAAAACATTTTTAATCAACTAATCTCTAGACATTTTGGCTTAAAATTGTACTGTAAGAGATATACTTAGGTATAAAAATAATATACATCATTTTAATATCAAATGTAGCTGCAACAGTGCAGAAAGTAGTGTTCCTTATAGTCTTCCCTGTCTTTCACTCTGCCACCCCTCCTGCAAAATCACATCAATATATTTCATGCACGTAATACACTGTATTATCCTACTTTTACCATAAAGTGATCTTACCAGGGTCACATCTCATTATTATGAAATATAACCTTAGTTAAGGAAAATGCCTAAGTTTAGGTAATCCGATAGGGAACCTGGTTAGATTGACAGTAGAAGTCACTTAGGATTGTACACTACCATTTCCAGGATATTGGATGTAACATATATTTATATTATGATACCAATAAGTTTTGAAAATCCTTTAGAATTTTTTTTGCTTAGTTCTAGAAAATCCTGCCCTCTTAGAGGAAGACTGTCTTTTGTATATGAAATGTATTTTGCTTTATAAAACACATCTACTTTTGATATTTTATTCTTCCCAGGACCTTTCAAATTAGTCCTTGACTATTCTCTTCCTCTTCTCTTTCTCTGTTATTTCTTTTGCTTAGAACGATAGAACTATCATAGTCATAAAGGACCATAAAAAAGTTAAAATGTTTTTATTGTTTAAAACCTAAAACTCAGCCATGTCAAGATCATTTGCCCCTTTGAGCATAGAAGCCTAATTTTCCTTATTTGTTGATTTGGTCTTACCCTGAAAACCATCTAATTAAGTAATTTTTTCCCCCAAACTTTGATCTGGCACACTTTTTACCAGGCTTTAGAAAAATATGTTTAAGGATTTAAGAAAAAATATGAGCTGCAATGTTTACTAAATATAGGAGAACTTTGTTTATAGAACAGTATCTTTATTTATATTTGGAAGACAGAGCATTTTACACAAAAAGAAAGCAATATTGTTGACCTTATGTATCTTATTCAAATATATTCAAGGAATTTTTACTCACTTTTCTATTATTGTCCATACAGTAATTTCCAAGTTATTGAAGCTTATCTTTTTAAGCAACATACTTTAAGCCCAAAGGCCCTCTAGATCAGGGTTTTTACAACCCTAGCTGCATATTATAATCACATGGAGATCTTTAAAACAAACCTATGTGAGACTTGCAGTAAACCATTTAAATCAGAATGTTAGGAGGTTAATTCCAGGTATTAGCTTTTTAGTATATTTTTTCTTTGTATTAGTATTTTAAAAAATATTCTCAGATGATTCTAATGTGCATCCACTGTTGAGAACTGTTCTTAAACCTCTGTCATATACTCCAGCAGACTGGCACACAGTAGAAACTCAACTGAAATTTTGATAAATAAATGAGTCTTAACCATTTTGACCTCTTAAAAAATAGAGATTTCCCTACCCTTTAACAGAGAGTATATGAAAGATGATTTCATTTTTTTCTGGATAAATTAAGGTCACAATTATGAAAACAATTTATTTTACTTTAATACAGTGTATTAAAGTCTTTAAGGAGCTATTCACACAACTAATCATTATGGTGCCAGACACTTTTGAGATATATCAGTGTACAAAGTATTCAAAAATCCTTGCTCTCCAGAAACTGATGTTGTAGCAGGGATAGACTGGCGATAAAAATAAATACGTAAATTGAATAGTATGTTGGAAGTAGTAAGTGCTGTGATGACCACAAAAAAAAAAAAAAGAAGAAGAAGAATAGAGCAAAGTAAGATTAGAAGTGCCAGGTATGGGAGGTTGGAATTTTAAATAGAGTCTCTCTGAGGTGACTTTTGTACAGAGACTTGAAGGAAGTGAGGTGTGAGCCAGGTAGTTTATCTGGGGGAGAGCATTGGAAGGGTAGTCAGGTGGTGAAGGCCTGAGGTGTGTGAAGGAACAGCGAGGAGGGGCTTGTGTGGTGTGGGCCAAAGGGAGAGCAGCAGCAAGAGGTCTGAAAGGCACGGGAGAAGATCTGGTCTGGTGGGGTGAGTAGATTATTTTAAGGACTGGCTATTTCTGAGTGAAATGGGGAGCTGTGACAAGCTTTCAAACCCAAGAGCCTTGATCAGACTTCAGTTTTAATTCAGTCATTTTAGCTGCTGTGTTGAGCAACCTTGGAGTTGGGGTGTGAGGGGTATGAATAGAAGCGAAATAAGCAGTTGCAGAAATCCAAACGAGATTTGGATTTCTGACTGATGGTAAAGGACCAAGGTGGCTAAACCAACCAAGGTGGCTAAACCTTTTTTTGTGGATTAGATGTTTAGAATATGAAGGAGAGAGAGAAGTTAAAGATTACCCTAGGGTTTGGGCCCTTGAGATGGTGGGGTTGATTGCCTACACTTTATTTAGGGTTGTTTTGTTTGTTTGTTTTCTTTTTTAACCTCAGTATTTAGCTATGATCTTGCATTTCTTGTTGCTCTTACTGTGTCTGCCTGTAACTGCCTTCACCTCCTCTAGAGCATATTGCTTTAGTTCAAATCTGCAGACCAGCAAATTCAAAAGTGTTTAAAACTATATGTAAAATAAGGGTGTTGATTTAACAGAATGTGCTCTGAGTGAAATTTGACTTCCTCTACTTAGGAGTAAAGGGGAATCAGCCTTAATGCCAGGTCTTCTAACAGCTGCCTTCTCTTTTGAGACCTGCAACTTTCCTTTGATCACATTGTATTCTGAATGATTGTTTGCCAGAAGACTGAATCCCTTAATGAGAATTCATTTGAATTTACAGTTTTCCTTTTTTTTTTTTTAAACAGGCAAAAGAATGGACTCCAGCAGGAAAAGCAAAGAAAGAGAATCCTGATAAGAAATTTTATTCTGAATCTGAGGAGGAAGAGGACTCTTCTGATAGCAGCAGTGACAGTGGTGGGGTTTATAATTCATTGAAAAAACTTCATTGACTACAGTTTATATGCTATGCCTTCAACAAAACAATAAGGCCTAGTACCTAATATTCACCAAGTGGGTTTATACTAATATGATAATGCATTTCAATTACATTTCATTGTAAAATTTTCAAATGTAATTTCTAAGCCTTTCTCATTTGTCTTTGCCTCTTGAACACCTAGCTAAGAAATTAAGAGTTGAAACAGAAACTCATGCTTCTCTGAATTCTAAAATTCTAAAATTTTAGAATTTTTAATTCTAAAAAAATATGATTTTATATTTGATAAGCCTTTAGTGGAAACTTTAAAAGTAACTCTCTTCTGTAAAGGGGTAAAGTTTATTTTAAACATTGAGCAACCTGATCTTTATCCATTTTCTACTTTTATTTCTACACGAGCCTGTATAGAGTAAAGCTAAAATTAATAAATCTCTTATGGGTTATAAAGAATCAAAGAGCTAAAACAATTAGGACAACAATATGCAATGAAAAGGATGCTAAATAGGAAGGATTTAGAAGTGCTGAATTTTAACTATGCCAACTGAATAAGGTACTTGCCTTTCTCTGTCTCTGTTAAATGAAGAGGTAAAGTTAGATGCTTTTAAGGCCCTTTGCTACTAAAATTCTGTGAGCAATTTACATAATGAAAAATATATTGGAGTTATTTTCCAACACTCTTTTAACAGTTAACCTAAGAGATCTATCTGACCCAAGATCAACTGACACCTTTTTCTTCTATAACCTTTTTTCCTTGGAGAAACCAGAGCGCTTCACTATTACTTGGTCATGCATTACCTTACTCTAAGGTAATTCATTCACTTTTTCCTCAGTTTCCCCAATCAAAATCTTTGTTTCCTGTATCTGATAAATTATTCTTTGGTGCATCACATTCTGAAAATGGAGAATATACCTCAGTATACAGTGTTAATAATAAAAAATAGGAGATTTCGGGAATGATGTAGTTCGTTAAGAAAGATCTGTTTGTAGTTAAAAGGTACCATATGGATATTTGTCTACATCCCCTTTATTCATAAGCTCATGCCTGTTCACAGGCTAACTTTTTAAAATATGTATTTGAAATATTCTCTTAAGACTTTTCATGGGTTGATCTGAGAATGCAGCAGGAGTTCCACCCTAGCTACTTGAGGAAAAGGTATCTTTTTTCATTAGAAATTATGAGGTTATTTTCCCAGTCAGTAAGTCTTCTAGAAGATACACAAATTTCCTCAAGGATTTTACTAACTTTGACATAAAATTAATGCTGAATAAAAATTTATTCACTAAAAAAAAAGGTGGAGGGAGGGATTTTACTAATTTGGAAATTTAAGTAGTGGTTCCTAAAGTGAATTGGACCAAGACTCATGTTGCATTCCCATGTCATTAACATGAAAGAGTAACTTACGTGCTATAATTTTTTTCCTTATTTATGGGATAAGTCACTTATCTGAGTATATATATACATATACACATGTGCATAACTTTCATATCACAACAAGTTTAAAATATCCTACTTAGCAGTTTTATAAAATTTGGTTGAGGTAAATTTTGCCCTTTGTACCATCATACCTGATGGTAATGAATGCCTTACCATCACTATTGTGTCCTCATCACCTTTATATGTTTCAAATCCTTTAATCTCCACAACAGCTCTGTGAAGTAGCTAGCATTATTATTATCTTTGCTGGAAAGGAAACGAAGACCCAGAGAGGTTGAGTAACTTGCTCAGTCTTACAGCTCATAAGTGACAGAGCTAGGATTTGAACCCAAGCATTCCTATTTAAAAACCCATGCTTCTAACCACCACATGCTATTCCGAAAGAATATAGGTAATCCTAGCTTTTCACTGTGTGATACATAAATAAATCCTCATAACGTAGATATTCTTTACCTATTCTATGTTCCTGGCTAAGTGCACTTCATCAGATAGGGAATAGATGGGGGCAGTTTGTCCTCTTATTTGGGCTAGCGCTTTGCACCTATAATCATTTCAAATAGTAAAAAATTATGCTTCATATTTAAAATACTGATAATTAAACTATATGTATCACTTCTGGAAAGAGTCCTAGTATACCATAATTTATACATAAAACATTTAAATGTTTAGCTCCACAGGATAATTTTATCATCCCTTTGACCTTTGGGAAACTCCTCCCCTAGCTAAAATAAGTAATAACTTTTTAATTACTAATTTTGCTTTTTGCTTTTGAATTGAGAAATTTTTCCAGATGATTCATATGGCTCATTCCCATCTCAGAATTTATGCCCAAGAAGATTCACTTCTTCTCTCAATAAAAATTTCTCACTATCAGAAGATAATAATTAATTAAATAATTAAAAATTATTAAAAATTATTTCTTCATCCTTATATCATTCCTTAAAAAATAAGGAAGTTTTTGCCATAACTAGATCCTTAAGGATTTGAAAAGCAAGATTCTGTCAAATTTGGTTTCCTTGGTTCATATTTGCTCTTCTCTACTCACTGTCAGAGTGTGTTCTCTGTCCTTTGGAGCTCCCCACACTCACACTCCTGCAGGAATGCAGAGGTGGGGGGACTGAATGACAGGAGTGTGGAAATGGAATGTTGTACAAGTGGGGTCCAGTAAACTAAAATTCAACATCTGGTTTCATTTCTGATGAATATTGACAGTTACTTGGGTCCTTATGTCTAATTAAATAGCTATAAATCAAGGGGGATCTGGTTATATTTTTTCAGAGAGTGAATCTGACAGTGCAAGTGGAGAACAAGACGAGGAGGGAGACAGTAGTGATGACAGCAGTGAGGCCTCCTCCAGTGAGCATGGGAGTGACAGTGAAAGTGCGTCAGAAGTAGGAGACAAAAGAACAGCCAAGAGGGGCTCCAAAAGCAAAGGGAAAAGGTAATATTTTGTTAAAATTTCCATCAAAAACTGTTCTATGGTGTTTTCCCCCAGGATACCATCTCCCTTTAATTCATCAAGAGAAAAGAAGTGTATTTTTTCCCAGATACTGAATCTTGTAAAATTAATTAGAATACTAGTTCACATTATTCTACTACTTATTATACTTAGTTTTCATTTTGAACTGGAACAAATCTTGGGGTTACATTTTGAAAATTGGTATAACCTTGGAAGGCTGAGTTAAGTGATCAAGAAGTAAGTATGAAACACTTAATTACCTTCTGTAGCAATTTTGCTGAGGACTAAAATTAAATCCTTCAACACCTTGCCATTATGTAACTAAGACAATTGATTTTTCTAAATAATGTTATAGTAAGAAGATTATGATCCAAATATTAGAGTCAAGGGCTGTGAAGGAAGACGGTCATAAGATATTTAAGTGTTAGCGCTTTTTAAGATCTCCCATTATCAACATTATCGTGTATTAAAGTGTCATTAAAATTTTGAGTAATTGGGGCTAATACCTTGGATTGTATGAGTCTGTTTTCCCCATTGCTGTCAGCGAGTGGCCTCTGCAGGCATGATGGCCCTTTCCCTGGGAGCCTGCTCCCCGCTCACTTGATGAGCTTGCAGCCCAGCTCAGTCGTGGCTGACAGCACTGATTGGGGCGCAGTACGCTCTCTGCTCCTTTTATTACAGACAGTAATTAAAGCAGCTCGCCCTGCCACTTCCATAACAAACACAGCATAATGCCCTAATTATGACTTTATTAATTTAAGTCAGGATTTAATGATTTTAAAAGTGATTTATATTGTTTTTCCTGTTCAGAACAAATGAAATCTGTAGGTTAAATTAATACAGGCTTTTCATCATTGCAAAGTTAAAAAGCTAGTTACCAGTAAATTCTTTTCATTAGATTAACATCTGAAACTCTAAGCAGTAAGGTAAACAGTAATTACCCATCAAAATTGAGTGCTGCATAACAAAATAAAACTTTTACCTTTAAAATATTATCTTAAAAGCTGTAAGTTAAATGTATCCGGAATCATTCACTTGTTGCAGCAAAGGATTTACTTGGTTTGAAATATCCTTTCCTTTGAGAGAAATTTTGTACTTCGGGCTTAATATCAAAATATCTATGATTACATAGTTTGTAAAAAATACCTTATTTCCGGGAAGGGAAAATTTTGTTCAGTGCACTCAGTATTTTCCAAAGAGCAAAAGTCAATATGCTAGAAATTTTTTTTTTAATATGCTAGAAATTTTTAATCGTGTATATATATTCGTTTCATTGTGGTTTTTTTCCTTCAGAAATGGAGTTTTCTTTTTGCCAATGTTTTAATTTAAAACAATTGTTTATTATACCAAAGGGAATCTCGGATATATTGAAATGAAAACCTTATATTTTTAATTACATGTTTTAACAATTGAATTGGGGTTAATAAATTGCCATTTTTTGCTACGGGGAAAAAACAACATACTTTTTAGTCATCAAATATAATTACATGTGCTCTGAGATGTTACCATGACTTCATTTTTAATAAACAGCAATCGTATTTCCTCCACAAAAATCAATTCTAGGAAATATCGATTCTTCCCTTATCTCACCACTCTCTCTCCCCCTATGTTTTTCTGCCTGTCTCTTAGAATTTTTTTGAACTTTGCCTTTGTAGCTTTATGATATGTTTTATTAAAAGCTTTTATTTTTAAGTAATCTCTACACCCAACGTGGAGCTTGAACTTACAACCCTGAGATCAAGAGTTACGTGTTCTTCCCACTGAGCCAGCCAGGTGCTCCTGTGTGATAATTTTTTAACGCTAAGGAGCTTTAAGTTTCTTTAAAACCACCCTTAGTAGTCATAACTATTTATAATTAAATTTGAGTTGTACACTCCAAAGTATTTTTTTAATTTTTTATTAACATATAATGTATTATTTGCCTCAGGGTACATGTCTGTGAATCATCAGGCTTACACATTTCACAGCATTTGCCATAGCACATACCCTCCCCCATGTCCATATCCCTACCCCCGCCCCCCACCTCCCAGCAACCCTTTGTTTCGTGAGTTTAGGAGTCTCTTATGGTTTGTCTCCTTCCCCATCCCATCTTACTCCAAAGTATTTTCATTGAAGGAAGTTATATGGTGTAGTGGGGGAAACATAGTCTTTAGAATAAGAAAAACTGAGTTTAAATTCCAGTTCTGCCACTCCAGGCAATGTGTCCTTAAGCAAGTTACTTAAGTTTTCCGAGTATTATAGAATAATACACCCAGTAAGAATATGTTGAAATATCTAAATTAGTTAGTAGGTATGAAGTTTCTAAAACTCCCTGGCACAGGATTTTTTTAAAAATACACACACATGGAAAGAGAACTAGACCTTCAGTTTTGAGAAAATGTAGACGACCATATATATCTCTTTTTGGGCTACCTCAGATGTTATTCCTTCTCCATGGAGAACTACCTCCCTACTCAAGACTGCCTTACTCCCTGCATTATTCCTGTTTCTTAGCTTATGTGTTTCTTCCTCTAGGAAGCATTCCCTATTTTGGTTGACTTTGTTTAGATGCTCTCTCATGACATTATACTTTATTACTTGTTACTTACCATACCTTTTTGTCATTGCCATCTTCTCTGTATTCCCCAGCGTGATGCAGACTCTATAAGGGAAACATAAAGATCATCTATATCTTATTAAACATTGTTATCCTTAGCGCTAACCTAATGCTAACACATGGTGAGTGGTCAGTTAATATATATTAAATGAGTGAGTGAGTGAACAAATGAGTGAGTAGCATCAGCATTTACTTTTGATCATTTGTTTTTTTCTTTTTATTTTTTTTTTCAGTTTTCTCAGTTTATTTTTTTCCCAATATTTATTTTTATTCATTTTTTAAATTTAAATTCAGTTAATTAAAATATAATGTATTTTTAGTTTCAGAGTTTGCTTTCAGTGATTCATCAGTCTTATATAATACCCAATGCTCATTATATCACATACCCTCCTTAATGTCCATCACTCAGGTACCCCATCTCCAACCCCCACCCCTCCAGGAACCTTCAGTTTGTTTCCTATAATTAAGAGTTTCTTATGGTTTGTCTTCTTCTCTGCATCTTGTTTTATTTTTCTCTCTCTTCCCCCTGATCCTCTGTTGTATTTCTTGGATTCCATATATGACTGAAATCATATGATGTCTTTCTCTGGTTGACTGACTTCGTTTTGTATGATACACTCTAGTTCTATCCACAATGTTATAAATGACAAGATTTCATTTTTGATGACTGATTTGTACATATACATATGTATGTGTGTATATATGTACACACACACACACACACACACACACACACACACACTACATTTGTATCTTTGGGCTAAATACCCAGTAGTGCAGTTGCTGGGTCATAGAGTAGCTTTTTGAGGAACCTCCATATTGTTTTCCAGAGTGGCTGTACCAGTTTGCATTCCCACCAAGAGTGTAGGAAGATTCTCCTTTCTCCGCATCCTCACCAACATTTGTTGTTTCCTGACCTGTCAATTTTAGCCATTCTGACTACTGTGAGGTGGTATCTCATTATGGTTTTCATTTGTATTTCTCTAATGCCCTGTGATATGGAACATTTTTTCATGTGTCTTTTGGCTATTTGTATGTTTTCTTTGGAGAAATGTCTTTTCATGTTTTCTGCCCATTTCTTGATTGGATTATTTGTTCTTTGGTGTTGAGTTTGAGAAGTTTTTTATAGATTTTGGATACTAGCCCTTTATCTGATAAGACATTTGCAAATATCTCCTCCCATTCTGTCTGTTGTCTTCCGATTTGGTGCAAAAGCTTTTTATTTTGATGAATCAATAGTTCATTTTTGCCTTTGTTTCCCTTGCCTTTAGAAATGTGTCTAGCAAGAACTTACTGTGGCTGAAGTCACAGAGGTTCCTGCCTGTGTTCTCCTCTAGGATTTTAATGGATTCCTGTCTCACATTTAGGTCTTTCATCCATTTTGAGTCTGTTTTGTGTGTGGTGTAAGGAAATGGTCTAGTTTCATTCTTCTACATGTGGCTGTCCAATTTTCCGAGCACCATTTGTTGAAGAGACCGTCTTATTTCCATTGGATATTCTTTCTTGGTTTGTCAAAGATTAGTTGACCATAGAGTTAGGGAGAATTCCTATGGGAAGCTATCGGGCCCTGAACTCTTGTTTGTTAGGAAATTTTTGATTACTCCTTCAATTTCCTTACTTGTTATGGGTCTGTTCAGGTGTTCTGTTTCTTCCTGGTTCAGTTGTGGTAGCTTATATGTCTCTAGGCCTGCATCCATTTCTTCCAGATTGCCTAATTTGTTGGCTTATAGTTGCGTATAATATGTTCTTATAATTGTGTATATTTCTTTGTGTTGGTTGTGATCTCTCTGCTTTCATTCATGATTTTATTTATTTAGATCCTTTCTCTTTTCTTTTGGATAAGTCTGGCCAGGGGTTCATCAATCTTATTAATTCTTTCAGAGAACCAACTCCTAGTTTTGTTGATCTGTTCTACTATTCTTTTGGTTTCTATTTCATTTATTTCTGCTTTAATATTTATTAATTCTCTTTTCCTTTTGTGTTTAGGCTTTATTTACTGTTCTTTCTCTGGCTCCTTTATCTGTAAGGTTAGGTTGTTTATTTGAGATCTTTCTTGTTTCTTGAGAATGGCTTGTATTGCTCTGTAATTCCCTCTTATGTCTGCCTTTGCTGCATCCCAAAACACAACTGAACAGTTGTGTTTTCATTTTCATTTTTTTCCTTGAATTTTTAAAATTATTCTTTAATTTCCTGGTTGACCCAGTTATTCTTTAATAGGATGCTTTTTAGCCTCCTTGTATTTGAATTCTTTCCAAATTTCCTCTTCTGATTGAGTTCCATTTTTAAAGCATTGTGGTCTGAAAATATGCAGGGAATGATCCCAGTCTTCTGATACCAGTTGAGACCAGATCTGTGACCCAGTATGTGATCTCTTCTGGAGAATGTTCCATGTACTCACTCAAGAAGAATGTGTATTCTTTTCCTTTAGGATTGAATGCTCTGAATATATCTTTGAAGTCCATGTAGTCCAGTGTGTTATTCAAAGCCCTTGTTTCCTTGTTGGTCCTCTGCTTAGATGATCTGTCCATTGCAGTGAGTAGGGTATTAAAGTCCCCTACTATGATTGTATTATTATCGATGTGTTTAAGTTTGTTATTAATCAGTGTATATAATTGGCTGCTCCCATGTTGGGGACATAAATATTTACAATTGTTAGATCCTCTTGTTGGATTGATCCTTTAATTTTGATGTAGTATCCTTCCTCATCTCTTATTACAGTCTTTGGTTTAAAGTCTAATTTGTCTGCCATATGGATTTCCACCCCAGCTTTCTTTTGATGTCTATTATCATGTTACATGGTTTTCTACCTCCTTACTTTAAATCTGAAGGTATCTTTGGTCTAAAATGATTCTCTTGCAGACAGCATATCGATTGATCTTGCTTTTTTGTCCAATCTGATACCCTGTGTCTTTTGATTGGGGCATTTAGCCCATTTACACTTAAGGTAACCTATTGAAAGATATGAATTTAGTACCTTTGTATTGCCTGTAAGATAACCGTTACTGTATATTGTCTCTGTTCCTTTCCGGTCTTTGTTATTTTTGGGCTCTCTCTTTGCTTAAAGGATCCCTTTTAGCATTTCTTGTAGGGATGGTTTGGTGATCACAAATTCTTTTAATTTGTTTGTCTGGCAAGATTTTTATCATCCTTTTGTTTTCAGAGACATCCTGGCTGGATAAAGTATTCTTGGTTCCATGTTTTTCTCATTAGCAAGCTGAATATATCATGTCAGTCCTTTCTGGCCTGTCAGGTCTCTGTGGATGGGTCTGCTGCCAATTTAATGTTTCTACCCTTGTAGGTTACATAACTCTTGTCCCCAGATGCTTTCAGGATTTTCTCTTTGTTTCTGAGATTTGTAAGTTTCACTATTACGTGTCAGGGTGTTGACCTATTTTTATTGATTTTGAGGGGTGTTCTCTGCCTCCTGGACTTGAATGCCCATTTCCTTCCCCAGATTAGGTAAGTTCTCCACTATAATTTGCTCCAATATACCTTCCCATCCCTCTTCCTCTTCTTCTGCAATCCCAATTATTCTAATGTTACTTCCCTTTATGATATCACTTATCTCTCAAAATCTCCTGGTGATCCAGTAGTTGTTTATCTCTTTCTTAGCATCTTTATTCCCCATTATTTTTTGTTTTCTACATCACTAATTCTTCTGTCCTATTTATTCTAGCAGTTTGAGCCTCCATTTTTTATTGCATCTCATTAATAGCCTTTTTGATTTTGACTTGATTAGATTTTAGTTCTTTCATTTCTCCAGAAAGGGATTCTCTAGTGTCTTGTATGCTTTTTCCAAGCCCGGCTAATATCTTTATAATCATTATTTCAAACTCTAGTTCAGACATCTTACTTATATCCATACTGATTAGGTACCTGGCAGTCATTATTGCCTCTTATTCTCTTTTTGGGAGGGAGTTTTTCCCTTTTGTCATTCTTGCAGAAAGTTTTGCTTTTCTGTTTTTGTAAAGTTGCAGCTATTCTTTTCTTAGATTCCCAATTAAATTGGTAGGTGTTCACAATGATTTAATAACTATCTAGCTGAATTCCTGGGACCAGACAATACTAAAGTCTCCTATTCCTCTGCCATCTTGAACTTCTCAATCATTTGGTATTTTAAAAAGTTTATGTTTGATTATCTTATGTTTTTAGTAAGACTTTACATTAGAAGAAATCTCTTTTGATCTAGTTGACATATTCTCATAATATGTTTATGGGTTACATTTCAGAACACATGTAAAAAATTACTTGGACAAAACAAGAAAGAGCAAGTCTATTTTAGCAAAAGTAGATTTTGTGAATGAACATTTATTATTTTGAGACAGCATTTTAAAATCAGCCTTATGTATCTTTGAAGTTGTTACTATTAGCACCTAATATATATTCCTGGTAAATCAAACATTTAATTATTAATTATTTTCTACTTATGTCATTTAGTGTCATTTTATAACCTTTTGCATTTGAAGTATGTGTGATGTGGTAATATAAGTGATTTTTAATTGGTCTTGGTATATATGGTATAGATAATACTACTTTTATTATTTTTTTATTAATATGTTCTAGAATTTTAGGACCATTTTTATTGTCTTTTACATACCAAAATAAGTGGGTACTCAGTGAAATATACTTTTCTAGTGAAGATTCTGATTTGTAGACAAAATGGACATATAGCACCAATTTGCCATATATAAAGGATTTGAAGTTGATATTTTTAAATCTATTGATGTATTTTAAATCTACTTGTAGTGATTCTGAAGATGGAGAGAAGGAAAATGAAAAATCTAAAACTTCAGATTCTTCTAGTGCTGATTCTAGTTCAGAAGAAGGAAGTTCGTCAGATTCCGAATCAGAATCTGAAAGTGAGTCTGAATCAAGAAAAGTTGCTAAGGTAAGAGATTGCACATTGCTGTAATTGAAAGGAAATATTCTCATAGCCTTTCTCCATTTAAGAATAAATACTTTTAAAAATCAGTGTTTTGGGGGCAACTGGTTCGCTCAGTCTGTTCAGCATCTGCCTTTGGCTCAGGTCATGATCCTGGGGTTCTGGGAGCAAGCCCCCCATCAGGCTTCCTGCTTGGTGGAGAGTCTGTTTCTTGCGCTCCCTCTACCTCTCTCCCGCCCCTAGCTTGTGCTCTCTTTGTCTCTCAAATAAATAAATGAAATCTTAAAAGAAAGAGAGAGAGAGAGAGAAAGAAAGAAAGAAAAGAATAAGAAAATTGGTATTTTGTTGAAAATCAAGAAATTGAGAAATTCAACATTGCCACTGACAACTAAAATAAATACCATCTTTATTCATGGTTTTTGTTTAATTAGATAATTGCTTCCTGTTTACCTCAACCCTACAGAGACGTTAGAAACTTTTTTTTTAAGATTTATTTATTTATTTGTAAGAGAAAGAGCGAGAGCGTGGCAGGGAGGGGCATAGGGAGAAGAGAATCCCAAGCAGAGTCAGCTCTGAGTGCAGAGCCTGACAGGGCTAGATCTCATGACCCCAAGATCATGTCGGGATCCAAAACCAAGAGTCAGTCGCTCAACTGACATCCCAGAAAGTTTTTTTGACCTCATCTTTTGCCACTGAAGTAAGACGTCAGTATTATCAGTTACAGTCCTTTTTGTTGTGAGCTAGCATGTGACAGTGGAGGCTTTCGCAAAAGGGGAAGTAAAAGGAAGTGACAAATAATACTGAGCAAGGTAATATAAATGTATATACGTTATAAGAAATTGAGATGAATAATACTTTTTAAAAATAGATGTTTGGGGTAATAGAATGTTTTTAAAGGTTTAATTAAAGAATATAGATTATTTCACTAGTTAATAAAAATTAAGTGTCCATCTACTTAAAAACAAATGCAAGAATCACTTATGTAATAGGATGATAATGCTTTCTGATATCATATTTGTAATACTGAAACTTGTCTGCCTAGCAGCAAAAAATAAAAGTATAAATTGAAAAAATGTAGTTATTTATATAAAATTCAGACCTATTGCATATCTTTCTGATCTTTAATTATTGCCTCTTTCGTATGAATGGGTCCTGGACTTCAGGACATGCAGTAGTTTTTATAAATAAACTGTTTATCCCATATGTCGAAAATGTGGTCAAACTTTGCCTTTTAGTAAATTCAGTTTTTTAACCTAATATCTTTCTCATTTATTTTTCCTATTAACTTGAAATTCTTTAATAAGTCATCTGAGTAGCCAAGGATAAAAATAAATTCACTGAAGTGGATAATTGCCTTTCCCTATCCAGAGATTTATTATTAAAGAATAAGTATATATTTTTAAAAAAGAATAGCATATTTAAAAATTGGCTAGTTTTTGTCTTATTGCAAATGTTCTTGGATATAGTGATACCTATTTTAAGCAAGAATTTATATTTAAAACTTGCATCTGCTTATGTATATACTCTAAGATTTCTATTTTCCAAAATTCACATAAAATCTTAGTGATTTTTGTGTTTATTACTCTGGCCTTATATACAAATTTATCACATAGTGAGTTTGATGTTCTCTCATTTGCCACCTATATTAAATAATTTATATGAAATTCATTTCTTACATGTTTTAAAAGTTTAATATGTTATTTAAAATAAAAGAGCTTTAGAAATTGACAATAAGTTCAACCCAGAATAAGAAATCAGTGTTTTAGAAAATAAGCAAGCAAGAAATCAATGAATGTCAAGTGGGTAGAATTAAAGTGTATTATTCTTATGAAGTTTTATAAAAGTTGTAAAATTGTAGACTTTAGTGCCTACATAGTATTAGAAGCAGAGGTTTTAGAACCCCATTAAAAAGCCACAAAGGTATCCTAAGTTAGCAATTCAGTTTGTTTCTTTGTCAAACACTTTCAGTGATCAGTGTCTCTTTTTTTGCGTGTGTGATCAATGTCTCTTAATTGAAAATATTTTCTTAGAGAACATCAGTATAAAATTTTAAAGTATTGTAGTAAGCTAAGACTCTTGAAGAATTTGGATTTTAGTCACATTGTTGATAGTTTTATGTCCATGTGTTTTGTGTTTATGGCTTATTTTCTCCATATAATAATGCCTTTTGTTGTCTATAATAGATAGGATTGTTTGTTTTAATTTATCACTTAGAATATTCTCTACTGTGGAGCCACCACAACTGTTTTTTACTATTCCTTTCCGAGTGATTTGGACTAAACCATGCAATTACAAGTATACCAGTTTTCTAATAATGGGCAACTCTGTAATTGTAGAAGTCCTCCTTACAGCAAGTGTTGTGGCTTCTGCTCTAGATTATGAGTAATGAAGGCAGATGGTGGCTGCTTTACCTTAATTTAGCATGTCAGTATCTTAGTGCTGAAAATTCATATGCTTTAAATCTGCAGCCAAACTAAATCTATACTTTTACAGTTTCTCTTCTTTTTCTTTCACTTGAATAGTGTGTTTTGGGGATATTGAGCATGAAAAGGAGGCCTCAGAGGTACTTTGAATATATAGCTTTGAAAACAGTTTGTTTTATGGTGTCCTATGGGATAGGTATAGTGTTCTATTTTTTGGAAGATAATATCTTTATGCTTCAGTTTCCTCATCTATAAAGTAGAAATGCTAATACTTCACTACTTTCAAGGGCTATTATAAAAAATCAAATATGAAAGATCAATGTACAGCACTATATAAATATAGAACAGCAGTGTTAACATTTTTTAACTTGAATGTTAATTCCCTGGGAGACCACCAGTAGTAGAGTTATAGAACACCAGTGCAGAAAGGAACTGAAGTTTTTTTTAACTCTTAATATCTTCTGTGGTTTTCTGACTCCTTTTATACCATTCAAGTTATAAATTCATGTCCAAGTATGACTCCTTTCTGCAGAGGACTGAGCTGTCATCCCCTGTGGGTATCTCCTGCCTCTCTCTGCTGTCTAATACACACTCTCTATTTATCCTCCTTTTTCTTTGAATATAGCTGTAAGTAAGCGATTCCACTGAGCGAAGAAAAAGTCTTACTTCCTTTTGGCCTTGTTGGTAATCATCTGCCTCCTTTGCACCTTCAGTCTCTTTCTCCACTAATTAATTTCCTCCTCTGCCAACCATGGCACTCAAGTCTTTGTCAGCATTTGGAGGATGAGGAGCTGGGGGGAGGAAGGAGAAGAGAGTGTGTGAGAGTGAGAGTTTAGAAAAATAATCTAGGTAGTCTTTGTCCACAATCTCTTAACCCATTTATTTCTTAGTCCCTTTAAAACTGGTTTCCACTCTTACCACTTCCTACAGAAACTGCTCTCTAACAAGTCAGCCATGATATTTCCCCAAACCCAGTGACCTTCTCTTGGTTATTATCCTTGATCTTCTCATGTAACTATTCCCGTACTACTTCAAACTCTTTACATCCCTTTTCTTCTGACTTCTTTGACCTTTCTTTCCTTTCATTGCTTCACTTTTTAAACCTTCAGACCTCCAAGTGTCAACGTAGCCCCTAAGTTAGTGCTTGATACATATTTTTTCAAAAATATTAATCGATGTGAATCAATTTATTTTTAGACTTTTTTTTTCTGCATTTTTTTCCTGTTGTGAGACTCATTCACTCCTGTGGCTTTACCTAAAATATTTATGTGAAATATTTCTATAAAAATATCTCTAAATCCCTATAACACCTCTAACTTTTCTTTCCGAATTCAAACCAAAATCTTAGACTTCTTAAGAGCTATTGGTTTCTCAGACTTGATGTAGCCAGAGGAAGAGTTGTTCTGCCATTTGGTAGCATTCTTTCTATTCTCCCAGATCTCCTGAGAATTATTTTTGACTCTTCGTTTATCCTATATGTTTACAAGGTTGCCAAGTCTTAGAGATTCTCTGTATCATTTCTCATATCTGTTTCTTTTTTTCCTACTACCGGCTTACTAGATCACCTCTCCACCTCTCCATTACTTCACTCTTAGACCATTGCCATTGGTTATCCTCAGATCCCCAGCCCCAGTCCTTGCCAGATTAACGTTAAGGTTCCCATAATGATGCCCCCATTATCATCTTAGTTCAATATATCTGTAGGCTAGCATGCCCAAACCTACCTTTCTGGTCTTGATTCCCTTTGTGGTCCCTGTTTTCTAATCCCAGTGGACTGTATATTTGTAGTTCTCTTAACATGGTGTTTGCTTTCCCATTAGAGGAATTGGAGTCTCTTCAGTCTCTCATTTGAGAATGACTGCACAGAATAAAAAATGTTACTGATTAGAAGGTATTACCCATGTGAATGGTGTCAAGACAGTCAAAAGAGGGAGAACCACTGTTGAATTGTTTGTCTTCTTGAAGTGTGTGTCATTCAACACCATGCCCCAGCATAACCATAAAACATAAAACTACATACAGACATACATTCTGGCATTATGTTTGTTTGTGTTATTGATTGGAGGATGTCCTCATTTTAGATCACATATTGTCAGTAATGACCAAAGAAGATTATCTTCTTCAGTGACTTGTTTTTAGATGGGCAGCCATATTTTTATTAGTAGGTATTATTTTCTGAAATATATTTGATAGAAAAATATTTTAAGTCAAACCCTTCTTATGAAATAGTTCTTTTGCCCCAAATAATACCTTTTAACAAAATTAAGTGCTTTCCCATAGTTTACACAATGTAAAGGGAAACATTTTATTTAATACAGAAGAGTGAAAAGGAAAATCAATAATGTAGACCACATTGTATCAGAAAAAGATTCACATTTATATCACTTTATCCTATTTTTTACCAATATAATTGTTATATTCTAGTTGTAGTTAAAATTATGTGTAGAACAGATGGTCACAATTTTATTTAAAAATAATGTTTTTTAAAAAGTTACCAGACATTTGAGTTGTTTTAATTGAATCTAGGCTTTGATGTTTTTAAAACTAGACCGTGTGTTAGTGTGTTCCTACATATGATAGTTATTTCCAGTCTCACCTTGTTAGTCCGTTCTTCATGCCTTAACTGTGATACAAGAGTTCTGATTTTATCTTCAGTGTCTGTGCACCAGCTGCCAAAGATTTAAATAATCTTTTATTTAAATGATAAAAATTTTAAACCATGATTATAATGTGCATAACTTCTATGCATTTTCTTTGTCAATATTGGCAACATTTTAATTATACTGTGTGTAAAGCATAATTTGTCATTGAAAATAAACATGTATAGCATACTTGCACTCAACATTTCATATTAAGAGCATTTCCTGTTTGAGTCAAAATTAAGATTAATATATACTAAATGTGAAGAAAAACAGTACTATACACACACACACACACACACACACACACACACACACACAGCAGTGTTTGAGAGGCTGTCAGTAATTTTTATCACAGGTTACATGGATTTCATAAAACTTTACTAGTACGTTTTGGGGAGGGATTAACTCTCTTAAATGCTCAATAGATCAGTTACTGTGACTAGACTCTGTCCAGTCATTAGTAAATGTTAAGATATGCTTAGTAGAAGATCTGCCACATGAAAGATTGTTGGTGATGAGATAAAATTGGCATGTGCTATGAAATAGGTAATGGATAAGAGTGAAAGAAACGATTTTCTTTCGAAACGAAAGAAACGATTGGTTTTCTGTCCTATTTGAGAAATAGAAAACAAGTTTTACTTGTGTTTTTACAAGTATTTATGTATTTTGCAATTATATAACTTCTGTGAGTATTGTAGAATATCGGTATTTTACTCTGACAGTTCAAAGTCTTGCCTCCTTCAATTTCTGTCGTTCCCAATTTAGCTTATATTTTAAGTTCTCCAAAACAGAAATAACATTTCACTTCAGTTGAGATCTTTAAAATCAAACTAAATGTCATTAAGAAGCTTTCTTATTGAAGTAGATGTAATCTAACAGGGAACATTTGTTTAACAGTTTAGACTCTTTTGACTTACAAAGAAGTCTCAATTTATTGGCAACATACTTCTGTTTTAAAGTCCAGTGTAAGTATGAGCCTCAGATTTTTAAAATCAGATTTGTTAGATGACTTGAATGCAAGAGAGTCACTAAATTGTCCTTGGTTGATAATTCTAATTGAAAATATTTCATGCAAATATCTTGCCCTGTGAGGCTAGAAATTAGCCTTGAGTTTTTATTGATTTCAAAGTACAATATGAGTTTGACAAAGTTTACATACCACTTACTCTGTTTTATCATTTTAAATTTCAATCTTCCTTAAAATGGTTTCCTCTTTAGAAGCATATTCGGTGCTTATTGTTTCATATCTTTTTTTCTACTTGCTTTTTTTTTAATCAGCATGAAATGAACATGCATAATACATAAAAAAATCTTTACAGATGTATTAGTACATATTTTTATTTGTATTATTTGGAGCTTAATAAGTATTTCCAGGATCTTTTATTTATTTCTTGAAATGAAGTATATTAAGTAGAAATCGGTTTCTTAACCCTGTAACTTTGTATTTTATTTTGAAAATGTTGATGTGTTGAGGTGTATAATCGAATACCATAGAAACAAAATGGAGATTTGAGGGTGATGAATTGATAACTAGGTATTTTTGTAGTGAGATTTTAAGATCAGTTACTGTTGTCCTTATAAAAGTCTAATACAGTCACTCAGCTGTTAGAAACCTAATCCTCTATTTAAAAAAATATACAAAAACAAATTGTCTATCTTTCTGCCTGATCTCTTCTCAAGTACTAACACAATGGAAACAGTGGGTGATCTGTCAGTGTGTTTGGTTTGTCAATGATGGTTTTGTATAAATATTGGGAGGGTAAGAAATAAAATTCACACAGTAAAATATGATTTCATCTGCCTTTTCTCTGCAGCTCCATGGCTCATGCTGCGGTGTGAAATTCTCATTTTACACACTTTGCAGGCGGAGCACATGAATTATGCATTGAGCAAGAAAAATCTCCTGCCTCAAGTCCTATATGCATTTACCCAGGTTCTGTCTCTATTACCAAGATGAATTGCAAATGGAGAAATGTTTGATGGAATAGAGCTCTTAACTTCTTTGTTTAGAATTCAGATTTTTATTTTTATAGTAGATCCTTTAAGTATGAAAATGTTTTGAACTTACTATGGATTTTTTAAAATGAAAAATGAAATATAATATAAGAGAGGAATGCCAAACACATCACGAAGCTTTTTATAGCCTTGATTTGGAATGCAAGGCTTTTTCAATTCAGTAGAAATGACCGTTATCTATTGCTAATGTTGTATTTCAGTCACCGGTTATTTGCTCTTCTCAGAAAGTCAATGAAATTCTGTCCTTTTGAGAGCCTTTTTTCTTTCTGTTTTAGACTTCTAATAAGATATTATGTCAATTTCACATGCAGCTCTGTCCTATGTTGTATGTGACCTGATGTGTATTTAATAGATATTGTTACACACTCTTAGCTGTGAAGTAGAGAATAAGGTATAGGCTTGTTTCCAGCTTTAACTTTATCTTGATTTGATAGGTTTCTAATTTTTCAGGTGGGAATGTTACAGTTCCATAAAAACAGTCATGCACCATCGTAGCTTATAGGAAGCTATACCCATTGTGCTCAGCATAGTATTTTGATAAGTCACATGGTGTTAAGCTCTTTTTGTTATGTTCTTTCTTCACAGGAATGATATTCTAGTTGAGATGGCATTTTCATTCTGAACCTGTTTTTGTTTATTGCCACTTTTAAATTCCAGCTTCAAAACTAACATTTCTTCTGTTTTTTTCCCCAACCCTAGAAATTATTTTTCATTTTAGGTATGGAAAGAGGAGGAAATATTGTTTGCTTGTTTTTAAATAATGAGTGAAAATTTAAACCCATCTAGATAATTCAAAGTTTTCAGTGGCAGAAATGATTATTCTCATGAAGAAAATCAGTATTAGTAGTTAGTGTTGTAATGTGTATTATTGTATGATACTTGAAAATAATTTGTTTTGAGTTTTGGCAGAAGGAAAAAAACTAGCAGAACTTAAGATCATTTTAAAATGTTACCTAACATATAATTTGATGTATTACTCTTATTCATGTATTTGCACTGTCATAAAAGCTCTAACATGCTGTAGACTTTACTTTTTTTTATTTAATTTTATTTTTTCATTGTTCCAAGATTCATTGTTTGTGCACCATACCCAGTGCTCCGTGCAATATGTGTCCCCCTACTACCCACCACCAGCATGCTGTAGACTTTAAATGATAGTAAGGTACCTTTTGCTTTAGGGAGAGCTTTCTATGGTTAAAAGAATACTTCAAAAATATTTGTAAAAATATGTAGAGAAAAGCTGTAAACTCCTTTATTAGATTATAAGTTACCTGAGGAACTATGCCTTGGCTGTATTACTTCCTTTGCTTAGCACAGAATCGGATACGTGCTAAAAAATCTATGCATGTCCCTTGGATGAATGAATGATTGAATAAATGAACAAAAACGTTTTAGCAAAAAGTTAAGATTGGGCCTTTAATTTGAGAAGATTTAATATAAAAAGTATAGATTATAAAGATAAGTAACTTTGATCCAACTACCTCTGTTTAGCGCCCTAATCTTTGTCAATCTTTGTTCATAATGCTACTCATTGCTATACTTAATTTGTCCTTTAAAAGAAAAAAATATATTTATGTAACATTTTTTCTTTGTATATATGTCACATCTTTTCTGAATCTCTGAACAAATTGAATACCTCAGGCTTAGGGATACTGTTTTCTAGTTTATGGTTATCTACATTTCAAAAATACAGTAGATCTAATAAGCAAATCTGGGGTAAAGAAAACCCTAAATATGTGCATATATGTTTTGAAATACTTAATCTCCCCAAAGGAAAACAATAAAGAAAGGAAATGAAATTAATACTTTTCATCCCTTAAGAGCAAGAGCCTGAAAATGTCATTTGTAGATTTTAATGAATGCCTTTGGCGAAAGAAGTCTGATGAAACCACTATTGAAATACGAAGTCCCTAATACAGTGCCTGTCACAAACTACAATTCAGAAAGGCTAATCTATCACAAGCCTCTTGGCAATTTCAGAGCTAAGCTTTTATTATTTGAGCATTTCTTTTTCTTTTTTTAAAGTATTTATTTAAGGGAGAGGGTGAGCGAGAGAGCAGGAGTCATCGTGGGTGGAGTGGGGAGGTAGAAACAGCCTACCTGCTGAGCAGGAAGCCCACCACAGGACTCGGAGCCCACGGCAGACTCTCAGTCGGCTGAGCCACCCAGGCGCCCCAAGCAATTCTTTTTCTTAAACCAACTTGTTTAAATATTATTTTCAAGGTATTTGAAGGCTTTTTCTACCAAAGAGCCATTTTACATTTTTATATTAGGAAAAGTTGTCCAATCACAAAATAACTATTTACCTTTGAATTTTCTTCTGATGGACCTTTATAATTTTAAACAAAATATTTTAAGATACCAGTTTGCATGGTGGAGAAGAAATACTTTATGCTGTAACTAAAATAAAACTTTTTATTAAAAAAACATAGTCCATATAACCATACGGAAAGTTTGATTTTTTTTTCCCTTGGAGGAAAAATGTTTGTTTTGAAACATTAAGAACTTTCATTGATTTTTTTTTTTTGATAGAACATGCAATAAATTACATGTTTCTTATTTACAGGAGAAAGAAAAAAAAAAAACAAAGCAAGATAGAAATCCTCTTACCAAAGATGTTTCACTTCTAGATCTAGATGATTGTAAGTATTGAAATTTAAATATTTTCTTCTCTTTTTAATAGTAGTTTTTTTGTTTGTATGTTTTTTGAGAGAGAGGCACACATTTGCGTATTCAGGGTAAGGAGATGGGGGTGGGCAGGAACAGAGGGAGAGAGAGAATCTTAAGCAGACTCCTTACCCAGTGCAGAGCCCAACATGGGGCTCAGTCTCACAACTATGAGATCATGACCTGAGCCAAAATCAAGAGTCGGACTTTTCACCGACTGAACCACCCAGGTGCCCCAGGAGTATTTTTTATTTTTATAGTACCTTTTATTTACATGACTCAAAATATGTCAACTTCTATTATGAAAGATTTATAGGTGAAAAAGATAAGAAAATTTTAGAAATTAGTTCTGTTAGTATTTTTTCTTTCATCTAGTCAAGGTTATCAGTTTTTTATCAAATGAATAAATATAACTGGTCAAATAACAGTACACCAAATTCATTTTAAGATCTTTTGCTTTAATAATTTATACTTGTTTAGTAAATAATTATCAATATCTCACAACTTCTATGTTGTTAATTGTTGATTATGGAGATTAAAACATCTAACTTAAGGAGGTGGGGCATTAGGAAAGTAATTGGAAATGTAAAGGACACTACCATGTTCTACTTGCCACACTTCTGGTACTAACAAAAATGGATGCAAAGCTTTTGAATGCCAGTGTGGCTATATTTATCAATATTTTAACTACAAAAAAATCTTTCACTTATAAGAATTTAGAATCCTACACATATACTTATCCAAGTGTGCAAAGGTATATTCATCATATCCTTTTAAATACTGCATTGTGGAAAAGTTAATGGAACTAACTTTATTGGGAGTTAGATTTTGCACAGAAAAAAATAACAAGTAAAATACCATAAGTATTAAGTTACTGTCATTTTGCAATTTAATTTTCCCATAAGTGAGTTATGGTTTTAGATTGTCTCAGTCTGTCAGAAGTACAACTGTTCTATTTATATTGTTTACCTGGCCTATCTTCAGTTATCATGGCAAATTCTTAATATAGAGAAATTACAGGAAGTACTTAGCAAAAAGAAATTGAACATTAAATTACACCCTCTGAACAATTAGAAGAAATGGATTCCAAGAAACACACAACCTTCTAAGACTGAATCATGGAGAAATTGAAAATCTGAGTAGACTGATTACAAATAATGAAATTGAATCAGTAATTTTAAAACTCCCCCAAAAATGAAAGTCCAGAACCAGACAGCTTCACGAATTATTCTGCCCAACATTTCAACAAGAGTTAGTACCTATACTTCTCAAATTATTCCAAAAAATCAAAGAGGAAGGAATGCTACCAAACTTATTTTACAAGGCCAACATTACCTTTATACCAAAACCAGACAGAGATCCCTAAATACAAAAATTCGGGGCCCGTATCCATAATGAACATACATTCAAAAATTCTCAACAAAATATTAGCAGAATCAGTTCAATACATTAAAAGGATCATATACCATGATCAAGCAGGGTTTATTACAGGGTTGCGAGGATGGTTCTACATCTGCAGATAGTTCCACGTGATACACTATATTAATAAAAAGGAGAAAAATCATATGATCATCTCAGTAGATGCAGAAAAAGCATTTAATAAAATTCAGCATCCATTTATGATTAAAAATTCTTAACAGAGTGGGTATAGAAGGAATGTACCCCAACATAATAAAAGCTGTATCTGACAGACCTACTGCTAACATCATATACAACTTCGAAAAGCTCAAAGCTTTTCCTCTAAGATCAGCAACAGGACAAGAACGCCCACTCTTGCCACTTTTATTCATCACTGTACTGAAAGCCTCAGCAATCAGGCAAGAAAAAGAAATAGGAGACATCCAGATTTGAAAGGAAAAAATGAAACTATTTGCAGGTGATAGGATACTATATATAGAAAACCCTAAAGACTCCACCAAAAAAAAAACTATTAGAACTAATAAGTGAATTGAGTAAAATTTCTGGATATGAAGTTAACACACAGAAATTCATTGCATTTCTCTACATTAACAGTGAGCTATCAGAATTTAAGAGAGCAATCCAATTATAAGTGCATCAAAAATAATAAAATATCTAGGAATAAATTTAACTCAGGAATTGAAAGACCTGTACTCTGAAAACTGTAAGACATTGGTGAAAGCAATTGAAGACAACACCAATAAATGGAAAGATATACCATGCTTATGGATTGGAAGATTTTATATTGTTAAAATGTCCACACTACCAAAAGTAATATACTGACTCAATAAACGCCCTGTCAAAATACCAATGACATTTTTCCAGAACTAGAACAAAGAATCCTAAACTTTGTATGAAACCACTAAAGTTTCCAAGTTTCCAGAGCAGTCTTGAAAGAGAACAAGGCTGATGTCCATCAACAAATGAATGGATAAAGAAAATGTGGTGTATATATAAATATAACAGAATATTACTCGGCTATCAAATGCATGAAATTTTGCCAATTAGAGTGATGCAGATGGAACTAGAGAGTATTACACTAAGCAAAATAACTCAGAGAAAGACAAATACCATATGATTTCACTTCTATGTGGAATTTAGAAACAAAACAGATGAGCATAGGGGTAGGGAAGGAAAAATAAAATAAGATAAAAACAGAGAGGGAGGCAAGCCATAAGAGACTCTTAACTCTAGAGAACAAACTAAGGGTTGCTGGAGGGGAGATGGGAGGGTGTGGTGATTGTGCGATGGGCATTAAGGAGGGCACTTGATGTAATAAGCACTGGGTGATATATGCAACTGATGAATCACTAAATTCTTCCCTTGAAACTAATAATCTATATGTTAACCAAATTGAATTTAAATTAAAAAAATTTTAAAAAGAAAAAGAACAAAGCTGGAGATACTATAGTCCCTGATTTCAAAGTCTACAGAGCTATAATAATCAAAACAGTGAGATACTAGTACAAAAGCAGAGACAGATCAGTAGAATAAAATGCAGAGCCCAGAAATAAACCCACGCATATACAGCCAATTAATCTAAGACAAAGGAGGCATGAATATACAATGGGGAAGGGCAGTCTCTTCAATAAATGGTGTTGGGAAAACTGGACAGCTACCTGCTAAAAAATGAAACCGGACCACTGTCTTACACCATATACAAAGTAACTTCAAAATGAATTTAAGACTTGAATGTAAGATCTGAGACCATAAAACTCCTAGAAGAAAACATAGGCAGTAAGCTTTTGACACCAGTCTTAGTATTTTTTTGGAACAGTCTTCTCAGGCAAGGGCAACAAAAGCTAAAGTAAACAAATGACATTACATCAAAAAAAGCTTTTGTACAAAAACCATCAACCAAACGAAAAGACATCCTATTGAGTGGAAGAAGATGTTTACAAAACAGGCATCCAGTGAAGGGTTAATATCTGAAATATATAAAGAACTGACTTGACTTAATATTACAAGGAACAAAAAACCTGATTGGAGCACCTGGTGGCTCATTTGGTTAAGCTTCCAACTCTTAGTTTCACCTCAGGTCATGATCTCATAGGTCATGAGATTGAGCCCCACCTCAGGCTCCATGCTCCTGGAGGAGTCGGCTTGAAGATTCTCTCCCTTTGCCCCTCCCCCTACTCACGTGCACACACTCTCTCTTTAAAATAAATAAATCTTAAAAAAAAGAAAAGAAACAACCTGATTAAAAATGGGTGGAGGACTTATATAGACATTTTTCCAAAGAAGTCACAGAGATGGCCAACGGACACATGAAAAGGTGTTCATCATCACTTTTATTAAAAGCAAATCAAAACTGCAATGAGATGTCACCTCACACCTGTCAGAATGGCTAAAATCAAAAACACAGGAAACAACAAGTGTTGGTGAGGATGTAGAGAAAAAAGAACCCACATGCACTCTTGGTAGGAATGCAAACTCATACAGCCACTCTGGAAAACAGCATGGAACTTTCTCAGAAAGTTAAAAATAGAACTACCCTATGATCCAGCAATCACACTGGTGGGTATTTTACCCAAATAATACAAAAACACTAATTGAAAGAGATACACTCACCCCCATGTTTTTAGCAACATTATTTACAGGAGTCAAGATATGGAAGCAGCTCAAGTGTCCATTGATTGATGAATGGATGAAAAAGATGTGGTATATATGTACACACACACACACACACACACAGAGGAATATTTTTCAGCCATAAAAAATTTTGCCATTTGCAACAACACAGATGGAGCTGGAGAATATAATGCTAAGTGAAATAAGTCATTCAGAGAAAGACAAATACCATATGATTTCACTCATATGTAGAATTTTAAAAACGAAACAAACTAGCAAAGAGAAAAAAAAAAGAAAAGAAACAAACCAAGAAACAGCCCCTCAACTAGAGAGAACAAACTGATGGTTACCAAAGGGGAGATGGATGGGAGAATGAGTGAAATAGGGGTTGTGGATTAAGAGTGCACTTGTAGTGATGAGTGCTGGATGACTAAAATAAAAATATATATATAAAAAAGAAATCGTTGGTTTCAAGCAAAACAAAACAAAACAAAAAACCTGCAATGAGATATTACCTCACACTTGTCAGGTAGCTCTTATTAAAAAGACAAAAAATAACAAGTATTGGCGAAGGAGTAGAGACACTGTAGAAATGTAAATTGGTAAATTGTAAATGTAAATTTACATTTACATTTACAACCATTATGGTAAACAGTATGAAGATTCTTCAAAAACTTAAAAATAGAAATACCATATGATCTAGCAATGGTAGATTTGGGTATTTTTCTAAAAATATATGCAC
>CM052809.1:51641572-51657398 GCA_028533885.1 Nasua narica | reverse complement strand
AAAAAAAATAAAAAGAATTTAAATATAAGATTTTTTTTTTCAGATTCATTTCACTTTTATTATGAACAAACAAAACTTCAGATCAGTACAACAAAGCTTCAGAGTTGATATTAATAGAAATTATTCCAGGGCGCCTGGGTGGCTTAGTTGGTTAAGCGACTGCCTTCAGCTCAGGTCATGATCCCGTAGTCCTGGGATCAAGTCCCGCATCGGGCTCCCAGCTCCACGGGGAGTCTGCTTCTCCCTCTGACCTTCTCCCCTCTCACGCTTGCGCTCTCTCTCTCTCTCTCTCTCTCCCTCTCTCCCTCTCTCTCTCTCTCTCTCAAATAAATAAATAAAAATCTTTTTAAAAAATAGAAATTATTCCAAAATTATTCTTAGGTCCCAAATAACTACTATCCCCACGTAAAGGGGAAAAATCCCATCCAGTCAAGGAGAAGGTATCCTGTAATTGTTTCCATGGCCATGAGTTTATGCATTCTCAAATTTTGTCTGACTGGTTATCACCACTTATCCATTGGATTTATTCAATCTCTCAGAGAGAATCTTAATCAATTAATGATAGTATCCGGGACACATGGTTTATGGTGGACACAAGTTCACGGCACATACTGCTACTATAAAAATACTCAGGATTTTTTTTTAAAGACTTTATTTATTTGACAGAGAGAGAGAGATCACAAGTAGGCAGAGAGGCAGGCAGAGAGAGAGGGGGAAGCAGGCTCCCCGCTGAACAGAGAGCCTGATGTGAGGCTCGATCTCAGGACCCCAAGATCATGACCTGAACCGAAGGCAGAGGCTTTAACCTACTGAGCCACCCAGGTGCCCCTGGATTTTTTTACTTTTAAGGAAATTTCACCCTAACTCAAATTTTTACTCAACGTAGAGTATATTTCTGTTTGTTTTTAATACCTGAGAACGATTTCTTTAAAAATTTTTTATTCTACTTTTGTAAGAAATGGCACTTGAAGCTTCTCTCTCTTTTTAACAAGTCAGTTCAGCAAAAATTTGCGGATCGTGTGATAAGTGTAAGGGTACTTTGATATCCTTTTTTGTTGGCTGGAACAGATAAATGGGATTTAATTATTTTATTCCAGGGACTAATATCTAGTCTGGGGCACAGATACCTGAACAGTAGAGGCACAAAGTGTGAATGAATGAGGAGAGAGACAAAAACCAATTAAAAAGCTACAGAGGCCTTATGGAAGAACTGATCTGAGCTTAGTGATAAAGATAAGTGGAATGTTACAGGAAAAAAGCTTTGTTGACAATGGTTAAGCTTTGTTGACAGTGGTTCTTAAGAGACTGACTTCATTTATGCTGCTTATTAGCCTACAGTAGTTCTCCATTGTCGCTGGTAAACAGTTTGTGGATCAGAAACCTAAAAAGTCACTCTCCAGTAGCTTGAGTTCTCAGCTATGAGAATTAGATTAATTTTGAAGGAAGTTCAGAAACATTCCTTGAGTTTTATCTAAGAGGCACATCATAATCCACAGAGGTCATGTATTCCATATACCAAGAAAACTTATAGTACTGAATTTATCTATACCTTCATTCAGAAAACATTTATTGAATGTTTGCTCTGATACAGATAATCTGCTACATGCTGGAGATTTTAAATGGCTACATTATCCCTACCCAAAGAATTGTGTTTCTCTCATTACGATTTGAGAATTCCTTGGGTATTTTATATTTCTGCAAACGAAGTGATCTTTTAGTACTCCATACCATGAGATCTTGATAGGATGATCGTAAAGCAACAATCATACTCTGGTGTTCTTTTATAAGAAATATAAACCTATGTAAAAAAAAAAATATATATATATATATATATAAACCTATGTAATTATACTATTGGTGCAACTAACTCTTTAAAATTTTTATCAGCCACCAGTAATCAGATAATGCAGATAAGCCTTATGATCTGTGATATCATATTGTTGAATAAATTGTAGTAGAGGCATTGGAGTAGAGTGGCTAAGAGGACAATGGAACGGGAGTGTCTGAGTTTAAATCCCGGTTTGTTTTTTAAAGATTTTATTTGAGAGAGAGAGTGCAAAGCAAGAGAGAGAGCATGGGGGAGGGGGGGAGGACAGAGAGGAGTAGGAGAAGCAGAGTCTCTGCTGAGCAAGGGGCCTGAGCAAGGATCCCAGGACCCTGGGATCATGACCTAAGCCAAAGGCAGCCACTTAACCAGCTCAGCCACCCAGGTGCCCTTGTGAATCCCAGTCCTTTTAATTACAAAGCTGGGTAACCTTGGACAAGTTACTTAATCTCTTTGTGCTTTTGCTTTATAAAATAGAGATAATAGTGATACTTTTAGTATTAAATGGATTAAATGAGTTGATAAATGTAAAAGCACTTAAAACTCTGCTAGGCACATGATAAGCATTATATAAAGGTGTTACCTGTGATGGGATGATTATAATGGTAGTGTAGCGCCAAGTACTTACATTTAACAAGTTAAATAACTTCATATTAAAGTATATATTAAAACTTTTATGCATCCTTAAGTTTTGAAGCAAAAGTTTGATCAGAAGAATAATTCTATAATTATTTTATAATTACATAGATGACCCTTGAACAATGTGGGACGGTAAAGGGGCACTAACAATGACCTGTCACTTTTGACTCCCCCAAACTTTGAGTATTAATAGCCTACTCTTAACTGGAAGCCTTACTGATAGTATAAACAGCCAATTCCACATATTTTTTATGTTGTGTGTATTATATAGCATATTCTCACAATAAAGTAAATTAAAGAAAAACACGTGTTATTAAGAAAATCATAAGGAAGAGAAAATACATTTTTAGCATTATACTGTATCGAAAATAAAAGCCTGTCTATAAGTGGACCTGCATGATTCAAAACTGTGTTGTTTAGGGGTCAAATGTACTTTAGTAAAGAAAAAAATGTTTTGCAGAAAGTTTTAAAAATAAAAGGAAGAGGGGTGCCTGGGTGGCTCATTCGTTAAGCGTCTGTCTTCGGCTCAGGTCCTGATCCCAGGGTCCTGGGATCAAGCCTTGAGCCCTGCATTGGGCTCCCTGCTCAGCGGGAAACTTCTCCTCCCTCTCTCCTTCCCCCTAGTGTTCCTCTCTCACTGTGTCTATCTCTGTCAAATAAATAAAATCTTAAAAAAAAAAAAAAAAGAAGAAGAAGAAGAAGAAAATAGGCTTGTAATACAAATATCTTGGGTTTACCATCTGGCGTGCTAGTTCAGATCTTTTCATATGCAAATCCTCTCTGCCCGGGATACTCTTTAATCATTTACTTCTTTCTTTATTATACACATTTCTTGCCCTGCCGTAGATGTTCTTTAACAGTTTCATTTTTGAATGACTGCATGGAATATCTTTGATATTATTGTAATAAATTATATTTTACAGGTTTACTGTTGTTGGAAATTTAACTTATTTTCATTTTTTGTCCTCATAGTTAGTGAAGCAATACACATCATAAATATATTATTACATTATCTCCCCAGCTGTTTCGTTAAGATAAATTCCCAGGAGTAGGATTGCTGGGACATAGGCTTCGAAGAATTCAGTTGTCTAAGATTGCCTTTCCCAAAGCTTGTACCACCTTACACAGTATTAGTATGAGAGTACTGAATCCTGATACTCTTACTGATGCTGAATTTTGTATTTAAAAATTGCCTTCGCCAAGTCAGTGGGTGAAATGATACCTGATTTTCATTTGAATGCCAGGTTATTTTTTTTTAACTAGTAGAATCATTTTTTAATACATTAATTAAATACTTAAGCAGAGTCAACTAACCTCGGAATCCGATTTTGGATAAATTTTCTGTGTAAGCTTTTATCTTGCCAGACCTGCAAACAGATGCGTAGTTATTTCTTTAGAACCATAGTCGTCTTCTGAAATGATATTAAAGCCTTTCTTTTTTTTTTTTTTTAAGTCAAACTTTAGTGTGAATTTTCCTCTGGCTTTTGATGTCTTGTTCCTCTATGTCTTTAGGCCAAGCCATAGTTGAAATCAGAGGCTTTCTTACTGAATTTTTTTCCTTACATGGGCATCTAATATTTTAGATGGATGAATGGACAAATAAATGGACAAATATTTAGAACCTACCAGAAAGTTGACTTTTGGAAAGGCAACATATTTCGATCCAAGATAAGAGAACCAGTTCCTGGTCCCACAGTGATTCTTCCATTTACTTGTTTTATGATCTTTGCAAGACATAATCTCCCTGTGCCTCAGTTTACAGTGTCTTTAATATAAATGTTTTTTCTACCTCGCCTTTTGTTTTTAGCCCTTTTCATGTCATGCCTAAATTATTATATTCTTCCTCTCTGCCAACCTGACTGCTCCCTCTTTGGTTTGTCCCCTATACTGATAACGAGCAGCACATATATTGTTCCTCTTTTTGGTGTTTTTAACAGCTCCTTTGTTGTAGAGGATAAGTATAACCCCCTTAGTTTTCCACGTTCCCACTTCTCAGCCTTTGTTCACAGTATTTTCTCATGTACTAAGTCACCAGCTTCTTCCTTTCTCTTATTTAAACCCTGCCCTTACTTAAAAACTGAGCTTCGTTTCCTCCTATTTGTCCCCATTTATCCTTCCCACCCCACCCTTCCACCCCCAACTTCCTGTGACACTTGCTAACGGTATATTGGTTTTCAACATAGGTCTGAGGAAGCCTGGGGATTTGTAGCAGTGTTTCAGGCACACTGAAGGAGCAAGGGAGAAACTAAGGGCTCCATTCCCTCTTCCATCCAGTATCCACTCTGCTTTTTCTATTATCTATGTTGAAATTTTATTTCAGACTTCCTTTGAAAATTTTCTTCTTTGGGCAATATGATTTTTTTTATTTCTAACTTTATGAATTAATATTTTCTCTCCCTAACTACCGGATATTGTAAGACTAAATGAGAAAAGGATGGTTTGAAAAATCCTGTCAAATGAAGTAAATGTTACTTCCTTTATGGTCTTATTTTGAAATGAGAGTTTGTTGGAAGCTAAAACTTTTTCCACATTTTAATTTTTTTCATTCAACAGTCAAGCAATTACTAAGCACTAAAAATTAATACATTAGCAGACCAGTGAAAATAAAAAATAAAAAGACACATATTTGTATTACGAGAGAAGTATGGTTGTAGTAGTGCGTCCAAGTATATCTGTGGAACAAAGAAGGCACGTAGAAGCTGTGTCTTGGTGAGTCAGCTTGTGCTTCCCTTTTAAGTGATACCTTAATGTGTAGAAGTTGCAAGGTAAACAAGGCAGAGAAGAACCATCCAGGTAAAGAGAATAGAATATAAAAGTCTCAAAGACATGGAGCAAGATATTGAGAACTCTTAATCGGTAGGGCCTGAACATAGGAGTTGCTGATGAAATTGGAGATAGACCTCTGCTACCCAGTATGATATCAACCGACCACACTTAGCTGCTTACATTTAAATTTAAGTTAATTAAACTATAAAGTATAATTCTTTAGTCATACTAACCATATTTCAAGCGTACATTAGGTATACATGCTAGTGGCCGCTGTATTGGACAGCACAGCTATAGAGCATGCCCATCATCACGGAAAGTTCTGTCGGACAGTGCTGAGCTAGATCATAGAGAACCTTGTGTGCTTAATTAAGGAGTTGGACTTTTATAGGCAATTGTGAGCCTCTGAAGAATCTTAAGCACGGGAGGATGAAATCTGTACTTTTTCAAAAGATTTTCAAATTTTCACATACCTGATCTCATGTACATAGTGGTTTTAGAATAAAAAATTTCTATCCGGTACCTAGCATTTGCTGACAAAGTATAAGTAGAAGGGAGTTAGGTAGCCTGGACCCTGTAATTATTAGTGGAGAATAAGGTAGAGAAAGGATATAAATACCCTTTTAAGACTTCTGATTCTGCTGGAGAACTCTTGAAAGCTGATGTTTTTCTTTATATTAGCTGGAAAAAAGTGTTTCTTTACCTTTTTTTTTATTTTGGTGAGGTTACTGGGTGGTAATGTTAGTGATAACATTATGTTATACAAATTTTCAAAAAATTATTACTCAAGGTATTTGTATCCTTATTTTGTTATAGGATTTGCCAATGAAAGCTAAGACTAATAACTGCCATAACTTGATAATAACTAAACCAAGATGTTAAATAGAATTGTCATAGATTTATTAATCAAGTAATTTAATTAGATTTACTAACAAAATTAAAATGTTATTTTTAATAATATGAATTAAATTTTCGTGCGTATTTGCTAATTTGGGCCTTTTCTTACAGTTAACCCAGTATCCACTCCAGTTGCACTTCCCACACCAGCTCTTTCTCCAAGCTTGATAGCTGATCTTGAAGGTTTAAACTTATCAACTTCTTCATCAGTCATCAGTGTAAGTAATTTTCACAATATATTAGCTCAGTTTTCATGTAATACCATTGCATCTTTCTTATTAAAACGCAAATAATCAAAGTGGATTCTTAGTCTTGAACAGCTTCTCTTCTAAACAAGTTCAATTTAGATCTGACCTTTTAATTTTAATTTTATAAATAGTTTTAAAATTTGCTCTCCCCAAACCGTTATCCTCACAATTGACTTCTACTTGTTATCCACATTTAATTATCGTGTACATTTTTCTCTGGCACTCTTACGTATGGCACTCTTATACACTCTTGTGTGTATAACATGCAAGCGTTCTTTGCCACAGTGGGTTCATTTATATACATAAATTCTGCCATAAACAGTTGTTGTCTACCTTAATAGACTTAAATTCCCACAATCATTCTATTTCTATTACACTGTTCTTATACCACAGACTACTAAAAATACCTGTTTTCATTTTAAAATTCAAGATTGGGTTTCTCTTTGCATTATCTTTACATACTTATTTACATGCCTCAGTGTCTCTAAAAAAATTCTTTACTGTTACAGGGTGTGGCTTGAATTGAGGCCAGAGCCAGCCTATCTCAAAATAATGCCAAAACCATCAGCCTGTCATAATATCTGAAATTGCAATCACTTTTTCCGGGTTAGCATATTATATCCACTAACCTTTCACTATAAATCAGGCATGCTGCCTACAGTGTAAAATCTGTTGATGTGCTTGACCTCCTGTTAATTTGTTGTCAGAAACCTGACAAAGTAAGAGACAAAATAATAAGTTCTGAGGGGAACACAAGGTAGCTTGAATAGATCTGGTGTATCACTGGTTCCCAGAGCCGGTAGAGGACATACTTGGTGATCTGAGCTCCTGGGGGGCATAGAGCTGGTTCTGCCAGAAGTGGAAAAGAGAAGTACTAATACTTACACATTTTTACAAAAAATTTCCCCCATCACATTATATGTTAATAAAAAAAAAAATTTCCCCGGTGCAATAATGGTAATTAAAAATGTGGAAAAAGAAAAAAAAAGTTTCCCCATCAAAGCAAATGTGATATCAGGACCATTTGGTTTAGAATGCACAAGTGAAAACTATTAAGCTGAGCATGCTGTTTTAAGTTGTAGAATGCAGTTACCACTAACTGCTCAGAAATGAATAAGAATGATATCTAGGGTTTTAGTTTGCCATTCTTGTTGCTAAAGGAAAAGGCACATTGAGGAGATGGAGGGAAGCAGTGAAAAGAAGCAGTTAAGTCTTTATTATTTAAGTAATAAATATTTCTTAAGCCTTTGGGTAGGCTGTAAAGACAAAACAGAAATTACGAAATCTATAGTGAAGCAGTTAGTCCTTGATGGGAAAGGAAGGTCCTAAAAACTTGGGAGGAATAAGGTAGTGGATAAATAACTTGGGCTTTGATATCAGATGACCAGGGTACAAATCTTCTTAGCTGCTTGCTAGCTCTGTGGGCATTTTGGTATGTAACTATTCTGCACCTTACTTTCCTGTGGAGATAATATATACCCTATAAGATTGTTATGATAATAATGAGATAATAGATGTATAGCTCTTAGAACAGTGACTGGCACATTGTCATCACTCAATAAATAATAACTAATATTTTTTAAAGATTTTTTTTTTTTTTGACAGAAAGAGAGATCACAAGGAGGCAGAGAGGCAGGCAGAGAGAGGGGGCGGGAAGCAGGCTCCCCGCCGAGCAGAGAGCCCGATGCGGGGCTTGATCCCAGGACTCTGAGATCATGACCTCAGCCAAAGGCAAGGCTTTAACCCCCTGAGCCACCCAGGCGCCCCCAATAACTAATATTTTTAAAGTGGTATGATAATGGACCCTCATTAAACCCCCATACTTTATTAGCTATAAGAAGAATGCAGTTGAGATTAGAAAAGCTTAGAGTAAATTTTCATTCATCACAAAGTAATTAAAGAACTCACCCTTTAATACTAAGAAAAATATTTATTGGGATGGTCTCTTCAAAGGATAGGAAAGGCACTCCATCCAAAGAGCATAGAAAAAAAGGACTACCAAATGGGCAAAATGGGTAGAGGGGAATGGGAGATACAGACTTCCAGTTATGGAATAAGTAAGTCATGGGAATAAAAGGCACAGGATCAGGAATATAGTCAGTGATATTGTAATAGTGTTGCATGCTGACAGGTGGTACCTACACTTGAGATGAGCATAGCAGAATATATAGCCAAGATGAACCACTATGTTGTATACCTGAAAGTATACTTGTGTGTCAACTATAATCAAAAAATTAAAAAAAAAAAAAGACTGTCAAGTTCAACTGAGTGAAGCAAGATCTCAAACTTACTCCCAAAAGCTAACAAAATGATCAAATAGTAGTAATAAGAATGGCAACCAGAGATTCACCAGCAATAATCAAATAAGGAAAGGAATAGAACTTAAAGAGAAAAACTTTGAAAAGTGGAGCCTATAGAAATAAATAGAATATTCTGATGCAGAATGGATGGCTCCTAGTCTCACCTCCAGTCCTCAAAACAGTACTTTAAAAAGATTAATGAAACAAATTGTAATTTTTTATTATGTATATGAAATTAGAAAGACGTGGACTAAAGACATCAGAAGAAATAACAAGAAAAACCCTCAAAAATTACAACCCTCATGTAATGGTAGGAGACCTCAACAATATAGGAGCCTTCTGGATTCTAAGATGAAATTTATAGATAAGAGTACATCTTTAATTTTAAAATCAACATGTTTCCCTTATTTTGAATAGAAGGAAGAAATAGAAGTAATTTACAATAGTTACATTGCTGTATAAATGCTTGTCCATGACTACACTAGAAATGGACTGAAGTAGTGAATGGTGCTGGCACTGATATGAAGAACCACCATGAATGTGACAACTGTAAATGCAGACCAGTACAGGTGTATTCACTCAAATAGTGTGGGATGGGATGTTGCCATCAGTAACATAATTTTCCAAAATGTTGAACAATTTCTAGTAGTTATATTCCAAGTCCCAGCCTAGTTTATATGACTTCCTAGTCCGTAGATGAATTTTATTTATTTCAGTGGATTATTTAAATTTATTTTCCTTGTTTTGGTACAATAAGGGTAGATTTTATTTTTTTGAAATTACTAAAATATTTATGAAACCCAAAGAACAGTTCCTTTTTCACACTATTTTTCAAATGAAAAATTTCACTATTCTGACCTTTTAAATTATATATTCAGAACACAGAGATTTTTTTAAAAGATTTTATTTATTTGACAGAGAGAAAGAGATCACAAGTAGGCAGAGACGCAGGCAGAGGGGCGGAGGAAGCAGGCTCCCTTCTGAGCAGAGAGCCCAATGTGGCGCTCAGTCCCAGGACCCTGGGATCATGACCTGAGCCGAAGGCAGAGGCTTTAACCCACCGAGCCTCCCAGGTGCCCCAAGAACACAGAGATTTTTTAAACATAATTCCCAGTGAATATCATTATCATTGTAAGGAAAGGCTTAGTTTTTCAAACTGTATGATAAAGAAGATGTATAAACACAGTCTTTGTTTCAGTTTTACCTGAGATTAATTGGCAGTTGGCCAACAGCTAAAAATGAAGAGACACTTTATTTCCTACAGTAATATGTCTGTGAAGAAACTGTAAATTTTTTAGTGAGTTACTAATTAATTTTTCTACCAGATTATTGTTAGGCTAAGAGTTTCTAAATTGTTACACATGAAGCCCCAGGAATTCAAAAACAGCAGTCCATAGAATATTACAACTTCTAGAGGCCATAAGAAAAAAGTGAGATGGGGGAAAAGACAGTTTGCATATAAGGATAAATTGTTCATGTCTGGTATTAGAGATGTTGGAGTTAAAATTGGTCTTTTCTGCTTTAAATATTTTTTTTTTTATATTTGGGACACAGAACTGTTAAAGTGAATTCAGCTAGTAGTTCAAGTTATCTCTGAAAACTTCTCATGGTTTTTTTTCTTTACTGATAAACATCAACATAAAATCTTGTCTCATTCTTTGCACCTTTTATGTTTCTTCTCAAACTAGTTTTATAAGATAATTTATTAATTTGCTTAATGTTTAAGATTTCTATTTCTACAGAAAAATGACTTCTGAGTTCAATCCCCCAGATGCTATGAAACCCATGGTGGGAGTACAGTATCTGTGGTTCTTTAGCACCTAATCACAAGTCAGAAGGTTTCTATGGGGATATACTTTTTCAGAGTTCCAGTTTAAAATACCAAGAATTCATTTAGAAAGTCAGGGCAACATTTAGGAAATGCATTGAACTTGGAGCCTGAATACTTGGTATCTGTCCTTGGATAAGCAGTTATTATCATTGTGACTATGGGCAAGTCATTGACTTGTATAAATTTTAATTTTTGAATCTAAAAAATGGAGATCATACTTTCTCTAAACACTTAATTGTGTTTTCCTGAAAAGTAAATAAAATAATGAGCCTGAAAATGTTTGAATTCTGTTCTTTGGCTACCTTGTGGAGTGAGAAGAGACAGATGAAGATGGAGTTCTGGGAAACATCGTGTTTTAAAGGCAACAGAGAAAAAGACCAAGAAGATAAGTTAGTGAAGGAGGTGAATTGTGGAACATGGTATCAGGAAACTCACAGATTAGGAGGGGAAATAGACAAATCATTTTACTGAGTAAGTGCTCCCCTGGAGGCGTAAATCTGCTTAGGTGCTACCAGTTGACCAAGATCTCTTAGAAAAGAATTTGTATATGTGACCTTGGAACTGAATCTAGGAGAATAGTAAGAGTTTTTCTAGTTGGCTGGAATAGAATAAGAATAACATGACGGACAGAGGAAATAGGGTATGCGAAGGCTGGAGATGTGAACAGACTTGGAAAATTAGAGAAACGGTGGTTCAGTGGGGCTGAAGTATAGCACAGACAGGTTGGAATAACTGAGTCTGATATTGGAAAAGTATGCTGGCGACATGCTGTCGTGGGAAAATGGTAGTAATGATTCCTTCTTCACTTACTCCTTTCTAATCTTTTTATATTATGGTACATACAGAAAAGTGATGATACATGTAGTGTCCTCTGGGGTAAACTGAGACTCCTGCAGGAGGCGGGAGGTACCCAGCCTAGGAACTCCGACTACCACAGGCCCCACCTGGCCTTCCTGAGGGCTAGTGGTGGGGCAGCAGCACAGCACACTTCTAACCTGTGGCACGTTAGTGAGGAAGCACTGACTTAGCTGCTGTAATATGAGTGATTTGATCTTCATGGATCACAGTCTCCCAGTGGAATTAACTTAGGAGGGTGCAGGAAGATTCATTTAAAAAGTGATCATTATAGAAAACAAGGCAATAAATTGAGGGATGGTAGGTAGTTCCAAGAACAGTCCGCCAAAGAGAAACCAGAGTTGCAACGAGAAGCCCTATTTGATACAATATACTGCTTGGAGTTAGCCAAACTCCGCGTTAGAGGCACAGTCCTGTCCGCTGCTAAACTGACCCAAGACTGCTGAGGTCAACTGCAGGTTTAGGGGCTTCCTGAAACTACCCTCAGGTTTGATAATTCACTAGAACACCCACAGAACTCAGGAAAGCACTGTACTTAACATTACAATCTTCTTATAGCAATAGGATAAAAATTAGAACCAACCAAAGGAAGAAACATATCCTAAGTGGGTTTTAAATTCACAGCTTTCAGGTTCCCGTACTGGCATCCAGGTATGGCAGTATGCACAGAGTATCCACTTAGCATACATTGTCTAGGGGCCCACTGTAAATCACATCCTTGGCAATAGCCATCAAGTGTGGTCCCTAAGGTCTCACCGCGAATAATTAAAGACACTCCTATCACTTAGGAAATTCCAAGGGTTTAGAGATTACCTCTCAAGAGCTAGGACGCAGTCCACATCTCTCTTTGAAAAGACCAAATTCCTTACTACGCATGTGCCAGTAAATGTTTCATTTATTCAACAAGTATTTATTCAGGCCAGAATATGAGGCAGGTGCCATAGATAACGGTAAACAAGTTGAGCTAGGTTTCTGCCCTCAGGGAGTTTGTAGTTGAGTAAGGACATAATGAAAAATTTCTTCAAAGGTATATATTGATACTAGGTACTTTAATTGTATACATAGTCTTGCCCATTTGGGAATTTCTGTAGATAAAGGTTGTCATTTTTTTGTCATTATTTTTCTGATTTTACATTGGCTACGCTCCATAGTCCAACCTATTTCCATCTATACAAATACAGCTGAAAATCTAATGAAAGTTACTTTTGACATTTAACAGACTTTAAAATTTAGATATCTAAACTGCTTTTCCTCTTTGACAAGAAGTAGAAGGCCAATTTTCGCAGTCCATGCTGTTCCCCATCTGCTTTCTTTGAATTGCCGCTGTGAAACATCACTTCCTCACTTAATGTTGGAATAAAGCCTCATAATGCCTGGGTGAAGACAGTGGCAACGGTAGCATTAAGCTAAGGTCTCTGGGTGTTGTTATAGGTAGCCAGCCTGGGGTTTACTGTGAACAGTGAAAGAATGGCCTTAAATTTGTCATTATGACCAAGAAGCTATGTAACTAAAGTTCCCTCCCCCGCTAACCCTTCAAAGATTTTCAAGCTGAAGGGTAGGAAGAAGGAATCCCATGTAGTGCACTTTAATTGGGGCAGGCAGAGTGAGGAAAAGAAAATGCATTTTTTTTTAATACATAAACCAAATTCAGTATCTGAAGTGTTTATCATTAGTTCCTTCAACTTCTTTAAGGAATATTTAAAAAATGGCTAGCAACTAGGCTTGGTTTTGCTGTTGACAGAGATTGGCAACTAATGAAGCTATAACTGTCCATGATCAGGAATGAGGGCCTGACCCTGATTGTGTTATAGGAACTTAGTTGGAAAATAGAGAAGAGTAACTGTCAGACCTGCTTTTGGTGTGCAGGTTATAGTGTCAGTTTTTAAACAATATGAAGAAAAAACAAACCATAATTCATGCAGCAGAATCTGGTTTACCCAGTCTGAAACTTACTAAACAGAATTAGGAATTAGGATAATTGCATATTGTAATGATGACAATTATAATTAAAGTTGATTTCTGTTTTTCTTAAGTGGACTTTTAAGTAGATCTCTCTTTAGTTAATGCTACGTTAAGGCATTTTAGTTCTGTTTGCCAGTCAACTTGTCGTGATCTGCCAGGGCACGAGCTTTCTTCTTCTTTGTCTGCAAAGACACAATGCTTTGAAGGAGTCTTTATTGATACCAGCATTTACTAAGTGGTGTGCCAGACATTTCATGAATATGTGGTCTCATTCCCAAAACAAATAATAATATATCTGTGATAAAGTTTGTTTTCTAACATGATGGAAGAACTGTCTTTTGAAAAACACTTTTTTTTTTTTTTTTTACATTTCAAACACTTATGGTGTATTCAAGCCCCAGGCTGAGAGATGAGTCCTGCTAAGACCAAATTACGTTGCGTTTAGAGGAGAAGGAAATTATAAAGTCAAAATTAAAAATAATTTTGTCATTTTAAATTTGGGGAAAATCCTTTATTTGTTCTGATGAAAATGTCAGTAGTCATGGAACTGTGCTAAAAATAATGAAAAATCATTGGCCCGGGTCTGCTTAAATTGAAAACATTTTTTAATTAAAGTCTGACAGTATTTTGTGCTTCCATTGCCTAGCCATGTCCCATCTTATTCTTTCATTCAGTTCTCTTCTGGGTATGAGTTGCTTTAATTTTTAAGTTAAACCTAAAAGGTGTGTCATACTACTGCTTCATCTTTTTATTTCTGCACTACTTCAGAGGTCTCATGGTTAATACCAGACCATTATTATCTCTCCCTTTTCTACATTATTAAAAGGAACTGCTTTTTAAAAAGAGATTGTTATGAATTTTTAGTTGTAGGGTTTTTCTTAGAAAATATTTTTTACTTGGCTTAAGTAAATATATGCCAATCTAAGTCCTGACTAGTGGATAGCACTTTTATAATACTTTGTCAATATCATAATAAAATTATCTATGATAAAAAAAATCCATTATATCAGATGCTAATTAATGAACTAGTAATGATTGTGGCCTGAAGAAAGCAGGCCGCCCATCAGAATATAGAAAATGCGTGTATAAATCTGCAAGAAATTGAGGGATTGAAGAGGTAATAGTAAAGAACACCTTGGGCCTTTCTTTCCCTCTTTCTATTTTGTGGTGAGTAGTTCCTTTCATTTGCTATAGGTTCACTCTTTTTAGAGCAGAGACCATTCTTTGAACATCTACCGACTTCTTTTCCAAGATTATGGGTTCTAGTTTCTATTTATTATAATTAAATGTACTATAATAGTAAATGAGATTTTTAAAGTATCAGTCGTTTTAAAAAGATTAAATCTTTTCTGCAGTTTTATTTTACATATCCAGAGGTGATTGAACTTTGTGTTACTATCCACTGCTGTGTTTCAGGTTTTGTTGCTTGTGTTGAATCTGTGGTATTTGCAGTGAAATATACTTTTTTAAGCTTTACGGTATCTTAGATTATTATGCATTAGCCAATTGTGTATTAATTATTATTTAATCATGCATCAGTCAAGTTAACTTCTGTTACCTTTGTTCCCTTTTAAAAAGCTCGTCAAAAATTTTATGAACATAGGGTAGGGCATGATATAAAAAATTTATATTGATAATATTACATCTTTTAATAACTGAACATAGAAAGTATTATTGTGATGCTTAAGTAAACTTTGTTTCTCTTCAGAGGAGAAGGAAATGAATTAAACTATAGGTCACATGCCCAACCCATGCTAAAAAATTAATTTATTACCAGAGAGAAGAGTGCATGGAGTAAAAATAGATAAGTACAGTATATGACCCTAATATCAAAGAAAAGTAAAAGCCACTTATCTTAGAATATATCAGACACACTATTATTCAAATCATTCAGGAAAGTAATTACAGACAGCTTTTATAGGCCTATCAATAAGGGTTATTTCTTTAAATTTACAGCTGTTCCACATTACTGAATATATAAATATCTCCCCCAATGTTACATTAATACTGAAGATATATTTTACAATTCTGCATGCACACACACACACACATAAATAAAATATCAGAAAGTTTTCCTTTAAGATCCATAATTTAGATTGAGAGATACCAACCAAATGTGTATCTTGTTTGAACCCTTATTCAAGCAAACCAGCTCTGAAAAGACATGTATGATAGTCAAGGAAATATGAACACTGTATTTTACATGAAATTAAGGGGAATTATTTTTCAACGTAATAACAGTATTGAAGTTTCCTTTAGGAGTCTTTATCTGTTAGATAAACTAACCAAACTATTTCTTGATGAAATTAGATATCTGAAATTTGCTTTTAAATAATTCAGAAGTTGAGTAAAGGGTTGGATTGTAGTTTGGACAAATATTGAAAATTTTTTAAACCTATTTATGAGTAACTAAACTGTTCATTATATTTTTCTCTACTTTTGTATACATTTCAAAGTTTTCATAATAAAAATGATTTTTAAAATACGTAATTTCAGAAACTCA
>CM052809.1:51631572-51636572 GCA_028533885.1 Nasua narica | reverse complement strand
TTGTACCATTTTTTTTAAGAGGGAAAGGTGGGAGGCTGGGAAGGGGCAGAGGGAGAGAGAACCTTTTTTTTTTTTTAATTTTTTTTAAATTTTTTTTTAAAGATTTTATTTATTTATTTGAGATAGAGACAGTGAGAGAGAGCATGAGAGGGGAGAAGGTCAGAGGGAGAAACAGACTCCCCATGGAGCTGGGAGCCTGATGCGGGACTCAATACTTCGGCTCCAGGACTGAGCCGAAGGCAGTTGCTTAACCAACTGAGCCACACAGGCGCCCAGGGAGAGAGAATCTTAAACAGGCTCCATGCCCAGTACAGAGCCCAAATGGGGCTCTTGATCCTACAACCCTGGCATCATGACCCAAGCTGAAATCAAGAGTCAGATGCTTGACCAACTGAGCAACCCAGGTGTCCTGACATTTTACCATTCTATATATGTTTCTGTCATACAAACACAGACTTACCGCAGACTTGAATTGAGCTTTTTCCGAGTAGCATTTGCTTATATTTCTGGTGGTTTCCACTTTTCTACATAGCCCTGGTTACATAAGTATCCTTGGATACACCTACATTATATATCCCAGCAATTATAACATTAAGTTTGACATGAACAGTTGCAGAGTGTACGCAGCCTTTTAAAAAATCTGACTTTTGGGTGTCTGGGTGACTCTGTGAACTAAGCATCTGCCTTTGGCTCAGGTCATGATCCCAGGGTCCTGGGATCAGTCCAAAATCAGGCTCCCTGCTTAGCGGAGAATCTGCTTCTCCTTCTCCCTCTCCCTCTGCCCTTCCTCTCCATTCATGCTCGGTGGGGAAGGGCAGAGGCAGAGGGAGAGGAAGAGAGAGTATTTTTAAGAGTTTCTTTAGGATTATTGCTCTTTTAATACCTACCTTCTCTCTCTCTCTCTCTAACCTAGGTTTTCATTATCCTAAACTTATTCTGCCCTACCCCAACCCTCTCCAACTAGTGATTCTCTTGTTCCTTCCTTTTCCCCCATTGAAACTTCTCTGTTTTGTGTCTCATCACCCAAGTGTCTGTGACTAGTACTACTTATAATAATCCCCTTTTGCTTCTATAGAACTCATATAAAATGTTTGTACATGCATATATTATCAGAAAGACTGATAAGTACTAACTAAAGAAGAGTAAGAGGCAGTCTCATATAATAAGCAGTTTGTTAAATTGGGGCCTTTGGAAGACAGTTCATTTTTATTTTTATTTTTATTTTTACTTTTATTTTTTTTGGTACCTATCAGTTAACCAAATGCATCAAAACCAACTCAATGTGATCATTAAAAGTATGTAAGGGATACTGAGGGGAAGGTATTTTTTTTAAAGAACAGTCCTCTAAATGATCCTGACAACTATTCAGGTTTGAGAGACACTCAAATATATTAGTGTCTGTTAGTGTCTACGCTAGTTAAAACTTAAAGCTAATGAGAATATACTATAGGGAAAGCAGAATTTTTGATGCCTCTCAGATTACAGATCAGCCATTGAAAGATATATGCAAACAAACAAATGCTGAAGACTCCAAAGATAGGTTTTATGACACAAGAATTCAGAACAGTAGTTTTTAACTAGAGATCAAAATTACCTTTATTAGTTGCCTATTACTGCTATAATACATTGCTACAAACTGAGTAGTTGATAACAGTGCAAATTTATTATTATCTGACAATTCAGGAGGTCAGAAGTCCAAAATGGGTCTCATTGAGCTAAAATCTTAAGGTGTCAGCATGTCTGCATTCCTTCCGGAGGCTCTCAGAGTCCTTTTTCTTGCCTTTTTCAGCTTTTAGAGGCTGCCCCCATCCCTTGGTCCCTTCCATCTTCCAAAAACTGACTGACTCAGTTGTTGTCACAATGCATCACTTTAACACTGACTCTCCTGCCTTTTTAACTGGTACTTATAGGAACTGTATGATAACATTGGCGTACATGGATAATCAGGAAAATCTCCCCTTCTCAAAATCAGCTAATTAGCAACCTTAATTCCCCCTTACCGTGCAGTGTTACATATTCATAGGTTCTGTGGGGCAGGACTTGGGATACCTTTGGGGGCCACTAATCTGTATACCATCTCACCTCTAGAACCTCTTTGAAGAGGAAGATAACTCAGATACTCAAACCTCACCTATCAAATTGCAGAGGGGAGGCAGGGTAGGGCCATGGCATTTATGGAGGTCATTCTGATGCAGAGGCATCAGACATAATGCATGTATTCTTTGATACGGATGTTGATTGTACCATGGTGATCATTCACTTATTCCTAGAATTTAGATGAAGGCCTGCTGTGGAGATTATGGCCAGCTGCCTAACCAAACAGTTCTTATTTGCAGCAAGCAGTTTTACTTAACTCTAATCAGAATTACTCAAATTAAGAGAGATTTGGGGGGCACCTGGGTGGCTCAGTCGGTTGAGCATCTGACTCTTGGTTTCAACTCAGGTCATGATCTCAGGGTCTTGAGGCTGAGCCCCATATGAGACTCGGCCCTCAGCATGGAGTCTGCATGTCTCTTTCCTGCTTCTGCCCCCCCACTCACGCTCTCTGTCTCAAATAAAATCTTTTTTAAAGAAGAGAAATTTGAAAATTTCAAGTCAGTCATAGTAGATTAAATTTTGTATATTTACATCTTCCTACTGTTCTCTTTTTGATGTTCCTTTAAGTCAGAATTTTTATTTCAAAATCTTAACAATTTTCATTTATTAGAATAAGAATTATAATATTTCTCAGTGAAATATTGGTTTATCTCAATAGATAATGGAAACTTCTTAAATGACGAAGTTTTATTCAGTTTTTAAAATATTTAACTGTTTACTACCAAATATAATTCTAGGCACAGATAACTCACTTGCGCTCTTAGGGCAACAGAGTTCAAAAGTTGGGCGTGTATGTGTGTGTATTTTTGTATTTCAGTGTAGTTTATTGAGTGAATAAGAGACTACTGCCAGACATGGTGACATTTCACATTCAAGGTCTGGAAGCTAAAAAGCTTTCCAAACTGAGTCACTGCATATAAACCTTTTGGGAAGAAAGGTTACTTATAATTTTATAAAAATTAGGCAGAAATATGCAAAGAAATTACAATTGTCTAGGCTTAGCACTTCATTATTTACATGGTACAGAAGAATAAAGTCAAATTATAATATGAAATGCATAAAGGTAATATGAAAATTAAATTATAGGAAATGTCAAAATGGAATATGGCTAATATCTTTATGGGCTGAAGTAGGGTCAGGAAGAGTTGTGTGGATAAATTGGGGCTTGAACTGAGCGATGTGTTGAGGGTAGTGTTTAATATTTAACTAAACCATGTGACTTACTATGGTAAATCACAAATAATGATTTATCGTGACTTGGGTACATTATAAAGAACTAACAAGTGAGTTCTGTGTGCAAGACTGGCAAAAAGTAAGGAGCACACTAAAATTTAGAATTAGAATACAGTGTATTTGGAGGGCTGTGCTTTAGACTTTTTAAAGGCTTGGTTTTTTTCACAGTATTTTAGGTCTAGGAATTCCTGTTCTTAAAGTGACAGTTTGCTGAAAAGATTCAACACAAGAAGAGATGGAAAATTGTTGTATATCTGTGATTATACCGCTGGAGCTAGTTCTTTTTTATGTGAAAGATAATCAAACCTAACCTATCTCAGAGCTTACTGGCTATTTGACTTTGTACAAGCTTTAGACCAAATGGTTGACTTAATATTTCCTGCGCTTGGGAGCTGCATGTGGAGAGGAACCCCAGTGTCCACTGCTCTCTGGTGGTGGAGTAAAGTTTACAATGAGATACATTGTAAGAAGAAATAGCTTAATAAAGACAGAACAGGAGCTGAAGCTAGATTTTGTTGTAATTTGGATGGAGAGTTAACTCAAGCAGCAGTGGATGGATAGATGGTAGGACTACATTCATGTCACAGGAAATCTTAGAATGACTTAGCTATGACTTCTTTGCTGTTTTCATGAATCTTCTTCAGTAAACTCAGAGAAAACAAGCAAAAGGTACTACAACTCAGTGATAAGGTGGGTGGGCAATATCCTGTGTAGAAATGGTACTATGTTCTTGAAGAATTGGATTTATTTCCGGGCAGCGACCTTTTTAAAAGCAATACATCGTTCTCCATCCAACAAATGCCTGCCGTGGCCAATAATATGTTGGCATGTCCATTTTCAGCTTGTAGTACAAAATAAATGAAAGCCAAGGACATTACAATTGGGAGGGAAGAAGAACTATTATTTAAAAGGCTTTTAAATGATGTCACTATATATTCTTTTAACAACATCCTCTAAAAGCCTTTGAAAAAATAGTCCCTTCCTCCCTCAGTTGTTAACAAAGACTGTACTAGGGACTGTTCTTTAAAAGGCTGTTAAATGGTGATACTATATTTTTTAACATCAACATCATTTAGAAACCTTTTAGAGAACAGTCCTCTTCACCCACAACTAACAGAGAGAAAAAAGGGGCATGGGGGAAGGGATTACTTTTTTAAAGGCCTTTGGATGGTGCTATCAATAAATACTGCAATATCGTTTTAAAAGCCCCTCTCCAATGGTGATTCAGCTTTTTGATATGTACTTTTAACCTAATGACCTTATGTTATCTGACAGATTGGTGTTTTAACGTTGACTGAAAACTCAATTTGCTAATAATCCCAATAATGCCTTTTCTTGAACAGTTTAAAAATCAATTTCACATAGACAATCTCATTTTATCCTCACAAGAACTCAGTGAAACAGACAGGAAATGTATAATTAGCCCCATTTTACAGAAGAGAAAAATAGAAGCTAAGTGAGGTGGTGATTTAGCTAAGGTCTCACCACTAATGTATGGCTGAGCTGAAACTCTAACCAGGTCTCTTGACATCTGCTAGTGTCTCATCTAGCTGCCTCAGGTTACTACTAACCTTCATCACTTTATTTTTAGGGATATTCTGCATTGTTCTTTTCAACATGTTTAGATTCTGAGAGGTAATTCCTTATAACTAGAGTAAAAGTGGGATTCT
>CM052809.1:51552365-51631072 GCA_028533885.1 Nasua narica | reverse complement strand
TTTATTTATTTATTTATTTGAGAGAGACAGAAATCGAAAGATCTTGAGCAGGGTTGTGGGGAAGAAGCAGGGGAAAAGGGAGAAACAGACTCCCTGCTGAGTAGGGAGCCCAGTGGACCCTGGGATCATGACCTGAGCTGAAGGCAGACGCTTAACTGACTGAGCCACCCAGGTGCCCCTATACAGCTACCTTAATCAATAGCACAAATGATATCCTTCAGGACTGTTGGGAAGGAATCATATCTTCTGTAATTAAAAAGAAAATGCAAGTAACAATAGTGCAATAAATATAATTTCACCCAGTGGTCCCGTTTTAATTGTATTCCTCTGTTAGTGAAATATTTCCACCATGCCCTCCCTACATGTATAAATATATTTTTATGTATTATATATGCCATACAGCTCATAGATATTATATATTTATATATATTATACATAAGTGGTATATATATAAATTATATATGTGTGTATATTTGTGTGTGTGTGTCCTTATCCATTTACTCTGTCAGCCTTTACTTATTTCTTCCAGTATGACTTAGCCTTCCACTGTATCAGCTGTGGTCTCATCTTCAAGTGACTCACTCTAATACTTCTCACAGTCTTAACCACTTGTCCTCTGCTGCTTTGGGAAGAAGCATTCTGCTGGCTGACCGGTTCACTTTGTTCTTGTGCTATTAATCCCATCCTCATTGACCTCCTCTAAGGCCTTGCTCTATCAGGTTTCCTTAGTTTCTTCCTCTCCGCTGGCTCTTTCCCCTCAGCCTGTGGACATGCTCAGGTTTCCTTCAGCATTCTTTGCCTATGCATCCTCGTGACGCTTCCACTGCTTTCTGTCCCATCTTTCAGTCTTCCCAGTCACCCTTCTACTCAAGGCATTCTGCATTCAACTTCCATCTGAACTGCCTTGCTGCTTTTTATTCCTCTTTGCATTATTTGATACACAGATTTTCTCCCTGACCACTCTTTGCAGTTTCTTCTGCAAGTTGCAGTTCTTCCATTTCTACTTAAATGTAGGTCCTCCCAGGTTTCCACCTTATCCTTTCCTCTTGGTATATCCTCTTTTCCTCTGTGATCTCAGCTCTTTGTAAAGCTTCAGCTCTTCCCTTTACTGTTCTCATTACTTCCAAACTCATATATACTGCCCTGACCTCTTTTCTGATTCTTGATTTGTATTTCCAATTACCCTAGATAATTCAGTGGTTCTCAAAATATAACATGATTAAAGTCAAATCATTTTGTTTAATCCCCAGAACTCTACTTCTTCACTAGTTGTCATTCTCCAGTTTTTCACATTAGAAAGTTTCAAAGTCCCTTCCATCCATCACCGTATCTGTCCCTTTTAATTCTAAAATACCCCCATTTCCCCTGTTCTCAGTGCTGTCTACCCTAGGATTGTAGCCCTATATAGCAGAATAAAAAAATAGATCTAAAGCAGCATCATATAAGACTTTGGAGTAGGCTGGACCTGAGTTCAGATCCCAGTACTGCCACTTGCTAGCTGTGTCACCTTGGATGTGGTGTTTAACTTCTTATCAATAAGTTGGGAGGTAACAGAAGCTGCCTCTTAGGATCATTGTTAGGAATTACTAACATAAAACACACAATGTAAAAACCCTTGCCTGGACTATTAAATTAGATTCCTAACTGATCTGCTGCTCTGGATTTCTCCTCTCCTACATCTTACACACTGCCACTAGAGTTTCTGAAATACAATAGGATCATTTATTTAATACAATGTGAAAAGTCTCCGGTAGTTTTCCTTGTTTGTTCAAGAAACATTGAAACACTTTTGTCTTAGTTATATGGGTGAAGTAATCATACACTTTGTCATACAAATCAGGACACTTTGGAGAATGAAGGGAGACATTGACTGAATAGGATTTCATGACAGCAACCACAAACTGAGACTGTCCTGGGTGAAGAGGGGCGAATGGTCATGGATGTAGATGAGATTCTCTACAGAGTGCTCCCAGCCTCATCTGTTACATACCACACTGCTCACCATTCCCAAAACACAGGTCTGGGATACCTGGAATGCCCCCCTCCCTCCTGTTGGAAGTATATCTCTACCTCACTCCTGCAGAATTAATCAGCCTTCTTCTGTGGACTATAATACTCTCCACATCTCTCTAATGTAGCATTTACCATCTTTTAAACATAATTGAACCCTTCCTCTCTCACTGACTTATAAGCCTTTAGGGTCAGTCTCACTTGTTTTTAAATCAATCCCCAGGTACTTGCACAGGATTTAGTTTGTGTTCAGTAAATGTGTATTGAATTAATAAATAAATTGAATTTGTGGGTTTGCCTTAGACAATCCGCATGTGAATAATTCAAAACATTCTTTTTTTTAGTCTGGTCTTTGCCTTGTTCCATAAAAAAATAAAAGGCAGCTTATAAAAATACATTCCATAATAGCATAAATATGGATTTTCTTTTCTTCTTTTTATAAAGTGTTTCTTACCCTCATGTTTGTTATTTTTTTATCCACAGTCCCCTTCTCCCTGTCCGCCTTCCCACTGGCTATGAAACACAGTGCTAACATGAAAGTAGAAGTTCTTTTGGGTACAGAATCCTTCCTGATAAAAAGGAATAGGTGTGATTGGCTCACTTATTCACTACTCTTCCGTTTTCACTATTTCTTCTTGAACGGAATGTTAAAAGTGCTACCTAGAGATGCAGTAGCCATCTGGCAATCATGAGGACGAAAGCCAACACACTAGGGAGATGGCATTGAAAGCTAGAGACACCTGGGTCCCCAACAGCATCTTTAAGCCTTTGAACCAGCCTTCCATAACTCCAGGATTTGTTGTATACTAAACAATAAGTCCCTAGTTTTAGTTGGATTTTCTCCTTATTTGCAGCCAAACATATTCCTCACTGATACACTCATCAACCTAACTTGAAATTTGTAACCTAAAAAACAAAGTTTAAAGAAAGTTTAATAATTTTTTAGAGTAGTGTCTGCCCTAAAATTAAAATAAATGCACTCGGTATTATTATTCTATCTGATATGGGTACAAAGTTGCCTTTCCTAAATTCTTCATATCCTGTCATTTGAAATAATAACTTTTACCACATGTTGATCAATAATGCTAATGAAAAGCACTACTAAAAAATGAGTTTTTGTTTTAAAACAAGTTTGCAAATGAGGTATTACTTTATTAGTGTATATCTAAACACAATATGGTCACTCCATTTTATTTTCTACATTTATTTTTACTAAAGACTAATTTTTTTTAAGATTTTATTAATTTGACAGAGAGAGAGAGAGTACCAGCAGGGGGAGCAGGAGAGGGAGAAGCAGGCTTCCCACTGAGCAGAGAGCCCGACACAGGGCTTGATCCCAGGACCCTGGCATCAGGACCTGAGCCAAAGGCAGATGCTTAACCGACTGAGCTACCCATGCATCCCTAACAACAAATATTTTTAAAAGAGATCTTAACCATTTAAGACTAAAGCACTCCATTTTCTACACTTTAAACATACAAAGTAAAGAGAATATATTACTTCTTTATAAGCTACATGAAGCATTCCTTTGGTGTTGATGCTGATCTGTCTTTAAAAAGTTCTACATCAAGTGGTATATTTACTATAATACATATATCTTTAAAAAATTGTTTTCCAATCAATATAACAGATGTATTTCTCAGCAAATAGTGTTGAAATTTTTTTCAAGCCTTTTTAGCTGTGCTAGTTAAGGCAAGAAGATCTTATACTGTATATGCTGGCATATGCTTTAGTTATATTTAACTGCATAGTATTAAAGAGGATGTTTTTTAAGGATTTAGTCAGCTTTGATATGTTTTTCTCTTAGTACCAAAGACGATTGCTTCAATGTTAATATTCAGCCACCTGTTGGAGAACTGCTTTTACCTGTGGCCATGTCAGAGAAAGATTTTAAGAAAGAGCAAGGTGAGAGATTACTACAATTTACTAGAAATTGACATCCCAAATAATATGTGCTCATTCTTCCATCTGGTCTCTAAAATAAATTACCATATATACATAGCCATTAACAGATGTCTGTGAATAATCTTCTAGTTTTTGCTAATTCTTTACGTCTATAAAATAACCTTGAAAGTATTTGTTTGTCTACATTCCTGGCATACTTGAAAATTGATTAATATATCTTTAAAATAATAAATTTATTAACTTTTCACTTCTGGGAGTTGTGGGTTTGTCAACCTAATGATGAATTTGTGTGTTTTGTATTAGTGAAAATGTGAGGGATTTGAGACTTACCAAAGTTCTACCACTATAAATATTGTGTGTCTCTATTTTCTTTTACTGTAAAATTGTTTTTCATGTCCTACGAATATATTTATCCCTGTACACCTTAGAGTGCCTCACCCTTTAAGAAAAGTCTTAATCTTAGCATCAAAATACCTCCATTTTCTTTTGACCTAATTCTATAGTAAGGAAATGCTGTGTTGCCCGGCTGTATCATAGCTGAAATATTTTAAAATATGCACCTAAAAAGAAAATATTTTCAGTAGAAGTATTAATATGTTGTGCTTGCCCCAGAGTCCAGCATGCCTACTAATAAAAATAAGTTTTATTTTCTATATGAGTAAGGGAAAGTAACTGTGACTTGATTTGTTTAAAGATTATATAAAACTGGGGCATATTTAAATGGTATGGTCAACACTTTTTTAAAGTTTGTGTGAAGGTAGGCTGTTTTTCTCTCTAAAGGGGGTATCATACAAAGATTCCTTCATCTTGTTAACTCATATCCGTCATGCTTCCAGAAAGTACTGGGCACGTACAAATATCTATACCTAAGGAGAAACACATGCTTCTTGGCACTCCATCATTATAGTGCCAAAGACCTTTTTTTCCCTTTTTTCTTTTTCCTTTTGCTGTAAGCCATTGCAGTCTACAGTGTTCCAAAGACCTGTTGTAGAAGAATCTCACAAAGAAAATTTCATACAAGACTATAAATTAATAGTCATCTTTTATTTTCTGCCTTATTCTTAAGTGATAGAAAAAAAGAATGACTAAATCCCTCCTTGCATTTGCTTTTCTTGGAAGTTGATTATTACTACAGAAGAAAATCATCTCTGTGATTTTATGATTTTATTTTTCTGTTGACGAATTGATGCTTACATTTGCTATTCTTACCCTTTGCTGGCTAAAGCCTGCCTCTCTGCTTTACACCTCCTCAGCAAACCCAGGTGAGTGGCACATAAGTGACGATTAAGGCTCTGGCACATTTATTGTTAAGGGGATATTCTTTTTTTGAAAAGTGCAGCTGGAGTATATCTAAAGCAGCAGGTTATCCTATACTTTTTCTTTCTCTCAGCTTTGGTTTAGAATCCTTGATATTTCGATTAAGTGTTTTGTGCTCTGCTGCGACTGAGGGATTTTTCCCTGACTAGCCATTCAGAACCGCGAGCGCACGAGAGAGGTGCGCTTGCAGAACAGCTGTGGTCCTCTGTGGACTTGTTGCCAAAATTCCTTTTTCTTCTGCCATTTTACTTCTATGGTTGTTGATTATTTGTCTGAATAAATCTGGCAGCTGTTTGCTATGTTTAATAGAGCAGAAAGGCTACTCTGAATAAAGCTATTTGAAAATTTGTTTATATGAAGTATTTGTACATCTTTGCAAGTCTCTTGGCATTTCTGTATCATTCTTTCTGTCTTCCTGAATTCATTCTTTGATATGGGACTTGATGCTGGCAAATTTACCACAGCTTTAAGGAGTCTTTTCGATAGCATCTTTTTAGTTACAAATTTCAACTGGTTTGTTAATCAGGGTCTCAATTCTGAACTTTACATATGTATTTGTTTTTATACTACTCTAGGAAGAGCTTAGCTTATTTTAACAAATGATACCTAGAACATACTCACTCACTGAAAATCTTAAACATTGGTTTCCTCAGATTTTATCAATGCAAACTTCTGGATGGTAAAATACCTGTAAATTTAAGAAGCACCTATGTGTGTCATTGCATGCATACATTACATATTTTTCTACTTTAAATAAAATGAACTTAAATACTTAATACTTCATTTCACAGGGCACATATTTTAAGGCTCAAGAAATGCATTAAATGCATTAATTAGGATTTAACTGGAAAAATCATAAATAAAGATGAGGAATATTCTATTTTTATACTAAAGATGTACATAATTAAAAGTTTGTATCGTATTAAATAAGAGTGCATCTAACACAGTGTGCATATTAACCTATTTTAAAACGAAAAGGGTTTTATTTCTTGAGAGAGGCCGCCTTATCTGTTATTTTTTCTCGGTTGCATTTAGAGTTCCATAGCTAAAAACATACATGTTTATAAGGTTGGTGGTCACAGTGCTAAAAGAAAGACTGGTTTATCCTAGAAATCGAAGTTACCTATAATATTCATATTAAGAACTTGAAACCAGAAGCAGAATTCTTTCCATTGAGTTTTGAGCATTGCAGAATTAGTTGATGATCTAGCTGCAGAATGATTTCGGTACTGTAAATAACATGAGCTCCTCTTTAAAAAATTTGGTTTCATAAGGCAGTTTTAATTATTATAAGAGATATATGCCAACTGTTTATTCCAGACTGCCTCCTCTTACTCATTTTCTTATGTTAAATTAGAAATCTAAAACTTAGAGAAAAATTTTAATTTTATTTTCTTACATTATTTGATACACATTTTAGCGTTAAGTACAGCTGATTAACCTAAATTAAGTACTCTGTCCCCCTGCCTCTCCAAAATTTAGATAAATTCTAATGAAGCAACAAATTTTATAGTCTGACAATTTTGAAATATTTTCCTGGTAACTTTACCTTTATTATGTGTGAGCAGTCTATATGATGCCTAAAGTCTCTTTTTTTGTGGGAGAAACTTTTAATGATACCTTGGCATATTTTTCTTTCTCGTTAATTTGAGAATTCCTGATATATTTTCATTTAGAAAAATCTCTGGTTTAAGAAACCTAGAATGTTTACTTAATTTTATTATGATTTATGCATCCATCTTATGGTTTCCTAGCTAGCAAGATGCTAATTCTTTAAATGGTCAGACATTTACTATTTTCTGGCCCTTAACTACCACAAGCAATCATATTTGATGCCCCTTAATTAGAGCACCTTTTTTTCTTTCCAGGTTCTTTTTCCACCTCAGCAATCGAGACAATACATTTGCTTACCATGCTGCTCTCCTAAGTGTTCTTTTGCATGTAAATTAATCTTGATTCAGTTTACACTGTCATGCTGAGTGGTACAAATTGCCTATAACAATAAAACAGCATGAGTTAAAAATAAAGGGGGGTGGGAAGGCAGATTGAATGTGTGCCTTACTTGATAGGATGTTACTTTGCTTTATGCCAATACATTAGCTGACGATAATGAATCTTCTGTTCTGAAAAGCATGGTTTAGTTGATTTTTTAAATTTTACTTCAATGGAGCAGTACCTTGTCTTTTATAGACCAAGTTAGACAAACCATTAATGACAAGAGTGTTAAGGTTAAATATGAAGCAATGCATTCACTTCTCTGAGTGCTATCCATCTTTCCATTTACAGGAGCTTGACAAAAGTACTGGCTTTGTACAACATTTCCTTTAATTACATGCTGCGGGAAACAGGCTTTTAACATAAACATAGTTGCATTCATTTATTCAGCAGTTGCTCTTCAATAGAGCTTAATGGAGAAGGTTTAAATCCTAAATGAGTACACACATCTCTCAGCAGTGTTATGGCAGCAGCCACTGTGCTTTACTTAAAAGCAGTGTGTGACTGCTTGTGTAGTTTTTAAAGCTTTTGCCTAATACTGAAGTTAAACGGTCTAAGGCAGAACATAGTGTCCCTGAGTTTGAAAGTGGTTAGTAAAATCTGCTCTTTGTGAAAAGCTAGATAAGTCTTTTTACAGTGTTGGGCTTTCGAATTTTTGTGCCGCTAAGCATAGGGGTTTCTTTTAAATTTCAGGTTGCATTTACACTAAATAACTAAATTAAATACATAGTCCTGAAGGTTCAGGGCCTTTTGAAAACATAAAATCAAATTTAACCATTTTCATAAATTTTGTAAACTACTGTGTACATATCAAATGTCGCAAAAGATCATTTCTACTCGATACCATTAGATAATGATGACATATCAAAGATCCACGTAGATGGCATTTATTATAATTATTTTGGGTTTTTTAACCTCAGTACTAAATTTCAATATTTGTTCTAAGGGTTCGGCATGTTCCCGAATTTGCTCACTGAACATTTTTACATGTAATTTTGATATTAATGGCACGTTCTATGTTAACTATGGTTTTTGTTCATGATTTTGCTTAACTTTGTTTTTTTCTTAGCTATTTCTTTAAAATGCCTCTGGAATTTAAGATTTGCCATTTACATTTTTCCCTTTGTTTCCAAATGTTTTGCCTCAGAAATTTCAGTTGGTGTTTTTATAATTAACTATGTATTTCTGTCCACTAGGCAAATGCTATTATATTTAGATATTAATATAATATAGCTACTTAGATACTTGTGCATTTTTTAGAACCCAATAACTCTTCAGTAACTTTCAGTCATTGCTAAGATAACTTGGATCCATCAGTTGAGGCTATTCATCAGGTTATATTGCTAGTTATTTCAGCTCACTTTGATTTGTTCTTAGGCAGCATTTGGCAAGGGAGATCTCTGAATGAAAAGGAGAGGAAAAAAATATTAACAAGTAAAAGCATTAATAGTTGACATAGTCCAAATGAGTATATTTTAAAGGGACTAAAATTGAATAGAATCTCTGTGAGTCTACGTTTTTATCTTACAGTATTGAAAGTCAGATTTATTAAGACTTATGTTCCACTGCATTTTTACACATTTTCCTACACGGTAAGATCTAAAAATTTTTATAACAATTTGCAATTGTTTTAATTCTATGATAATTATCTTGAAAATGATACAGTTTTCAATTTATCCAATTATACAATTGGAATGGGTTTATTTTTTTGAAAAATGTTTTTGAATTTTGGCTATGAACTTGAAATTGTTTTAATGTAGTTTTTCTAAAGAGATTTGTAAAAGGGAGCCTTCTTTTGCTCTTACAGGAATGCTAACAGGAATGAATGAAACTTCTACTGTAATCATTGCTGCACCACAGAATTTCACTCCCTCTGTGATCCTTCAGAAGGTTGTAAATGTAGCCAATGTAGGTGTAGTCCCTTCCGGCCAAGATAATATACACAGGTAGGTTCACCAACATATGATGTGGAGATAACTTGTGTGTATATATATAATTTTCACTTCATAAATATATAATTTTCACTTCATAGTTTTCCTTCAGAACAGTAAGCGTGAAACCTGTATCTGCCCCCCTCCCTTTGTTCCTGATGAGATATTTGATGGATTGGTTTGTGTGAAGGCTCTCTTCCCTATTTATGCAATCCTTAGTGCCCTGGGATGGACTGTCCTGAAGGTCAGACAGTGTACTTGTATTTTATAATAGCTTGGTGATTTGTAAAGTTTCTGTTTGTGAGCTATGGTTGAAAATTTATTCTATTTCACTGGTCAGTGGATTTCCAGGAAGAACTGTTTTATAAAGCAGTGCAGTTGGACTTTTTTACTTGAAATGGGGGAAGTTTGGGTACCATACATAGAGTTCCTTTTTACAGCGGTCCCTTGAGACTGTTCCCAGTAATAAGGAGCTACTAGAAAACCAGCATAGGGCCAAATGCAGCTTCTGTTTCTTAGACCAGCTATATCTTCACCACCGAACATTTAAGCATGAGATCCAAGTCATTTGTCCTTAAAGGTAGCAGAAAATGCGATGAATGTGGTTGCCCTCTTTGTGATCTATGTATGCCAGCAGCTTGAGATGAAAGTAGAGACAAAAAATGATCCCCTTAAACAAACGTGCAGTTGTTACTTAGTCCTCTGTGAGCTTAAATGAATTCATTAATTCCATCTTTAATTCCTCTGCCATTCCACTGCCAGTGGCATACTTCTGCCTTTATCCATGTATATGGAAAATGAATTTAAAATCAAAAAGAGTGCCTTCAGACCTTTAAAAAATGTTTTTGAAAAAAAAAATTATTTTGGGTGAGCGCCTGGCTGGCTCGGTTGGTAGAGCATGCAGCTCTTGATCTCAGGGTTCTAAGTTTGAGCCCTACATTGGATGTAGAGATCACTTAAAAATAAAATCTTTAAAAATTGTTTTTCAAGTTGGGGTGCCTGGGTGGCTCAGTGGGTTAAAGCCTCTGCCTTCAGCTCGGGTCATGATCTCAGGGTCCTGGGATCAAGCCCCAGCATCGGACTCTGTGCTCAGCAGGGAGCCTGCTTCCCCCTCTCTCTCTGCCTGCCTCTCCGCCTACTTGTGATCTCTCTCTGTCAGATAAATAAATAAAATTTTTTTTAAAAAATTAAAAAAAATTTTTTTTCAAGTTACTACAGGGGTAAGAGAGCCCCCTTATAAAGAGTGTTGCAGTTGATATGAGTTTTAGATTTATCTCTGCCATTATTGGGCTTGATAATTTGAGACAAGTTATAACTTATTGTAGGCTTTAAGATCTTCATCTCTTTAGAAAGGAGTGACAAGGAAAAGAGAGGGTATTGAAATGAAATTCTGTCTTATCTGTGAAAGAACATTGGTCTTGACCTCAGAGGAGCTGAGTTCAAATCTGGATCTGCCATTATTTGTAGTTACCTAACATCATCTACTAATTGGGAGAGAATGAATGCTGCATGTGCTAATGAAAAAGCAAATTTACCCTATTTTTTTTGGTTTTGTTTTGTTTTTAGAGAAAGGTCCTTAGTTGAGTTGTAATTTAAGAGGTCTGATGCTTCCATTTCTTAATTTCTGGCAAGCCCTTTCTATCTCATATAGGGCGATGATAAAATAATAAAAGGGATATTAGGTCATCACGCTGGTACCACCATGCAACTACAGCTTGTCAGTTAATGGTGTTCAGTAGGGGAAAAGTGAACAGAAGGCTTTTGAATGAAAATATTTTGGTTCTCAGTTCCCTGTTTTAATTATTTTCTGCTTTAAATACTTCTTTTTGCTTTCCTGGGTGATTTTCTTTAGCAGAAATTCTTTGTTTTATTTATGGATACTTTGAATTATTGAAATTCCTAAAACACTAAAATATCATACATCAATTATAACTTTTAGCTTATCCAATCTGAAATTTTACCTGACACATCTAGTATCCAGCAGTACTTCAGTCCTGTTTTAAAATGTCCTTCTGTAATGTACAGAAGGACATATGGTAACCCCTGTTTATGGCGGAACTTCTAATTTATTTTTTGTTTTGTTTTATATGGGGGTTAACTTTTCTGAAAACAATGGCAGCTTTCCAGATTTTTGTTTCTTAGAAGAAAACAGCCAAATTACCTTCTCAAAGCCAACTAATATAAAAACTACCTTCTTGTTGGGAAATAGACTAAGAAAGACACTTAGCACAGTTGTATAATTTTTATTAGACCATCATTTGCCTGTAACTTGTCTTGGTGGTTTGGAACTTAATGCCTGTCCAAGTGATTAAATTATCATCAATTCTCAATTATCTATACTAATGCAGGGAAGACACACTACTAAGAACTGTTTATATTTGGCTTTGGAATAGAGAGATTGCTCTCAGACTTAATGTTTGTGGTCCTCATACACATCTGCAATGTCTTGACATTTCTCTCCAGCTGTATAGATTGGCTCTGTAACCTGGGGGAGGAGCCTAAGTACTACAGAGTCAAAAGTGAAAAACATGCCTATCTATAATTAAGATTAGGTTGTGCTGTCTTAATGTGCCTCACAAGTCTCATTAGATAGAATTGAAAATGTTTGCATTTGCTCTCACAGTTAAAGTATGGCTGTATTAATGTTCTAAATTTCAGAAACTTCCAGGTAATAAACACCTGGAGTTACTTTGATTTTTCATACAGAAGTTGTTAAAAATTATCAACCTGCATATGTAACAGTTCTTTGCCATTCTTTTATATTCAGTACAAAACAAAAATGAACAATTGTTAGTAAAATCTATACCAATGCCTTTCTTAATGTCATTTAAAATGAAATAGTTACTGTTTATATTATAATAACAGAAATGAACACTTTACCACTTCATTGAGTTGAATTCATGTTGTTAAGTGTAGTGTTCAGTATCATCCTCCAGAATTAATGAGTTTACATATCTAAATGTATATGTTACTTAATTGCCAATAACAAAATTGAAATCCCTGTGAGCTTTTTCAGTGACTCCATTATTATTCCATGACAGTTCCTTTTTGAGTTGATGAAGACTAGGACCAAAGCCATTCTTGTATTTATTAGTAGTAATTGATTTAAGATTACTTAAAAAAAAAAAAACAAGTGTGAAAAGCATTTTGAATGTTAGTATTTTAAGATTAAAAATTTCAGTACAGTAAATTATTCTTGGCTGGCCTATGTTCTACTTAATTTTTTAGGATCTTTTATTTCTGAGAGGACTTTTCAGTAAGCATCAGAATATTCTCTCTGACCATTCAATGTATAAAGTTCCCACTGTCTTAATTTTGGAATAATTTACTCCCACTACTCTTAAAATTTGAATAGTTCTTACATTAAATGCGAAGTTAAAAAATAGTTAATATAAGAATTATCTGAGGGGCGCCTGGGTGGCTCAGTTGGTTGAGCAACTGCCTTCGGCTCAGGTCATGATCCTTGAGTTCCGGGATCGAGTCCCACATCGGGCTCCTGGCTCCGTGGGGAGTCTGCTTCTTCCTCTGACCTTCTCTCCTCTCATGCTCTCTCTTACTTTCTCTGTCTCTCAAATAAATAAATAAATAAATAAAATCTTTAAAAAAAAAAGAATTATCTGAGAAAAAGGGAATCCTCATTAATATGCAGAAGTGTGTAATAGTGTAAAGTAGACATTTTAGTTGAATACATAGCAGAAAATGCTTCCTACATATAAACAGAGAATGGCCTCCATTAAGAAAAAGTCAATTAAAGGACAACAAGTTTTATGGAATTCATTTTAAAAACCAGAAGCATTTCTTATGTAATTAACTGCTTTTCAAGATCAGTAAGAAAGTTTATCTACTGTTAGATTATATGACATTTAGTTTTGGTTTTCTAAATGAGCAGTAGTCTCAGAAAGCTAATCAGTAAACTATTGAAAGACAACTTTATTTTCATTTCTCTGGTACTTGTTTGGTGATTGAAAAGGCTGCTCTTTGAGAACAAAACCATCCCATTGAGATCTACAGAGTTATGATCATTATGGCAACCTGCTATTTTCCATATTACAGTAACCACATGATAAAGGGTAATACAGAAAGGAGAATTTAAAAAGTCATCAAAAAAGCATTTATTGGGGCACCTGGGTGGCTCAGTGGGTTAAAGCCTCTGCCTTTGGCTCAGGTCATGATCTCAGGGTCCTGGAATCGAGTCCCACATTGGGCTCTCTGCTCCTCAGGGAGCCTGCTTCCTCTCTCTCTCTCTCTCTCTCTGCCTGCCTCTCTGCCTACTTGTGAACTCTCTCTGTGTGTCAAGTAAATGAATAAAAATCTTTAAAAAAAAAAAAAAGAGGCAGGGTAGGGGGGTGGGATTTGTGGCGGTGTTGGGGAGGGAAATGAAACAAGATGGGATCAGGAAGGACAAAAACCATAAGAGACTCCTAAACTCACGAAACAAACTGAGGGTAGCTAGGGGGTTGGGGGGTAGGGACCTATAGGGTGGCTGGGTTATGGACATTGGGGAGGGTATGTGCTATGGTTAAGTGCTGTGACATGTGTAAGCCTGATGATTCACAGACATGTACCCTGGGGCAAATAATACATTATATGTTAATTAAAAAAATAAAATACTTCTAAAAAAATCTTTTAAAAAAAAGCATTTTTTTTTAAAGTCCGCTTTCTTTTTTTTTTTTTTTAAGATTTTATTTGTTTATTTGAGATAGAGACAGTGAGAGAGAGCATGAGAGGGGAGAAGGTCAGAGGGAGAAGCAGACTCTCCATGGAGCTGGGAGCCTGATGTGGGACTCGATCCCAGGACTCCGGGATCATGACCTGAGCCGAAGGCAGTTGTTTAACCAACTGAGGGCAACCCAGGCGCCCCTAAAAAAAAGCATTTATTAACCATGGAGCTGAACATCTTTATTTCCTGTGTTAGATATTCATATTAAAACGTGAGATCCTATGCATTGTAAAAGACTTACAACATATTATTTAAAACAGTACTAATAAACTAATATATAAATAAAGTATATACAAAGGGCATGGTCAACAGTAGTAAACCAGCATATGAATGGACTGCAAAGGGAAAATGTCAATATTCAGTGTGTTTGGGGAAAGAGAATTAGAGAGACTAGCAGTGGGAATCTTAGATACATCTAGAGCCAGGAAAATTTTCCTGTGTTCCTCTGAGAAAGAAATCAAGTTAAGGATTTATGAACCGAGGTTTGTATTCAACAATGTAGAAACTGGTGCATTTTCTTTTATTACATTGCTTGTCCTCTCATAAAGATACTAATATATAGTGAGCAAAAAGCAGAAAGCTAAAAATCTGTAGCTCCAAAATCTTTAAGGTTTTTCTGTACAAAAGAAATCTGTGGAGGGTTGTGTAAACCTGTGGAGGGTTGTGTAAAAGTGAGACCTACCCCGGGGGACCGAGATTTGGTACATCTGGGGTATGGCCCAGGAATCTGCATTGTAGCCAGTGTTCTAAGCGGTTCTAAGGCCAATAATGTTCCAGAGTTTACAGTTTGAGGCTGCCTCGTATTATCAAGAGTTAATGACAGCTACGTGACACACGTTAAAGTGTATTTTTCCTGTTTTTGCATTTCCTTTTTACAGATTAGTTATTAAGAGAGGCTAATAGACGAGATGTTCAGTTCGATTGTTTCTTATAGCCATGCCGTTGTGCTCCAGCAAGGGTATATTGTTAATTATATTAGTGTACTATAGTCCTGTCTGTGAAACAGTTTCAGACCACAAGTAAGTTTGTCTTTCAGCAGTCCCAACCATTTCAAATTTTAATCCAGTTTCCAGAATTTTGACATTCAATAACAGTCATGTTGTTAAAAAGAGTTGCGTACTACCTACTCATCTTGCCCTTTCAAGAACAGCAAATTGACCCTGTGAGGGAAAAATGTGATAATTTGAGTGAAAACGGAAAGCCTTGTCTCTGCCATGATTCTATTTTAGCTCTTAGCTTATTCAATAAGACCCAAAATAGTTTTTATTATTAACTTTTATTCAATACTTGAAGTCCTTTCCCTGCCCCATGTATCTTAATCTGTGTTTGGATCTTGTTTACTGTATCACTTTTTGAATTTGCAAATTCTGAATACGTGCAACTTGTGAATAATTACAGTCTTAATAGAATGAACATTGTTTTACTATTGTTACTTAGGTCCTTAAGTATTAGGAAAATCTGGTGCTGTGGCTAGAACAGTGTATCCATGGCAACCTGGCAGTCAACTTTTTAATTTGCCAACATATTTAAAGACTGTTTATTTGTTTCAGGTTTAAAATCAATAATCTTTTTATTTAATTGAAGTACATGTAAAGAACAACTTGTTTCATTTCTTCAGCTCATCCGGTGAATCACTGTTATGACATACATGTTTAATAGTTATTAATAGGAGAAATACTGGTATATACTACCATTTCAATCATAAGATGTCTATGCTGTGCAAGTCCTTCATTCAAAATTTTTTGAAGACTTGTGACAGGTTTTCTTGGTGCTAGGGTTACACACATCAATGGCATAGGCACTTCTTGTTGAGGTCTTTTGATATTTCCCTTTCTTCTGTTCTTAGGTTGCTCAACCTTTAGGTTATTGTTTTTGTTTGTTGTTTTATTTATTTTTCCCTAGTAACTATGAAATATTTAAATACCAGGTAATTCTGGGGCTCCTGAATGGCTCAGTGGGTTGAGCCTCTGCCTTCAGTTCAGGTCATGATCTCAAGGTCCTGGGATCGAGCCCCACATCAGACTCTCTGCTCAGCCCCCTCTCCCTACTTGTGATCTCTTTCTCTGTCAAATAAATAAATAAAATCCTTTAAAAAACAAATAAATAAAAATAAGTAAATACCAGGTAATTCTGAAAGACCATAATAGAAAACAAGTGTCTTGGTGCCCTAATTTAATAAGCCCTGATACTATAGTAACCATACGTCAGCTGTATTAAAACAAAATTTTTCATAAACAGTTATTAGTATAAAGGTATCAGGCTTTGGTCTTTTGTCCTGTATAACAAATTTGGAATCTCAAACGGGGCTAAAGATTTGTGGAACGTCTTTAGAAATCAGGTCTTTCTCAGGTTGGAGATTGTCCACTAGAGGGCAGCACTGCTTTTTTATCTGCTGCTTTGATCTCTGCAGACTCTGTGAGCAGCATTTCATTGAAAAACAAATGTGGACCTTAGCTAATTTTTACACGGAAAGCGTATTTGGATATTTCAGAAATAACCAAAACTACACAGCTGATTTTGCTTTCAATCATTCTTTTTAAGTTTTCTTTAATTCCACCTTTTGTGAGGTAATATTCTGTAATGCAACAGTTTCACTAATAGGAATATAGATAATTGTTTTCATGTAGAAATGAAAGAGAGGTATTCTTGATGATTTTCTTTCCGGGTTGACAATTTTATAAGGAATCAAAGAGAATGGGGTAAGAGTTTGTTTTACTATTTGGTTTTCTGTTAAGGCCCATCCCATCTCACCCCCACCAAATAGACAAACCAAAAATGCTTTGGAATAACTGGAATATTTCATGTCCTCTTTGAGAAAGTACACCTAGAGATTTATTTAGCTTTCCTGTATAAAGAAAGAGAATGCATCATTGACAAGATAGTATGGAAAATCATTTTTTATACCACGTTTAAAGATTAGAACAGAATACAGAGTCCTAAGTTATGATGGCAGCTCATTTTTTTAAAACTCTTTCATCAGATTGTCAAAGAAAGATACTATAATATTGCTGGCTTATTTTTTTTTTTAATAATAAGAAAAAATACATTGCTTTGGGTAAATTCCCTAAACTTGAATCACATGTAATTTTTTTCCCCTCAGTATTACTTCTATTAGGTAATGGGCTAAACTTTAAAATACAATTTTATAGTGAACAAAGTGGCTTTTTTTACAACTTAAAAGTTCTCTGATTAAAATGTTCTGTATTAATTCAAAGTAATGAGGACTTATCACTTTAAACTTTTTGGAAGACAGTGCTCCAAATCATCATGCTTTGGCATTTGATGTTAGGACGCTTATTCAAACCAGTATTTTTTATATATAATGATTGTGTGACTTCATTACACATTTGTCAACTTTGGACTAATTATTTTTATACAGCTAGGGCAGGGCACTGCATCTTGTGATCGTCTTTCTTACTAATAGGATTCTGTCTGCTTCAGCAGGCAGTAATTGAAGGCTTCATGTACAGAGTAGGGGCGGGGGGGAGTTTTAGCCTGAGTGGGCCATTGTCACAACTGCTGGTAACCAGTAGAACAGAAAACACGAGAAAATTGAACTCAGAATAGAAAAATCAGAAACCAGGAAGACTATCCAAGAGAAGAAAAAGCGTGTCATAGAGCTATTGCATTAAATGTAGCAAATATGATTCTACTTAAAAATTTTTATGTTGTGAATACCCTGGAGATTGATACAGTCTCTCAGATAAATATGTTTTAATTCATGTTGTCCTCTGAACATTGAAGTTGTTCAAATCATTGAGTTGTAGAATTTCTTTTCCTTCTGGCAAAAACATTTATGGTCCATAGCCAGCTTCTCATAAATCTAAAAAAAAGTGTGGTTTAAGTGCATGAAAGAATAAGGCCATGTATTGTAGATAATAAATTTATACAAATTTGTTGTTATCTGCGCTTTTTTCGTAGTTCTGTCAGTAGTTAAGACAAATTAACTCTTTTAGAAAAGTGGTATCTTCATTTAGGTTTGGCAAGCAGCTTATTTTGTCTTTTTCTTTAATCTTAAGAATTCTAACAAGCTTCAAAGATTAAATGTCAATTGCTAGAGATAATAGACGAAAAGACATGTAATGAAATGAAATACGGATATATCTAAACAGTTTTACCTTCTCAGTTGGTGATTACAAACAGCGACTGGTTGGTGGTGGAATGAAAATGAAAAATTATGAAAAATACCTAGATGGTATCCTTTTAATAACATGGGGCCCATCATACATAGGCAATACATCTTTAACTGTCATCCTCTTATTTGTTCTCATTTGTGGTGTTACTGGTGTTCGAGGTTGGTTGGCCTCCCAGAGTCCCTCCCTGTGTTACAGCTCCATTCAGGAAGGTTTTATATTTTTCATTGCCATTGTGTCTTTTGAGGGAATGGGAGGTGGGGGGGGTGTTTAAAATTTTTTAAATCTTTAAGGGCAGAAATTAAGAAATTGTTATGACAAAGCACCAAATCAAGATGCTTTGAATTCCGTAACGGTACAAATTCAAGTACACAATTTTGAAGGGAAAAATCTTCCCTCTTCAAGTTTTTTGGAATAATAATAGGTTATATGCATATTAGGTAAATAAGAAAAACCTTAATTTATCAGTGCATTTTGCATATTTGAGAATGTGTATAATCCAGAATCAGAATACTTGGGTTCAAATTCCTGCTCAACCGTTTACTAGCTGTGTGTCCATGAGCAGGTTTCTCAACTTCTGTGGGCCTCAGTCCCTCATCCATGTGGTGATTCGCCTCGTAGAATCAAACAAGTACCCACTACACAAAGCACTTAATGGCAGCTGCAGTTATGACTACGGTGACCCAGAAACTTCACATGCCTTCTGAAAAAGTTTGGTCACAGTGTTCTTCGTTTGAGGTCAAGTACAGAGGTTCTGATGTCAGCCATTAAATTAAGCATAGAAGTGTTTAACCCAAGCTGTCTTTGTAATCAATGTTTCTTATGTCTGAAAGCTAGCTGTGTGTTATTTATTAACTGGTACTCTGTCCGTAACTGTCTTTCGGTGTATTTTTAAAGCATAGCCTGTTTTGGCATTAAATGATTAATAAATTTTGGGGGGTGGCTTTGCTTTTCATGGACCAAAACAAACCAGTTGTACTCATGCTGTGTTCCAATTAAATACATCCTTTTTGAACTGTGAAATGAGAATGTCGGAACATCTGATCTTCTAGTCTTCTGCTTTAAAACATTGCTTCCACCATTTGTGCCCGCTAGAACAGAGAGACCTACTTAAAAGGCAGTAGCTTTTTCACCACCTAACGGATTTTATTGCTAGGACGATTTGCTTAGCTTGTTAACCACTGTAGTTTAAGCAAAGCCCTCTTTTCTTTCGTGCCCCTGTTCTCTACAGTATTGAGAATTTTGTGGTAATAGGATTTCAAAAACATGTACAAGAGAGTAATTTTAATCTCTGTAAACATTACTGACGTCAAAATTGACGTTTGTCTCTGCTGAGTTTATATTATTATACCATCGACTCTTAAGTTTTTGAAAAGAGATAAAATGGACCTTGGGGCTGTGCAACCCTGAAATTCAAGTGCTTTTGTGTCCCTATTCAGACATAATCTCCTTCTCTGCAGTCCCAAGGCACAAGTGTTAAGTAAATAAAGGGACTAATAAGACTATTGTTTACATAATTACAACCCTGTCAGACATAGGGACCTCTGTTGAAATATGTGTCGAATGAAGATTTGGTGATGACCAAATCTGTGGGGGGGAGGGGAAAGTTACAGAAATGAATAGGACAGTAGAGCCACCTAGTATCATTTGGTTTAACAGACAGACAAGGTTTAACAGAACTACAGAAACAGAATTCTCCTATGAACCAGAAGAATCTCCAAAATGTGGACAAAAGAAATGCATAAACTTGTAAGTAGTGTTAGGAAAGAGGGACCTTTGGGGGCTAGTGATTTTTGTGTTGTCTAAAAGATGGAATTAGGTACGCAGTTCCTTATGTCTTTTTTGGACATCTGAAGAGCACACAGATGTGTATAGTATGAGCGCTTTACAAAATCTCTTTAAAAAGACTGGTATGATTTCTCTTCCTAAGCTGGTTACTGACACTCGCTTCTCTCAAGTAGAAAAACTGCTCTGTGGGGCCCCTTCCCAGTCTTTAGTGTGTTTGGAGAGAGCAGCTTTCCATGTTTTAGAAAATACACGAAAAAATGACTGTAAAGACTTGTAACTTACTTTATCAGCAGCCCGCCAGCTTACATTTTAAGGTACAACCTAAAAGTGTCGATAATATTTTCAATTACGTGAAATTAGCGTATGTGTTTTTCTTTTGAGTCATTATTCTGATTATTGTCGGGAAACTGATTTTCATGATTCCGTTTAGGTCAAAAATGGCTTGTTAGGTTTTGGGAAAAAAAAGACTCGAATGTGTTATAAGATCTTGATGTCATTTTTTTAAAACTCAAAAAAGAAATTACTTTTCATTTAAAGAGAATCTGCTTCCTGCTTAAGTGGCTAATATTTTAATTAAGTTGGGAGTGAAGTTTTTCTGAGTGTCTCCTGATAAACTCCCTCTTTTATGTTGATGGTAATTAAACAGATCCCTGAGGACACCGCGGGCTCTGCGCAGGCCCCATGCTAATTGTCAGACATGAGACACTGACCAGTTGGTTTGCTCTTGAATAGTCCGCAGCGTGCTGTCAGCGCGGCAGTTTTATTTTTATGTATTGTGAGCTGTTGTCAGGGCTAACTGGGTGCCATTGTGGCTGAAGATGTTGCGCAAATTGAGGCAGATGGCTCAGATTCAGACACGTGTCATACAGAAAGGGGAAAGGGGATTGGCCCTGCAAAGTGGGGTCACAGCAGGTCACAGACCTGCTCTACACTTGTTAGTGTTTTCAAAAGCTCATGTGCGGCAACTTTGTTTTTCTCCAGTCATCCCTGCAATCAAGCCCCCTCCCACCCCCCCAAAATGCTTGGAACATGTTCCATGTGGAAAATGGAGGCCTAGGAGGGTACCGTCCTCTTCCTTTACGTCTCTGGGGCTCAACTGTGCGTGCAGAATGAATTAGCAGGATTGACAGAAGTTCATTGTGCCTCCAACGGCTTTTCAGTCAATTGCAGTGCTTAAAAGGCTAGTTTTGCTTTTAATTCCATGTAATTAGTAGATTCTTCATGTCTTGGAATTTAGTAATGGTACCTTAGACCCCAAGTTTCCTATATTCTAAAGCAAAAAGAAGTATCTAACATTCTGAACATTGAAAAAAATCTAAAAAGAGGCAGCGTGGTATTATACCTGGCTGTCAGGTGATTTCGTTACATGTCATCATCAACATTAGAGATTGAGTTTGAATATTTTATCATGCATGCGTGAATTTTTGAAATGATATGAGTTTTATAATGTCTGTAAAATTACCTAACTTCTTGCATAATCATTTTCACATATGAAGAATTAAAATTTCAAGCTCTTTGAGAAAAGTACCTTTTCTTAATATATTAAAAATAAAAATACAGTGGTTTATTTTAAATGGCCCTGTGCATGGTAAAATGTTAACTATCAAGTGAATGACTCCTAAACATGTATTGATGGAGAGTTATTCACATATATCTGTTGTCCAAACTAATAAGTAAAATAGACTTCCTCTTCTCGTTCTATTCTAACAGTGCAGTAAAATTACCTGCCTGAGGTAGGCATGGTGCTGGGCAGTTTATTGATCTTTCAGAAGAATGCTTGGCTTTGGGTTTTGGGCAGTAGGGAACCTGTAAGAAATTACTGAGAAAACAATTATTTTAAACCTATTTGAATCTGGACTGTCTCCCCCCCAACCCCCATGACAAAAGGCCTCTCTTTTTTTTTCTTCAGGTTTGCCGCTAAAACTGTGCACAGTGGGTCGTTGATGCTCGTCACGGTGGAGCTGAAGGAAGGCTCTACAGCCCAGCTCATCATCAACACTGAGAGAACCGTGATGGGTTCTGTTCTGCTGCGGGAGCTGAAGCCTATCCTGTCCCAGGGGTAACCTGCTTACATCTGGACTTCAGAATCTGGCACACAACAAAAGTGCCTGGCATCCACTACTGCTGCCTTTCATTTATAATAATAGCCCTTCCATCTGGCAGCGGGGGAAGAATACACTCTTGACATTCTTGTCTCCTGCTTTAGAATGCTAGTGTGTATCTATCATGTATGCAATACTTTCCCCCTTTTCGCTTTGCTAACCAAAGAACATATATTTTGCTGTCAGTTTTCTCAACTCTTAAATCCATGTGGCATTTTCTCTGTCCTCCTACTTCTTCTGGCCTTCTCTTCTTCCTTCTCTTTTTTTCCCAACGATGGACATGAGTTGGGTATTTTAAGTTCATTGAAAATCACCCTCGCTCCCGGCGTAAGCAAAAATTAGCCTAGAAATAGTCTAAACGGCCTCTCAGCTTGGTATCTGAAAATTGCGGTAGCATACTTTTTAGAATTAAATACAAAAACAACAAGATCTCTTCCAAATTTTGTTCTACGAATCTCCTGATATTGTAATTGGTTATTGCCAATGCTCGTCATGAAATCATCTCTGAATAATAAACTAGCATATGAATAACATGTGTCTTTGTATTTTTAATGAGAAACTGTGTGTAATCCCAAAGTTCATAGGCTGATATTTCTTATTTTAAAGTAAATGGTTTGAGTGTTATATTCTGCAAGGAAGCAATCAGTGGGGTTTAGTAGTGAAAGAAAAGCCACTTTCAAACTCAGGTAGATTTTCTAATTGTGTTTTAGAGTAGTTAACTCCAAGAAAAAAGTTGGTCTATTTAATAACAACAACAAAAATCATCATGTTGTAAAGTAAAATGTCTCTTTCTGTGCAATCTTGATTAGTAGAAATCAGAGTATAAGGTGTATTACACCTGCCGAATAAATTCTTTTTATCTCATTGTTCCTTTACAAACATTGATGCCCAACTTAGATGGACAGAAACACCTTTGGAAACTACCCAGTATAAACCTCATTGTAGAAATTTTAAAAACGAGTTCCTTAATCAACATATTCGTCCTTTTCCCTGCATTGTTTATTTTGTTTGCGGACTTAGACAAGTCAAGTTCTATAACCAGGAAACTGTTTTCTAAGTCTTTCATACCTTTTTAAAACCAGTTGGAATTTTATTTACCTTTCTGATATAAGGCATTATGGAGTTTCTGCTAGTCAGTTCCCTTTCTGTAAAGCCACGTAACGATTTTTATAAAGTAAGAAGAGAATACACATTGGTGGAAATGCTATAGAACATATATAAAGAGGAAAAAAAAACATTCTTGGAAAATACATATTGAGAAGAACAAAGCAGACCTGGAAAATTAAATTTTCAAGCTCGTGAGCTGGAGAGAGCAAACAGGATGGTTAAATTGTCCTGCTCTTGGAATCCAGCAGTTAATCTGGGTGAGGAGACATAGAACTGTAGGAGTCAGGTGCCCAACCTCTCCCTGGAGACTTAGAGCCCGGCACTGCCGATAGCCAGGAGCAGCCGGTTGGCGTTTCCATTATTAATCCTATTTCTTGGGGCTTGCTTCACAACTTGGGGTTCCTCAGTCAACAACTTTGGGTAATGTTATAAAGAATTTGACAAGCTAGATACCTGTTTTCTGAAAAACATACTTACACTTAATGCATCAAAGCAGAGAGGAGATGTATGTTGTGGTGTAGGTAGGTTTTTGTTTTCCTTAAATGAGGGCACTTCTTTGTGAAAACAGGTCACTCAAAGGTACGTATTTGGTAACTAAGGTAATCTCAGTAGAACTTTATTTTTGAATAAGATCAATTTTTGATAGCTAACTTAGAGATTTTAAATCTATAGTAAGTCAGTAATATAATGTATGCTAACAATTGAAGCCATTGTAACATCAATAGCTTGATATCATTAAAATATTTTTCATATAAGTGAAACTGGAAAAATGACCAAAATCCCAAGTTTAAGATTTAGTGGTGGGGGAGTGGGTTTCTTCCTTTTTTGGTACAGTGCTTCAGAGTTCCTTACCTCATATTTCCTTTAACTTTATCATAATCCATGATTATCTCTAAATTGTTCCATTGAGTCGAGTTAGTCAGTGTTGAATTCTTAATTCTAGCTATATTTTTTCATTTTAATGTCCACTTAATGGGACATTTTATGTACACCAATCTTGAAGAATGACTCTCGTAGTATATTTCAGACAGCCTCATTTTTGGTATCACGTTGCCTCATTTTCAGTATCTCAATACATTTGCTTTATTTGCTATAAAAAAAGGATAATGTTGTTGTTTTAAGGAGAATGTTTTTATTCTGAAAAGAGTATAATAATGAACTTATCAAATTAAAATACTTGATACTTGCTCTTCCCAGGAACTATTTGCAAACATTTGAATAACTTTCTAATAGTGTATGAGAAGTTTGCCCTGGTAACCTATGGTTCATGTTAAGAAGATAGATATTACATTAAAGGAGACAAGATCCAAAATGATAATAACATAAAGGGGAGATTTTAAAAAGAGTTTAGCTAGCTAGAGGAAAACCTAAGCTTTTTACCTTCTTCGTTTCCTCTCTCTAATCTCTCTAACGTTATACGAGAATTGTTTAAATGGGGGAAAAAGCCTCTTTTCCCATAATGAGTGGGGGGAGAAAAGCCCTATGTTACAGTGCAAAATTAACAGAGCCTTACTATTTCCTTTCTATTTAAAGACTGCATCCGCGATGAAACGTGAAGAACTGTGGTAACCATTGTCAGGTATAGTAAAATAGAAGATACGCTCTCTACCCCCAACAAACCACAATCCAATTGGCAATAAATGAAGAAATGGCAGTGTGGACTTTGCTAAGTCAGTGAGCCCTGGTTTGCAAACAAACTTCGCTTACATACTAATACAGGCCCACTTCCTTCCCCACCCCCACTCACTTGGAGTGGGAAGTCCAGTAGCTTTAAGTAAACTATCAGCTCCTAGAGTCTTGCTGAACCCATCTCTTCACCTCCACCTCCCCTCTCCTCACACAGGTGACCTGATCGACCAGACCAGTGACTGGGTGCAGACTTCTTTTGTTCTTCCATCAATTAGAGGTCGCTTAATTGAAAGGCAATTACTTTCTGACCATACACTTGCTTTTTTTTTTTTTTTATCCTTTTCCTTACCTGCCTTCCAACTGGACCAGTTACCTCAAGAAAAGTTTTCATGATCACTTTCACTCTCTTCTTGAGATTTTAGAGGAGCCAAAAAAACAAGTTTATGATAGTGTTATACTCCTAGATGAATGGAAATTGTGTTTAATAGAAAAACATGCCCTTAAATGGACCAGAAGTGTGTTTCTGGATCTTCACAGTCTCCATCTCCTTTCTTTATGTGGCTTCCCGACAAATAGCATTCAACACAACTAAATGAAGGCTTTACTCTTTCTATCTTGGTAACTTTCCTACCACTTTTCAACTGTGCTATGGGGTAAGCACTATTTTAAGACCTGACCTGGTAAGTTAACTACCATTTGAAATCGGTTTTTGAATAAAAACATTTTATATTTCTCGTGATCACTTGACCAACAAACTTGGAACATAGCTGTTTGAAGGCTGAAATTGTTTCTAGAAAGAGTTGTGAAGCAGCCCGTGATTGTTAGATCATGCCAGTAAGAGCTATTGGGTTTAGCGGGAAGAAGTGTTCCCTGGGTTAGAGAAATCTGAAAAGGTTCCACTGAGGCAATGAAGCTAGCTAGCTAGGTCATAAAAGTTGGTTGGCATTTAGAAGAGCCAAGAGTTCCTAGGAGTGGAAGAAGGAAGAATAGATTGTTCTCAGCTGAGGCTGTCTTTTAGAATGTACCTTTGTACAGAGGAACATAACCCACACACCACTCTGTGCCCCTATTTCTCCCTTGTTTCCCTGATGCCATCCCCCTGGTCTGCAGCTCAGGGGCTGTGGTAGGTCAGAGGAGGAGCGAATGGTTGCCATACTATGGCTGGAGCCTCACTGCCCTTGGAAACTGGAGGCAGGAAAAAGAAGATTGGGAACCAGTAAACTAGAGATCAGGAGAAATTGGCTTTATTGGTTCTACTTTCCCATTTGTAAGCCAATGTTAGATATTTCCTTGGGGATTTTAGTTATTTCCTGTGCTTTTCAATTATTTCCAGATTCTAAAGTCTTTTTGGACTTCAAAGTAGCTAAAGAATATAAAATTGCATTGATATCTATTTACTGGTTAAGTGATTGTGAGTTGAAGTGATGCCTAATCTTCTCCCCCTCCTGTATGTCTTTCTCTGGAGCCAAATTGATGTACATAGTTACTTGTACATGTAATTCCTGGCCGCTTCAGTAAATGTGTACACTGAAGACCCAAGCCCCTCAGAACTCAAATATGGAATTGTTACAACAGATTCAACGTATTTTTTTTTCAAACATGTTTTTAATGACCTTCTAAGACACCAATTTCTCATCTACAACCTTGAGCACCAGAGACACCAAAAATGAGGCTGAGGTGTAGAAGAATTTTTTTTTAAGTAATCTCCACACCCAATGTGGGGCTCGAACTCAGAACCCCGAGATTGAGAGTCACATGCTCTACTGACTGAGCCAGCCAGGTGCCCCAGTGTAGAAGAGTATTCTCAGATCTAGAGATGTTTAGCAAGCCTAACCAGTAGATAATTCTGTTCATTCATGTCAACCCTTGAAGACTGCAGATGCTGCAACTGTGCTTGGAGAGAACAGGGAAGCCTCACCTTGCCCACACCCTTCTCATTAACTGGCCTGGGAGGTGTTGCCAAGGCGGGAGTTTCATAATATGAGAGAGGGGAAGGGGAAGAAAGATTAGCTCTCAACTTGTAGCTCAACCAAGAGTCTGGATTTGTTCCTCCTAGAAGAGCATCTTCTCACCCACGTAAGAACTAACTTAGGGGGGGGGGGCGGTTGTTCGTTCTTTAAGCAACGTGATGAATGTGAAGACTCTTGTTTTACAGTAGGGTCAACCATCTCCATGGATAGCAGGAAGGAGTTGTTAAGACCGTGGCCTACAGAAAGAAAAATACTAAATTTTGCCTTTGCAAAGTAACTAAAAAGGGTTGTGTAAAGATGGGCCCCTCAGCCTAAATTTAAACTCCCCATTTCTAATGAGTTCATTGTTACATGCTTATTCCCTTTGTTAGTAACTGTGTAAAGTTAGGAATGACAATGAAGAGTGAGCCGTGAACCCAAACACACTGCCCAGGGAAGATAATGCAGACTTTTGGGGGAGACCAAATCCCCTCCCAACTTCAGGTTCGATTTTTGGCTGCAAAAATGAAGCCGTCCTCAGAGGGCCTCATCCTGCCCTCACGCTGAAGTCACCAACACCCAAGGGCACTCTTTCCGTTACCCCAGAGCCTCCATTTTGCTTAGGCCTCCTCAAAACCACGGGGCCTAAATAAAAATATTTTGTAAACAAAGTTACGGGCAGCTCAGTTTTCTAATTGAAAGTAATTATGATTTCTGGGCTGTGGTGTAATTACCTAAAAAAATGTTATTTGATGATTAAGATTCTGGAGTGAATTGTGTTCTTTGGGCTCTTGCACCGTGCCTCCATCAGGGACTTGGTTTCAGCGGTGTGCAGCTGCTGGAGTTGATTTACAGTGCTGCGGCTGTGGCTGGTCATAAATAAATCCTCTTATATAGTTGTTATGAACACCTGTTAGATCATCTGTCAGCAAAGCGCTGTTCACATTTATCATGGCGCGGTAGTTATTTTACCTCAATCCATTTCCAACTGACTCAGCCTCCATTGCCGGGTTACTATCACCGCACCATAATCGCTCGTTCCCACTCCACGTTACAACTTGCAGATAAAAGATTTCACTACTTGGCCAAATTTCATAAATAAAGGAGCAGTTCAGTGCAGTAAAAGTTTATTTTTGTCGTCATTTGTCACCCCATTATTCTATAAATCAAATGGAATAGCGCTATTGCCAGCTCAGGCGTTGCTGTCAGCCTTAGGCATGGAAATGGTCCGTTTCTCCCTTTTAGATGAGATGACATGTCTTGCAGACTTAACTGGCTTATGGCTTTGTTTCACCTATTTTATTTTATTACCCCTCCAGGAAAAAAAAAAAATCCTTGGGGAACAGAAAGACTTACGGAGTGAAATGGACACAGAAAACACAGCCCAGCACGCTGCTTAGCTCAGTGATCTGCGTTTCCCCCATCCATTCCTCAGGAATTGACCACCAGCCTCTCGCACTCCGAGTCCTCGTCTGAGGGTGCTTTTCATAAACTTCTGAGGGCGTTGTAGTCTCTATTTTGGAAAGGCCATTCCAATGTGGAGTTACAAATAGTGAACTACCTGACATATATCCTAAGACATCCTCCCGATGTGACAGGCTTTATGCAAAGACAGAACTGGTTTCTTTTCTAAAGTGCGTTGTAATGGCTCGGAGGCTTTTTGAGAGGGAATGGTCACCCCCAGGGAGCGTCTTACCCCTTGGAGGTCTGTCAGCCGTGGAGCTTTGGAGGAAGAGGCAAGATTTATTACTGAGTTGTGAACTCTGTCTTGGGCGTAAGTCTGAGGAAGGCAATGTCCCCTGGTTAAACGGAAGAGGACAGAAAAAGCTGAAGGGATGGGGTAATAGAAAGGGTTTATAGTTGATATTATACTTCCGAGTTGGTTCTAATTCAACTTACATTCTTCATAGTCATTATGTAGCTCATAAATTCAATAAAGTGTTTTACTGTTACTATAAAAATGACAGGAGGGGGGTTTTATGTTGTAAGTTTCGTTAGTTGCTCTTCCTGTTTTATGTTGAAGTTCTGAGGCCATTATGTCATTAAACTCCTTGGAGTCTGAAGGGCTCAGGCCCCTCCATTTCTTGCCTTTTGCACACTTGGCCGTGTCAGCCCAGGCTGGGTCAGGCCACCAGACACTTGGAGCCAACTGCAGTGGTGCGGGGAGAGCAGGGGGCTTTGCGTCTGTTATTTCATGAGAAGTAGCTTCACTCCGTGAAGATGTGTAACGAGGAGCCTGACGGCCTGGGGTTTGGGGGGGGCGGGAGTGCAGTGCAGCCTTAGCTTGACTACTGGAGGAGCTCTAGAAATTTGGAAGAAAGAATCTAATCAGAAGAACTTGCTGAATGGGGTGTAAGTAGGACCTTGTGGACCCAGAAACTGTTCCCCTGTGTCAAGATTCGCCTGGGCACTAGAGTCTGCTTACTTGTTAACCTTTGCATAGCTCTAAGACCTTGATGAAGTTCTAAGCCAATGCAGAGCCAGAATCTTAACTGGGATGATTTGAAAGGAAAGACCACTCTCTTCTGGCTCTTTTCTTCGCTTCCAGAGGAAGCAAAGGGCACTTCTGCTCTCTAGGAAACTTTGCTTTCTCCAGATGTTTGTTTTGAACAAAATATCCACATGGAAACAGCAACGACTAATTCTCTGGCCAGAGTGCATCAAGGCCTTAATCTAAAGCCTCCCATCCATCCAACTGTCTGGCATTTGCTATTATAGGGCACCAACAGAGAAATGAGGCTGTGGCTTTATCACTGCACCCTGGGTGACAACTTGATTTTCTGCTTTCACCGCAGGCAGCAGCAGCCCAACATGATGGGGCTGTTAATTTGTGCATTTCATGGTGTCTGTCAGGGGGGCTGGGAGAGGAGGGTTTCAGGGGGAAGGGAATGGAGCATGTCCCAGCCGCGGAAGCACCTGTCTGCATTGACGGCACAGAGCACTTCTTATTAGCGCGTAGGTCTCTAAATGCAGCCCAGGGATGACAGCCTGGCATCCCAGCACCCACACACTGTGACAGGCGCCGGCAGCCGGTCCCATTGTTTGCCCTTGATGAGCATGTCATTAATGGAAATGGAAGAAAGTGAGGGCCACATCAGTATTCAAATAGCCTCTATTCTCTCTGCCATTCACCGGGCTGGCTCAGCCTGCCGCAGATTTCCTTCTGCAAGCTCCTCTTAGACTTTTTTTTTTTTTTTTTGTAACAGATTTATTCCCATTGCATACAAATCCTTTCCATGTTGTTCCTGGTTTCTTCCAATCCTGTGTTTACACCCACCTCTTTAGGCTGGATTTAGCTAGATCAAAGGAGATTTGGGCTCTTGTATATTGCAAAGGTCTAATTAGCAAGTGCATGCTCTTTACAGCCAAGAAAATGCATGTTGCTACTCCTGGAACCTATTTCCTGTGCCTCCTGAATCCTGCTTCTTCTCTGGGGGGATGGTGGCTGCTCTGGCCACCACTCTTGGAAATATCTAATAGAGCTGGGTAGCACAGAATACAGAGACTCTGACTTCTTCAAGAATGGCTGGCATGGAAAACAATAGTTCCCTTTCTCAAGCTGAGCAAATCAGAGAGAAAGCAAGGAAAGTGCCCAGTAGTGTGCTTGGGAGAGAACGAACTGTGTATGCACATGATTATTTACAGCCAAATAGAGAGTGACTAGATCCTAAATACATGTTTCCGTCCCTCACACCCTGTGTTGGTCTGTTTGCTTAATAATGTAATTAGTGCTCAGAGGGAGAATATTGATGCTGCTGCTGGCAGCCATTGCTCTTCTGCGCGCTTCTAACCCAGTCCTATTGCCCACCTGGCTTTCGCTTTGCCTAGTTTGGCAGCTTCGGCTGTGCACTTACACACCGTCTAAGCCCCCTCTGCTAACATAAGGCCAACTCCACATTCCCACTCCCCCCCCCACCCCCTGCACACACTGTCTTAGTCCTGCGTTTGCCAGGCTCACATCTTCCACATTCAGATGGAATGTTCTTAGATGAAGGCAGCAATGAAAGACCACCTCTAATTTCTCTCTGACCTTTTAGTAAGGAAAGGTCAGAAGAACTGCTTGCGTTGCATTTCCCTAGCAATGTCCCTTATCTGGTATTAATCTGTCAGTGAGTAGGGCCCCGACTCCCTAAGACACCACCCATCTTCCAGACCCGTCTTGCCAGAGGCTGAAAATGGAGCAAATGCGCCACTGCCGAGCGCCCGGAAGGAGAACTCGGGGGCTAGTTCCTCAGCAATGCAGTGTCCTCTGCTTACATCCATAGACGAACAAAGCAATTCTGACCTCACCATGCTCTTTTCTCCCTGAGACATAGAAACTCTTTGAAAAGAGCCATGTCTTTATTCCAATACTGCTATCTCCTAACACAGGTGCCAGGTGGTCTGGGTCAAAGTGGACTTCCATAGAATTGTTCCTATCCATGGTATCATGGCCCCTAGATGGTTCTAGGGTATCCAGAACAGATTTTCTCAGGTGTTTACCGGACACCCTACAGAATCCCCCAGCCCTTTCCCAGTAGAAGCCCAGAGGGGTGATTATGGTTTAAAAAGCGAAGTCATAAATTGGGCTTTTTCTACTCACTTGCTTTGTAGCTGAGGGAATCCACAGAGGGCAATTTAAAAGAAAAAGAAACAGGGTGAGAAAAAAAAATTGCAATGCTTTAGCCTTAGTGTCACAGTGATGGAAAATAATTTTCACATTTGATTAATTATTAAGAGATCTGTTTAATAAAATATAGAGAGAGCATTTTGTCTCTCCACAATCATTAGTATGACCCTGGACCCCTATTTTGGAGGTGAACAAAAAGCTATTGAGGTATAACAATAAATTTTGTCCCCAAGGGTTTTTGCAGAAGTGGCCACAGGACCATCCTGACAGATTTAAGGCAGAAATCCCACAGCTGACACTGAAATGTGTCAAATCCAGTGGCTTCAGTTGGCAGGTTGCACTCGCCAGCCTCACCCAGTCATGTGAATAAAGCTGAATCGTTGACCTAGAAAGAAACTGTGCATTGGTAGGACCTTTTTCTTCTTGTTTTGTTGTTGTTGTTGTTGTTGTTGTTGTTTTTGAAAATTATCTCCCTAAAACATAGATTCAAGTGTTTAGTATTCTTGGTAGCTTATTTTTTTCAAACGCAGAAAGTCATCAAGGAGTTCTATTTTTCTTTGAAAGAACTATTGTCAAAAAACCACAATCTCTCTGTCCATGACTCTCTTTGTTTTATTAGAATTTAAATAGGACTATCAGATCGTACAAGGAAATATCCTATTAGAATTAGGTTTCTTTTCCCCCCAGGAAAAAAAAAATTTTTTTTAATTTTAGCTTTAAGATCTGTATGTAGAGGGTTTGATTCAACCTCATGCATTTAAAATAGGTACCCTCATTTAATTAGTTATATGAATGTATGTATTAATTTTAAAAATGCTTTAAGTGACATTTCCAAGTTTGGATTTCTGAGGCCCTTTGATTCGCTAGTTATTTTCAACTACTGATGCCGCTGCACAGCCGCGGCGGCGGGAAGTCATCACAGCCAGGTGCAGAGATGTTCTGGCTGAGGTGACTCCACGTTCCCTCCACGCCCCCGACTTGCTGGCACATTTGCAAGGGTCACATCTTTCCCATTCGGGTGGCTGTTCCTCTGGTGAAGGTACCAGTGAAAGACCACCTCTAGTTTCTTTTTGACTGTTCAGTGAGAAAGGACAAGCCCTTGTGCTCGGGAGGCGGGGGACGAGGCTGGCCTGGCAGTGGGGCATTCTCAGGCTGCTCCTGACCCACCAGAGTGGAGGTGCCTGGGCCTACACCCTTCAGCCAGCACCTGGGTCTCTAAGTCTTCCACCACTGCCCACCTGTTTTGAAGACAAATTCATCAGACTTTCTGGAAGAAACTCCTGAGCTAGTCATCTGCAAATATTTTCACTCTCTTAGCAAAGGCCACTCCTGTGGCTGGAAAGCACAGTGTGATCAACACGTTGCAGGGATGGGGTGAGGTGGGGTGGGGGAAACAAGTTGGTCTTTCAGTTACTAACCTCCTGCCCCTTCACCTCAGACAATGGTGGGGAGCACTTGTGATACCGGAGGTTAAGTGGCCCCAGTGCTCTTACTATGGCCATGTAGTGATCTACAGGGACCAAGAGCACATGTATCATTCTTCCCTCTCTGGACCCCTAGGAAGCAGAAGATTTGATAAGCTTCAGGGGTAAACAGGGAGAAAATATTAAAATCTTTATTCATCTTTAATATTTTCATTTCTTTATTCGTCTTTAGTATTTATCCAATGCATCTTCTGTATTTGTATTTGCTTTATAGTGCACTGGATATATTATACAGGACAGTAAATACATATACACGTCCAGTAATATATAGTGTCCCACGCACATATAAGTAATACATTATAAATAGTAGTACATGAGTATAATATACAGTCCGCGTTACGTGATCCAATTTACAGATAAACGTGTACACTGGAGAGCACCTGGGTGGCTCAGTTGGTTAAGCCACTGCCTTGGACTCAGGTCATGATCCTGGAGTTCCGGGATCGAGTCCCGCATCGGGCTCCCAGCTCCATGGGGAGTCTGTTTCTCCCTCTGACCTTCTTCCCTCTCCAGTTCTTTCTCACTCTCTCTCTCGCTCAAATAAATAAATAAAATCTTTTAAAAAAAAAATAAAATAAAAAAAACGTACACACTGGAATCAACCAATCAAAAGTGCCGGGAGACCGCAGGCCTGCCGCGCAGCTCCCAGCATGCACTGCTCTTCGCCGCCACAACAGGGAGACCGAGGCGGCGTTTGGAGCGCCAGGTTCTTTCTTCCGTGACGGTGGTTTGAGAAGAGTAGGCAGAGAGGCCTCTGAGGTACCAGGAAGTTATTTCTACTTCCCAGACAAAAATCGGACTCCTTTGGCCTCTCCCACCCCTCACCTTTTTCTCCTCAGGCCAGTTTGGAGAACGGTCAGAGTTCCGGCACCTTGAGGAGAAAGCGCAGGGAAGAGGGTGATTCGGTTCTGAACAGGTTCGCTGCGCGGGGACTCATGACAGTCCCCTTCGGGGAAGTTGGGAGGCAGGGCGCAGGAGCGGTGCAGCCTCTCGGCTGGAGGAAGGCGGGGGGCAGGCAGAGGGTGGGATGGCATCTGGATCCATCTCATTAGGAGTGAGGAATGACTCATGATTCACAAAAGGTCATTGCCTACTGAGGTAGATAAATTACCTATAAGCCTTCAGCAGAGTTGGAGGACCTATTTGGTAAGGAAGTTTTCATTAAATCAAAGATTTTATGGCTTCTATTTTGTTGCATAGGAAAAGGGAAATAATTACTAATTGACGAAATAAGTGCAGGGAATAAAAAAGTGTAATGTTATTCTAATAGGCCTTGTCTTGGTCTTTAACTTTTCACTTGCAAGCAGCATTATTTTTTAACTCAGATGTATAAAAATCATCCACACTGAGAAAGTGGAACCAATTGCAGTTAAACAATTGAGGGGAGTACTAACCAATAATAGGATAGGCTTTAAAATGCCATAAATATTGTTCCTTTTTATTGTGGTTGATTTTTGATGATTCCCATAACCCATTGCTTAAGATTAAATAGACATGTTCTTAGATATTACTCAAACACATTTTAGTGCTAAACTATATAAAGCAGAATATATATATTTGCCCCCAAATTGCCTGTTAGATGAGTTTCTCAGATGGGCCCCTATTTTTCTATGGACATTTCCATTTTGGGAAACCTACCAGATTATAGGAATAGTCACACTGAAATTAAAATTTCTTGAAGGGTGAATTTAACCTAACCTATTAGGGTATCAATGTAGCTTATACATTAGGCAGATTTTCATGGAATAACAAACATTGGAATCTTTCTGTCAGCGAAATGTTTACCTCACATTTATATGGCCATGGGGATTTCTTTTTCTTAGTATTCCTGCCTTTTTACCCCCAATTAAATTGGTTTTGGAGAGGCTTTGTGCTCCTGTGAGATTCACAGGCTATCAGAAGTAAATGATAAAGAACTTTGGAAAATAGCTAACTGGGAAAGGAAAATAGTAGATTCACACTGATTGTACCTTTTTTTTTTTTTTTTTTAAGCCCTCTTTCTTGGATGGAGAGCCTTCTATGCTTGGTCTTCAACTGATCATTTTTTTGAACCTGCGGTTTTCCCCTCGTTCCCTCACGGCAACAGGGTGTTTGGGGCCCAGTGTTCACCCGCATTCCTGTGGTGAAGGAGCCGCAGCTCTGTGCAAGGGGATGCCAGGCCAGCACTGGAGGCAGACAGCTGCCCAGCACGGGGAGGAAAGTCCTCTGCAGGGACAGTATGGAATGAGAAGGGAACTGAAAAGTCACTAATAAGGTGAAGTGCCCAGCATGGTGCCTGGAACTTGTCAGCCACCAAATTATTCACATTATGTAAAAAGATCCAAGTAGTGATTGTTCTCCATTATAGACAGGGAGAGAAGCCGAGTTACCTAAGTGCATAAGAAAAACTCAAACGTTTTCCTGACAATTACACGATGGGCTGTATGTGGCCCTGCTGCCCTTTATGGATTTTTCCAAGAGCCCCATTCCCCAGTTTCCCTGAGTTCTCTATCTAATATAATTTTAGTAGTATCAAATAATGATATTCTTTTTTTTAAGGATTTATTTATTTGTTTGTTTGTTTATTTGACAGAGAGAGAGAGATCACAAGTAGGCAGAGAGGCAGGCAGAGAGAAAGAGGGGGAAGCAGGCTCCCTGCTGAGCATAGGGCCTGATGCGGGGCTCGATCCCAGGACCCTGAGATCATGACCCGAGCCAAAGACAGAAGCTTTAACACCCAGGTGCCCCAAATAATGACATTCTTGACCATTTCTCAAAGGAGACTATTTTACTCTCCAGTCGATCTCACTGTCGGAGTTTTTATGGATAACTATTTAGCAACTTTTTTTCTCTAAATTTCTTCCCACTAGAACACTATGAGTCTTGGAAATGAACAAATGGTGAAACACCCTTGTTCGCTTGTGACCCTCAAGATGGCAGATGGCTGCCGGTGACATTAGTGATAGGCGTGTCATTGACTTGCTTCACCACCCGGTGAGTGACATCCATCAAACCGCCCTACTACTTGGGCCTCAGTTTCTTCACGGAGAAGTTGTGATGAGTTAAGGTGAAGGAGACTATCCCCTTAGTATCCCTCTTCCTCTGGCGGGACTCAGCATCACTCGGCACAACAATGCAATCCACCTCAGGAACATCACCCATTGTATCCAGGTATCCTGGACAAAGAAATGCCCTTGGTAAGTTCTTCCTCCTCCTAACGTAGTTAATCCCTGTACCATACTTGAGATTTCCCCAGTCACTTACAGAAATAAACCAATTTCTTTTCCACCTTGTCTTCCAGGGTTTGTCCCCGCCCTCTGTGACTTCGACCACACGAGAAAGGGAGCCCCAGGGGACTCTGACCAAATTTACCAAGGTAGAGTGAAGTTTCCTGACCTACTGAAGAAATAAGAATCCTAAAAGACCTTTTATAGAAATTGAATGACTCTTTAGAAATCTCCTCACTTAACTGTGTTGCCCTAGGAAAATTACCATTGCTTTATCCTACCTACCCTCTCCTACCCTGTTTTGAAAAGTTAGTAGATAGTTCATTTTCAAAGTAATGGACATCCTGTTTGTATTTACTCTTTATGCCACAAACAATGCATTTGGTATTGAGTGGAATAGGGCTCCAAGAGAAAATACAATTAATGAATAGTCACAAGGTTGCTAATCTGATAAATGCTGGGTGATAGGACATTTAATCTGATTGTCTGTGACCACGACTGCACAGACCCTGTGGCCGCAAAGAGGACCACGGTGGTTGGCAGGAGCATCTGTAGATTATTAATTACTTGAGGGGTGGGGGCTCTGGTGAAAATAGATGCAGGGAAGAGAAAAGGTATCTAGCAGGAGGAAAGGAGCCGGCTGGAGGAATCTAACTCAGGGAGGTTATCCCACAGAAAGTGTGGCACGTTTTATGCCAGGCACCCTGGATATAGCCCCATATTCAAGATGAAAATGAAAACCAGGAACAGTCTTCATAAACCCCACCTCTCATTCAGGTAGGCTTGCGGACCACAGCAAAGGAAGTTATACATGGTGCCAGAGAGAGGGGGTGGGCCACCCCATTGGCCATACCCATAATGATTATCAACATACATCTCTGCCTAAAATCATAGAGACTCCTCTGCTTGCCAGGGATTAAAATGTGGCAAATGTGCAATGCCTCAAGGCCAGTGGCAGAGGGAGAAGGCCAAGGGACCTTCCTCAGCTTCTGCCATGCCCCTGGAGGCCATCTGTAGGACCACCAACACACCTGAAGCAAGCTAGCCAGGCTGGGGCTAGCTCTCACACTCCTGACCTGCCCTTTTCCCTCTCAGATCTGGAGGACGCTCTCCTGTCCTTTATAGGGGTCGGTAGGCACAGACCTTTGTGTAAACCCCAGCAGATGGCTCGGTGTCCTCTCAAAACCATGTTTCCACTCACAACTGCCTCACTCCCAGAGCAGGGATTCCTGGTGTCACCTCCTCCTGTCCCATCACAACTCTGTCTTCCTAGCAACATGTACCAAACACCTCGAGACAGATATATGGCAATGAGGACTGCAAGTTCCCTGACTTTGGGGGTTTGTACCTCATTGAGAGAATAAGACCCCAAAACATGTACTTACCCGGGAAGAGCCCAGAAGCTCATTGGCTCGCCGTGTTGACTTTTTTTGCAGTCCTCAGTACCGAGGCCCTCCATGGCCTTTTCCAGAAGTGCTCAAGGGCCTCTATTCTGCCCATCTGGCAAGGGTAGCCCTCCACCCTTGTACCTTAGCACACTTGATACTTGAACCCTTCATAGGGCCTCAGCCACGTTTTGATCAATGTCGCAGCTAAGTGTGCAAACCATCATGCCAATATCTGACAGATCAATGGTAGTCCCTGAATGCCAGGCTGACTGTGGGGTCAGTGGAAAGCCCCAGAAGGTGTTTGCTCAGTGCTTGCTTGGGACTCCGGCCCTCTTCATTCCCTGCCCCCAGACATTCCCATGCTGGCTGCTGTCCCTGGCTGCTGGGGCCTCACCCTCCACTGAAACTGGGGCCAGACAGGAGGGAGCTGGAGAGGGCTCCCATGAAGACCTGAGACAACCACCACATGGGAGAAAGAGCCGTTCTGTTAGCAACTCAGTGGCTGCTTTGTTGGTTCCTTGCTTGCCAGGATGCCCCATTCTGAGCTAATGAACAGCTCAAGTGTGCAGATGAGGAGAAAAGCAGGGAGTGTAAGCCCTGATCTCGTAAAACAATGTCAGCAATACAGGAGGCTGTCTGAGTGGGAAAACAGAGCAACTTAAAGAGTCCTTTCAGATGCCCAGTTTTGTTCTGAAGTTGCCTGTCCGCTTGTCTCCTCTTTGTTTTTCTTTTTGCTTTTAAAACCATCACAATCAAGCATTTATGAAATATTGGGGCCAGGGGAAGTACTTCTATGAGCTATTCAAGCCCAAAAGCCTCAAAGAAGGAGGATGGGATGCTGACGGTCTAATTGATTTTCTTCTGGAATAAAATTAAAAGCAAGGCAGAGAGTAGCAAATAGCACTCACCTTTATTGCACGCCTTGGAGCTTAGTAAATAGAGGGCAATGTTTCAGTGTTTGGTTTAGGGTGAAGGAGGAGGGTTATTATGAGAAAATGAAAAACAATTAGGCTGTGGAGGGAGCGGGGATGGGGCTGGGGTGAGAGGGGGCGGGGGGGGGGGGGAGGGGAACAGCTGGGTGGACTCCCTGTCTCGAGGCTGCTCCAAGGAGGCCCTGCCTCTCCATCCAGCGGGGGTTGGGGGACAGCCTGTTTTCCCTTGGAGAAGTGTGTTCGCCCTTTGACTCCTGGCCTCTGCCCCCAGGCCAGGGGAGCCAGCGCTTCCCCTGGCAGAATGTGAATGAACCGGAGTCCTCTCCCTGGATGGCTGTGAAATGAGAAGCCATTTCTTCCCTGTTAACTAGAAAAAGCCCACCCCTGTGAAACCTCGTTCCCAATGCCTGTGCACTGCTAATGGAATTTTTAACTCGACCTAACCGCACCTGAAGGTAATCAGCTCTGGGCCAGTTGTGCATTCGAAGTCCCTGTCAAGCTGACAGGAGGGCAGAATTAGACGGTTTGATAACATTTCTCTCCAGGGCCCCATTTCTGCAGTGGTGGGGCAGGAGGCCCCGGCAGGCTTTGTCCTGTTCTCCCCGCTCTCCCTACAAAGATAGGGTGACGTGCCCCCCACCCCTGTCCTGATCTGGGTGCCCTAACCTCAGGGAACTGGGTTCTGGTTTTCAGAACATTACTTAGGCATTTCTCCCCCTGGGGAGACAGAAAGGGTTGAGGTTCAGGGTGTTAAGATATGGCTCTGCCCTGTGAAACCTTCTTCAAGCAAGGGTGTATTTCTGGCAGGAAGCAATTTGTACCTTCCAATTTTTCGTACTCATCCCAACTCTCAAGTCATAGAATGTTTTTTTAAAATGGTGCCCAGTCATTGAAAATGCCAGCCAGGTGTTTTGAAGTCGCTTTGTACTCTTAGCGTGTGACAGAATCTTCACCCAGAGAACTTGTAAGAAGCAAGAATTTCAAGTAGAAGTCTGAGGCAATTTTAAGAGGGACACTCTCTAGTCGTTTGTGTAACTTTGCTCCCCCCCCCACTTCTGTTTCTAATTCCATCTTAGAAGCTTGAAAATACAATTTTTTCCCTTTACCAATTTTGTGTTTTTCTATTTGGCAAACATTGATTCTTTTCTGTGTCCCAAATGGAGGTGAAATTAACTTGTCTGTCTGTTTCTTAAACAAAAATAAATAAACAACTTCAATATGTATAGTCCCAGATCCTGCCAAACGCCTTTTGCGGTATGCCAGTGTCACCGAGGAATGTCAGCTCAGCTCCATGATTAGCATTTTACAATTGCTACAGAGCCAAATGTTGAGAGAATAACAAATGCTATTTTGTGCCCCATGAAAATTACAGTTGAAGAAAGGGAATTTTCCACTCATATAGCAGGAAATTAAAAACAGGAGTTCAGGAGACTAGGATCCAGATGACTTTCTTTCTCAGGTAACTAATTTTAAACATTTTTTTTTTTTAAGATTTTATTTATTTACTAGAGAGAGAGAGACTGAGAATGAGAGGGGAGAAAGTCAGAGGGAGAAGCAGACTTCCCACAGAGCCGGGAGTCCGATACGGGACTCGATCCCGGGACTCCAGGATCATGACCTGAGCCGAAAGCAGTCGCTTAACCAACTGAGCCACCCAGGCGCCCTCAGGTAACTAATTTTAAGATCAAAATTGAGGTCTCAAAAATATATACATGTTAATTTAGTTTCACTTTTTAAAAGCTTTCCTGTTTAAAGTTTTGTATTATGAGTTCACTTTAGGTGGCTTTTTTTAACCCCAATTCCCAACTTAAAAATATAATTGATATTAATAAGTGAAAAGATAAGCCACAGGTGAAGGGAAATGTTTGTGATAAAGGGCTTGTGTGTAGAATATATAAAGAACTCTGATAATTCAATAATAGGGCCAACAAACCAACTAAATAGGGGCCAAAAAAAAAGGAAAAGACATTTCACCAGAGAAGATAAACACATAGCCAATCGGTCCATGAAAATGTGTTCAACACCATTGAGTATCAGGGAAATGCAAATTAATATTGAAATGAGCTCTCACTACATACCTACTAGAATTGCTAAAATTAAAAAGAAAGACCATATAAAGTGTCGGTGAGAATACAGAGGAACTAGAACTTTCTCATACCCCACTAATAAGAATGCAAAGTCATCCACCTACTTTGGAGACCTGCTCTATTGTTTCTTGAGGTGCCAAACACATACTTACCACACAATCCATCAGCTCTTTCCTAGGTGTTTCTTTAAGAGAAATAAAAACAGGTCCATGCAAAGATCTACAAGCAAATGTTTATAACACCTTTATTCATAATTGGGCCAAAGAGAAAACCTAAATATCATTAACTGCTGAATGAATTCAGAAATTAGGGTATATCCATTCAATGGAATTCCATGCAGCAATTAAAAGGAATGAATTTTTTTTTATTTTAAAGATTTTATTTATTTATTTGACAGAGAGATCACATGTAGGCAGAGAGGCAGGCAGAGAGGGAGAAGCAGGCTCCCCGCTGAGCAGAGAGCCCGATGCGGGGCTCGATCCCAGGATCCTGAGATCATGATCCGAACCGAAGGCAGAGGCCTTAACCCACTGAGCCACCCAGGCACCCCAAAAAGAATGAATTAAAGACACAGAGCAATATGGATGGATCTCAGAAAAATCTTTCTAAGTGAAAGAAGCCAGAAGAGTCAAAAGACTATGCATACTGCATGATTCCATTTATATGATATTCTAGAAAAGACAAAATTATAGGGACAGAAAACTGATTCCTATAATGAGGCACAAGGGAAGTTTTCCGGCTAATGGAAATGTCCCATACCTTGATTGTGGTAGTAGTTACACAACTGTGTACTCATCAAAACTCATCAAACTGTATACTTCTTTTTATTAAAGATTTTATTTATTTGACAGAGAGCATAAGCAGGAGGAGTGGGAGAAGGAAAAGCAGGCTCCCCGCCAAGCAGGGAGCCCGATGCGGGGCTCAATCCCAGGACCCCAGGATCATCACCCGAGCTGAAGACAGATGCCCCACCAACTGAACCACCCAGATGCCCCCAAACTGTATACTTTAAATGGGTAAACTTATTATGTGTAAATTATACCTTGATAATTCTGACTTTAAAAAATATATATTGGGGGGCGCCTGGGTGGCTCAGTTGATTGAGCAACTGCCTTCGGCTCAGGTCATGATCCTTGAGTTCCGGGATCGGGTCCCACATGGGGCTCCCAGCTCCACAGGGAGTCTGCTTCTCCCTCTAACCTTCTCTCCTCTCATGCTCTCTCTCACTTTCTCTGTCTCTCAAATGAATAAATAAAAATCTTTTATATATATATATGTATATATATATATATCGGGGCGCCTGGGTGGCTCAGTGGGTTAAAGCCTCTGCCTTCAGCTCAGGTCATGATCTCAGGGTCCTGGGATGGAGCCCTGTATGGGGCTTTCTGCTTAGCGGGGAGCCTGCTTCTCCCTCCTTCTCTCTGCCTGCTTGTGATCTCTCTCTCCATCAAATAAATAAATAAAATCTTTAAAAAATAATAAAAATAAAAAATATATATTGTCAGGATGCCTGGGTGGCTCGTTCTGACATTGAGTGGCTGGCTCTTGATTTCAGCTCAGGTCATTATCTTGGGGTCCTGGGATCAAGCCCCGCGTCGGGCTCCATTATCACAGGGAAGTCTGCGTGAGGATTCTTTCTCTCTCTCTCCCTCTGCCCCTCTCCTCACTTGCATGTGCATGCACACCCTCTCTAAAATAAATAAATATTTAGGGGCACCTGGGTGGCTCAGTGGGTTAAGCCTCTGCCTTTGGCTTGGGTCATGATCTCAGGATCCTGAGATCGAACCCCGCATCGGGCTCTCTGCTCGGCAGGGAGCCCGCTTCCCCCTCTCTCTCTGCCTGCCTCTCTGCCTACTTGTGATCTCTCTCTCTGTCAGATAAATAAATAAAATATTTATAAATAAATAAAAAATAAAATCTTTAAAAAGAAAGAAAAGAAATTGTCAAGACTAAATATGGTAGGCTGAGTAATGGTCCCCAAGGATCCCCATGTTGTCATCTAGGAACCCATAAATGTTGCCTCATATGGTAAGAAAAGATTTAGCAGGCACAATTCAGTTGAGGATCTTGAGGTGGGGTTACTATCCTGGATTATCCTGGTGGGCCAATCATAAATGTCCTTATAAGAGGGAAACAAAAGGAGATTTAACTCAAGAGAAGAAGGCTGTGTGATAAGCAGAGTGCAGCAGAGCCAAAGAAGGCTTGGGAGATGGAGGAAGTGGCCACGAGCCAGAGTAAGAGGAATAGAGCTCTCGCAGCTAGAAGAGGCAAGGAACAGATTCTCCTGTAGTGTGAGCCTGCCAACACCTCCATTTGAGCCCAATGAAACTGATTTGGACTTCTGATCTCCACGACTATAAGAGAAAAAATTCATTTTGGTTTAAGCCACTAGATCTGCGGTAATTTGTTACAGCACCTATAAGCAACTAATACACTAGCGACCAAGTAACAGCTAGAAGACAGATTGTAAGAGTCTTGATCTCATTTAATGAGGTCTGATGGCTTAAATCAGCATCTTCAGATTTCAGGATGGGTAAGAATCATGTGAAATGCTTTTAAAAATGTGATTCTCAGCCCCCTCACTCTTATCTCCCCACCTGTGCCAACCCGATTTGGTCAAGAGGGCAGAGCTTGGCCAAATGCATCTAGGTCTAACACTGGTGCCCCAGACTTCAAGAAACCCTGACCTAGACACAGCATTTTCTGTTCCCATGGTCATAATTCAATACGATTACTACTTCTCTTTCTTAAGTGGATCACCTTGTTCCACACATGACATTTAGCAGGCTTTCAGCAAAGTATATCTTTATCTGTTTGACAGCTCTATAAACTCAAACCTCTCCAATGGCCTCTGTGTTTGCTGGGTGAATTCCACATTTGCCATTCTTGCTGTAATCCTATTCTTAATCTAATTTTACTAAAAGCCATCAGTATAGGAGCCTATTTTGGCCAAGCATGTCAGTCATTTTGCTCTATAAACCCATGGCTTCATTTACTCTTTGGATTTTATTTTATTTATTTATTTTTTATTTGACAGAGAGAGACACAGCGAGAGAGGGAACACAAGCAGGGGGAGTGGGAGAGGGACAAGCAGGCTCCCCACTGAGTAGGGAGCCCGATGTGGGGCTCGACCCTAGGACCCTGGGATCATGACCTGAGCCGAAGGCAGACGCTTAACGAGTGAGCCACTCAGGCCCCCTTACTCTTTTTTTTTTTTTAAGTTTTTAAAAGTTTATTCATTTGACAGAGAGAGAGAGAGAGAGAGATCACAAGTGGGCAGAGAGGCAGGCAGAGAGAGAGGGGGAAGCAGGCTCCCCGCCAAGCAGAGAGCCCAATGTGGGGCTCAATCCCAGGGCCCTGAGAGCATGACCTGAGCCGAAGGCAGAGGCTTTAACCCACTGAGCCACCCAGGCGCCTCTCTTTCTGGGTTTCAGAAACACCAATAGCAGACAAACTTTCTGAATCATGAAGAGGAGGCCAGGTGAAACAACTCTCAAAATGTAAACATACACACACATGGAAATTGTGTCTTTTTGGTATTTTGTTTCTATATTCTATCTGTGAAGTCCAGAGCTTATCTAGACATGCTAGCCTCTGGCAAATCCTTCGGACAGCCTTGACCTTCCTAGTAGGCAGTCCTTGGTTCACCAAATAACATTCCTCTCTGTCCAAGCGAAATTCCATGCTGGTTGGAGGGAGGATCCTATAACCACGCACCAGGACCAGCCTCGCCCTTGGGGCAGAGTTAGCTCTCACTGCAGGAGATGGGTATAGACCAACTTGAGGAGGCTTTCATATTAGTGATGAGTTTACTACGCTCGACTTTCAGACTGATATAAGGAGTGTGTTGATGATTGAAATCAGTAGAGCCTGAGACCCCTCTCTCTTTGCTTCCACTGGTTGATAGCTGAGAAAAGCCTGCAAATGTCTAGGCACCAGTGTGAGATTCATTTAACTTGATTAGTGAAGCTGACAGTTTGCATAGTTTGAAACACATCCAGTGAAAATCCCAGCCCCATCAGATAACAATAGAAAAGAAGCAAAAGTGAGAGAGGGGAGAGAAAGAGGTAATTTCAAGGCCAGAATTACCACACAGTTCCATTTGTATACAAGCTAATTTATGTTTCCATGAGAATCTGCCAGGCTACTCTAGCAGTTTTAGCAATGCGTTGCTCTACCCATGTTTATCAAATATTTAAACATCCCATTTTTATTGAGCCATAATGTCTGTTGAATATGTAAGCAAAAGAAGAAGGATGAATTTTCTTTTTCCCAGCAAAAACACAATGGCAACTCTTGGCTCATGATGTTTCTATCTGTACAATAAAGTCACATTTGAATTCTCATATTTGCTGGGAAAAAAAATAAATCATTCTCTGTCTTCCATAAATACGTATTACGCAAGTCCAGACCAACTGATTGATCTATCACAACATTAATTGATCAGCATAGCACATGTCTGTCCATTTATTCATCTGAGAGAGAAGCAGATGACATGTAATTAGTTTCATCATGGAATAACACCTTCCCTCCAATTAGTATAGCTGTGGATGTGATAGGAAGGTTCTAGTTCTTGAAGGCAAGTAAATATTTATTACTTCACTGTACCAGGGCTAGCAAATCAGTTTAGGGACTGAACATCTCTTGTTTAAAATGAGTATCATTGGTCAGAAATCTCCATTTTGAGTGTGGCACCTGCAATACAGTCTGTAAACCACCATTGCAAAAGACTACAGCTCCAGGAAACTAAACCAGTACCCAAACCACCTTGCTCATTATGATGGACAGTAATCAGTGAACTAATAAAACGATTGGAGCTGAAATCATATTTTGCATTCACAGCAGCAATGGAATAACGAATAAGCCGTAGAGATGAGTATACATATTCATTTTCCCCTCTCTTCAAGACACACAAACCTTGCTTACACGCCTTCTAGCTGCAGGAGAGTCAACACAATGCTCGATGCATTGAAATACAGTGGCAAACCACATTTGACGGAGGAGAGGGCCCTGCTTTAGTGCCTTCCATTCACTGGGGAGAAGCAGATGGTTTGTGAGGGTCTCTCTCTAAGAAGGCAGAATCGTAATTCCAAGTCCAGAGGTCAGGAATTTATTTTCATGGTGTCAAAAGCATATTTTCAAGATGTAATGTGTATTCTGGTATCCCCTGGCTGACGGATAGGTGTGATCCTTGTTAACAGAGATAACGGAGGTTTTATGACACGGAGTTTGGGTCAAGAATGAGAAATTTTGAAGATTTACATTTTTCTTCAGCATTGACCTTTTGGCTTTATTCCTTAATTAAGCAAAGACATAGCAGCAAAAGGGAGTATTATGGGCCTGCTGTATCCCCAGGGCGTTATGAGATACCAGACACAGTTAAGCTATCTCAAGACAACCATGTTCTCTGGAGTTACTTTATTGCTATTATAAAAAATCTTTATTATGGGAAAAAATATGTATTTTTATGCCAGAAGAAGATGAAGATGACAGTTAGGCTGTCGAATGGTAGTTTCAGTTGAGCTTCGTGCCCACAGAGATTGTAAAACACCCAAGACTAAGGGAGGCCTCCTGATAGAATCTTAAGAAACCTAAAGGGGTATATTAATCTTTGTGAAATTCATAGTTGGAACAGGCTACCATTAACTGGCACTTTCCAGTTATCAAGATATTTTATGAAACTGAAAAAAGTCCTATTACACTTGCTAACAGGGCCAACTTTGAGGGTGTGGCTAATGAAATAATCTCTTTCCAGATCGTCTCAACTGTAAGAACCTTGAGATCCTGAATCCCCAAGGATGCCCGCTGCTTCTCTTGTGTGCTGCCTAGCATGGCCCTTGTGCAGAAGTTTCTATGTGAGTTTGCTTTTCTTTACTAAGGAAAAGGAAGTCTTTAATTGAGAGGCTGCTCTTTTAAAAATCTGGCACTTTTCAATTCAATTTTTATGGTTTTTAAGGCAAACACACTACCCTTTCCACTCTGAAAAAAATCACCTTTGCTTAAACTACTCATACCTCTTTCTGTCAATATTGACCAAAATAAGAAACCTTATTTTAAAAGTGTTATTCCTTAAACGATTCATCATGAGCTTCCTTTGCTACCAGGAACAGCTTAGGTACTTGTTTAGGTACTAGTCTCAGTGTTGATAATTTATGTTTCATTCCCTCTGAATTCCAGAAAGAGTTTGACGTGGTTCTTGCATTTATGTTCTCTTGGCTCTTACTAATGGGGCTTCTAGGAGCTGACCCTCCCAGAGCTGACCTGTCTTCCATGTATCTGTAGCAAAGGAACAGACGGAATTCTTTCCATTCTACCCATGAGAGGAGGAGGTGGGTTGGGATCCTTCACCCAAACTTTCCGGTTCTGAACGAGAGAGAGGGGTCACCGCTATTGAAGCAGTGGACAGAAGCAGGGACCCTTTGGATCTTTTGGTTGGCAAAAGGGTCCTGGTTTCTACATAAAGAAAGATTGGTGCTGGTTTCTTCCTCCTCCTCCTCCTTTTCCTATAGTTACTTTATCCTCACCTTGCTCAACAGATTTCTTATGAGGAAGTCTGCCGCTCCAGCTTGCCCAAAGTCAGCCATGTAGGAATGGGGTGTTCCGTGGGGCCCTCAGTCCATCCTTCCTCTCTCTGGGCTGCCCCTCAGGAGCTCTGCACACATCAGTGCACACTTACAGTCTCTCAGTGCTAGGCAATGGCTCACTTTTTAGCTGTGTTTTCAGTACAACAAAACTGCATCGTGGGGGTTTGGAATGATCCTTTGGGTCATAATGAGATTTCACTAGATGAGCCAGCAAGTTCTTTGTGCAGAGCCTCCTTTGGGGACTGGTCAGTAAGGGAGCAGTAGGGAAGCTCCAAGATGGCACACCGCCCTTGCTTCTGTCAGGGATACCATGGTGTTGGTGGAAGAGGAGTATGGGCCCCTCTGATCCCACAAAATAGAAAGCTGAGGGGGCCATTTAGTGCTTTGTTGGTGAACAAGCCACAGAACTTCCAGCTGGACCGAGGAAGAGATGGAGCCAGAGGGAATTTGAGTGGGGAGGCAAGGAATAGACTCATAAATTAGAGAAATTCTTGTGGCTAATGTTATGCTCTGCAGCCTGAGATAGCCACATTCCTTATTGTGGAAAACTTTTGCTGGGTACCAGTTTCCTTGTGAGAATGTCACTTTTGCTTTCTGTTTCATTAAATTTTGGACAGAGTCTGTTTCCTGGTATAAGTCCGCTGGCTCCATCCTTAAGAAAGAGGCTCAAATTACATACATCGTCATCAAGCCATTCAGGACCAAGTTCCACATTTCTTCCCAGGTACCAGATGGCATCAGGGCGGCCTGTGAGCTGCTTCAAACATGTAGATCTCTCCTTCTGCTGTGAGAGCAGAGTAGTCTCAGGAGATTGGTGCCACTGAATATCCTCCCAAGCATAGCTGTCAAGTATAGAGATTCAAAATTCGTCATTTCATTTGATCCATTTTCAGAGCTTATTGAGTTACTTGCGTGTTTCTCCTCTTCCCAAATGCTGCACGCTCTTCCTGTGGTGCTCTTTTATTTGGAAGACCCCAAAGCTGGCCACCCAGGAGTCAGGGGAAAAAGCCTTCCTAGATGAACCAGTGTGAGCAATGTCGGAAAAATGTGGTACAAAGCTGACAGAAAAGCAAGTTCTAGTTTTCCTATTTCTGGAGGATTATATCAAACAGGTTTAAAATAATGGAAAATATCTGGTCTCTCTGCATGGGGTAGCAAAAAGGTGACTGCCACAGACTTGATGTATATATAAAGCACTTGAAATGTTATATACATAACAATGTTAGAGTACTTGGCCCTTTGAAATAAAATGGACCAAAGCAACTTATAAATTTAGCAACGTGACTCATGGTTTGAATGGAAATAGCCAAGAAACCATAAGGCAAACAAGGAGCCCAACTATTATTTCTCATTAGTATCACCACCTTTTTCTGATTTTTTTTTTTAATGCTGCTGAGAAGATATAAAAAGTAGATTTTGAGCAAGGCAGGCAGTGATGTTGGATCCTCGGTCATTCAGTAAGAAGTACCCAAAGATAGAATATGGATCATTATTAGAAAGAAATAACACACTGACATCACACACACCGCCCCCCCCCCTCAAGTCTATTTTCCAATCTTTGGCCCGATTAATGGAAATTCCAAGGAACTTCATTCAGATTGGATTGGTTTTGTTTTTGTTTTTTTGTTTTTAAAGATTTTATTTATTTATTTGACAGAGAGATCACAAGCAGGCAGAGAGGCAGGCAGAGAGGGGGAAGCAGGCTCCCTGCTGAGCAGAGAACCTGATGTGGGGCTCCATCCCTGGACCCTGAGCTCATGACCTGAGCCGAAGGTAGAGGCTTTAACCCACTGAGCCACCCAGGCGCCCCTAGATTGTTGATGTGGGTGTCCCAACTCAAGCTCACTGTAGGTGATTTTATTTCCCATGATTAAGACCCATGGTTCAACAACATCAGTAGAGAAGAAATTACAATTCCTTGCACTTGGCACAGTGTTTGCTATTGAAGATTCCAAATTCTCCTGGTCATGAGGAGCTCAAGAAAGGGAATATTTTATTCTTCGTTTCACCAGCAATTTGTTTATCTTACAGTTAGGAAGTACCAAAAGTTGTTGTTGTTTTGTTTTCTTTTGTTTTTCATAGGTTTTTTACCAGTGAGTCCAGAACTTAAAGATGTCTCTATTTTGCATGAAAAGATGTCAACATCTGACATTACAGCATGAGTAGGTGACATGAGTCTAACTGGTTTCTGATACAGAACATTAGTTTGTCAACCACCATTTTTTGTTGTTCTGTAGTTCATTATACACACACAAATATGAGCAGGCAGTAAAATTATGCTGGAATTGCTGAAGAATTGTAAGTAGGAAAGTGTGCTTAGCTCTTGAATCCAATACTTAAAATCATAAGGCTAAATAATCACCAACAGCAATCTTGTCCCTGATTTTGTTTCAGTCATTAGAATTCTGTTGGGATGTTTACCACTCATTCTTCCTTAAGAAACTGGGTTACTTCCTCTGTCTGAGCCCTGCAGGGAAGTCAGAAAGCCAATGTTTGAGGTAACGTGGCAATGCATTTTAAGAAGAATCAGCTCCTAAGAAATGGGGAGAAAATACATCATTGGACTTTTGCAGGGCATGCGGTCTGGAGACTGCTGGGAGTGGGGTCCCGCTGGCCGCGGTGGCCCCCTCCTGCCCTCCGCTGGCGCGGGCGTCCAATGCACGAGACCCGCCCGGTCGCCTCCGCTCCCGGGGGAGCCGGGCCCTCGCGCTCCCTCCAGGATGGGACAGGATATGACAGCCCGGTTTGTGCACCAGCATCCTTAATATTTCCTTCCTTTCAGAAGCAAATAGAGCGTTCCCTTATCTGAATGCTAATTTCCTAGTTAAAAACCCTCCCTTGCTGACAAGGGACTGAAAGAGTTTTAAATCACAGATGTAGAGTATCAAATGCAATAATGCTCTTGCAATAGTGCATTGAAGCCTCAATTAATTAACCCTTGGGCTAAGTAGGCAGGTACATGGCGGTGGCCGCAGGCGGTGGATGGATGAGATTTAAATGTGCATCTCATTTCCCCAGCACGGAGCATGCCGTTTGGTTCAGAAAGGAGTCATTTTGCACACTCGCCTCATTTACTCGCCGCTTTAATCCTCCTAATTCCACCTGAGATCGGGGGAGAATTGAAAAGGAAGGCGAGGAGCAGGGGCTGCTGGCCGGGCTTTTGTTGCACGTGGTCCCCCGGGGCCTTGCCGCCCCGGGCCTCTAGCGGGTCTCGGCTCGGAGCACTTCGTCGATGGGAAACGTGCACCGGGAGATCAAGGCGGATGGGGCTGTTTTTACATTTTTAGGGGGTGCGGGCAGTTCTGGGAGGAGGATACCGGACCGAGCCCAGCCCGTCCGGGTGCAGAGTCCTCAGGCCAGGCCGCAGCCTCCGCTGGGCGCGCAGCAGGGCGCGGGGTGCAGGGGGGCGTCTGTGGAACAGGCAGCCGGGCGGGAGGTGCGGTGGGCGCGCAGGCGGGGTGGGGGCTCGAATCTAGTCGCTCTTCCGAGTCCCGCCGCCCGGGTTCAAGAACCACCTCCCACCCTCGGCCCCGGCGCCGTGTCCCGCGTTGACTAGGTGTAACTCTCCAGCTCATTTCTCTCCACGCGATTTACCATCTGTGAACTCGTCTTTAACCTAATAAAAATCATCTAGCTTTTGACTAACAAGAAAAGGAAACAGTGCTCATTGTGGGGTTTGGGGAAAATGGCTTCACTAATGTGCAGGATGAGAACGGAGTGATTTATAGGCGGTTTTAACTGTAGGCTATGATTAGGGGGCTGGTAGTAAGTGCATTAGATGTCTAAGTGTGGCAATAGAGTAAATAGGCGTTTTATTTATCGCAGTGCCAGGGGCCTCTTAGCGGAAGAGCGCTTCTCCAAATTGAAATATAGCAGAGTTTACACTCCTGATTAGGGCTTCAAGCGCAGAGCCCAAGGCTATCAGCTAAGCAGAAACAACGCTCACTGACACCTAATTGTCACTGGATTAATGTGCAAACAGGGACAGTGAACAGCAACAACAAATAACCCGGTGTCAGAGCCGTTGGTGGCAGTGTCCACTCGCAGTGACTTGGGGCCAAATTGGAGTTTATATGTCAAAACGGGCTCAGATCAATGTGTTGGGCTCCTCCTGCGAAGGGCTGGATGGAGTTGTGGCAGTGGTTGATCTATGTGTGTGGGGGCATATTACGTGCCTGGGAGTGGAGGGGAGCAGGCAGACGGAAGAGGTGAAATGCCTTTCCATTAATTCTTTTTCTGCTTTATGCTCCCGAATTCACAGCTATTAAGACAAATTTATGTGAATCAGGTCTTTCTCTCCAGGATCTTGTGACTTTTGCCTGTGTCTCCATATAAAATTTAATAACCCTGTTTGTGAATCAAATCATTCCCACAACAACAGATTCAATCTGGGTTGCCACCTGTCTGGCTTTGGACAAGAGCTACCGAATTGGGCAGCTGGGTTCCAGCTTTTCATGGGGGCTGGTGGTTGGTTGGCTGCGGATAGCTCAGTTGGCCCTGAAGTCTTCCAGAGCAAGAGCTAGATGTGGCTGAAGGGGAAAAGGAGGACAGCTTTACATATCCCTAGACCCCCCCCTTTCTCTTTAAATGACCGACTTGGTGGCAGCCCTATTTTAAAAACACAAGAACTCAAAGCAGTCCAAAGCAAATGGTGGAATAGGTTACCATCCAGGAAGTTCTTATGCTCACTCATTTTTCTTCTACAATTAGCCATTTAGGGAGGGAAAAAGTCACAAATACATGAATTATGTTCCTAAATGTATTTCTAAAGTTCTTAAGTTTTATTGAGCATGAAAGTTGGTCTTTCCCTGTGTTAAGGACTGAAGAAGCTATAGAACTAGCTAGTAGCTCAATGGTGCAAAGTCTTATGATTTAAACTTGACATTTGCAATTTTTTGCCGTAAAATATTACTTTCTTTATTTCAAGACTTTAGTTGAAAACCTCGTAATTCCTTTTAAGCTCCATTTGATTGTCAATTGCACAACTCTCTCTAAAGCTTAGGGCTTATGATTTTCATACACACATGATTTATGCTTTTTGTGTCACAATATAATGTACTTTGGTACAGCTCCTACTTATTTCTCTTGAATCACGAGAGCCTTCCCTTTTAGAGGCTGGGATTTTTATAGGGAAGCGATGAAAGAGTTGTGACCTGGCTGTAGATCTTCAATTGTCCAAAATTGCCTTTCTCACTGCCATCGCCAGGCTTCTGTGCCACTCCATTTAATATGTTTTCAGAAAACGGTGATCTGGCTATCTGCATATTTGGATAACAGAGTCAAATAAATTTTCACTATCGACAATTTCAGTAGCTGGCTGCAGAAAGCCCATTTGCTGCCTCGCCTGCGGAGAAGGATGGCAGCATATATTCTAGAAGTTGCAAACCCTGAGATTTCTTTGAATCTATTTGCTGTGAGAAAAATCATAAAGCTAGATCTGCACTGAGGAAATCGCAATTCCATTTACTAATAATATGCTAAATGATTTCAATGTATGTTTAATCCGGGCATAGAACTGTAGGTTCATCCAAAATGCTGACTGAACGTAGAATTTAAGTTAATGATCCTCATTAGAACAACACTGCCTAACCAAATATCATAAGTAGATATTAAGTTTTCTGAAAAGATTAATAATATATATTGTCATGATAAAGATTGGAATTCACCCAGTAAACATTTAGCTTGTCCTAATTATTATAATTAGTAGATCCTATTTTGCGGACTCTTAGAAGTGGAAGGAAATTTAGAGACCCATCAAACCCTCTTTACAGCCCTATTTGCAGATGGGAAAAACCGAGGCCCAAAAAGGTTAAATATCTTGTTCAATGTCACACATACAAGCACAACTAAATTTTCCATATACTCCTCATATATATTATTATTCCAGTCAAGCCATACACATCCTAAGCAAATGAGAGAAATTCAAATATTTTTGTCATTTTAGGTATTTGGGCATTTAAACATTACAACTTCTTTGGCCTATAAAAGCTGATTTTTTAATTACTAAGAAATAATTGAAAGTGGGCATTATTCCTTACTGATTTGTCTGAAAATTATGAAATAATTAAAAATTTAAAGAAGTTTTCAGTATTTGAATGAGTTGCTCTATGTCACTTATCTGAAGCCTAGATTGTATTATTCCTCTGCCAGTTTTCTGTTCCTTTTATTGCCCACTCTTTCTACTTCTGGACTTTTGATCTACTTCAGACTCGACAGGGAGGAAATACCAAGACTCAAAGAAGTTGATTTTGGGGCACCTGGGTGGCTCAGTTGGTTGAGCGTCTGCCTTTGGTTTAGGCCATGATCTGGGAGTCCCAGGGTCAAGCTCAGCAGGGAGTCTGCTTTTCTGTCTGCTCTCTCTCACTCTCTCTCTCTCAAATAAATAAATTCTTTTAAAAAGAGGAAGTTCACCTTATCATTACTAAATAAAATATTTCATGGAGGACCTAGGACAGAAGTCCAGACAGAATGAAGTTTGTCATACTTCCCCACAGCTCTCCCTGGCTCCTAGTATGATGGGTTACCACCAAGGAATATTTGGTAGGTTTTTAAATAATTCTGCTGAAGACTTACAGATTTATTTATATGTGACTCACTCTTGGAGTTTCAGTGATTGCCTTTGGTGTACAGACTTCAGAATATGTCTGAATTATTAAGCTTCCACCTGATCGGTGTGGCTAGGTTTTAAGAGACCTAAATTATGTCAACCAAGAAAAAATAAGTCACTCGGAATTTCGAGTATGACTATTTAAATCTGGTTCTAATCTGAAACTTCTGGCAAGGTGGCTAGGCTCTGAGAAATATGGTCACTTCAAGGAAACTCCTGAAATCTGAGGTTGGCCCACCAGTGGGGTTGTAAGCCTTGGAGTTTGACGTAAACTGACCCAGTCCCCACACCTCCCCTTCCTCCCTCTTTCCCCCTTTCTGAGTTCTTGAGTTTTTCAAAACCAGTCATCATCAAAATAACCAGTACTAGGTTTATAACTTGACACAACAAACATGATATTCATTTCCTAGACTGAAATGATTGTACAGAACTTTGTAAAAGGAAGGAAGAGGGTAAGGCTACTCTGGAATTATCCCTGAAGAGGACATCATTTGTTCTGGGTGAACAGCTCAGGAAGCATTGTCACCAAAACCGTCTCAGAGAGAAGGACCAGGTGGTAAAGGGAAAAGAACCTGGCTGTGCAATGGGTGGGAGGCATGGGTTTGTATGGTCCATGTGCTCCTAGCGCCTAGTGGGTGACCTTGGGCAAGTCACTGTCCACCAGCCAGGTAGCCTAGTCTCCTAATTGGCAACCAAGGGTGTAGGCACACAGTTTCTTAAGGTGAGGTCTGTGAGCCCCCAAAGTCAACACCCAGCAGACCCCCCATACACACACACACACACACACACACACACACACACACACACTCTCTCCCCCCACCCCTGGAGCTCCTGTGCTCTCTGAAGTTCAAAAACGCTTACACAAAGGACCTACACATTGTCTTGTAAATGTGAGATTTTTAATCACTTCTGCTGTAGTTGAGGAAAAGACCTGAAGAGACACTGATGGCCGATTTAAAACACCCCCTCAGGCCACAGGATTACTTCATCAGGCGTACTCTCCAAGGGCTTTCTTCTTAGAGGCAGGTACTCAGGAGAATGTCAGCAGTCACCACTGTTGGTTTTGAAGGCTCTCCCCCACCTGCCTACCCCTCCCCCACCGCCCCTTTCCCGGTCTGCCACAGTACTTTTTGGTAATTAATAAAAAATAGTTCGTTGGTTAAAAATATTGTAAGATGTCTTCTCCCTGATTTTTTCTATTTAAACTACTTTGTCATGTTTGTCATGTCTTTAAGAAATACCGTGAGTTTGTATATATGGTAACATGATTTTTCTTCTGGACACTTTTATCATCTGAAAGAAAATGGAATTCCCAGATGTGTCGAATCAATGTGCTTTCAGGACTGTGCAAGGAGCCCAGTTCTAAACATCATAACATGTTATGCATCTGCATATTTTTCTGCTCAAACATAATTAAAGGCAGACAGTTACGGTGTTGCAAACATGCATAGGGCTCTTTGGCAAGTATTTTTTAGAAATTGCTTTCCTCTACCCCGGTGTCAGAGAGCTAATTTCATTTTCATGTTGTAACCGACTTTGAAAATCTAATGGATGTTTCCTGGGTGAGGCCTACAAGCTTTCTCGGACTGAGTGTCACTTGGAGATCTTGCATGGTTAAAATGAAAGTAAAAGTATTTGGTAAGCACTAAGCACCTCTTTCCATCATGTTTAATATGGCTCTTGGAGGAACAGTATATTGCATGCTTTCTGTATACTCTTTGTAAGGTTGGATTTTTTTTTTTTTACACTTAAGGGAAGTTTTTCTAAGAGCACATCTTTTTAATGGTATACTTTCCCCTTCTCAGTGAGGGACTAGTGATTGAGTGGACACTGCTTACTGTGGCTGTTCTGAGCCGCCAGCAGCAGAGTTTCCTGTGATTGATTTTATATAGCACCTTTTATACTTGAGAAATCCCAAAGCACTTAACAGAGCCGTGAGTGAACTTGATGCTGATAGTGATGGCATCGACAGACACCGCGGGTGGCACAAACCCACAGCAGCTCCCAACGCTTCATCCTTGGACTCACCAGAGGGCCTGTTGGCCGAGCCACCCCCATCCTCTCCGGTCTGCCTGGGTTCTACAGACTGGAAAGGCCATCTAGCCATCTTCTAGGATGGACCTGGGTCGCCACATTGAGCAGCCCTACATGACTCCAGACAGATGATACAGGCCCCTTGCGTAGCTTCCAACTAAGAGGTTCTAAGACTCTCTGATTCGTGAGTATCTCTTGCACGTTGAGTAGGTGCCCAGCATTACATCAGGCCTCTGCCCACCCCCCGCCCCCCCCTCCAGAGGAAAGAGGCTTTGGCTAACTTTAGTATGAGGAAAGTGTGAAAGCAAACAAGAAGACCTCTCCAGAAATGCGTAACAGGACCCCCCACCCAAGGACAGTACATCATTGCTCCCTTTTTTAACTCCTAGCCCAGTGTTTAGGACATAGTAATGTTTGTGCTATGATTATTGAGTGAATACACGTACATGCCGAGTCAAATTTCAGTCCAGAATCATGGATGTTCACACCTGGCACCACTGATCTGAGCAATGAGTGGGCAAAATAAGCAGGCCTTGTCCCCATAGAAACAGCCAAAGTGCAACGAAAACAATGCCGTTTTGGTTTTCTACACTGGTTTCTGATGCCAAGAGCCAGAGCTGCTGCTTTGGCTTGGAGATCAGTGACAAAGTAAGAGGAGAGGACCTTAAGCCCAGAGGGAGAGCTTTGGTCTGTTTACCCCCAGCAAAATGAATCAGAGGAAGGAGAGCCAGGGTAAGTCTGAGGAGGGGCGTCACACCACCTTGTATGAGTGGGGGAATGATGAGGAGACTGTCACTGAAGGAACAGAAAGTTGTAATAGTCTTTCCAGGAATCTGGGCACTTCTCACCCTCATCTTCAAAGATGTGAGCTTCCCTAGATGTTACTAGCAGGGAGCAGGAAGACCACTGGGGAGGAGGGGAGGAGAAAGCCAGGCTAGTTCTCTCTGCTTCCCCCCCACACCCCCTACCCCTGCCCAAGGAGAGAAACTGTGACAGGAAGAGTTGGTGGGGTGTCCCCTCTGTCTCCAGTGGGATTTGGGCCCACATGTCTGTGTTTCATGACACATCTCATCACCCAGTCAGCGTGTTGAAAAGAGAGAGAGAACATCTAAGAGAAAATGAATGTGTACAACCTCTTCACCTGTGATTTCTTTCCTTTATATGCCTGGGCTTTGGAGTTCATTTTCAAGCTCACAAATAACTTACTTTTGCCTCACATGATGCATCGATGTCTATTATCTCCTTTGCTCTTCAAATGACCCAGGAGACTGATGATATTATTGCACCCATTTTACGGATGAGGAAGCTGAGGCCTCGAGAGAGGGTAAATGACTTGCACCAGGTCACACAGCTAGCAAATGGTACATCTGGGATTCATACTCAAGTTACTAAATGCCACATCTCCCTCACTGTCCACTATGTCTTACTGTCTCCATCTCTCACTGAAAAAAATTAATCCTGCTTGAAAAAAGAAAATTTATCATTATGACATGCCGGTATTTGAAGGATTAAGTTGTGACTATAGTTGATTTCTGAGCTCACACCACAGAGCTGGCTGCTTATTACTATAAGCTATCAACTAAAATTTCCTCCCCCTTTTGCTTATTTTTCTTCTCCTTCATGGGTCTCTTCTTTGTAGGAAAAGAAGTAAGCAGGGCGCCTGGGTGGCTCAGTGGGTTAAAGCCTCTGCCTTCGGCTCAGGTCATGATCTCAGGGTCCTGGGATCGAACCCCGCATAGGGCTCTCTGCTCAGCAGGGAGCCTGCTTCTCCCTCTCTCTCTCTGCCTGCCTCTCTGCCTACTTGTGATCTCTCTCTCTCTCTCAAATAAATTAAAAAAATTAAAAAAAAAAAAAAAGAAGTAAGCACCTGTGATTTTCACCCATGAGGTTCTCGGCTGTGTGTATTGATATCCCTTGAGACATGTCTTCCCTCCAGACCTCAGTTACTCAGTTACAGAGGTGAAGGCTGGGCTGGACCAGGGTGTTCCAAGGCCCCTTTCAGCACCAAGAGATTGTGGTTCTGCACTGGGCACTGTCCAGTGGGCTCCCGCTGAAGAATGAGGGTTTGATGGGGTGGTGTGAGTGGGACCTTGGTTAAGTTCCACACTGGCTTGCTGGAAGCTGATGACCACAGGCCCTGGGCTCAAAGCCAGGCAAGGGACACAAACCAGACTGGGTTCCTGCCCTCAAGACTATGGGCTCTCATGGAGCCCTCCAAAGAGGCCTGAAAAGGTGCAGTCGTTCACCTGTTTACCTTTTCCTGGAGAATTTTAAGATGTGCTCTTTGTGCAATATGAGTCACTTAAAGAATATCAACACCTGACTAATCCTTCTTTCTGTGCATTTTTTTAAAGGTCCTATTTAAATACATGGATATTGGAGGAGACCTGAAAAAAACCATCATGTTGTGTTCTTGGTAGGCTGCATAGAAAAGCAATTCCAGAGACTTAAACAGTTAGAGAATATGCCTGGGAAGTCCAACACAGGGGTGGGGAGGGCCTCAGGCGTTTGGCCCCGCATGAGTGAGCTGAAGGAGAACCTGATTAAGAGAACCAGGGCCCAGCTCGAGGGGGGCTTGGGGAGTGTGGATGGCATGGCAGCTTTGTTTAGAAGAAAAAGCCGGTCAAAGCCACGGGGAGTCCTTGCAGGCCAAAGGAGAGAAAGTTGTTCCCCCGGGAGAGAGTGGCATTTTGGAAAACTGAAAATCACTTCGGTAATATCGTATGTGAGAATCCTTGTTTCCAAAAAGAAATGCAATAAACCTCGCGGTTTGAAGGCTTCTTCAATATTTTACAAATCACACAATCATCTCCAGCTTTTGGCACAAGGAAAAATCCACATGACAAACCTTACGGAACATTAGTGATATCAAGATAAGCTACATCTGCCGAATACCAATGACATTACCCCTACCTGCTGCTGGTGTTTTCGATAATGTGAGGCAGAGGGTCCGTCTTTTTTCTGCTAAAAATGGAAATTGGTATTTGAGTATTCCATGAAGTTCTTCAGGTTCATTAACAAGGTCAAAATCAATGTTATTTTACTGTTTGGAATCATTTTTGGCGGAACAATGAAAAGAAACCATAGTAGAAGTAGTCTTAATATAATCATTTTCTTTTCATTGTTCTTTATGGGAAAATAATTTGGCCCGAAATTTAGTGGTCCCATCAGGGAGGTGATATCTTTAAAAAGGTGGTCTGAAGGACAGGTTTTACTGTACTTTAATAGGCTTATAGATTAATATAAATCTTAATATTCATAATCTTTACCATTTCTTTTCTCAATATCTGCTCCATCTATACATCTATTTATAATGTATGTTTCAAACACAAGATATACTTGATTTTTATTGAATATACTGATGGTGCTACAGGGACAGCCACTTGACCTAGTTTAAAAAAAAAGGAAGAAAAGAGCAAGGGGTCAAATTTCTGGATAGTCGGCAGCTGAAAACAGATTTTTGCAGATAATGCAATGGCCTGCCCGAAAGCAGATGTCCTCACAAATTTGCCATTTGCTAGTATTTGTGTAGCTAATAAAGAAATAACAGTACCCCAAGTGACAAGTGTGAGCTGTGGATGATTGTGATGAGATGTGTACTGGCCCCCTGAAAGCTTGATTTTCCCAACCAAAACATGGAACATTTTCTACCTATGTATGTCCACAAAAGAAAATCACAATGATAACTAGACATGAAGTTCATTTATTGGACAAAGAGGAAAACACAGAGGTATGCATTGCTTGACATGCATTATTTTTATGCAGTTATTTAAGGGAAAAACATCTAATTAACTGATGTTAGTTTTTTTCGACTGAGATTTCTTTCTTTAAAATATATATATATATGTATATATATATATTAGGATTTTATTTACTTATTTGACAGAGAGATTACAAGTAGGCAGAAAGGCAGGCAGAGAGAGAGGGGGAAGCAGGCTCCCTGCTGAGTAGAGAGCTCGATGCGGGGCTCGATCCCAGGACCCTGAGATCATGACCTGAGCCAAAGGCAGAAGCTTCAACCCACTGAGCCACTCAGGCGCCCCTCGAATCAGATTTCTGCTTTGCCTGTTGGCTTATTATGGTATAAACACTGAAAGAATGAATGAATTTTGTATGTGCCTGCACGTGTGTGTAACATTGGTACGTTACATAAAAAGATGTCTATTAGAAAAGTAATACATCCTCATTATAGAAAACTTACCAAACATGGGGGGAGAACACATATTCCCACTACCCAGAGATAATCGTGTTAACCTTTCTCTCCTCTGTATTGTTTTACACAGTTCAGGGCATCTTCTTTTATTTTTATTTTTATTTTTATTTTTTTTTAAAGATTTTATTTATTTATTTGTCAAAGAGAGAGAGAGAGAGAACACAAGCAGGCAGAGAGGCAGGCAGAGGCAGAGAGAGAAGCAGGCTCCCCGCCGAGCAAGGAGCCCGATGCGGGACTCGATCCCAGGACGCTGGGATCATGACCCGAGCTGAAGGCAGCCGCTCAACCAACTGAGCCACCCAGGCGTCCCTTCAGGGCATCTTCTATAGTTGAATATGGATTTATTAAATTCTATTGTATCACTTCACTATTTCTTATTATTGGATGTTTGGGTGGCTTTAGTTTTACCTTATTACTATAAATATTAAAGATAAACATGTTTTTACCTATGTCTGTGTTTGCATTTCAGATGATCTCCCTAGAAACTAGTCCCAGAGATAGAATTATTAGAGTAAATGAAGTGAACATTTTTAAGGCTTTTAATGCATATTGCCAAATTACTTTCCACAAAGCTTAGGCCGGTTTATAGTATAAACTTATTTTAATTAAATTCAGTGTCTTTCACCAACATTACTGAAACAAGAGTGGTTCCAGTTTTCCAAGGCAGTGATATCCTGTGCTTTGTCATGGACTTGGGGTCCACAGTTACTCTGAGGGAGGGGCACGAGGGTTGTAGAGGCCTCCCTGCCCTCTCCAAGGGCTTCGAGGTCATTCTCATAAAGGCTTTCCTTTCTCTCTTTCTTGTTTAAAATTGTGTGGTCCTCAGACATCATATTTAGTGTCTTAAAGATTCATATTTTTAATAGAGGGAGATAACTTGAATAATTAGCCATGCATTTACTTTACCTTTTTTATTTATTTATTTATTTATTTATTGACTTATTTAATGAGAAGAAACTCTGGAATTTATTATTAGACAAATGGGACTTTCCAAGTATTTATATTTCCTTGCCCACCCAACTCCTAGATTTCTTCGTTTCAGATGTCTTGTCCCCAACACCTCACTCTTCAAGAAAGCATTTGGCTCTGTGCATATAAGGTCACATTCCTGCTCCCTTTGTTGGAAAGCCTGTGGCTTGGCACCTGCTGATGCATGTATGTAGAAGCTGGGTTCACAGAAAACTGAGAACAGTATCTGCATTTGTATCTCCTCCCTGGGATCCCTGCATCTGCAGACAATAGGTTCCCAAAACAGATTGTCTGGTGTGCTTGAAGCTGTTTAAACCTGTGGTATCCTTGAAACGCTATCGGTTATGCTAAGACAACATGGTTGCGTATATGCACATACTCATTTCCTGGGGCATCTTTGCTTTCTGGCTTTCTGGTACATCCTATTTCAGAAAAGCAGAAATAGATGTTGCAAACAGATTTCCTATTTTGGGTTCCTTTAATCAGGCTGAGAATGACTTTTCACAAGGGAGGGGAAAGAATGGAAGTTCTGAAGTCCAAGAGGAACTACCTTCTCAGAACTGGGTCCAGCTTTGACCATGGCCGGTCCTGAATGCTTTTCTCTAAAGGGAGGCCCTGAGAAAAGCCAGGAGTCAGAGGACTGGGAGGGGGCTTAGTCGGGGAAACTAACAGCCTTAAGTGATGCTTGTCTTTGTCCAGAGACTGACTACGTAGTACATTAGTGACTTTTATATGAAACAGATCCTCTTACTATATTTCAAAGTTGTTTACAACTCTGTATAAAATATAACATCTTTACTAGGAGATGGGGGAATATAAACAGGAGGGACACAAATATTAATACTATCCTCACCATGCATACCTTACAAAACACATTTGCTAAGTTTCATGAGATATAAAAATATATTTAGCTACCAACTTTACTGTCATTGTGGAAAATTACACAAACCAATATGTGTAAGTGAATAATTTTACATATAGTTAGTGTCTTTTTTGATTAAGAAAGTCATTTAAAGGACATATTAATTATGCATCTTATGTATCCTATGTGGCTAGAGCAGCTCTGTGAATAGAGACCTGCCAGTTGTTTTGTTAAAATAACAGAATGCAGCTTTGATTAAAAAAAAAAAATTGGATGCAGCATAGCTGGTAGAACTATTTTTACTATTAAAAAGGAGAAGATGAAAATCATCGTTTTACTTTGCAAATATAAGACTTTTGGAGGGATGAGCTTTAGGCCACACAAATGTGTGAGACACAATGTAGTGAAGGTTGTGTATTTGCTAAAATTCTTCCTGGCTGGGACTCTCCGATCTAGTGGCACATGTGTGTGGGAGAGTAGCCACTCAAACCAGGCAGGAGATAATACACTAAAAGAGAAAATGTTTTTTCATTATACTTGTAATTAAGAACACTGCGTTTCAACATTGAAACTTCTCGGATTTGTAAAATCTCAAGCAATGCCCACCACCCCCACCCCTGTCCCTTACCCGCAAAAGATAAAAATCTACATTTGAAGAAATGTTTTACAATCAAACTAGAGTTTGTCTTTGCCTTTTGGAAACAAAAGGGAGTATTATCTGTCCAAGAAAACACTCTCTGCAAGTATTTTCCTGAAGCGTGTTTGACTTTTCAGGGTGTCTGTGGGCAAGTTCCATCTGTGTTCACTGCTTTGTGGTCTCATTCAGGCTGCTGGTGGTGGCTTTGAATGGGGCAGCTTCACAAAATCTGCATGAAAATTGGGAATTGTCAAAGTAATTTGCCATTTACTGACTCACTCTCTATGCCTTTTGTGTTTGGATCAATAAAAACTTAAATCCTTTACCTAGTTTAGTGACAACCTATTCTAAAGCATTATATTCCCCCTAATCTTTGCGAGTTCTGGTTGTACAGTTATCCATTTTCAATGATATTCATTTTAAAAGGTTAACAAACGAGAAACTAAACCAACCATACAAATAACAGCCCAAAGAACACTTTCCAAAATGTGTTGCTGTAGTGCCATTTCAAATTTAATATTCATGCAGAGGAAAGCTAAAGGCCACCAAACCAGGTGGATAAAATAGTACTGCATTTTATGACTCATTCTTAAATGAAATCTCTTAAATATTGCTAATGAAGCCAGCTCTCCCACACAGCCTTGTCGTGCGCCCTTTCTAGGCTGGTTCAGTTCCATTTCCCTGTCTAGCAATTTGCCCCAGGCCCCTATTAAATGAATTATCACGGCCCCTAAATCATCTCTGCGGGGGTTTCCTCTAATCCCATCAAGACACTTACACTCCCTTTCTTCCCTCCTGGTGACATAATGAATTATTATTTCATGGGGAGCTGTTAAAGAGGCCCCTTTGGAAGAGTGGAATGTGCGCGGGGTGGGGATCTGGGCCGCGAGGAAGCAGGCCGTGTACCAGCGCCCCGGGCGGCTGCCAGAGGCCCAGGGAGGACAGAGCCACGCGGCCACCAACTGCCCTCCAGGCCGCTGGCCCCGGGGGCTCGAGGCGGGCTGTTGGCGGGCGGCGGGCGGAGAGCACCGGCGCCTGAGCGGTCCCCCTGCGCCCGCCCGAGGAAGGACTCTGGGCGTCTAGGAGCGCAGGGCAGAGAGAGAATATAAATGTTTTCCTTAACTGGAGGAAACACTGCACTCACAAACCACTTGCGGAATAGATTAAGCTAATTTATTAAACACAGTTTGCCTGGTGACTGAGCTGAGCTGAGTAATGATTTACATTTTTTTTTCTTTTAAAAAACATTAATAATAGGAAGTCAGGGGCCACAGCGGCCCTAACGGAGGGGCGTTGGCTCTGCAGGGGGCCCGTGGCTGGGGCTGTGGCCAGGCCCGGACTTAGGACGTGGGCGCGGCGGAGTTCTGGGGCCTGGACGTCTGCCGGCAGCTGAGGGCGGAGGCTGCGCCCTCGCTGGGGGCAGAGGGGAAGGGGGTGGGGGAGTGCAGGGGGGACGTGGTCAAAAACGCAGGGAGCCGCACCCGCCGGGGGAGCGAACCCGATGCGGTTCTGGCGCTAGGAGGCCAGCAGGCCAGGTTGGGGTTTTTAGTTTTGTTTTTTTACATCTTATTCCGGAGGAGGCTCAGACCCTTCCACACCAGTGCTGGACCTTCTTTTGAGAGCGCGTTCAACACTTTCAAGGGCAAGTCTGTGCAGCAGCGACTCTCCACAGTGCTCAATGCCAACAGCCCTCTTTTCATCATAAATATGTTGTAATACCTCTTTACTATCCCAGCATGAAGGTCTTGGGTAATATAACCTACTCAAACACATCATTAAAAGAAAGAAAGAGAGGGAAGGGAAGGGAGGACGAGGGAAGGAAGGGGAACAGATAGGAAGGAAGGGAGAGAGTGAATGGAGAAAGTGAGGGAGAAGGAAAAGAAAAACACGATGACCTAATTGTAAAGGAAAAAAATAACAACTAACCGTATTTCTCCAAAATGACAAGTATAGAATGAAGTAGTCAAATGCTTGTACCACTCTACAACAAATTTTGATTTAAACTTGTTCAATTGATTGTTGTTAACCCTTTTTTGTTATAGTTGACATGGGGGGGGTGTAACTGTTGTTTTTAATTTTTTAAACTTATTCATTTAAATAACCTCTACATTCATGTCAGGGTCAAACTAACCACCCTGAGATCGGGAGTAGCTTGCTCTTCCAGTGAGCCAGTCAGGTGCCCCTATAGTTGGTTTTTTGAAATGCGGGCTAAATAAATATATTTGCTCGTACATGCAGAATCATCCCAATTTGGATGTGGACTGTTGGAGGTATTTTGAGGAAACTCCAAACCCACCAGCGGCACTGTTGTCAATAACCTGATTTTCCAAAGCGGTGAATGATGCTTGGTAAAGTGGCGGACAAAACAGTGTACATAGTAGTTGTATCTGTGGAAAACTCAGTGTATGTTAAAATTATGCAAAAATACTTCAACATAGATAGTAACCAAAGGCTTTCTTACCTCCATGTGTCTAATGTCCAAGTCTGATCATCTGAAATCGTTCAGCAGGTAGAGGGCCGAGACAATTCTGTGGTTGGTAATGCATTGTCTTCTGGGTGATAGCATTACCCCCTCTGATACACACTGACCTTAAAGACACATTAGTCTTTAAATGCCTTGCATTATTATTTCACAGGAAATAGATCATTTTGCCTATGCTGCCAGAATGTTTGCAGGTCTCTTGAAACCCAGTCACAACTCGGTATAGTATCCATGTGTTCTGGATTATGAAGCCTTGGTGTATAGTTGGAATTGAGAGATTGGAATCATAAAGTTGTCAAGAACTTTGCCGGGATCCACGGGGGAAATCCTTGGTGACACCTCGTCTAGGTTACTAAAAACTATATTCCTTTAGGTACTCTGCAGGAGACTCATTGCCTTCCTTGTTCTGGAAATGCACCTAAAATTACTTCAGCTTTTAGGGCAGCTTTAGGACGTTGTTTACTTCTACTGAAGTTGGGTACAATAAAAGCCCTCAATCTAGTCTGCTTGTTCTCAGTAAAATGTTTCACCTCTGTACTTTGGCAGTTAATTTTTTGTATCCAACTGTAGGACATTACATGAATATCTGTTAAATGCCTTCTTGTTGGAGCTGATCCTTCTTTCCAGCCTGTCTAAAGTTTTTGGATACCAATTTTTTTTTAATCTATAAGCCTTCCCTTCTAATTTTGTGTGATTTGTAAGTCAAAATATTAGAATTAATTATTGCAAAAAAAAAAAACTGAGAGAGGCTTCTCTTGCCAATGCTGCATCATTAGTAATAATACCATATAAATCTTAGGTTTTTCTAATGTGCACCTTAACAGCTGCCTTATCTAAGTGTGTCTATTACCACGTGTTTACAGCTGAAGAAAGACAGTGGACTTTAAAATGTGTGTGTCTTTGTTTGTTTTCTTTTTTGTTAGAAGAGTTTGACATCAATTTTAAGAATCCCTTAGAAGACAGGTGTTTCTTACTCTCAATGTGGGAATTTTGTTAATCCTAGAAATATTAATATTCCAAATAAAAATAATTCTTAGATGAAAAACATTTCCCACATTCCTACCATTCTGCCATAGTTGTTTTTATGTTCCATGTTCCCTTTTGTATCTTCTAGTTTTTGTGCTGGTCTTTACATCTTGCATGCTGTTTTCCACATGCATTTTCTAGTTTCCTGTTAGAAATGGGCGTTAGCTTATATTTATTCTTAGGTAAAGTGAGTAAAAACATGCATCAGAGAGTCTTCAAAACAGCTTTACCTATGTAGGCTGACAAACTAAAACCTTTGCAGGCCTTTTAAAAATATTATCACTGCCTGAGTGAGGTAGGACTATCAGATTCATTTAGTAGATGACTTTAAAAAAATCTTTATACATGTGTGTAAATCATAAATGGAAAAGTGTGGCAGGTTCTTGAGTTGCTGGGTTGGAAGGTCCTGAAGTTGTAATTTAGAGTACTTTGGTCTGTGGCTTTGGTTCTGCTGGAAAGCAGGGCGAGGACACTCAGAGAGGTGGTAGAGACGCCATCTTGGTTCATCTCTGGTTTTGAGGGCATAGGGCCAGGTGTGCTGGGGCAATGGGGGAAATCACCTCCTCATCTGAAGTTCCTCACCTCTCTTTCTCTTCCCCTGATGTTACCACCTCTGGACTACTTGGACCTTTTCTGGAGACTCAATTCGAGTGGCTATCCTTGGGTATTTGTCCACAGCCTGAGGAAGGCTCAGCTTTAGCTTTAGTCTGATTTACCACTGGCACCTGTTCTTCTATCCTCTTATGCTGAGTATTATATAGAATATCTTGATTGGAATAATCTCTATCTTTTAGAAAATTGACAGTGCAGGTAGCTACCAGTTATTGGGCATCTAGTATATGCCCAACAGTGTATACGTGTATCATTAGGTTTTACAGCTGTCCTATGAGGTAGGAATCATTATTTCTGTTTTATAGGTGAGGAATGCTCAGAGAGGTTCAGTGTCTTATGCAAACACAGGGTGGCCTATTTTCATAGCACAGAGTTGTTTTACCCTGTAATACTCTGTGTCTATTCAAGAATATCTAAATTTGAGCAGTGTAAAATAACATCACAAGATCCCAAGCTTTAGTTCTAATTTAAGAAGATAAGAGAAGGTGAGCAGAGAGATCTGGGGCTTTTTCAAAGCAGGAAGAATGCTGTGACAACTCGCAGTGACTTGTTCCTGAGCAAAGCACAAGGTGTTCTGGAAACAGAGGGCAGAAACTTGAAAACTTAGCAATAGGGAATGATCCCAAAACAATGAAGCCTAAGAGACCAGTTTGGCGTATATTCAGGATGTAAAATGTTGGACTCAAAATACTTAAATTGTAGTACAGAGCCTGTCACCAAACTACTGGGTGACTACAGGTCAGTGACTGAAGTAAATGCCTTCAGCCTAGGCTGAATCAGTGTTTCCTGAGTAAATACATGATGATTCTTTAGAGTAGCTAAGAATTCCTTATAAAAGAGGTATAAGGAAAACCCGATTTTGTTTAGTATATGCAGATGCTTTCCGCCTTTGAATGGAAACTGGCAAGCCACTTCATTTTCTGACAAGAGAGTGATCCTTGTCAAGCTCAGAGATCATTGGTTTAAAGTACATTCTTTGTAATATCATACAGGGTATAGGGACAACCTAGTTCCACAAAGGAAGAATTGGTAAGTCCTTATTATTTTTTTTAAGACTTTATTTATTTGAGAGAGAGAGAGAAAGAGAGAACGTGAGATGGGGGAAGGTCAGAGGGAGAAGCAGGCTCCCGCCTGAGCAGGAAGCCTGACGATGCCGGGCATGATCCCAGGATCCAGGATCCCAGGACTCCAGGATGACGACCTGAGCCGAAGGCAGTTGCTTAACCAACTGAACCACCCAGGCACCAAGAAATTCTACTTCTAAAAGAAGTATTTCCTTCTCCTGAAATAAAAATGGTCAGCCAAGGTGGTTGAGGGTTCCTCATCCTTAAACTGAGTCCCTGCTCTCAAACAGCTCTAAAGCTCATGAATGCAAGACTAACAAGGGCCACATTGGTGCTGTAGCCCCTAGGGATTCCAAGGGTCTTCCTGAAAATCAATCCTAGACTTTATAGCATTACTGAATCTTCTCAGTTCCATATAGTCGAGGCTGCTCTCATTGTCCCAGCGTATAATAGCATCAGAATTCCAGGAAAAGCAGGCCCTGATTAAGCAGATCCTCAGAAACACTCTTTAAGGGAATCTGAGGATCCAAACATTCCAGTGAGCTAGGTCAGTGTGCTTAGTTCTGCAATCCACATGAAAGGAAAGACTTGGGTCTGGTCAGATAACCCAGGACATTTCAATGTCCTGATGATTTATTACCAGAGCAAACAGAAATATTGCAGACCACAGTATCATTTATCATGTAATTACATATCTTTCTGGGAGATAACGTAGATATCTGGGAGATAACACAGAAGTGATGTAGAGCTACTCTGTCTTTTGCTCTGGGCCTCAGTTTCCTTACCTACAGTAAGAAAGGCTTGGGCCGGATGGTCTCTGTATCTTGAAAGTCTCTGGCAGCCCTAACCTTCAGGAGTCTGTAGACAGATAGTGTCTTACACAGAAGCAGCCTTCTTGAGCTGTGGTTTCATTGGTACCACCTCCTATCTCTGTTACATAGATTTTTAGCCTCTCCAGACCTCAGTTTCCTCATCTGTAGAAGTGGAGAAGATGACAGTTCAATTCCATAGGGTTATTGCTCTGATTAAGGTGACCTATGTAAACCTCTGAGAAGGTAATCTCAGAAACCACCCAATCTATATTAGCTGTTAATATTATTATCAGGACATTCCATTGTCATAGTTTATTGTTGTTGTTGTCTTATGTTTTCCCCTACTTGTTTCCTATCTCTCCTACTTTACTTCCACATTTACTCTTACCACACAAACTATCTTCAAGGGTTAAACTTTAAAGCAACTAGTAATGAAGGGTCAAATTTCAAATCCAAGAGTGAGAGATCCCAATAATAATTGTAATAGCTAATATAGATTGGATGCTTAATAATCCTAGATTGTTCAAGAATTGTAGACAATTAGCTCCCCTATTTTTGCCACTCAGTATATGCCTATCTTTTGCCCCTATCAAACTTCCTATATGGATTCAAACACATGTGTTAGAGTGTTAATGTTGGAGATGTTTAGGGGCACCTGGGTAGCTCAGTCAGTTAAGCATCCGACTCTTGGTTTCAGCCCAGGTCATAATCTCATGGGTTGAGGGATCTCATGGGTGTAGGACTCCGGGCTCACCTGGAGTCTGCTTGAGTTTCTTTCTACCCTCCCCCTACTTGTGTGCTCTCTTGCACACATGTGCTCTCTCTCTCTCTAAAATAAATAAATCCTTTAAAAAATATTGTGGAGAAGTTTAAAAACAGATATTTACTTTGATGTGTTAGAACCAGCAGGATTTGGATTTCCTTAAAGACCGTATCTGGAGGAGGACGATTTGAGTAATGCTTGTGGAATCTTATTTTCTATGTGATGTATTAGGAAAACGTAATCTATCAAGCTTTTTCTTTTTCAGACATGTTTTCTACTTAGGCTACCAGAGGTTGAATAAGTATTCCTGTGAAAAAGCTCTTTAAAACATTTATATTTTCTCCTTCCCACAGACCTAAACTTAATTAATGTCATTTGCTTCAAAATATGCCCATTGCATTTCCAGGCTGCTACGGCAGTCAAGTTCAAGTTGTCGTATGTTGAGGACAAGTCGACAACACTCTTCCCAGTCCAGAAGGTGTCCTCCTTGGTCCCTGAGCATTTGATAAGGCCCACTTTCCCCATTTGTTCTGCGTCCACTTTTCTCCAGCTCCTCTTAGAACCAGGTTTCTCTGAAACAGGAAACAGGGAAACAGTGATAAGTGCCAATGTTCTTAACTTTTGTCTTTCAGACCAAAATATCATGTACTGGAGGTAATGTATATATGAGCCATTCTACTGCATATGTAATAGAAAATTCTAGTTAATAGTCTCCAGACCCATTCATAAGATGTGTCTTTAATTATTTCTTTTTTGTTTTGTTTTTTTAAAGATTTTATTTATTTATTTGAGAGACAGAGAAAGTGAGAGAGAGTATGAGAGGAGAGAAGGTTAGAGGAAGAAGCAGAGTCCCTGTGGAGCTGGGAGCCCAATGTGGGACTCGATCCTGGAACTCAAGGATCATGACCTGAGCCGAAGGCAGTTGCTCAACCAACTGAGCTACCCAGGCGCCCGTTAATTATTTCTGATACAAATACAAGAACAACAAAATAGTCTGTAGGAACAGACTGAGAGAATCAAGAAAATTTGGCAACAAATCTCAAGAGGCACTTATTATATCATTCTCTTTCCCTGCTTTGCTGCTTCCGTGACAACAATGGAGTTTTTCTACCCTTCTACTTTGAGCTTCATTTGCCAAAATTGCCTTGGAACTATGTTTTCTCATGCTTTTTCCTCAATGTATTCACTTGCTCCTTTCTTCCTTTTGTTTTAGAGGGGCTCTAGCCACTGTTTAATGAACATTGTTTTTTATAGATGAAAATAAAGAAAATGAGACTTGGAAGCTCAATATAATGGATATGGGGTACACCACTCAGAGCCCCCTTTAGGATTAAGGCACTTATTCCTATAGCTGCTGAAGTGTTGGTTGCTGAAGGCTCCCAGTCAAATTCCTCTCCAGGAATTGTCTTCTGCTAAAGTTTGCCCCAAAATGCCCAAAGTTACACTCCCTTCTGGGGTCAGCCTGCATCTGGTTGGTGTGAAGTACAAAGGGAGAATGACCCTGCAGGACCACTGAGCTGAGCTCCCTGTGGGTCAGCTGAGACCTCTGTGGTGATGGCAGAGCCTCTCCCCTTCACCTCCCCTCCATTCCTGGTTCCTTTTCTCTCCCGTCAGTGGGAATCTAAGAGCACCCTCCAGTAAACCTCCTGCCAGAAATCTTTATCTCAGAGCCTCTTTCTTGAGGTGGGGGCTGACCTCAAGAATATGATGTAGTTTGAAGTGAGAGTCTTAATGCCCCATACCTATTTTTTCCAAGAATATGACTCTTGTTGAGTTAAAATAGTTGAAGAACTTTGGGATATCAGTTGGAAAACAGGAAAAGATATTAATATGAAAAGAATTGTAATAAATGAGAAATGCATTTTACAACCTTCTTTAAAAAAAAGCACTGACAATATGACTTAAAATATCGGACTTGTGAAATATATAAAATTTTGCCAAGGAAATATTGTTAGAAATTCTGGGACAAAGAGCAGTGTTAGTACCTTTTTGTTGTTGTTTTGTTTTGTTTTGTTTTGTTTTGGAAAGTGAATTGCCTAGTGTAATAATGCTTAGTCGTTGAGGCAGCCACCTTACCATGATCATTGAGGCTGAGGATGGTGAAGGAACCAAGGAGCTTCCAGAGAGAACACAACGGTATCTGTGAGGTGTCTCCATGTGAACACCTCATTGAGACTGTAATTTCTTTTTTTTTAGATTTTATTTTTAAGTAGTCCCTATCCCAAACGTGGGGCTCCGACTCACAACCCTGAGATCAAGAGCCCTGTGCTCTACCGACTAAGCCAACATGGTGCCTGGTGCCCCAGGACTGTAATTTTTAAAAATTTATTTTATTTTTTAAAAACTTTTATTCAGGTTCTAGTCAGTTAACATATAGTGTAATATTGGTTTCAAGAGTAGAATTTAGTGAATCCTCACTTACATATGACACCCAGTGCTCATTGTAGCAAGTGCCCTCCTTAATAACCATCAACCTTCTAGCCCATCCCCCACCCACCTCCCCTGGGAGTGTAATTTTTTAAAAACTTTTTCTTCAAAGGATTTACTTTATAACAACATTCAATGACTATCTAACTTAACACATAGTTACCACAATAATAATCACAACTGATCTTTATTCAGGCAGAATATATGCATTGAAATAGGAAATAGTGCTCTTTTTTCCCCTTAAAAACAGAGCTTTACTGAGATTCTTTAAAAATTAATTTATACAAGTTATATATCAAGATGTTATCAATATAAATAAAAATCAAACAACACAAAAGTATATAGAGTAAAAAGTTAAAATCTCCTTCTCAGGGACAACTACTATTCTCAGTTTGCTTTCAGACCCTTTTCTGTGGTGATATAATTATTCTTTTTTTTTTTAAAGATTTCCTTTATTTATTTGATAGAGAGAGAGATCAGAAGTAGGCAGAGAAGCAGGCAGAGAGAGAGAGGGGGAAGCAGGCTCCCTCCTGAGCAGAGCCTGATGTGGGGCTCGATCCCAGGACCTTGAGATCATGACCTGAGCTGAAGGTAGAGGCTTTAACCCACTGAGCCACCCAGGTGCCCATGATATAATTATTCTTGGACATAGGCACACATATACGATAGGATGTCTTTCATTTTATTTTTTCTTGTATTCTTATGTTAATAGGATCATACTATTAGAATGTTTTGTGACTTGCACTTTTTAGTGAATAAGCTTTCATTTATTCTCTTTTTATTTATTATATTTATTTATTTTTAAAGATTTTATTTATTTGACAGAGAGAGAGAGACAGTGAGAGAGGGAACACAAGCAGGGGAAGTGGGAGAGAGAGAAGCAGGATTCCCATAGAGCAGGGAACCTGATGTGGGGCTCGATCCTAGGACCCTGGGATCACGACCCAAGCCAAGGGCAGATGCCTAACAACTGAGCCACCCAGGCACCCCCATTAATCCTCCTTTTAAAGCTATTTAAGTCAAATCACACTACACTATTCTCAAGCACTATATTAGAATTAAATTTGATGCTATATTGAACTTAGGTATGTTAGCTATTCTTGGGGATATACTGCTTATCTAAGTGAAATAAATTACTATTTCAGTTTTCCAATACAAATTTTAATTTTTCTCAAGATGCAGAGACTTTCTTTTTTTCCTTTTCTTTTCAGACTGATTCTGTTGATTCTGATTCCAAAATTAATTCTTTTAAAAAAAATCCAAGAAAAATAAAATCCAGTTCTATTTCCATTCTCAAAGTGACCTCAATATTTTCTTGCCCTTGGTATTATCCTGCCTTCACCATGGATGTGTGTTTAAAAGAAAAAAAAAAGAATGAGGAAAAACTAGTTTCAATCTCTCAATTTTTGTTCATATTTGTTTCCAAATCCAAGCGGCCTTTTCCAGCGGCAAAGATACTCTCTCCCGCTCTATCACTGGTCTGTAAAGTAAATTGCAAAAAGCTACCAAAGTCTGGCTACATCCTCATAGTGACTGTTTAAACCCATTACTTTCTCTTTTAATCAAATCACTGTTGTGTCAAAATATACGATTCTCGCCATGAATCTCTCTGGCTTGTTACAGGTCACCGGTTGCACCTTGAAAATGTTTGCTCTCCTAAGCGTCTCCTCTCCAGCCTCTAGTTAAATTGCTCCAGACCAAGCCTGATCATTTTTCTATACACATAGACCTCTAATTAATATAAACATAATGGCAAAGAGATGCTGTACTTTACAAAGAGAGGAAGGGAAAATGCCCAGTTGGTAGGTATGTTGAGCATCACTTGGATAATGGAAAAATGGGCATGTAGACAGATATAAGCATTCAAATTACATTAAGAAGAAAAAGCAAACCTTAAAAATTCCTTATTCTTGAATTACTGAGAGATTTCAGCCTTTATTCTTTTTTGCTTTAAGAAATATTTTACATAAAGCCGCCAGAGGGCCAGAAAGGGAAATAGTAATTATGTTTAAACAGCCAACACTTCACTAATATAAAATATTTGTACAGCCTCTTAAACATGAAGTTAAGTGCCAGAGGCTATTTTTATTGTTTAATGTATTAAGTAAATAAAAATGTATCTAAGATGTGGACACACAATTAGTTTTGAGTTATTTATCCTGGAGTTTGTATGGTTTAGAAAAACTCCATCTTCTTGGCTGCTGCTGTCCTAATGCATTTAACTTCAGCCATCAGCTATGATTAAACACCTGCTGTTGTGGGGAAACAAAGCACACTAATCCAATATGTATTTCTGACATCTTAAATATCACCCAGTCCCCTGACATCAGGCACAGCTTTTCAGCGGGATGGAATTCCAGAGCATATTTTTCTAATTTATGGATGGACAATAAATCAAAATTAAGCCTTGAGCAATGAAATATACATCAGTGTGGAATGAACTGACTGCAAACGAGGACCCTGCACAACCAAGGGAAAGGATATATTAATGGAATCCTAAGCTGCAAACACTGAAGTGAAAATTAAGGAAGTTTATTCTACATTTTGTCCCTGTAAAACCAAAAAGCAAAGACAGAAAATGAAGCTTTCTTTTTTTCTATGCACAGGAGGAGCACATTAAAAAAAAAAAAAAGTCATTACTCTTAAATGCTTGCATGTAGATGATTAAAGTCAAATCTCCATTGCTGTTTTTGTTATTTTCAGTAATTAAGAAGGGTTTGAAGTGCTTAATGTATTTTTGGTTTTGCTTTTCTGGAAGAGTGAACAAAGGCCATTGTTGACAGTCTTCAGTTTCTCCTGGGAAAGGTTGGGAGAAAGGACTTACTTTCCTCCCAGGTGGACGCCATTGGTGGGAGCTGTCCAGTGCTGAATGAAACTTCCTTGTACTGACCTCCAACTGTCCAGCACCTGGAGACAGAGGACCTTAGAGCTTTGTTCTTATCAGAGATGCTCAGGCACCCCATGTACAGGACCACCCCTTGACCTTGACTACCTTGATCTGGCCACTCACAAATCTGGACCAAGGTCATGTTGGAGCTGCTCACTTGGCTTATCCTTCTTACCATTGCCATTGGCAAGCACCATTTTTAACAGAGCCCGCGAGGATAATCATCGTATTTATCAGAGATAAAGTTTTGTGTTTATGTGCATGTCAAGGTTCTTAACTAATAGGATCTCTTAAATCCTCACAGCATCTTTGTTAATGGGGATAAGTGGCAAATATTTAGCTAGAGACAGGGATACGGAGCCATAATGAAATTGAGAGCTTTGTCCTGGGCTGAATGACAAATGGTGGAACTAGGGAAAGGGAACTTGTTGACTTGTTTCCAGTTCTAGACCTCACTTAGCAAATTTTCTTTCTCCAGGACGTTTTTTCAGATTATTCTTCCTAAGGCACTGACACCTTATAGCACAATTATTTTTTTTTTAAGATTTTATTTATTTATTTGACAGACTAAGAGATCACAAATAGGCAGAGAGGCAGGCAGAGAAAGAGGGGGAAGCAGGATCCCCACTGAGCAGAGATGCGGGGCTCGATCCCAGGACCCTGAGATCATGACCTGAGCCAAAGGCAGAGGCTTTAACCCACTGAGCCACCCAGGCACCCCAGCACAATTATTTCTATAAATTCACCAGTGACTGGTCTCCTGATTTAGATAACATTTATTTATGAACAATTGTTTCTATAAACTCATGTTACTGAGACTGTTTTAAGTTATTAAAATTAATCTTAAATCATGTAATTTAGAAATTAATGTTTCATTTATCTCAGAAAGAAACCAGTATGCTCTGTGGCCCCCAAACTTATATTTTGAAAATTCTAAATGGAATAATATTTGGGGGTAATTTTTTTTTTAAGATATTATTTATTTATTTGATACAGAGAGAGAGATCACAAGTAGGCAGAGAGGCAGGCAGAGAGAGAGGAGGAAGCAGGTTCCCTCCTGAGCAGAGAGCCTGATGCGGGGCTCGATCCCAGAACCCTGAGATCATGACCTGATCCAAAGGCAGAGGCTTTAACCCACTGAGCCACCCAGGCGCCCCGGGGGTAATGTTTTAAAATGCATATCCTTTGGGTTAATTACAGGGGCTAAGATACTTGGCTGCTATAAAACTTAAAAATGAAGAGTATGTCTCCTCTACCATTATAGTTTTCCTTTTTTGCATTGACTCTTTCTTCTTCAAATCCTCAATACTATTACTTATAGAAAATACGCATAAGCCTGGCAGGAGATCTTTTGTATAAAAATATAACAGCATTATGCAACTTACCTGTTTCTGAGGAAAATCTTTGTTCTTTGAAGAAATAGTTTTGAAAGGCTTCTTTTTCATTTTATGATCACCAGTAATTACTATTACATAGTAATTACTATGTAATATTGGCGATTGTAATAATAATGGCTGACATGAGTTGATGGTCCTATTCTGGAAGCTTTAGGTGATAAATCAGCTAAAGCGGTCCTCATAAGCAGCCTGTCGGTCTGTACTGTTGTCACCGTTCTTGACAGCTGAGGACATGAGCCTAAAGGAATCAGTCTCTCACTAGAGATCACACAGTGATGACTGAAATAGAGAAATAAACTCAAGGATTTTGTTTGCAGAGCCTGCCCTTCAAGTACATCATTATTCTACAAAATCCTCTTACATAAAGGAAAGCTCTGGCCTTTATATATTTTAACTTTTAAACTTTGCAGATTAGCTGAACCTATCTCCTCTAGATGAAGTGTTACTCTATAAATCACTGATGTGAATGACTGTTTATTCCTAGTCACTGTCACATAAATGATTACAAGTAGAACTATAATATTAAAAAATGAATTCCTCAAGATCCAAATAGTTCTCTATCCTCATTTTAGCTCAAAGAGTCTATGTTTAAAAATTCTAGCTACTGGGGATGGAAGTCGCCTGGGTGGCTCAGATGGTTAAATGTCTGCCTTCGGCTCAGGTCATGATGTCAGGGTCCTGGGATCAAGTCCCGTGTCAGCCTCACTGCTCAGGTGGGAGTCTTCTTCTCTGTCATCGTTCCTGCTCTCTCTTTCACTCTTTGTCTTTCAAATAAATAAAATCTTAAAAAAAAAAAAATTCTACCTATGGGGGCACTTGGGTGGCTCAGTCAGTTAAGTTAAGCCTTTGGCTCAGGTCATAATCCCAGGGTCCTGAGGTCAAGCCCCGAATCAAACTCCCTGCTCAGTGAGGAGCTTGCTTTTCCCTCTCTCTCTGCCCCATCCCCCACCTGTGAATCTGCGCTCTCTCTCTCTCTCTCTCTCATAAATAAATAAAGTCTTTAAAAATCTAGCTATTGTATCAGTAAATATGGGCAAAGACATAGGGATGTTGACAAAGGATGGGGGATTTCAACTGTAGCAATGAAGGAGTTTAGAAACAAGTTATTTTGCCCATATTTAGTTAAATAAAGCATATAGCCTGGTTTATGATAGTCTTTTAAATTCTTATCAGAAATTTGCCATTAATCAGAAGAGTTCTTTAAGATTTAAAAATATGTACATTGATGAACAATAACACATGGTAATAATATCACATTAATTATTATAGTGGCAACATTTATAAAAAACAAAAAATATTTTTATTACTGATATTTTTACCAAAATTATATCCCATATTTTCAAAATTCATAAATTAACCAGTTTTTACTGAAGGTCTACCAGGGCATACCAGGCATTGTGCTAGGTTCTCAGGATTCAGTGCAAAAAAGATAAATATGATTTCCTCTGTGGAGTTTATGTTCTAGATATGGAGAACCCTGTTCTTTTTTTTTTCTAATTAGAGAGAAAGAGACTGAGAATAAGAGGGGAGAAGGTCAGAGGGAGAAGCAGACTTCCCGCAGAGCTGGGAGTCCGATATGGGACTCGATCCCGGGACTCCGGGATCATGACCTGAGCCGAAGGCAGTTGCTTAACCAACTGAGCCACCCAGGCGCCCAGAACCCTGTTCTTGATCATTGGGAAAGTACGAGAGAAGTTGAAGAGCATTAAAAAAGAAGAATTGCCCCTGACTTAAAGGTTTGTTTGTTTGTTTGTTTGTTTGTTTGTCAGGGTGGGGGAGAGAGAGAGCACACAAGCAAGGGGAGCAGCAGGCAGAGGAGGAAGCAGGTTCCCAGGTGAGCAAGGAGCCCAATGCGGAACTCAATCCCAGGAGCCTGGGAACATGAACTGAGCTGAAGGTAGACATCTAACCAACTGAGCCACTCAGGCCCCAGATAAGAGTTTTCTTTTGATATTAAAATCCGCATAGCATTTCCTAGAAATACAGTCTTAAGTTCTTCGATATCTTTTTTTCTAGATGACAACTTCATTTCCTGTCTGAAGATTCCTAGCTCCTACTCATTTTTTATAGTTTCCTGCTAAGGATTCTTCTGGAGGATGGTTGATCCATCTGTTACTCTAGATCTGTTTTCCCTTACTCTCTCTTAGCTGAGACTCTCATCAAACTCATATTAAAAAAACACACACACACACACACACAACAAAAGACAACAAAAAAACCCCTCAACGTTTAGATTATATTTCCTTTTTATTATTGAGTTGAAACTGATATAATATAAAATTGACCATTTTAAAGGGAGCAATTCAGTGTCATTTAGTACATTTCCAACATTGTACAGTCACTACCTATCTAGTTCCAAAACATATTCATTTCCTCAAAAGGAAACCAACATCCATTAAGCAGTTACTCTCCTTTTCTCATCTTCCTAGGCCCTGGTAACAACCAATCTGGTTTCTGTCTCTATGGATTGACCTATTCCAGATATTTCATATAATTGTAATCATAAAATACGTGACCTTTTCTGTCTGGCTACTTTTATTTAGCATGTTATTTAGGTTATTCCATGATGTAGAACATGTTAGTATTTCATTCCTTTTGTGGCTGAATAATATTTCATTGTATGCATATGCCACAATTTGTTTATCCATTCATCTACAGATGGACCCTTGGGTTGTTTCTACCTTTTGGGTATTATGAATACTGCTTTTATGCACATTCAGGTGTAAGTATTTATTTGAGTTATGTGTTTTCATTTCTTTTGGGTCACGTTATATTTTATTTATTTTTATTTTTTATTTATTTTTTTGCTTGTTATTAATATATAATGTGTTATTTGTCCAGGGTACATGTCTGTGAATCATCAGGCTTACACATTTCACAGCACTTACCATAGCACATAGCACATACCCTCCCCATAACTCAGCCACCCTATCCCTACCCCCTACCTCCCAGCCACCCTCAGTTTGTTTCATGAATTTAGGAGTCTCTTATAGTTTGTCTCCTTCCCGATCCCATCTTGTTTCATTTCCCTCCCCCACC
>CM052809.1:51486045-51546371 GCA_028533885.1 Nasua narica | reverse complement strand
GGATTTTTATGGTTTCACGTCTCACATTTAGGACCTTAATCCATTTGAGTTCATTTCTGTCTATGGTGTAAGAAAGTGACCCAGTTTCATTCTTTTGCACGTAGATGTCCAGTTTTCCCAACACCATTTGTTGAAGACACTGTCTTTTTCCCATTGCATAATCCCACCCCCTTGTTGAAGAGCAATTGGCCCTATATTCATGGGTTTATTTCTGGACTCTTGATTCTGTTCTATTGATCTGTGTGTCTATTTTTGCGCAAGTACCATACTGTTTTGATTACTACAGATTTGTATTATATCTTGAAATCTGGAATTGTGATACCTCCAGTTTTGTTTTTTTTTCAAGATTGCTTTGGCTGTTTGAGGCCTTTGTGGTTTCATATCCCATCTTCAAACATTTAAGCCACCCAGCTGAGGTTCCATTCACCATGGAACAGAACGAATTACCCAGGTAAGTTCTGACCCATAAAATCATGAGATAGAATAATATCGTCTTTGTATATCCAGGATTTTGTGGTAGTTTATTATTATTCAGTAATAGATAACCACAACAGATTTCTTGGAACCAGGGGCTGGAGCTTTTATCAGTGTTTCCCAAGCTTTACTGTGCATTTCATATCACCTAAGAATCTTGTTAAAAGTTTTGGATCATTAGGTCTGGGGTAGTGCCTGAGATTCTGCATGTCTAACAGGCTCCCAGGTGAGGACAGTTCTGCTGTTCCACTACTCATACCTTGAGTAGAAAAGTGTACTGAGGAGCAAAGTGTACCAGTCAGGACATATTCGAGGTTCATTTGTACAATTTTAAAAAGGGCTTTAATTTCTGGATTGATCATTTGAATAGCTTGATAAGTTGAAAAGCTATACCTGCTATACGACACTTGACTTATTGCAGAATTTCTCAGTGTGGTCTCTGGGTCCAAGCATTCATATCACCTAATTTGTTAAATCCTGCAGAGTCAGAACGGGAGGGGCAAGAATCACCATATTGAACAAGATCTCCAGATGATTTATAAGCACTTTCAAATTTGAGAACTGATAAACTAGAAAAAGGACTGAATTAAGAGAACTGGGTTTTAGTTCTGACATTGGGCCCTAACTAATGGCAAACAAAGCACCTCGCATTTCTGCATTTCAATTTCTGCATCTATAACATGGGGGACATATTGCTGAACTAGAATGTTTTGTGTCTAATGTAATATGTATCCTACAATTCCTATGCCAGGCTAACTCGACCTCTCCCTCTCTTGTCTTCTCTGTACACAAAAGCTTGGAAAGCACACATTGCCCCAAAAAGTATGACTGTCTATAGTATTGTCATCTTTTTTTTTTTTTTTTAAAGTAGGCTCCAGTGTGGGACCTGAACTCAACGGTGAGATCAAGACCCTAGCGACATCAAGTGCCGGGCGCCTAGCAGACTGTGCCACCCAGGCACCCCCAACAGTATTGTCATCTTTGCTGTTGTCTCTCTTGGGTCACAGAGCAATAGGTATGATTAGGGAACACAGATTGCGAGAAGTGTCATTTCATTTTAAAATATTTTTAAAGCAAATACTGGTGTCAAGGCCAATGCCTACTCAGAATAATGCATATCTGCATTGGATATTGTAATTAAACTTAAATCATTTTTTAAATTATATGTTTTAAATGGCAATTGCGCAGTATTTAAGGTTTCCTCTTGCCTTGAGCACCATTGGGTAAACGTGTTCATGATTGAATTAGCAGACCTTTGATTTTAAAAAGACTTTTCAGTGATCTTTTATGGTAGATTAAAAAGCAATTTACTAATTTACAGTTCATAGGAATTCCGTGCCCTCTTTGAGTTTTGTAAATCAATTCTGTGCGAATAAATGTGACTATAGCTCCAAATGTTTCATTTTGAGACAGCTGGTGTCAGATACAACCCTAAACTCACAATTATATAATCAGTAAAAGTGTATTTTGTGAGCTTCTTCCTTGTGCCCAGCGTAAGTTCCTCTTAGGAATTCCTTAATTTGTAGCTGTCTACTTAGGGTCTTTATTTGGGTGAGGGAGTTTTACCCAATAGGGCTGGGAAGTATCACCTTAATTGTTTGCTCATCTTTTCTTCAATCTCTTCTCTTATTTATAGTGAGTAGTCACAGTTGCAAGACAATTGGAAGATGGGGTTATTTAACCCAGGGCTCTTCCTCCTGGACATGGCACTCCCCACAACTAAGACCCTGCTGTGTGTTCCTAAGAATACGTCATCATCATCATAGTTAAAACAGGTAGAGTGCTACATGCCAGTTGTCAGCTTATTTTTTTTTAAGATTTTATTTATTTATTTATTTGACAGAGAGAAACAGTGAGAGCAGAAACACAAGCAGGTGGAGCAGGAGAGGGAGAAGCAGGCTTCCCATTGAGCAGCCCGATGCTGGACTTGAACCCAGGACCCCAGGATCATGACCTGAGCAGAAGGCAGCCACTTAATGACTGAGCTACCCAGGCGCCCATTAGCTTATTTAATTATCGCAACAGCTCTATGAAATTCACACAGTTTTTTAAAAGATTTTATTTATTTATTTGTCAGAAAGAGAGAGAGAGATAGAACAAGCAGGGGAGGGGCAGGGAGAAGGAGAAGCAAGACTCCTTGCTGAGCAGGGAGCTGGATGTGGAACTCAATCCCAGGACCCTGGGATCATGACCTGAGCTAAAGGCAGACGCTTAACCAACTGAGCCATGCAGGCATCCCTGAAATTCGCAACATTAATAACACTTGGGTTTGATAGTTGAAGAAATGGAGGCATAGATTAAATAAGTTTCCTTCGGTCCTAGAAGTGATAAATGGAGGAACTGAGATTTGAACTCAAGAAGTCTGGCTCCAGACCTCGTGCTTATAACCAATATACCCCAAATGGGCTACCAAATGGGCTCTTTCTACACAAATCCTCTCAGTTTTAGTTTGTGGCTACTTTTCCAAAAGGAATTACCTATTATTTGTACTGGGGACAGGTATAAGAAATCAGCAAAAAAAGCTTTTACAACTCAACACACGCAGAAGAAATATCCAACAACTTGTGGTTTTCCTCCCTTTTTCCTTTCAAATTCAGTTGGCAACTTTATCTCAGCCTTTGACAAGTCAGCTCAAATCTGTCTCAAGTGGAACTGAAAGGTTCAAGCCACTAATGGAGAGAGAGGTGAGCATTTTCCTTGGTAGGTTCCTGGGAATGAGAATGGCTTGTTTTGAGCTGATGAAAGGCACTTGGCTCCCTGATAGCATTTCTTTCTTTCTTTCTTTCTTTCTTTCTTTCTTTCTTTCTTTCTTTCTTTCTTTCTTTCTTTCTTCCTTCCTTCCTTCCTTCCTTCCTTCCTTCCTTCCTTCCTTCCTTCCTTCCTTCCTTTCTTTCTTTCTTTCTTTCTTTCTTTCTTTTCTTTTTCTTTCTTTCTTTCTTTCTTTCTTTCCTTCCTTTCCTTTCTTTTTCTTTCTTTCCTTTCTCTTTCTTTCTTTCTTTCTTTCTTTCTTTCTTTCTTTCTTTCTTTCTTTCTTTCTTTCTTTCTTTCTCTACCTACCTACCTACCTACCTACCTACCTACCTACCTACGTATCTCTCTATTTGTTTAGAGGGTGTGTGCCTGTGAGGAGGGGAAGGGGCAGAGGGAGGGAAAGAGAGATCCCAAGTAAACTCTGTGCTGAGCACAAAGCCCAGCGTGGGGCGCAATCTCAGGACCCTGAGAGCATGACTTGAGCTGAAATCAGGAGTCAAGGGCTCAACTGACTGAGCCACCCAGGCAGTCCTCTGACTGTCTTTCTGCTAGAGAGAAATGACTAATGAAAAAGTGATGCTGGTGAATTGCCTCTCTATGGGGGCAGAGCTGGGGGTCTGGCCAAGACAAGGTTTTTTTCCTGGCTTTCTTGGGATTTTGCCAATGTGGAGGGAATTTGAATCATGCTAGGGAAGTAGGAGAAGGGGCTGGCCTATAATAGTTCAAAGAAAAGGCATTGGAATACTTACCTGGCAGGGGAGATACCATGATCACGAAGGTGGTTTTCCCAGGGCGAGGCTTATCCATTGCACTCCGGATGTGCTGACCCCTGCGATTTCCCCAAATGTGGGAAACTCGACTGCATAATTTGTGGTAGTGGGGGACTGCGTTCGTGCTTTCCCCTGTAAAAAAAAAAAAAAAAGAAAAGGCATTGGAAGTGTAGAGGAATGAAGCCACACCGCCCAACTGTGGACACCAGTACTTCATGTGACAAGTGAATCCAGACACTATCCAAAATGTTTATTCAGAACCTTTTGCAAAAGTTGTGATTCTTTTTACATTGAAAAGAATATAGAGCCAGATGGGCTTACTTAAACATTAATGCTCCTCTGTCCTAGGCTTTCTTGTACTGGGCATGTTTATTAAAAGAGGAATTGTTTGTTCCAAAGGTAGTTGTTTCATAATTGCTGAACCCGAATGAATAGAAGTTTCTAGAAATTGAGGTTCAGATTTCATAGCCTGTTGCTATCCCTGAGATTTCTAGTCCACTTTCTTCTCTACATTTACATTTCTCTCTTATCCTTCTCCTCCCACAGTATGGCAGATCGGGAGGCAAGTCTCCCCTGCTCTTCTGTGACTGTTGAGCAGCCTTGTGGGTTGGGGTAAGCTAGTGAGGCATTGGGCGTAGAGCCAGCAACTTTAGGTAAAGAGGGAGTCCAGCAGGTAGGAGGCCTTCTTCTTCTTTTTTTAAAAAATTTCTTTATTAACATATAATGTATTATTTGCCCCAGGGTACATGTCTCTGAATCATCAGGCTTACACATTTAGGAGGCCTTCTTCTTAAAGATGTCAGGGCCGCATAGCATGAGAGCTCCACCAACACATCACCTAGACCCCCAGCACCACCCTTACCATCACCATCTGTAGGTCCAGGCCCATCCCAGGTGCCCAAACCCTGTGGGGAGGTTAGAATTTAGGGTCGAGGAGTTAGAGTCTGGCCTTCTTTGAACTGTTTCTGGACGAAAAGATAATGGCAATACTATATCACCAGATGCAGGACTGGGCAGGGGGGTGGGGAAAGAGGGAGAGCAAGGCAGGGAGATGACTGCCTTAGAACGGATACAAATAATACTCTTAAACTTGCCAGAATCCAAAAAAGGGAGTCAAGACTGGATTTGCCTCCTTCATCATTTTAATATTATATTTCTACCCCCATCATCCTTATATCATTGCCAGAGAGAAAAAATTAAAATGACTCCTCTTCTTCATGTGCATAACTTCTTTCTTTCCCTGTTTCGTTTCTACTTCTACCCAAACTGTGCGTTGCTCCATCGTCTGCTTCCGTTCTCTCCCATTTTGTTATTTTCTTCCCTCTGACCAGCCTGACCCTGCCCTCCCCTTGGCCCTAGAACTCCCAAAGCCCCCCTCTCCTTGTCCCCCTTTTAGTCCTTATTTTCATAGATTAACATATTATAAGCATTAACTGGCATCCACCCTGAAAGGAGACGAGGCAGTGAGAGGGAAGGAAGTATTACTGCCAAGTTTTAACTAATTCCTGCTGCCAAGTCTGTGGCGTTTGTCATGGCTGTGACATCGCAGTGAACAAGGGGCTGCGCTTATATTTCTAACCTTTACTCTGTTGGTGCTGAAGATATGAACTGAATGCTGAACACCAGGCCATCACTTTCTAAATGCATTACAGATTCTTTTGAAAGAGAATTGAGGGAAGGCCACATTGGGCTGGGGGTGGGTGCAGGACTGTATTTCAGCTAATAATATAGCTGAAAAACAGTAATTTATTTTATTAAAAGAAATGTAACATCCCAGTAATTCAGTAACGAGCTGGCCTGAAAATGAGGTATTAATTTTCTAAGAATTAACCTGAAGTATATATCTACATTTATATATCCCTCACATAAGCATATCCCTTAAAACTATAGAAGACAATGTTTTTTAAAAACACACTTTGAGGGCGCCTGGGTGGCGCAGTTGGTTGAGCGACTGCCTTCGGCTCAGGTCATGATCCCGGAGTCCCGGGATCGAGTCCCACATCGGGCTCCCAGCTCCATGGGGAGTCCGCTTCTCACTCTGACCTTCTCCCTTCTCATGCTCTCTCTCACTCCCTCTCTTTCCTAATAAATAAAAATAAAAAAAAAATCTTAAAAAAAAACCACACACACTTTGGGAGTACCTGAGTGACTCAGTTGGTTAAGCGTGTGCCTTTGGTTCAGGTCGTGATTCCAGGTCCTGGGATTGAGCCCCACATAGGGCTCTCGGCTCAGCAGGGAGCCTGCTTCTCCCTCTGTCTGGCTCTCAAATAAATAAAATCTTTGTTGTTGTTGTTGTTGTTGTTAAGAATTTATTTGAGAGCACGAGTGAGAGAGAGAGAACAAAGGGGGGGATGGGAGAGGCTGAGGGAGAAGCAGACTCACTGCTGAGCAGGGAGACCCGTGCAAGACTCGATCCTAGGACCCTGGGATCATGAGAGCTGAGGCAGATGCTTAACTGACTGAGCCACACAGGTGCCCCTAAGTAAATAAAATCTTAAAAATAAAGAACAAACAAACGCCCTCTGTTGTTCTAAGAGATATAAAGAGTTGGGAATGGAGTAGATATCGTTGACAAACAATTGTCAAGTGAAGATTAGAACAGCCTATGGAGTCATTCCCTCCTGGTCTAGCAGCTGTGAGTTCTCTGCTGCCATTCATAGGTCAACAATATTCATTAAGCAGGTGTTCTTTTCAGAGTCAGAGGGTACTCTGTACTTGAAGGAAAAGACTGTGTCTAAATGCAAATATTCTATAGCTTCTAGCCAGGTGGCACATACTACATGGAGCATGTGTGGGCTCTGGCTCTGTGCTAATGTCTGTACATATCCCCTTACTCCAGCCTCAGCCTAGCACTACGAGGAAAAGAAAATAATCACCACACCCCCTAGAAACAAGGACAAAGGGGCACCTGGGTGGTTCAGGCGGTTAGGTGTCTGCCTTCAGCTCAGGTCATGATCCTAGGGTCTTGGGATTGAGCCCTGTGTTGAGCTCCTTGGGCAGCAGGGAGTCTGCTTCTCCCTTTCCCTCTGTCTGCTATTCCCCCTGCTTGTGCTCTCTCCCTCTCCCTCTGTCAAATAAATAAATAAAATCTTTAAAAAAAAAAAAAAAGAAGAAGAAAGGAAGAAACAGGGACATAGAAGCTTAAAGTTAGATAAAATGCCAAAAGTCACAGAAGCAGCCACATATCCAGGTTTCCAATAAATGCCTTTAAATTTTTTAAAAAAGATTTTATTATTTATTTGACAGAGAGAGAGACAGCGAGAGAGGGAACACAAGCAGGGAGAGTAGGAGAGGGAGAAGCAGGCCTCCCGCCGAGCAGGGAGCCCAATGCGGGGCTCCATCCCAGGACCCTGGGATCATGACACAAGCCCAAGGCAGATGCTTAACGACTGAGCCACCCAGGCGCCTCTGCCTCTAAATTTTTTAATCTTTCAGTTTTCCTTAAGTCGTTATAAAGGTAGTCCCTGCCTGGGTCAGCAGCGAGCCATCTGGAGCTATCATTAAGGGCTGGTGAGCAGGTTGGCTTTGCTGCCTTTCTCCTGTGGCTTCCATCTCCAGGTCCACAGCAGAGGCTCATGTTTGCATTTTCCAGCCCTCAGGAAGAGGAGTCGGGGATCTAAGTCAAGTACATTTTTCTTGAAGAGCCAGAAGTTGAGCTCTGGCCATGCTTGGAAGCACTCATACCCTGTTTGCTCAAACTTGGTTCCACGCCACACCTAGCTTCAGGGGAGGCTGGGAAATACAGTTTCTAGCTGAGAAGCTGTGAGCCCAGCTAAAACAGCGATGTGTTTTGTGCTGGGAGCTCTCGGGGTGTTCTTGGTTGCTAAAGGAAGGAGAATGTAGGGAGAGGGAGAGGGCAGGAAGTTAGTAGGCAATTAACAGACTATCAGAGTGATAGCCTGAAATTTTTTCCTTAAAATAAAAGAGTTAGAGCTATTCAAATAGTATAAAGAAGGTCTTAGAAGAAGTCTGTAAGGGACTTAGTCAATTTTCAAGCTATATATAAACATCCATGAAATATTATTCAAGGAGGTCAAGGACCTCTACTTGGGTCTGATTCTAGCACTAACTAGCTGCGTGACCTTGGACACATTGCCAGTAATTAGTTTCTTTCAGCCTATTTTCTCATTGGTGATTTTGTGCTGATATTATCAGCTCCAACTGTTGATAAGGATAAGAATTAAATGTAATATCCATAGACAGATCTTGGCACAGAGTACTTGCTCAAAATTATAGCTCTTTATTACTGTTTAGTCGATATGCTTTCCATACCCTTTGATACACAGGAGGAGAAAGGAGGCAGAAGTAGGGCTTGACAAGTGGGCATTTGTGTACAGATGAGAGCTAGCAGAAGGAACTGGAGTAGCAGAATAGTCGGGGCTTCCAAAAAAGCAAAATATATTTATATCCAAAATTGACAGTAACTATTAGTAAATTCAATCAGAGTTAGCAAGGTATTATATCTTTTCTTGGTACTCTGTCTTTTTTTATTTTTAGAAGATTTAATTTATTTATTTGAGAGAAAGAAAGCATGTGCATGAGCCAGGAGGAGGGGCAGAGGGAGAAGCAGACTCCCCGCGGAGTGAGGAGCCTGACTGGAGGCTGGTCCCAGGACCCTAAGATCATGACCTGAGCCTAAGTCAGACCCTTAACCAGCTGAGCCACCCAGGCACCCCAGTATTCTGTTTTTATCTGAGAACATCTTTGTTTTGTCTTCATTCCTGAAGAATATTTTTGCTGAATATAGAATTGGGTGTCTTTCAGCACTTTAAAGATTTCTTCTTGGCCTCTTATTTCTGACAAGAAGTCAGCCTTAATTCTTACTGGTGTTTCCCATTGTGTAATGTGTTACTTTTCTCTAGCTGCTTTATTATTTTTTCTTTATCTTTTCTCAGAAGTTTGTCTATGATGTACATAGAGTATAATTTTGTTTTTTTTTTAATTTATCCATCTTATGGTTTGTTAAGTTTATTGCATATGAAAATCTGTTTTTCACTAGATTTTGGCAATTTTGGTCATTTCTTCAAATATGTTTTTTTGCCTCATTCTCTTTCTCCACAGCTTTTGGGACTCTAGTTTCACATGTGCTAAACTTTCTGATATTGTCCCACAGATCCCTGAGGATCTGTTCATGTTTTTCATTTTTTTCCCTCTCTGTTCTTCAGAATGAATAATTTCTATTGATCGGTCTTTAAATTCACTGACTCTTTCCTTTTGTCACCTCTATTCTTCTACTAAGTCCAACCAATGAATTAGAAAAAAAATTTTTATTAACATATAATGTATTATTTGCCCCAAGGTATATGTCTGTGAATCATCAGGCTTACACATTTCATAGCACTTACCATAGCACATAGCACATACCCTCCCCATTACCCAGCCACCCTATCCCTACCCCCCTACCCCCCAGCCACCCTCAGTTTGTTTCATGAGTTTAGGAGTCTCTTATGGTTTGTCTCATTCCTGATCCCATCTTGTTTCATTTCCCTCCCCCACCCCCCAAGAACCCCCCGCCCTGCCCCTCAAATTCTTCATATCAGAGAGATCATATGATAACTGTCTTTCTCTGATTGACTTATGTCGCTTAGCATAATACCCTCTAGTTCCATCCACGTCGTTGCAAATGGCAAGATTTCGTTTCTCTTGATGGCTGCATAGTATTCCATTGTATATATATATACCACGTCTTCTTTATCCATTCATCTGTTGATGGACATCTAGGTTCTTTCCAGAGTTTGGCTATCGTGGACATTGCTGCTATAAACATTCAGGTGCACGTGCCCCTTCGGATCACTACATTTGTATCTTTAGTGTAAATACCCAGTAGTGCAATTGCTGGGTCATAGAGTAGCTCTATTTTCAACATTTTGAGGAACCTCCATACTGTTTTCTAGAGTGGCTTTACCAGCTTGCATTCCCACCAACAGTGTAGGAGGGTTCCCCTTTCTTCGCATCCTCGCCAACATCTGTCGTTCCCTGACTTGCTAATTTTAGCCATTCTGACTCAACCGATGAATTTTTATTTTAAATATTTTATCTCTCATTTTTAGGCCATTTGATTCATTTTTTATAGTTTCTATTTCCCTACTGAGACTTTTTTTTTGAGAGAGAGAGAGAGAGAACGCACATGTATGCAAGCTGGGGTAGGGAGGTAGGGACAGAAGGAGAGGGAAAGAGAATTCTAAGCAGGCTCCACACTTGGTGATGCAGGGCTGATCTTATGACTCTGAGATCATGACCTGAGCTGAAATCAAGAGTCAGATGCCTAATTGACAAGCCATGCAGGTGCCTCTCTACTGAGATTTCTTATTTGTTTATTCATTAAAAGCTTTTTTACCTTTATGTCCTTAAGTATAGTTACAACAGCTGTTTCTTTTTTTTTTTAACCCTTTGCGAATTTCAAAATGTGGATCACCTTTGGGTTGATCTTCATTGATTCCATCTTCTCCCAGTCACATTTTCTAATGTATTTATACATTAGGATGGTATCCTGGGCATTGAATGATATATATTAAATACCCTGGACTCTGTGATTCCGTTTTGTCCTTCTGAAAGTTATTGGTTTTGCTTTGTTTTGTTTTTAATAAAACAGCAGCTAACTTGCTTGGCCAGCAACTGAAGTCTCATTTAACACTTTCATTCTCACCTGGGCTGCTTGGCATCTATGCCCTATGTGTCAGTAGTTCAGTGATCATCTAGGGACTTGGAAGAGTTCATACACAAAATTTGGAGCTCTCTCTCTAGCTCTCCCTTTTTGACGCATCCCCGACTTCACTTTTAGACTGCTATGGTAGCCCTGAACCCCTTCGTCTTTTTCTTTCTTTTTTTTTTTTTAAGATTTTATTTATTTATTTGTCAGAGAGAGAGAGGGAAAGAGCGCACAAGCAGGCAGAGTGGCAGGCAGAGGCAGAGGGAGAAGCAGGCTCCCCACTGAGCAAGGAGCCCGATGTGGGACTCGATCCCAGGACCCTGGGATCATGACCTGAGCCAAAGGCAGCAGCTCAACCAACCGAGCCACCCAGGCGTCCCTCCCTTCCTCTTTTTCTTTAAGCCAGTAGGACTTCAGATCTTCTGTCCTAGTGTTAGCTGCTCTGCCCAGCATGGACTAGGACTTGTCCTTAGCTAAATAGCTATAAAAAGTGAAAAAGTCATCCAGTACCATTCTCTCCTCCAATTGCTGGCTCCATTCCAGTGTCTGCTTTTGGTTGCTCTCTGGTGCTTTCAGGTATTCATTTATTTATAGCTTATACAGTATTTATAGTTGTTATCTATGGTTCAAAGAAAACAAGAGGCTTGGTCCAGTAAGGACTTCTCTTCCATTATCAGAAGCTAAAGTACTTGCTCCGTTGTAAGTCACAGTAAGATGCAAATAACTGTGGTGGATTAAAGAGTTTCAGATACTTTAAAATCCTTCTTATTGAGACATGGCATTTATGTTCCTTTCTCTGGAGTCTGTGTGGACTCTTCTTTGACCAATGGACTATGATGGAAGCAGCACTGTGTCAGTTTGGGTCAACATTTATTTAAGAGAATTTGTATCTTCTGGTTTCTGTTCATGGGCATACTCTTTCCTAGAGCTCTCAGTTGCCATGCGAGAAATATGATTGTCTTGAGGCTTCCATACCATGGGCAAGCCCAGACTAACTATATAGAGAGGGTATGTGGAGAAACATTCAGTTATGTATCTTGAAGGAGAGGAGGGAGGGAGAAAGAGACAGAGACCCAAACAGCCACCAGCTCCTAGTCTCCTCAGTTATCCTGGCTGAGGTCTTAGGCATCATAAAGAAGAGATAAGCCATCCTCATTTTCCTGTCTGAATTCCTTCCTGCAAAACCATGACATATATAATACTAATAATAAATTATTGTTTTGAGCCACTAAGTTTTAGAGTAGCTTGTTACATAGCAATAATTAACCAAAATATTAGCAAGTTCATATTAGTTTTGATAATGAATAAAGTTTTTTATAGAAAAGAGTCAACTTCCTGTATTACATCTAAGATATTAGTGTTCACAGTCAGAGTAAATCTACATGTTGAATCTGCATGACCCTATTTTTTTCCCCTCTTAGCTGCTTCTGGAATTATAAGCACAGCATCTCAGGAGAAAATAACTAGGCATTAGGGGTTATACTTTACAAATCAACTTATTTTTATTATAGCAAAAGCAGCAGTGCCATATTGATAGATGAAGAAACTGAGAAGCAGTTTAACTAAGGGTAAGTGGCTGGAGTGGGGTCACCATGGCAGTGCTAGGATTTGAATTGAGTGTTTCCAAATTCACTGCTTAGTTCAGAGAACATATTGATTGATTATTGATTGATTTCTGACAAGTTAGATCAATAAGTGTGGATGAATTAAAAATACCTACTATTATTCAATTGTGAGTCCTAAAAGGAAAATTGATAGAAGACTTTGGATCTCCTTTTTTGCACTGATCCTGTTAACATCAATTAGACTGTGTACTACTATGATATTCTAATTTTTAGCATGAGGAGAAAATGAATTGATTTCAGGGTTGATATCTCTTAACATTTAAAAGGAAATACTTCTATTGAAAATATAGGCACCTTAACAATACAATAAATGACTTGACATTTGTAAGAGCAAAATAGTCAATATAAGCAGAATTTTCATATTGAAAAATAAATCATTAACCTAGATATTTCTAAGTTCAATTTCAAAAAACTTGAATATGTCATTAATATATTTTTCCTTCTACTTTCTCTTGATTAAGGCAGACTCTATCACAGAGGAGTTGACAGCTTTCACTAATATCTCTGACTCCCAGATAAACTAATAGTCTACCTTCTTCCCTCCCTCCTCACTGTTTTAGTACAAAGAGGTAGGAATCTTTCCCATAACGAGCAGGATCAATTTGGAGACACAGGTTCCATCATGTATCTTGATGTAGTGAGTAAACATCAGTCCTTACAGGATCATTCTGTGAAAGGCTGTGTTCTCTCTTTTAAGAGCCTTGACAATAGAACTGAAACCAGGCTGGGAATTAATTTATAAGGTCTGCTCCCAAATTACCATGTTACCACATCAAATGTTTTGATGTTTTTTCATTAACAGGTAAAATCTCATTCCCCTCCCCTTAAATATGAGTTGGCATCATTCCGTCATTTTAAATGAATAGAACTTAACAGAAATGACTCTTTGTGACTTCTGAAGCTAGCTTGGAAAAGACAGCACATGTGGTTCACTCTGCCTGGAATGCTCAGCCCACTTTCATCTCTGAGCCAGTTAGATAACTCCTACTGACTGAAGAGCTGGGATATACAAAGTGAGCGTGTGTGTATGTGTGTATGCACAGATGTGCATGTTTGAGATTAGATGCAAAACCATTTGGAGCAGTGTATTCTATAGGTCCTAGTGATCTTTTTAAAGACCTGAATTCAACAAATTTTCTACTCAAGAGTATACGTCATTGAGTAGCCTCTGCTATTTCTTCTCTCCTCCAGCCTCATCTTCAGCTTTAGACTCAACTCTTAAAGTGAAGGAGGTGCTAGGGAGGAGTAAGAGATGGGGGTCTGTGCAAAAAAACCCAGTGTTAATCTCCCAAAGGATGAATCCCCTTTTAGTCATTGGCTTCTTGAAAAAAAGAGTCTCTGGCTCCTGCTCTCTGAAATGAACCTGACTGAAGGAAATATATATTTTCTTTATGCCCCCAAAGCATTGTAAAATAGTGCATATTTAGTCACCAAAATAGTCCAAAATTCCCTAGTGTGTTTGGAAACTAGAAATTTGGTTGGATAAATGGGAAATAGAAGAAAACGCAGCATTTTAATGGCCATAAAGACAGTTTAAGAACTCTCATTTGGGATGCTTAAGAACAGGGATTGAATATAAATCTAGGGAATTATCCAGGTTCTTTGTGAGGATTGGCAAGGCCACATTTGGAATACTATGCACAATTCCAGTCACCTTATTATAAAAGGATATTATAGAAATGGAGAAGGTACAATAGAGGGCACGAGAACCACATGGGGATTTAAGGATCTTAGCTAATCAGAGTGGTATTCTTTGGCAAAGGAGAGATTAAGTGGGAACTCATTAAAGTATAGACAATTCTGAAGGGAATAGAGAGGATAATTGTTTCAAGGCTATTTGAGTTAGTGTCAAATACAAGAACAAGGGGTTAGTAACTTAAGCTAAGACAGTGAATTTAGACAGGCATTTTCTGAATTGAGTGTAAACGATACAAAACAAAGGACTGAGGATGATAAAAATAAGAGACAGATTTTTCAGAGGCAGAAACATGTAATTTTTCCAATTTGGTTCATTTACATTAAATAATGAAGAGTGATTTTTTTTTTCTTTTCCACTTTGAACAATTATATCTTATCAGCAGTGTTACAATTAAAAAGTGTTAGAGTGTCAATTTATAATTTTAAAGGATCTACAGGGGAAATTGCTAACTCCAGAGAAAGAACACATGCTTAGAGCTTCTGGGCTTTTCTCTGCCTCAAAAAGTCATCAGTTTCTCACCTGAACCTGCCACAATACCACGTTACTGTTCAATTTTGCACTACTGCCAGTCCTGATGAAATCATACATTTGTTCAGGCAATCACATGTCCAAAACAACGATTTCCAGTATGACAGATACTATTTTACTTAGGTAAATATTTGGGGGAGGGAGGAAATAATTATATAGTACATTAAAAAATATTGCCTATAAGTAGTGGTTTGTTTCATCCTGATCTTAAGAATTGTATGCAGTTCAGATGACATTTAGGAAGCACCAGCTTTGTGCTAGGCATGGCAGAAAATTCAGTGCCTGCATATAAAGTGGCTAAGAGGTATTTGCTTGAATGGACACCATCCCTACCCTGAGTGAACATGGGTGACATCATGGCAGTGGTACCAAAAGTGAGGGAATAAGCATTGTAGTGGGTAACAGAGGAGGAATCATTTGAGCTCTAGATAACAGGGTAGTGATTAAGAGACAGGCTTGTGGGGTGCCTCGGTGGCTCTATCTGTTGAGCATCTGACTTTTGACTGCAGCTCAGATCATGATCTCAGGGTCCTGGGATCAAGTCCTGTGTTAAGCTCCACCCTGGGAATGGAGCCTGCTTGGGATTCTCCCACTCTCTCTGCCCCTCCCCCTGGCTGGTGCTTCGTCTCTCTCTCTCTCTCTCTCAAAAAAAAAAAAAAAAAGAAAGAGAGAGAGAGAGATAGGCTTTGGGGTCAGTTTGAAACCCTGCTCTATTGCTGGCTGTGTCATTTTGGGTGATTTACTTTTCTGCCCTTCGGTTTCTTCATTTATAAAATGAAGGTGATAGGACTCCCCTCTTGGAGTTTGAGTAAGGATTGTAGTGAATTGATATATGTGAATTACAGGTTAGCCGATCATAGTGGGTGCTAAAAAATGGCAGGTGCAGTTATGAGGCTAAAGGAATAGAATGGACAAAGACCACAGTGTAGGAAGCTGATTTATCTGATGTGTTTAGCAGGTTCATTGGTGGAAGAGGGACGTTACTTTAATTCTCTAAACTTCTGTTTCTTCATCTGTAGAATGGGGATAATAGTACCTCATAGTGTTGTTGTATGTAATGTAAAGTGCTTATTTAGCACAGTGACCTGCAATCAGTAAGTACTCAATAAGTGTTAACTGTTTTGTTATTGTTCCAACCTACTTCAACAAGAAATGGCAAGCAAGCCCTGTGTTGAACTAGCTTTGTCCCTTTTTCTGTGTTTTGTCTATCTTTTAAAAGGAAAAGGTAAGTGAGTCAGCCAGCAAAATCACGTTTATTCAAGAATAGCAGAAAAATTGCTGTTTGGGACCATCAAACATGGGCAAGTCTGGAGAACAAAGGAGGAGACCATCCATTTATAGAGGAAAGGGGAATTGGGAGAGTTTGTTTTGAACAAACTCTCCAGAGTTTGTTCACCAGAGAAGAATGAGAGTTTGAAGTGATGGTGACTTCTTATTGGCTGCAGACAAGGGTAGCTTGCTTTCGCTGGACCAAGAAGAAATCCTCCTTCCCCCTGCTGGACTATGCAAACTGCAGTGAGTGGTGCGTGCGTGAGAGCCCTGCCTTCATGGCTTCCCACCTCCAATCTCCAGTCAGTTTTCCTTAACACACTGTCAAAGTTTTTACAAAATGACTGGAAAAGAAACTAGCTTTTTAGCCCACCCCCATCTGCTTCCCTTACTTGTATTCTTCTTATATGTTACTACATAAACAATGAGGTCTTCCTGCAGAGTTTCAGTCTCTCAGTTGTGAGGGACTTTGACATTAAGTAGCACAGACTTATATGCCACTATATACCCAGTAACAATTCATGGGAGGCAAGTTGTTTGTTTTGTTTTGTTTTTATAGATTATAATCTCTAGCATGGATAATCTGGCAGGAGAGCATCCATTATTTCATTAAGAGGTAGAAAAATTTAAAAACATAAAAAATGATAGAAAAATAGGGATGTGATTCTATCATTCCTTCTGCATTTGTTAACTATAATTATCTATGAAGAATGTGGCCTTAACAACTATTTGGTTTCCTTGAGGTATTATTGGAACAGAAAAGGCAGGGTGAATGTTGATTCTTTTATTTACCAGTTTCCAGATTATGAATTGTTTTCTGGGCATCATCCAAAGTTATCAATTATTTTTAATTTTTTTGTACTTACGGATTTTAATATTTTTGATGTATTCCAATACCTACTTGTTATTCTTTTTGATGCTCAGATTCTCTTACCTTTAAGAAGTGGAAGCTCCTTTCAGTTGGTTCCCATGTCTTTTGACATGAACTTGATTGCCTTCAATAGTTTGTTTTTTTTTTTTTTTTGCTTTCTGGTATGACAAGGTATGTCATGCTCACCCTGTACAGTCCTAGAATCTAATCACATCTCCAAGGAGCACTGATTCCTTTTAGTAGGAAATTGCATTTAAAAACACAATCTGGGGACTCCTGGGTGGCTTAGTTGGTTAAGCATCCAACGTTTGATCTCAGCTTAGGTTTTGATCTCTGGGTCATGAGTTCAAGCCCTATTTTGAAGCATAGTTTAAAAAAAAGGAGGGGGCGTCTGGGTGGCTCTGTCAGTTAAGCAGCTGCCTTTGGCTCAGGTCATGATCCCAGGGTCCTGGTATTGAGCCCCACATCCATCTCCCTGATCAGGCAGGAGCCTGCTTCTCCCTCTCTCACTCCCCCTGCTTGTGCTCTCTCTCTCTCTCTCTCTCACATAAATAAGTAAAATCTAAAAGAAAAAAGAAAGAAAAGAAAAAAATTAGTAAAATAAAATAATAACAATAATAAACACAATCTGGGCACTAGGTTGCTCATTGCTACTGGGTTGGCCATTGTTTCTGGCAAATTAGATTTTATTTATTTATTTTAAAAAGATTTTTTTATTTATTTGATAGAGAGCACAAGCAGGTGGAGCAGCAAGCAGAGGGAGAGGGAGAAGCAGGCAGAGGCAGAAGTAGGCTCCCTGTTGAGCAAGGAGCCTGATGCAGGGCTCCATACCAGGACCCTAACCTCAGGGATCATAACCTGAGTTGAAGACAGACGCTTAACTGATGGAGCCACCCAGGCACCCTGCAGACTAGGTTTTATATACCTTAGGAAAAGCAAAGACCAAGAACTAGAAGGCTTCAGTAACAAGTTACCCTGGTAACTAATTTCATTTGCTCTCCCAGTAAAAATAGTTTTTAAATATCATCAGGATATATGAACATTAATTTCTTTAAGCTGGTGTTAAGAACATAAAACATTGTAAAGAATTAGAAGTTGCTCAAGAGAAGTGAAGAACAAACTATATTGGGAGGTATAGGGTCATAACTGTGGTGGGAAGTAGGTGAGGGTCCTAGAAAATAGAGGGCAGGAAAAAAGGACCTAAGCTTATTGTTCAGCTGTGGGTATTGTTTTGTTTCATTTTTCAGTTTATTTATTTACTTTTTTTAGAGAGAGAGAGAGCGCGCATAAGCATGAGGGGCAGAGGGAGACGGAAAAAGAATCTCAAATCTACTCCACACTGAGCGTGAAGCCTGACACATGGTTTGAACTCACGACCCTGAGATCAGGACTTGAGCCCAAACCAAGAGTCTGATGCTTAAGCTGTGGATATCATTAATCAGGACCAGTCTTACAAAAGCACAGATAATGTGGGAACATGTCTACATATGGCCTTATATGGCCCCCAAATACCTCTCTCTTTCATTCAGGATCTCACCTGGACTCAAATTCTACTCTAGAGATAGAGCAGTGTTTCTCAACACTGATCTTTGAAAAATTTTGACCAATTTCTAGCACAATGAAAAAAAATAAGTAAAATCATAGATTTCACACTGCTCTCTTAGAAAGCATCCTTCAAACTTCATTCTGAAAATATGTGCTTCCTGTTTGGGGGAGGTTTTTTTTTGCTGTTGTTAAATGGTCTTTCTCACATCGAGTTATGGTGATGATAGATGGCAATTTTTGATGGTTTCATTAACGGGGCAAATCTTTGTTTCACAAATCTGTCTTCTGAAATATGAATGGTCTGTGAAATTTAAAATCATCGGACCCATCAGGGCCATTATGTGAAATGGTACTGCCACCAGGGAAAGGAAGGGAGTACAGTTGTTGGAGAAGATAAAGGAGAATTTCTCCTCAGGTTTGAGACGACGAAATCCATGTTGGTGGAGAGTGAGGGTGAAAATAGGGTGGTGGGGTTGAGAGAGGTTAAGTCTTGGTTGAGTAGGAGCAAGCAAAGGGTCCTACACAGAAAAGCAAACCAGGGAGGGGTTCTAACAGGAGGCTAGCTAAGGAGGGAAGCTTGGGGACAACTGACCACTTTGGATGTCTCCCACTTTACACTCCCCCCCTCCAAGTTCAATTCAGCTGAAAAGCACTTACTGGGAAATTAAGTGCCTGAGAGACTTAAACACTAGGGATTCAGAACGAATGTGACACAGTTCCTGCCCTTGAGGAAGTCACAGGACTGCTATGAACATCTGTGATTAAGCCAGGGAACGCCAGGGTGGTAAGGACAGGGCAGGACCTTCTTCCACTCACCCTATATTTCTGCATCCCAATCTCCACCCTTTTTCTTCCTTCCATCCAGCCCACCAGCCCCACCCCAGAAAGAAAAGAGTTCTATTTGGGCATGAAATTGGTAAAAAGACAAAACAAAAAAATTAAAACAGCATTACTGTCCTCCATGTTGTCTTAGATGGGAGCCGGTTGGGCACTGGGATTACATAACCGTGGTCAATACCCTTCTAGGGCTCACACACCGCTGGTGGAACGGACACGTGAAAGACAAACACAAGGCTCAGAAAGAGACGTGCAGAGATACACAACAGGATCCCTGCAAGATGAGGGAGAGAGGGATGGGCGCTGAGTCGGTTGGCTTGGATCACGGAAAATTTGTCTCAGAGAAGGCCAGGCTCTCTTTACCTCCTCAAGCCTTTGACCTTAACCACACCGCCCTCTTCAGCAGAGAGCCCCATCTCTGTCGAAGAAGCTGCCCCCTTCTCCTCACGAACCTACCCACCGCGAGGACCCCTGCCCCGCTCAACGCCCTTCCCGGCACTCTCCGGGCGGCGGCGCGCTGCCCCTGGCTCGGCACATGCGCTCTGCAGCGCTTCGCCCTCCCGGCTCCGCCTTGCGCTTGCCCACTCTCCTTCGGAGAAGACCTGCTGGGGCCTACCCACGGCCCTGGCGTTTTCCAGTGCTTCCCAGTGTCTGGCAGCGGGTAGGCACTGCGGTCCACCCCGCACTCGGCAACTCCCTTGCCGGAGCAGGACAATTCCATTTCTGAGGTAGGCACTGGCACCGTGTTCCAGGGGTCCAGAGGGATTCCGCTCTGGTTGATAGCCGGCAGCTTTTATTGTTGCCTGCCCCTTTCCTGTACCTTTCTCCCCTGCCCCACACAGTGCCCGCTTACCCTCAAGGAAACGCTTGTCCATGAATCTTTATTTCAGGGGCTGCTTCTGGGGAACCCAAACTGAGATGCCTCCCCGGAGCTCGTGTTTGTCTTGCCAAAGCCGCTGAACACCTCCCTGTTTCTAGCTCTGGTGGACACTTTTCAGTACTTCTTTTACCTGATAAATGGCGGAAGTGGCCACTGATAACCGCCTTCTCTTTCGTGAAACAGTCTGATACCCTGTACTCCTGGTGTGCCTCGTAACTCCTGCCAAGCCCTTCCAATCTCTTTTATGAACTACTACTACTACTACTACTACTACTACTACTACTACTACTACTTCTTCTTCTTCTTCTTCTTCTTCTTCTTCTTCTTCTTCCTTTTTGGTAAAATCAGCTTTATTGAGCTGTAATTCATATATCATACAATTCAGCCATTTGAAATGGACTAGTCAGTGGTTTTTAGGATATTTATTGAGTTATTCAACCATTACCATAATTAATTTTATGACCTTCTCATTACTCCAAACAAAAACCTGGTATCCATTAACAGTCAATCCTTATTTTTTGTTCCTCTAAGCCCAATGCAAGTACTAATACATTCTCTGTCTCTGTAGATTAGCCTATTCTAAGCATTTCATATAAATGGAATTGTACACAATGTGGTGTTTCATGACTGGCTTTTTCCAGTTAGCATAATGTTTTCAAGGTTTATTGGTGTTGTAGAATGTGTCAGTACTTCATTACTTTTATGGCTGAATAGTAATCCATTGCATGGACATACCACATTTTATTTACCATTCATCAGTTGATGGACTTTAAGCTGTTTTCACTTTATGGCTGTTTTGAATAATGCTGTTATGAACATTTGTGTATGGGTGTTTGTGTGGAAATATGTTTTCGTTCTCTAGGGTATATATCTCACAGTGGAATTACTAGGTCATACAGTATCTATGTTTAACATTTTGAGGAACTACCAGACTGTTTTCTACGGAGGCTGCACCATTTTGCATTCCTACCAGCCATGTATGGGAGTTCACATTTCTTCATATCCTCACCAACACTTGTAATTATCTTTTTTGTTCCAGCTGTGCTAGTGTGTATAGTGGTATCTCATTGTCATTTTGATTTGTATTTCTCTAATGGGTAAAGATGAACATTTTCTATGTGATTCATGGCCATTTGGATATCTTCTTTGGAGAAATGTCCTTTGTCCATTGTCTTGTTTTGTAAATGTTTTCGTTCTGGGTTCATTCACTGTTAATCCTTTTTTTCTTCTGCCAATGCACATATATACTAATGCCCACTTCTTATTTATTCCCTATTCACTTATTCAATCATGTTTTCATTCAACAAGTATTTGTTAAGTTCTTAAAATGTACTAGGCACTGTGCTTAGTGTTGAAGCCAAACAGCTGTGAATAAACACATTAGGTCATTGCTAAGGAGAAGCTTGCATTCTTATGGGGAATGAATATATTAAGTAAAGAAGCAAATAAGTAAGATAATGTAAGAGTGAAAAAGCCATGACATCACTATGATAGAGTGGTGAAAAGAGTACTGGTGGTTGGGTCAGGGGGGTGGGCATCACTTAAGACTGGGTGATTGGGGAACACCTCTCTTAGGAGATGATATTTGAGCTGAGACCTACATGATAACAAAAAGCAAGTCACGAGAAAAATAAAAGTGAACATCCCAGGCAGAGGGAAACAAGAAGAGGAATGAACTTTGTGTGTTCAGGAGCAGTGAGAAGGCCACGATATCTAGAGCATGGGAGCAAAGGAGAGAATGGCAGGCAGGTCCTTCTTTGCAAAGGACAGTCAAGAAAAAGCTGATTAGACCTGGGACCCCTGGGATTATCCCTACTATGATTTTGGAGGCAATACACCACCAGAATGCAGGTGTCCTTCAAAACAGAAATTAAAACTTCTCTTTGCCTCCTCTGTATCCTAATTATAACTCTCTGCATAGAAGTAAAAAAAGATACTATATCTGAGAACAGTTAATAAATAAAAAAACTGGCATGAACCATTACTTTGTTTAAAATAGAAAAATAAAACCCAAACCAGCACTACGGGGTGACAATTTACGGTGTTGGAAATGTCTTCAGAAGTCTTTTTAGAGTTTTGTGTTGAATGTTTATGGAAGGTGTAAAATTCTTATAATGCCAGCATTTTATGAGCAGTGCAGTTGGCAACTCCTTTTAGCTTGATCCCTGCTTTCAGGAAATGTGGATTTTCCTTCATTTATTCATATTGTTTCCAGTCCATCAAAAATAAGACAAGATGTAACAGGACAGTCCATTTGCACCATTCTTTTTGGAAATAATTGCCAGAAGCTCTTTATGGTTGTCAGAGCCCCACTGATGTGACTCCTGAGCGGTCCTCTGTGTTAAAAAGCATACCCTTCCCGCTCATCTTTGTATTCCTCTCCCATTTCCAGCACAGGGAGGATAATCAGAATGGGAGAAGCAGCCCTTTAAAATTCAGTGCCATGCAAAGGGCAAGAAGAGAGGTGAAAAAGATATATACAGAACCCCTGGAAGAAAAGGGACACATGGACTCCCTCTGTTTACGAATGAGCTTTAGGAAAGAGTTAGGAAAAGCTTGGACTTACCAGATATGCAGAACCAAATGCATGCATTAATTAAAGGAATGTGAAGGAGGAGGAGGGGATCTGAGAAAATAACAAAGCTGCAGTGTATGCGTGCAATGATTTTTCATTCTGTTTCGCTTCAGCTCTGCCCCTGCAACAGAGGATCTAATCAATCTGCCGGCTATTAAGTTTGTTAATTGATAATGCATACTAATTAGGCTGCGCGCAGTTACTTAAGAGACTTTGCTAAGGTGATTGTAGGCACAAGTCCAAATGGAGTTTAAAGTATTCTGTGTGAGGTTAAAACCCATCAACCAGAATAGATGGATTTTATATTATAACAGAAGGCACAACATACCCATAAGTATTTAATGTATTGCACAGTTATCCATTATTACATATTTTAACTCTACAAAATAATTAAAAATGTAAAAACAGCTACTAAAAACTACAACTAAATCACATTGGTGAGGGTGTGAAGAAGTGTCAATGAGAGAGCTCTATTTTCTCATCAAGGTAAATGTTTAATTTTCTCATTTATATTTGGAAATAGTTAGGGTTAGCAGGGAGGAGGCTTTGTGAGAAGCAAGACTTACTGAACTGTGTGGACACCAGAGTCAACAGCCTCAAATGTCAGATTGTGATGCCCATGTTTCAAAGGTCAACACTCTAGAGGCTGCCCAGTTGACCCATAGAAACACATTATCTGGGAGCTCAAGGTTGAAACATGTTTATCAACCATAAAATTAACTGTTGGTCCTACCCTTCCTTTGGAATTGCTATTACTTCAAGAATGGACTGTCAGGGACCTCCAGCATCCTGCAAATTTCCCTTGAGAAAATGTTCTTAAGGAGGCTGGCTCAATCCTCTCTATGTTTTGGAGAATGAATCAGTTCCAGTTTAGGCCCAAGAGATATGACTAGTTGGGTCCAAAAAGATTTTTCCAGATCAGAGTGACATCTCACTCTATTCTGCTAAATTTCTTAGAGGTTCAGATGGATCAAGAACAAGCTACTAGCTCAGAAATCAAACCACAAGGCTAACCTAGAGGAGGTCAAAATTCCCCATAAGGCCTTGAAATCTCCCTGTTCCTATGGAAGATTCAGAGACTAACTTCATGGACTTTTCACTCACTCACTCATTCATTCATTCATTTGTTCATTCATTCATTCAGCTATTCATTCATTCACTTATCTCTTGAGTACATTATATGTTCCAGGCACTGTGCTATGTACTAGGGATACCAGTGATGAACAAGATAGACAAAGTCCCTTTCCTTCACATAGCTTAGAGGCCAGTGCATCTAGCATATATGCCAGAGGGAGCTTTTTAAAAATAGAATGTATTCATGTCCTTCTCCTGCCTCAAATTACTGGTTCTTCCAAGGTGAAGTCCAAATTACTTCATGGCATATTAAGTACCCCAGCATTATCTCTTGAAACTTTCTCCTTTCAATAAAATACTTTTTGGGGGATGCATCTATGTTCTAGCCCCTATACCAGGTGCTGCATATATTCAGAAAGTCAGTTACAGTCCCTGCCTTCAGGGACCTCAGTATTGAGCAGACTCAAGGCGTATGCAGGGCAAAATCTCTCCACCAAGTTTGGGTCCAAGTTAGGACTGATCTAGGCTTCTGGGCAGAACTATAATATGGCAATTGGTGGTTTCCAAAAATTGTGTTACTATCTAATTATTGATATAATGGCTTTAATTTGGGGCAGTGGACAGAAACAAGAGGCTGAGGTGATATTCATATACATTCTAGTAGGCTAATCTACAATTTAACATTTTAAAAAATAGGAGTAGGAGAAAAGCTTCCATGGAAGACTGTTTAGCAAAACTGTCTATTTTATTTTCATTCCTCAGGCAGATGGAGAGTTCTCACAAACAGAAATTTGAAGCTGGCAGGAGGCAGTAGTGTAGATAGTATGCATTTAATTAGCAAATGAATTGTGTTCCTACAGTGTGACCATTGAACCTGGAGCTGATCTATACTGCTTTGTTTTAGCTATTTTGAGATAACTGAGTTCAATGACTCTGTGTAGGGAAAACTAATCTCTGAATAGTCAATTGAAAGCATCTAAGAGAAAAAATATCTGAAGGTTTATGAGTCAAATATTCCAAATTTGGTCATATTAGCATATTACAAGATTGGAGTGAGTAAAGACTTAAGAGAATAAGCCATTTCCAAGAACAATTTGTGGAAGCTAGAGATTATCTGACTACATTGAGTGTATGTTAAATATAGGATAACCCGGGCGCCTGGGTGGCTCAGTTGGTTGGGTGACTGCCTTTGGCTCAGGTCATGATCCTGGAGACCTGGAATCGAGTCCCACATCGGGCTCCCAGCTCCAAGGGGAGTCCGCTTCTCACTCTGACCTTCTCCCTTCTCATGCTCTCTCTCACTCTCTCTCTTTCTCAAATAAATAAATAAAAATCTTAAAAAAAATTTAAATATAGGATAACCCGTGGCAGTATGGCATAAATGCAATAATTAGTGTTTAGTAATGGTAAAACTACTTCTTGGGAGCATGTGCCAGTGGTATTTATTCTTACTGTACCAAAAGATATAATTGGATAAGAAAATTGAAACATTTAAAAACTATATATGCAATTATTTTTCTTCCTTGTTAAGAAGGGATGACAGAGGGGGTGCCTGGGTGGCTCCGTGGGTTAAAGCCTCTGCCTTCGGCTCAGGTCATGATTTTAGGGTCCTGGGTTTGAGCCCCACATAGGGTTCTCTGCTCGGCGGGGAGCCTGCTTCCCCCTCTCTCTCTCTCTCTGCCTGCCTCTCTGCCTACTTATGATCTCTCTCTCTCTCTGTCAAATAAATAAATAAAATCTTTAAAAAAAAAAAGAAGGGATGACAGAGTCCTATATTCTGATTTACTATATTGTTAACACTATAATTTGAGTAATACTGAAAATGAATTAATTTTCTAAAGACTGAACTTTTAATTTAAATTCTAGGTGAAGGAAACAGAAATGAAAGCCCTCAGTTTTGTGGCATCTATTCACCAAAAATGAAGTCTGATACTTACCAGTACTGTAGAACTACATGCCAAAGTCTGTCAAAGCCATTTGAACTGTCACTGGAATAATCAGTAAGTCCCAGAGGTACTTATTTTTACTTATACATATGAATTGAGAAGGTAGTAGTATTCTTTTCGTATACAAATTTTGAGATTTATTAGTCAGAGTGGGTTAATTGCTCTACCAAATAATCCTGAAATCTTAGTGGTGTAACATTAAATGAGTTTTATTATTGTTTGTTTTTCCTATTTATGTCACTCCAAAAGAGTTGGCAGAAAGACTGCTCGACACAGTCTTTCAGGGACCCAGGCTCCTTGCAGTTAGTGGCTCTGTCATTCTCTAAGGCCTCAACAGGATCCTATGAATTTAGCTGACACAAGGAAAGGGAAAAGAGGTTTGTTATAGCCCAAGCCTAAAGGTAGTATACATCACTTCTGCCCACATTCTTTTGGGAAGAACTTATCAGATGGCAATACCTATCTCCAGAGGACACTGGAAAATACGGTCTAGCAGGGTGCCCAGGAGGAAAAAAGAACACCTAGCCAGTCTTTACCAGGTAAGGCTAACCTAAGCAGTATCTCTAAGAGAAATGTTGGTGACGAAAGGTAATAAGCCTTTTCATACTTGGCTACATTGAGCCAGCAACCAAAACTACATTGTTTACTATATATCCTCCAGAGATGTTTTATGAAGCAAAATCTGATCTGCATAGCAAGGGTTGCACAAAATAATACAATAAGAATTCCAAAGAAAGTTTCATGTTATTGAAACACAGTATGTCGAAACTAGGGTAATAGTTTCAACAGTATCTAAGCCCAAAGGAAAGTTGGTGGTACAGACCTTCCATCTGCCTGTATCCACTGTAAATGCCCTGACGTATACAGTTCCTGCCCATAAGCCACCACTGTCAGTTCTGTTCCAGCCCTACTGATACCTCATGTTTCTGAGCATCAACAGCCCACAGTTTAGGGTTTGAGGGTGCAGTTACAACAGGCCCCTGGTGACTGCGCGACTGGAGGATCTAACTGGTCTTTAAAAGGGTATAAATCTTTCTTTTCCCCCAAAATACGTTTATTTTATTTTTTCAGTGTTACAAAATTAATTGTTCATGCACCACACCCAGTGTGGGGGGTGTGTGTGTGTGTTTGTGTGTGTTTGTGTGTGTGCCACATCTTCTTTATCCATTCATCTGGGCTCTTTCCACAGTTTGGCTATTGTGGACATTGTGCTATAAACATTGGGGACCACGTGCCTCTTTAGGTCACTGTATTTGTATCTTTAGGTCAATACCTAGTAGTGCAGTTTCTGGGTCATCAGGTAGCTCTATTTTTAACTTTTTGAGGAACCACCATACTTTTTTTCAGAGTGATTGTACCATCTTGCATTCCCACCAGCAGTGTTAAGAGAGTTCCTTTTTCTCCACATCCTCACCAATATTTGTCGTTTCCTGACTTGTTAAATTTCAGGTTTTCTCTATTTTGAGTCATCATTCTTAGTATGTGTTTTGCATCTTCCATGGTCAAAATCTGAGGTCTGTTCTTCTGGGTACTGTGTCTGCCTTCCAGGAAGGAAAGAGAGAAAAAAAATGGCTTAAAAAGTCTGTCTCCCTTTCAGTAGCTTTCTAAGAAACCTGACTCTCACTTTTATTCCTGTCTCCTTTTTGGATATCTTCTGCTTGTTCTGTCCAGAATTATTCTTCCTCTTCTCCATCTTTCTGTGTGACCTATATGGACTACTTCAATAGATACTTTTCCCTTTGGCTTCCAGAGGAAGCTGTAGCACCATTTGCTTTGTGAGGCCAATGGGAGACACAGGGAGGAGATAGGAAGGCAGGAAAAGAGTGATGTTGAATATTAACTCTTAACTCTTTCTTGCTGGTTCATCAAATGTTGGATACATTCATCTCCTAAGCCCTTCGACCTTGTCAGTTCACTGAGAATCAGGACCGGGATTGGACAGGAGCTGATGAGATCTGGAAAGGGGTTCATTCTACAAACAGCATCTGCACGGACACCTTGCTCTTGAATCTGAGAGGAGCTGAGATACCTATTGTTGTGTGAAAATAAGCATCAGATTTGCTTACCATCAACTCAGCCTTAGGCTTTCACTTTGGGTTCTAGTTTGCCAACAGCTCTGAGGGGATCAGATGTCTGCAGTTTTGGCCAAATTATACTTCACAGTACAATCAGGCGGCTACAACTTGAATTTTTCCCACCCTTTTATTATATCTGGACATTCTTCAGGCCTTCCTCTAGCTTTCATTTATTTATATTTAAATGGGACCTCAAGCAAACAGAAGTATTCTACTAGATTATGACACATAGTCTTCCTTGTCCATGTGTGGTCCCATCCTTTATTTATTTATTCTTATAATGAACACTTGTGGAAGCACCAATCAATCCCAAAACTAAAACACTGACAGTAGCTTATATCCCCTTCTCCTATCCTGCCAACTTCCCCCCATAAGATAATCACTATCCTAAAATGTGTTTACCTTACATATATGCCATGTGATAAATATTTTTTACATATGTGACTGTTTATACACATACACATATATGCCTAAACAATTTATTTTGATTGTTTTTGAACTGCATAAAGCGTTACAGGCTGTAGGTAACTTCTGGGATTTGATTTTTTTTAGCATAACTTGTATTTCATTAGTTATTCTTATGTTCCTGAGCATTTGAGTTTTTTCTGGTTTTTTGCTATTTACAAGTAATGGTATGATGAATTTTTTACACACATCTTCTGATGCATGCATGTAAGAGCTTCTCCTGGCTGTATCTCCAGGAATAGAGATGATGAACCTTGGATTTTTCAAAGTGGTTATATATTCCAACTTGTAATATGTAAAAAAACTTCTCTTTTTTTTAAAGATTTATTTATTTGTTTATTTGACAGAGAGAGAGAGAGAGAGATCACAAGTAGGCAGAGAGAGAGGGGGAAGTAGGCTCCCCGCTGAGCAGAGAGTCCGATGTGGGGCTTTATCCCAGGACCCTGAGATCATGACCTGAGCCGAAGGCAGAGGCTTTAACCCACTGAACCACCCAGGTGCCCCAGGAAAAATTCTTGATCCATATCTTTTCAACACTCAATATTGTCAGGCTTGTTGATTTTTGCCGATTACTTAAATGAAAAATGGTATATTTTTGTGGTGTTGATTATCTTTCTCTGATTAGTAATGAGGTTAAGCATGCTCTTGGATGCATATTGGCTCTAAATACTTTCTAGACTGTGTAATGCCTATCCAGGTCTTTTGCCCATTTAAAAATTGAGTTGTTTTTACTGCTTTTTCTCAGATTTGGTAAGTTAGGCAGACATAAAATCAGTGAAAGCTTAGAAGATCTGAACACAATAACTTTCATTTAATGGGCATATATAGAATTCTCTAACCAGTAATTGGAGAGCAGACATGGAACATTTCCAAAAATAGATCATTTGTTAGGTCATTTATTTCAACACATTTTAAGGAACAATCACCACAACATAGTTAGAAATTAGTAACCAAAAGTATGTTAAAAAAAAAAACTTGATATATTTGGAAATCTAAAAATAGTTCTAAGTGACTTGTGAAAAAAATCAAGTTACCTTACCTTCATCATGAGCATCCGTCTACCTACTCTTCCCTCCAGCATGTAAGCCCCACATAGAAGCAGAACAGGCTGCTAAGGGGCCTGGCCCTTTTGTCCTATTCCTGCTGTCCCAGTGCATCTCATGTACCATTTCCCTCAGACTGCTGCACCAGAACACGGAATGCTGCACTGGAATCAGATCACACACCAGCTTAGAACACTGACTCTCAAAGCCATCACAGATACAAAATTACAGATGTAATGATGTTCATATAATTTATCTTTTTAGACCAAGTAGAAATAGACCTTCAGGAATAACATCTCACCTAAAATTTCTGTATGAATTTATAGTGATAATGTCAGTTCCTGTCCCATCTTCTGCTTTGCATGGCACAGTAAGGAGGTAAGACGTTAACTATACAATGGAGAGGTTGCTTCCCTTCCCATGCCATCTCAAAGTACTCACGGGATTACACTGTATAGTTGCTTTGAAAGTTGCCCAGTTATGAATACCGGCCATCCTCACTTTTAAGCTTGAAGAAAACAGCACAAATTCTACCCTTTTTTCACATGGCCACACAGCTCAAATTTCAAGATTTTCTATGGGAGTGGCCCTTTAATCTTATCTCTTGTAAAGAGAGTAAATATATTTTCTCCTGCTACATAAACCTCGTGGATTTTGCCCAACTTGCATTTCCTCTAAGGTAGGCACAATAGCACAAGAAGAAACCTACAAGAAGGAAAACAGAAGGTCAGAGCCAGAGTCTGTTGATGGCTGCTACACAAGGAGAGCACACATAGATCTCCCTCAACACCACTAAGCCTTACACTTCAGGGCTTTTCACTCTCTGAAGGCCCTGGTGGGGACTCTAGCAACTTTGAATTTGTGATTTTATATTCTTTTTCTTAAAGAGAAACTGCAAATTGTGTAAGCCTACAGTCCCACAAAAGCTGGCTCTGTCTGTGAACATGGACATTATCAAAATACATATAAAACTTAAATCCATTTCATAATAGGCAAACTCCTATTTGGTGCTGGGCCAAGCTCCGGAAGAAAGCTGAGGCCAGCCTCAGTCTGAGGCTGGAAGAGACTGGGCTGACTTGGTTTTAGAAATCAAAACAAGTACTTTCAACTGGGAAAACGTTCTATTATATTATGCTCTTCTTCCATTCTTTCACTTTGACCAGCCTCTGCTGAAGAGTCAGTATGAAAAAATGCACATTGAAATAACACAATTACTTTTAAGAACAGATTTTTTTTCTTGCAGACTTCTTGAAAAGTGCTAAAATAACATTTCATAAAGACTAAATTCTAGGTTGATCTACAAAATAGGTTAGTGCTGGCTACATTTTATCATTCTGTTTTGTCTTAGAATCAGAGTATGTGGTAGCCCTTCTTTCTAGGTCTGTCTCAATCTCTGCTCCAATTCAGTTCTGAACTGTGAGCCAAAAAGCCCAAGAAGGACCTTAATCAGATCACACATCAGCTTAGAGTAGTGATTTTAGTGATTTGGACATCTGGCCACTTGGAACTGGATAAAGGCCACCAACTCACTTGACAAAAGCCTCTGAACATCTGTCAGTATGGAAATAGCTCTTCTAGCTGACCCTGAATCAGATTTAAATAGCCAACCTCACAATGAAAGGGCATCTCTTCTCCTTCTATTATCCAGATAAGTTGGTGCCATCCGAAATATCCTACCAATTTTCTACCAGTGATACCAATGATGGTTAATTCATTGTCCCTTTCACCTGTACTTTTGCCTTATTGTAAGACATATACAAAGGTGATGTTAAAAATATTGAGCAATACGTGTGGCTCAGGCACTGAAACAGGGTCCTGGAGAGATTCTGTGCAGAGATCTTGGGAAGAGGGTCCCAGGGAAGGGACGAGAGGGACCCGAGGGATGAAGGAACATGTGGGTTCAAAGAAGCTAATGTTTAACCAAAGGTATGGTGATATTTCAATACTTTAATAAGCGGTATGGTGATACCTATGTCAGCCAACTAAACCAGCCTTGGATAGAGAAAAAAAATTCCATCGATGGTCACTGCCCCAAAGCATACCACAGATAGGTGGGGGAAGGTTTAAGCTATAGTCTGGCTCAAATAGGAAAGTAGGTTGGGGAAAATTTCAGTCTATGAGGCAATGTTGTTAGTTGGTGTGAAAGCAATATTTATTAAACTTTTTTTTTGTATACCTGTATGACATGCTGTGCTGCACTTAGAGCCAGGCAAGAAGTGCCAGGTGGAGCTCAACAGGAAAGTACTTGCCATGTATGAACCAAAGACTTTTAAATTTTTGGCTGCTTTGGCCAAAAGGAGGCGACAGGAAGGATTTGCTGCTACCCTGGGGGATGGGAAAGAACCTGAAGGCATATTCTCCAGAGTGGTTGGTGCAGTTCACTGAGGGGGATTCCAACGCTGTCTGCCCTTTGCAGCTGAGTGTCTTAGGAAAAGGTTTTTTTCCTCCCCATCACAGTAGTTAAAATAGGGGCTAAGAATTATTTATTAGCACTGTGTGTTTGATCAGCAGTTATTAATTTACATTTTAATAACAAGTATAAGAGAAAGGCCCCCTTTTCCCTCACTGAAACAGATCTAGAAACCTTACAGATCGTACAAATAAAGTTTGTGTGGTACTCAGAAAAATAAAAACAAGGGGAGGCGGCAAGAGACCGCAGCGCGCAGCTTGGTGACTGAGGTCCTGCGACCCCAGACGCGCGTGGCAGTGGGACCTGCCCTCTAGAGGACCCTGCAGAGAGAGAGAGAGAGAGACACACACACACACACTTTATTAGTAACATGTGTACCCCAGTCACTTAGGATCCGGTACTCATTGCTGACATAGGAATCCCAAATCCCTACACATCAGCTTACATGCCTAACACCTTTCAGTTCCCAGGAAACACTTTTCCATGTGGCCTACCTTGTGTCCTCGAAACAATAAGCACTTGTATCTAAATGCTAAGAAGAGCTGTGGGTTGTGCCATTGTTAGCTTCAGATATGGACACTGCTTTTGAGTGCAGGGGGATTTAAGTGGCTAAAGCGCTTAGGGAAGAGAAAAGACAAATTAATTAACCTGTCAAATTCTTCCTGTCAGCATGAATGCAGTAGACTCTGAAACTATGAAGTAATGTTTCCCAGTGGTGCTAAGCACCCATTTTCTCACTTCTCTTCCATGATCCTGGTTGAATTCCAATCCTTGGTTCACAAGTTAGTGCTGTATTTGCAGTAGTTGCACATGGTGGCTTAGGAACATTTTACAGTATTAAGTAATTCATATTACTCTCAGATACATATATGTCTTTGTATATAAATATAGGTAGAGATGTATTTGTCTAGACATATATGTGAAAATGTGCTAGTTCTTTACATTGGCAACAAGATGGACATTGAATGCTATAATTGCAAATAGTCTTCATAAAATTCTTAATAAGATTCATTTAAAATTTAAATATTATATTAGAATTTTCAGTATTATTTAAATAAATGGATTAAAGGTTTTTGTATTTCTTATTTATGATCTTATTTTATTTTATTTTATTTTATTTATTTATTTATTTTTTTTTAAAGATTTTGTTTATTTATTTTAACAGAGAGAGAACACAAGCAGGCAGAGAGGCAGGCAGAGGCAGAGAGAGGAGCAGGCTCCCTGCCGAGCAAGGAGCCCGATGCGGGACTCGATCCCAGGACGCTGGGATCATGACCCGAGCCGAAGGCAGCCGCTCAACCAACTGAGCCACCCAGGCGTCCCTCTTATTTTATTTTTTAAGATTATATTTATTTGAGGGAGAGAAAGTGTGAGCAGGAGAGGAGGGAGGGGCAGAGGGAGAAACAGACTCCCTCCTGAGCAGGGAGCCCAATGTGGGACTGGATCTGGGGACTCCAGGATCATGACCTGAGCCAAAGGCAGTTGCTTAACTGAGTCACCCAGGCACCCATAATTATTATTTTAATTCTGCCTTTTTTGTTTAATATATAATTTTAAATATTTTAGAAGAGAAATATATTTTTGAAAAATATTATTAATTTTTTTATATTTGGCTTATATGTTATGAATATTATAGAATTTCTATCCTGAATATAGTTACATTTTATTTTTTAGTCATTTAGGTTATTACTATCAATAGAACACAACTTAGCATTTAGCATCTTTAGTAATTTCACTGAAATAAAAGCAGGAAAAACACATTTTATAGAGTGAATCTTAATTTTTTATGAATTATGTGTATTTTAATTTTATCACTCATCCAAGCTTAGCAAGAGCTGTAAGACTTTTCACATATTTTTCTATTTTGGTAACATGATAAAATATTTGTCAATAGGAAAGATCAAAAGATCATCTTTTATTTCATAGTTTGTTATAACTTTTCAGTATGTAAATATATGGTATTTACATAAATATGTGGTACGTGAGCCTCCACTTGCACTCTTCCCTCAGGCCTTGCAAACTGTAATCGTGACCCCAGTCAGAAAATTTTGGGAACTGTATTAATATATTTTAAAAATCCCTGAACTGTGAAGCAGTTTTGAGGAGTCTATCAATAGAGAGCATTTGGCTTCTACTTCCTTGTATTTTTTCAGTGCTTGAGCAGGGACAGGCCTTTTTTCTGTTTTTTTTCCCCCCCTCCTGGCATATCAGATGCCACCCCAGCCATGGGGGAGCAAGACAGCAAACATCTGAACAGTGTGAGAGCTTCAAGGAACAGTTGCAGCATGAGCCCATAAGGCAGTCAAAGTTTTGGACTTTTTTAAAAAGACAGATTATAATTTGGAGAGTCAATTTGAAGTACACCGTAACCAAGCTGTTTCTAAAGATTAATTTAGTATTTTATGTAATATCACATATGTTTTTGAAATCATAGCAAAGACACCTGGAATCGTAATATTCTTTCAGTGGCAAATGTCATATTACGTTTTTAGGGCATTACGTCAATTTAGTATTTCACGTATTATTAATAATGCTTCATTACATAAAATTATTACTAAACTGGCAATTAAGTGGATGTGAAGGGTCCATATGCTAAACTGCTCATAACATTTCAATTAGGAATTTCACATCAGATGTCTTCTAGTGTACATTAACAACATTGACGAACAATTTCTTTGCCAGAACCACCAAAATGAACTCTGCTTTGTAGTATGTAATATTAGCATAAATTCATTTTGTACATTTTCCTGGATTTAAGGAAATTAGAAATGCAAGCAGCAGATGAAGCAGCTAGTCCTCTCTCCTGGAGTAGTAAAGTATTTGTTAAAAATGTAATTAGCTCTCTGTTGATTGTGTAAAGCCATAGGGGTGTCATTTATGCCTCTTGATTGACTAACAGTTGTTTTCTTGTTCTTTGATTTACATTTTCCCCATAAAGAAACAAGCAAACAAACAATAGTAATTCCATTGTTCGTAGCTATATGTTCTGTGCTCATTTTTGTCCCTGATTCTGTCTTTTGGTTATTTATAAATCTACTTGGTAGAAAGTATTTCTGCTTGGGGCCTCACTTTGAGTACAAAACTCATGGTTGTTTTAAAGGGGCTGGTACTTATCACTCCACATTGAGACTCATTGACCAAGAAAAGCATAGGTGATTTTTTTTTTAAGATTTTTTTTATTTATCTGTCAGAGAGGAAGAGAGAGAAAGAGAGCGCATGAGCAGGGAGAGCAGCAGGCAGAGGGAGAAGCAGGCTCCCTGCTGAGCAAGGAGCCTGATGCAGAACTTGATCCCAGGACCCTGGGATTGACCCGAGGTGAAAGTAGGTGCTTAACTGACTGAGCCATCCAGGCATCCCTGTATAGGTGCTTTTAAATATAACAGCGCAGAAGGTCATTTGGACTCAGCCCCTCCCTTTGTTCTCCTGTAACAGTGGATAGTAGAGTCATCAGTCACAACCTGATTTTAGGGCCTCTTCCAAAAATGGGGAGGTGAATGATTCTAGATATTAACACAGTGGAAAGGGGTTTGCTGTCTGATTTCCTTCACACACCCTACTGGTATATACTCTCATAAAGCAAATATTCCTCAGGTCTCTTCCATCCTCAACCTGTACTGCATAGTAACCTAATGGATAAGGTCAGCTGGCTCTTAGGCCACTCTTCACTTGGATGTATGGCATCTTCTTGATGGTTCCATGATTCAAGGTTGAGACCTCTGGTGCAGTTCATTTGAAAATGATCAGGTTCTAAGCTAAATAAATGTTTTTCCAGGATAACAGCATATTAATTTACAACTAGAGTTTCACTTCCCTTGAAAACCAGACTCTGTGGTTTCCTCTGTAAGAGTATGCCTCACTTAGTTTCTAGGAGCTAGAGAACTTTAAGCAGTAACCAGAAGATTGTATTCATTCAATATTTATTGAGCCTCAGTAAAGTGCTAAACCCTGAAGATGCAACTCTCTGCCCTCAAAAGATTCATAGTTTAGTTAGAGTGGTGCTGTGTTTCCATACTGTATACTCAAGATGCAGTAAATATAGAAGGGGTGTGGGCCATTCTGCTGTGATAAAGGTGGGAGCTGAAAATTGCTCTACCTGGGAAAGGAGTGGTCAAGAAGATCTGAGTTGAGGCAGTGAAGAACAAGTGAGTGTTTACCTAATAAAGAAAGAAAGAGTAACAAAGGCAAAAAGAAATAGCATGACACATTCAGAGACATGTAGATAGGTCAGAATGGCCTGAACCCAGAGAACAGAGGGTAGAGCAACAGGGAATGAGGCTAGGAAGGTGGCTCAGGATGCCCTCATGAAAGTACTGTCTGTGCCTCACTGATGAAGAAGCATTATCCTTAAATGCTAAGGTCTATAAAAGATGCTGTTGGCCCTAATTCTCCACCCTTCTCTGTATCCAAACTCTTTGTTGTGTAACTCTGCAGTTCTTACCAAATGATAAAAAGTGGATTTCTTTACTTTAGACTTTGGGTGTGGCCATGTGACTGGCATTGGCCAATACAATGAGGTGTAGGTTATGGTGTTTTACCTGCTTCAAGATAAGACCCTGTAGGTTTCTACTTCCTTACTTGTATCTCTGCTGTTACCATGAGAAGGACATACCCAGGCAAACAAGGTGAGAGCAATATGGACCAGAGCCAATTCATCCTAGCCTAGACCAGCCTAGGACAGCTAACCCCTCAAATGACCTCTATAATTCATAGGCAAAATACATGCTTATTGTTGCATGCATTTGAAAATTTTTTGTTTGTTATTCGGCATTATTTTCTAACTGATACAGACCCACTAAAGGGGCTTAAGCAGAGGTGTAACATGCACCATTATTTATTTTAGAATATTTGTTCTGTCTGAATGTGATAGATAGGTCAAAGGGGGGCAAAAATGGAAGCAGGGAGATCAGTGAGACTATTATAATAATCTATAGCAAAATACCAGGAGACTGAGCTAGGCCTTTTGGCCATGGGCAGGGAGGTGAGAAAAGGAATTAAGATTTTTTTCTTAAAAGATTTTAAATTATGAAATATTTCAAACACACAGAAAAATTCACATAATAATATAACTAAACTCATGTGACCATCACCCACCTTTAATATAACTCAATATTTTGCTGCTTTTTAAAAAGAAATACAACCTTGTCCCTAATTCCTCCTCCTTTCCTTCTGCAGAGATAATCACTGTCTTGAGGTTGGGTATATTATTTCCATGCATGATTTTTAGCTTTTAGATGCACGTATATGTCCATAAACAATATACACTATTTTATGGATTTAGAATTTTATATCTCATACTATGCATCTTTTTACAACTTACTTATATTATGTTTTTTAGATTTATCTACATTGATATATGAAGGTCTAATACATGGAGGAATTTAGAGATAATGAAAAAGTAAAAGTTAACAATGTGAAATGCAAGAGAAAGGAAAAAATCTCAGATAACCACCATATTTCTGGCTAGGGTGATCATGTGAATTATAGACAAGGACGAGGAATACAGTAAAAGGAGTGGGTTTAAAATGAGGAGGGCTGGAAAATATTGAGCTCAATTTGAGTGGGGGTGGTGTGCTTACTTATGGCGCCATATTGATGGAATATATTCTCTGGGCAGCTGAATTTGAGGATTGCTTGGGAGCATGTTGTGGCCTAGAGATAGAGTCTTGCCATTTTACCATAGTGATAGCAGGTACAACTATGGAAGCTGGCTTCTCACACAAGAAATGCATGCTGAGGTAGCAGAACTTTATGCCAGAACTTAACAGTTGAGGGCAAATGTAAAACAATAAACAGGGCTCTTACATCTTTCTTAGGAATATTCCTTCACACTCTCTTATCAGGTAAATGTTTTTGAGCTGGCATATACATATTCACATTTACATATGTGTAAATGATATACTGGTACTCTGAAACTAATATATGTATTATAAAAGATACTCCAAAATAGAAATTTTAGATGAATTATATATGTAATAAATAGAAGTAAGTGTTCTAATATTTCTCTCCCACTCCTCAATAGATTGTGTTATAAACTCCCTAAAGTGTCCCCCCCCCACTTTTGAAGTCCGTGATTCATATAGATCATCTGACTTCCTCTTTCATATGGGAAAACATGCTTTGCGTTACCATTATTCTAAAAGTAGTATTGATTATCCCTTTTCAAAATATTTAGCACACGGGAAAACACAAAGTTAGAAATATTTAAGAATTTAAAATTACATGTGCCAGGGCACCTGCGTGGCTCAAATGGTTGGGCGTCTGCCTTCAGCTCAGGTCGTGATCTCCGGATCCTGGGATCAATCCCCACATCAGGCTCCCAGCTGGCTCAGTGGGCAGCCCACTTCTCCCTCTCTTTCTGCCTCTCCCCCTGCTTGTGTGCTCTGTCTGTCTCTCTCTCAAATGAGTAAAGTCTTTTTAAAAAATAAAGGGCACCAAAAAATAAAAAAATAAAGGGCACCTGGGTGGCTTAGTGGTTTAAAGCCTCTGCCTTCTGCTCAGGTCATGATCTCAGGGTCCTGGGATCAAGCCCAGCATCGGGCTTTCTGCTCAGGAGGAAGCCTGCTTCCCCCTTTCTCTCTGCCTACTTGTGATCTCTCTCTGTCAAATAAATAAATAAAATCTTTAAATAAATAAATAAGTAAATAAAATAATATAAAATCAAATTATATGTGCCATTTGAAGTGAAAATTAGAGACTTACTTTTTTTTCACTGACCTTCCCCCTCCCCACCCCTGACAGTCTCTAATTCATGGCAACCACTAGTCTGTTCTTAATCTCTATAATTTTGTCATTTTGAAAATGGTATAAAATGGAATCGTTTAGTTTTATGACCTTTTGAGATTAATTTTTTTTCACTCAGCAGAATGCCCTTGAAATCCATCCAAGTTGTTACATGTATCAATAGTTGGTTTCTTTTTATTGCTGAGTAATATTCCATTCCATGGTATAGATGTACTCCAGTTATTTATTCATCTATTGTAGGACATTTTGGTTGTTTCTAGCATTTGGCTATTACAAATAAAGCTGATAATGAACAATAATGTATAGGTTTTTATGTGGATGTAAGTTTTCATTTCTTTGGGATAAATGCCCAGTGTGCCATTATTGAGTCATATGTTATTTAATTTTTTTAGAAATTGCCAGACTTACATTCCCACCAGCAATTTGATAAGTAAAAACTCATTTTTAACTGGATTATCTATCCTAGGGGAGCTGACTTATCTGTAGCAGTATACAGCTTCTTACCTTGCTTTGTCACTTCTTATCAAAAAACACAAAATGAGTATCATTAAGTTTGAGTAAAACAAAATTTTCCTCTTAAGTAATGATTTTTATGAGGGAATGATTTCCTTAGCTGAACCTTTTCTATATTGCCTGTTAGTAAGTCTGATCCTTTCAAATTGAACTAGTATATTTTTTCACTCAAGGAAAGCCACCCTATCTATTTGAAATACAGGTGGTTTTTCTTTAAACTTAACACTAATCAAAGTGCTTAATGTCCCATTTGTCCTATTCTTAATGCTAAGTAGGTACCCTAACTCCAGGCTCTTGATCCCAGTATATTGTCATGAGAATGCTAGTGTTACTTTCTATTTCTTCTTCCAAAAAAATGTAATGCCTAGCATCTTCAAAGATATATAAATAGGCATTATTTTTATTTATTCTTATCAAATTTATTTTTAAACAATTAACTGAAATTCTGGAAATTAAACTTGACATTCTTCAGGAAACAAAGATTTCAAGTGACAGAGATTCATTGCAGTTAAAACAAGGGCCCACAGGGGCACCTGGGTGGCTTAGTCAGTTAAGTGGCTGCCTTTTGCCCAGGTCATGATCCCAGGGTCCTGGGATTGAGCCCCATATTGGGCTCCCTGACTGCTTCTCCCTCTGCCTGCCACTCCCTCTGCTTGTGCCCTCTCTCTCTCTCTCACAAATAAATATAATCTTTCAAAACAAAAACAAACAAACAAAAAAAACAAGAGCTCACGGACATCATTCTCTTAAATTTAATTCAGAGTGAAAAGTTTTAGTGCTTTTTCTTCTTCCCAGGAATGAAATGCATGCAGATTTCTTTTCAGTCCAATTCACACAAAAGGTTAGTCCAATTCACACTTCTCCATCACCTTCAATGGGCTTAACTCATGTTTCTGAGTTGTAAATGAATCAGCTGAGCTAGAGCCAGAAAGGCCTGTACTTCTGAATGGAGAGAAAAACCCTCAGAGCCTAGCCCAATCAGTAAGGACAACATAAGAGCTCATATATCGGAAAGGATGGATGTGGACAGAGAGTTCAGGGAGCTTTTAAAGTTCAGGTTTGCAGGATTCTGGTTGGACTGAGGAATCCTGACCACCCTGACCTCTCTTCCCTCTCTCCTGACCTGTGTCCAGAGAAGATCAGCAGTCCAGAGGTGGAGACCTACAGAAGATCAAGAAGCAGATGATTAGGGTAGATTAGGTTATGGTAACAGATAGACCCAAACATGTAATTGCTCAGCACAAAGGAAATTGACTTCTTGTTCACCTAACAGTGCAATAGGGCTAGAAAATAAAGGTTGAATAAGGTAAAGGGGATATGTGGCTTTGCTCTGTGTAATCACTTGGGATCCAGGCTGATGATAACACTCCTATCTTTAAAACCTGACTTTCAGGTTATTATGAGGGGGAGAGAGAGAGAATGAGAGAGAGAGGGACTGTGTGTGTGTGTGTGTGTAGGTGTATTTCCATCTTAGCCAGAATGGGGGAAAGAACATGGGGGACTATACAGGAGGTTTTTATAGGCCAAGGCAAGAAGTGGTCCACACCACTTGTGCTCATGTTCTACTGGAGAGAGACTAATCATATGTCATCTTTCTTTCCCCCAACTACAAGGAAGTCTGGAAACAAGGACCTGCTATTATGTCCAAAGAAGAGGGGAAGGCTTTTGGTGGCTAGTCAGCCAGCAGTATTGGCACAGAGCCCTTTCCACTCAATTGGTGTCTGGGCTGGCTTCTCATAAAGTGGAAAGGGGACCTGAGGGCCTGAGCACAACAAATCTGTAGCAAAGGTGAGGACTTGTTTGCAGAGGGCAGGTAGAGTTTCCTTTCCATAATGAGCAAGAGAAATGAGTAGTGTTCTAGTAGGCTGGTTTCTGTCTGTGGACAGAATGGCTGCTTTCTGGAAAGAAATTTCCTGTCCCTGGGAAGCTAGGCAACTTTTCGTCCAGAATAGAGTATATCACATGGCAAAAATGAGTTCCAGAGGGACTGTAGAGTGTTTGTTCCCTCTATGTAACCACGGGAGTTGGTGATGGGAAGTCATTTCGGCTGTACAAAGGAGAATGAAACAGTCTGTTTTTAAAGGACCCCAAGCATCTAACTCTCTCGAAGTGTAGGGTGCCCTTGAAGTAAGTTCTTGCTGACAGATCGCAGAAGCCTGGCAGGGGGAGGGCTCTGATTGCTCCAACGTCAGAACAGGAACACTTGCATAGGTGTCCTGCTTTATTACAGACCCACCCCCTGTAAAGGTAAAGAGCTGATGCGGAACCAACATGTGCAAATTCTTTTCCCCTCTGCCCTTGGCCCAAGGGCAACTGCACAAAATGGGATTAATTGGGATTATGGGGGCTTTGGCTGCTTGGCTGCTACTCAAGGATGAATGCTTAATTTATGTCTCAGTGATCTTGACTCCTGCCTGATTAAACTGACTCACTCAGGCCATTGTTTGCCAAGGACTTTTCTTTCAAAGGAGTAGCTACAGGTGGTGCTTTTATGTGACAGACTTTTAGCTTTGATACAGTATGTGGCTTTAATGGTTTGCTGCAGTACCCCCTTTCTCTCAGAAATAAGTAAAAGCACAAATAAATTCAATGAGTTCTCCTCTCATCTTTCAGGGCTTTTCTTGTGATAACAAAATGTCAACAGGTGTGATTGTTCAAGAATACAGAGAATGGATGTGGAATTATTACTGGACAAGAGAAAAGAGCATTGTTTGGAAAAGATCCACCAAGCAGAGATGTTAAGATTCAGAGCGCCTCACCTCCCCTTAGCAACTCACTCCTGTGAATCAAAATGTGCCCCTTGGCAGTCCCCCAGCCTAATCGTGGCCTGGCGTTGGCTGCGATGGGGCCATGCTCCCACTTCCCTCTGCTGTTTCTGCTAGGATGTTTAAGCATTGGCTTTGGTGGTAGATGAGAAACTTGGGCTCAGGCTTGTTCCAGCTGGGCCAAACTCTTGTTATTTGAAGGAATGGGAACGATGGGCAGTTTCTCTTCTACTGGAATTAAATGAAGACTGTCCGCAAACCTGAACTGATTTGATGGCTTTTTAGCCCATTTGACTAGTGAAGTTGGTTTATAAATACATAAAGCAGTTTTCTAACTGATTTGATGTTTTCTTATTGACTTGGCCCTTACGGTCAGTCAAAAGAGCCAAATTGATTTGGGCAAACCCGCACTGCGGCATACTCTCAGGCTTTATCCGGAGACCACATAAGCATCTTCAGAAGAAAATAGCTCTTCGAATGCATTAACTAAGTGAAGTTTTCTGTCCAAAAAGGGTGTGTTACGAGAAACTGTAATCTTGACTTTCGCGTGTACTTAAAATGAGGATTGTGGTTTTGATACACTAAACTAATATGACAGGGACTTGTACGTTAGCCACATGACGTTTAATTTAATTAGTTAATCCTAGAAACTTGTTTTTTAATGTCATACATTGAGTACAAGTTACTACAGAGATTATTAGCATCCTCATTCTGTATTTGTATGGTATTATTTGGATTATATTTGGAAAATGTCAAATGTATTAACGTTATTTCTCCTAGTGTCATATAAAAAAAGCAGCTACAAAAAGCAAGCTACGTTAAGGCAAGAAGTCTACCATATTATACTTCAGAAAATATCCAGTGATGAGTGTTTGGGTTCAAACTCTGCTTTCAACCAGAATTCCGTAAGTTTGAAAAAACTTATGGAAAATGCAATTATGAGCATATTATGATGTTAATTAAAAATTACTTTAAACTTTATAACATATTATCTCCTGAAAATACTTTGATGATAAAATTTAGGATTTAATCAACTGGGGAGTAGTAATAGTAAAATTGATTGAGTAACTCAATCTGAATATGAGAGAGAAACAGAGGTCCTAGGGAAATAGATAAATGAGAGCATATGAGTTTAGAAAGAAAATCAGTCAACTCCATCAAACAACTTAAAAGTTAGAGAGAGGGTAAAGATGTTGCTAGGATTCAGAATTAGCAGAAGTGAGGGATGCCATCTGTCCTGAAATTTGATGAAGCCCTTCAGAGAAGAGTCACCAAGGTAAGAAAAGATTGCTCTGAGCACTATGAAAATATCTCAGGAAGATTGGCTGAGAAATGGCCTCATCACTTGCCTCCCATAGGGCCTTTCCATGGTACATCCTCCCCTGCTGCACAGATCCTTCCAGAAGCTGCACAGTTGGCAGATTTCTCCTACTACTGTGCATGGAGACACAGTAGGATGTTAGATGTCAGGATGTTAGAGCTGTCAGAGACCCACAGAATTTTCCAGTTTCGCCCCATCTTTTGTAGACAAGAAGACTGTCCTAGGAAGAGGAATGAACTTGCCTGGACTCACACAGAAAATTATTCCCTTTGCCCTTACTTGATTGCCCTTACTTGATTCGCTCACCCTGTACACATTCTTTCCAAATTTAGGAAGTAAAATTATGCAGCTCTCTTGCCACCACACAGGAATTTTATTTATCATAATCATTGTAAAATTACATATTACTACTCCTGTCTTTAAGTAGCTTGTCTTGGTTAAGATGATCTTCTAACACTGCATTCCCTGACAGAACCAAACCCCTTAATTATATATATTGCTTGAAATTGTTCTCTAGTTATATCATGAAAAGCTATCTGGTTTTACCATCTACTGAACCAGCTATCTATGGGCAGGGATCAGGTACTTGTATTTCTTTGAATCTCTCACCCATTAGGAACCAATATTAATAAATAAATATGCCATCGATGGTTCTAGGTACCTCCAAACATAACCATTCTCTGTCTAAGAAGTCCCTGCACCCCTATTTGTTAAAAGTCAGGGGTTGTAGCAGAAAGCCTTGTAAAGTATTTTTTAAGAGGATTTGATAGATTGTCAGAAGCCCCTTCTACAAAATTTGGTTTTGAGCTCACAATAAAGCTGTGAATTTGCCTTACAGTGTCAGTAAAAGAGATATATCCTTAGAAGATAATAAAAGGTAATAAAAGTTCTGGTTTAATTAATATTCCATTGCAAAATACTTTGCATAAAAGTAAATTTTGAAGAAATTAATAGATTTTCTTAGGTGAGATCTTTTTGTTTATTTTTGGCTTTATTTTATGAAATTGTACTAAAAACTTGAATCAAATTTCAGACTTTGTATTCATGTCTGGCTGAATTGTAGTCCTTTCTGGGCTTCACATCTCAGCAAAGCACCCCTCTGCAGTACATCTGACAGCAACCCTGCCTGTCTCCTCATTTTAGAAGTTAAGTATTTGCTAAATGAAATCATGAAAATACCCACTTCTGGCCCAAACTCTTATGGCCAGAGCAGGGAGTGAAGTGCTGGGTCACGTAAAATTTTATTAAGGTCCTCAAGAACCACATTAGGAATATGTGAGGAGACATGTGTGCATTGTTTTTAGACCTACTAGGAACATAATATATCAGGTGGGGAGAGTTGGGAGAATCTTATCTCCAATCTGACCTCATACCTATTCTAAATATCAACCTCTTTGGTCATTTAATTGATTATGTAATTTCAGTTTTCTCCATGTGTTACCGTAAGTAATTTCTCAGATGTCATTCCTCAACTATAGCCCAGATCCATTACAGAGGCAGTGTTGGAATTAATCAAGATGAGCCCATGTTCTGGAGGCAAGTTCACGCTATGACCTTGGACAATGTGTGGCAATATTACTACCATCCTCATGAATTATCATGAGGATAAAACTAACCAGTATATCAAAGCATTTAGAACAATGCCTGGCATAGGAAGCCCTCAACAAATTTTAGAGAAAATAAACATCATTATTTTGATAGTTGAGAAATGTTGTATGAATGGCTGGATATGTTGATTCCAGTCATCAGAAGCAAGGCAGCCTAAAAAATAAGATTAGATTTCCCTTATGTTAGTACTTAGACATTAATTTTGCAAGCTGAAAAACAGAATGGACCTTGAACATTGACCTAATATGCCGAGAAATAAAAGCACTAGTCAAAATGGCAGAAACAGCATAAACCATAGATAATATCTTTGTGTAATTTTTAAAAAATTGGTTATAACAAAATTGCTTCTTTTCGTTGCACCTATATGTAACTATAGTGATTTCATGTAAACTATATCAACTTTAATGTCTTTTTAGTATTGGCAAAATATGTAACAATCTTCAACATGAATGTGATTTCTGAGTTTGTGTCTTAACTCAGCATGAAAAAAAAGCAATTCTTTTTTTTCTTCCAAATCATCACTTAAATTATAGTTTGTTAAATAACATATAGTGTAGTATTGGTTTCAGGAGTAGAATTTAGTGATTCATCACTTACATAGAATACCCACTGCTCATCACAAGTGCCATCACCCTTTTAGCCCATCCCTCACCCACCCCCCTTAATCAACCCTCAGATTGTTCTCTATAGTTTTAAGAGTCTCGTATGGTTTGCCTCCTCCTCTCTCCTCTTTTTTCCTTTCCCACACATTCATCTGTTTTGTTTCCTAAATTCTGCATATGAGTGAAATCATATGGCATAATTCTTTTTTAATTTTTAATTTTATTTTTTTGCCTACTCTTAACAAGACACTTGACTGTAGACAAGTAGAGAATATTCTGACTGGTTATGCAACTCAAAAATCTAATGAGTTGATGGAGACAGAGTTTGAGTCTTCACATTTTGAGGTTCTATTGACTTTTCCTCAGCTTTGTCCTTTATCCTCATCTATATTTTAGTTTGTAACAAGCCCTCAGAAGGCAGGCCACTCATTAGCAACAACACAGTAGATAATTACATTCAGTTGTTACTTGTCTGTGCCACCATTGTCTAGCTTATACTATGCACTATGCCAAGTGCTGTATAGAGCAAATGAAAGATAAGGCCTCAGTGCAGGAAAAGGTTATATTATAAAGAGAGCATTTTGAAATGGCCTTATGATCAGGCAAAAGCACTATGCCAGGTGTAGTTGAACAAGGAAAAAAGCTGCTCTAACAACAAGCACAGGCCCATCTGGGAGGGATGCAGGAGAGAGGTCAGGAGGGGAGCAGAGAGAGCACACACTGCAAAAGTGACTCCTTGTCAATACTTAGAAAGATACTATGTTGAATAATGGGTTTTTAGGCTATGATGAATGTTAGAACAGGCAGTGTGAAGTTGGGCAGTTGAACTTCCTGAGAAGGAAGTCAAGGGGTGGCTCCTGCTTTTAAAATTCAAATCCCAGCCCTCCTGACCAGCAGTTTCAGATAGGGCCTCCAAGGTCACCACCATGTGAAAGTTAGAAAATGCTCATACCTTTGGACAGCAGAGTTAAAGACTGAAAGAGGTGGGATCTCTTCCTGGCCTACTGGTAAGTTTGGAAAAGTTGAGAGAGATGTCTAAGATAATACGTGTAATAACCAGTGATAGTTGGTGATTTTTGTGTGTGTGTTTTTTAAATAATCTTCTAAAAACAATGAGCCAGTATGCTAATCACAATAAAAAAGACATTTCATGCAGAAAAGACTAACTGAAGGTGTGAGTAGGAGACCGAAGAATCATTGCTAGCTGATTGTTTTATAAAGTAAGCTGGTGCTTCAATGAAGTGTAATATTTATTCTCAGAAATCAGGAGCTTCTTTGTTCATATGTCTTACATTTTAAGAAAGGCTTTGATCCTATAGCAGAGGCAGCAGCATTAAGTGGCATGAATTAGCCTGTGACATTCCCCACCTCTGGGGTCAAAGAGCCTAACATTGTAGATGAATTTCAGAGGGGGCTAGATAATTCTGTGGCAAATATTAACGTTTGCTGTCATGCATGTTAAAAAACTGGTAATCAAATCTCATGCCTCAGAGAGTGAACGAATCGTGCCAGGAGCTAGCCTTCCTCCCCACTCCCTCTCCCCCCTATGCTTACAAGAAACACGACCAATTTGGTGGGGAGAGAAAACACTTTTGTCTTAGGATACCTCATTGAGATCACACAGTCCTCTGTGGCTCAAGACCTCAGTGGGGAGTGGGAGGCAAAGTGATGGGAGTCAGGTTTCTCAGCTCTTAGATAGTGGCTGCCACCCCAGAAGTTTCTCTGGACTGACAGAACCTTGAGATCTGCAAGGAAAGACAAGATCTGACAACTGGCCTCCTGAGTTGGGGCAAGTCTTAGGCTTCAGCTGGGAGAGACAGCCCTCTGAATAGTCAGAGCCCCCATCCTCACTGTCATCTAGAGTTCAGCTTCACTGCCAGTTCAGGACTGGCCCTCTCCATTTTCTGTTTTCTCACTCTCTTCCCCCTTCTGCCTTTTTTCTTTTAAAAAAAGAGGTCTTCAGAGGTCTGGGCCCTTCAGAGGTCTGGGCCCAACCCTGGGTCTCCTCTTAGCATTTCATACTCTCTCTCCTTAGGTGATCCCACAGCATGCTGCTTTAATACCTAAAGACTCCTAAATATGTATTTAAGCTCCGAACCCATACATCCAATGACTTTTTTTTCTTAGATGCCTCAGGGGCATCTGGCAAAATGGCCAGACCTGACTTCTTCCTATCTCCATTGCCTATCTCCTGCCTTTCCAGATTTTAGAAATCAACCCAGACTCCCAGAAACGTACGAGTCATCTTTCTCTCCATCATGGTGTATGTCAGATTCATCACCATGTCCCATCAATTCTGTCCTAAGTTCATGTCTCTCCATTTCACTTCCCCGTGGAGTGCATGCCACCCTTACCTTCACCTGGACCACTGCAATGCTTCCCAGCTGGTTTCCTCACTTCTTCTTTTGCCCCTTTTGATTGAATCCATTCCTAAAAGGAACACAGTGTTCTGTTTAAAAGTAGAGGCATCCTTTAGAACTAAGTTCCTGTCATAAGATTTTGCTGCTTATACTTTTTCAGTTGCAGTTGGCTCTGCCTGTAAGAATTTGGTCCTGGCCCATCATCCATCTTCCTTATGAGTCTTCCTAGTTCCCTCTGCTGAAGCCCCTTAACCTCATTTCCCTTCCAAGTTCTTCCCTGTCTCTGGCTTCCAAAACGCTGATCTCTCTGCCCAGAATTCTCTTTTACTCATTTTTTGCCTAACTGATTTTTATCACTTTTTCTCAGGTCTCAGTATAATTATTACCTCTTCACAGAGGCTTTCAGAGGCTTTCTTTCTTCGACCTCCTTATCTAAATTGCCCCCAATTATGCTCTTTCTTAGGTACTTGTTCTTTTCCTTCATTTATTATAATTTGTAATTATAAATATTTTGTGTATTTGTGTATTTATTTGACAGAGAGGAGAGATCACAAGCAGGCAGAGAGGCAGGCAGAAAGAGAGGGGGAAGCAGGCTCCCTGCTGAGCAGAGAGCCCGATGCGGAGCTCGATCCCAGGACCCTGAGATCATGACCTGAGCCGAAGGCAGAGGCCTTAACCCACTGAGCCACCAGGTGCCCCAATATTTTGTGTATTTAATTGTTGACGGTCTTATCTCCCCATAAGTTCCATGAGGTCAAGGGTTATGCCTGTTCATCATTATAACCTGGATTGTAGGTCCGTGCCTACCACCTACTAGGTGCTCAGTCTGTATCTGTTAAGGAATACAAACTAGTCAATCCAAACTCTATAAAGAACTTATCAGACTCAACATCCAAAAAACAAAAAATCCAGTCAAGAAATGGGCAGAAATGAAGACAATTCTGCAAGGAAGACATACAAATGGCCAAAAGACACATGAAAAAAATGCTCACAGTCACTCAGCGTCAGGGAAATACAAATCAAAACCACAATGAGAAACCACCTCACACCAATCAGAATGGCTAAAATTAACAAGTCATGAAACAACAAATGTTGGCAAGGATGTGGAGAGAGAGGAACCCTCTTAAACTCTTGGTGGGAATGCAAACTGATGCAGCCAGTCTGGAAGACAGTATGGAGGTTCCTCAAATAGTTGAAAATAGAGTTACCCTATGACCCAACAATTGCACTAGTAGGTAGTTATCCAAAGGATACAAACATAGTGATCCAAAGGGGCACCTACCCCCTAGTATTTATAGCAGCAGTGTCCACAACAACCAAACTATGGGAAGAGCTCAGATGTCCATTGATAGATGAAAAGATAAAGAAGATGTAGGGTGTGTGTGTGTGTGTGTGTGTGTGTGTGTGTGTGTGTGTGTAGTGGACTATTACTCAGCCATCAAAAAGAATGAAGTCTTGCCCTTTGTAATGACATGGAGGGAACTAGAGGGTATTATGTAAAGGGAAATAAGTCATTCAGAGAAAGACAAATAAATGATTTCACTCATATGTGGAATTTAAGAAGCAAAACAGATGAATATAGGGGAAGGGAAGGAAAAATAAAATGAAAACAAAGAGGGAGAAAAACCATAAGAAACTCTTAACTCTAGGGAATAAACTGAGGGTTGATGGAGGGGAGATGTGTGGAGAGGATGGGGTAACTGGGTGATGGGCATTAAGAAGGCACTTGATGGGATGAGTAGTATCATATGTAACTGATGAATCACTAAATTCTAATTCTGAAACTAATAATATACCATCTATGTTAATTAAATTTTTAAAAAGAATGCAAACTGGTCAGGTCATGACTGTTGAGTGCCACACAAAAGGGGGGGTTGTCACCATCAAGAGCAGTACTTAATCATCGCAGCATTTTAGGTAGTGTTATTATTTTCCTAACGTACCCTAAAATAAGTGTTTGTGCCCTTTGTAGTTTTCAATCTTGGATGACTAAGTTCCTGAAAACCAGGGTCTTCTCTTAATTATTAAATGTGCTTCTGTGTTTTAGTTAGCTAGGTGGATTTGCAAAAACTTGAAAATCAGCTAGTGGATAAGCACTCATTGAGTACTGACTACTGAGAGAGACGCCACATGAGCACAAGGCTCACAGAGCATGGCTAGCCCAGGCAGAAAGGAAAGACAAAGTCACATAGAACAACATATACAAGATAACACATGTCAGCCCCAACTCTCATGACACCCATTCTGTACAACTATCCACTGTGCAGTCATTGCTCTTCATGAGGGCTGGTAAGGTGGTGTGCTAGGAAGAGCTGGGCGCCAAGTGAGTGCTCCAGTCCTGTATTGGTGACACTTTGGGCAAGCCACTCTATCACTCTGGGCCTCAGCTTTCTCATTTGTAAAGTGAGGCTATTGATACCTCCACTTTCTGCTTCACAGAAAAAGGAGAGGAATCACTTTATTAAACTTCTTCTTGATGTTAAGTCCTGTATTAGACATGTTACCATACAGTTCTTCTTGCAGCCTTTCAAGAGTCATGAAGCTCTTTTTTCACAAATGGGATGGGGGTTCCAAGAGGTGATAAGTAATGTGTCCAAGCTCATAGCTACTAAGATACAAAGCCACTATTAGAATTCTTGTCTGACAGCAAGTTTTATGCTCTTTCTACTCCTGTCCAAGGTAAATGTAAGGCTTTATACCTGGAAGGTGCTATACCAGTATAAGGTATCATTACTATTTTATAAAAATTCACAGATCAGTCACAGATGAACAACTATCTTTATACTTGGTACATTGTGCCAGAAACATTGGGTGTTATCAAGGAATGTTTTACCAAAAAAGTAAAACTGGATGTGATCTTTTCACTCTTTCTCAAAGACTTCTGTCGTTAGATTTCTTTGACTAATATGTTTTTCCATATACTCAAGCAGCGATTCTATATATTTTAAATGTAATTTACACACCACCTTTTTTTAGGGATGCAATTGTGATATAAAATGAGAAACACCTGTATGTGAGGCCCGTTTTTGAGTGAGCAGTGAGCTGCTGTCATAGCAGTTAAAACTAAAATCCCTTTGTCAAAGTGGTTTAACAAAGTACATTTTGTCACGAGGAGTCCTTGACACATTTATCAAGCTTGTGTGGACTGTCTCAAACTCTAAGAATTGGCTGACTCTAGCTAGCTCCCCTATTGTGGGCACAAATAAGTCCATTTCTAAAATACAATGTAGAATCTTCCCTGAGCTGTATGCTCTAGTTGGAGATGACCCCAACGACCTGCTCCCAAGTGCAAGGGCTTTAGATCTAGCAAAAGTAATAAATTTGTTCTGGTACGGAATCAGAGAGGTGACCGTCTATACCAAACCCTCACTTACACAGAAGGATGTGGAGGGCCATTGGGGTTAAGAGCATGGACAAAGTCATAGAGCTTATCAAGTGGCAGAGCGAGTACTAGGATGAAGGACCTGTGATTCAGCCCAGTGCTCCTTATTGTACTGTTGTAGACATGACTGAAGTTCACTAGAATTTCTGATTCTCTTCCTTCAGGCATACGGGGAGATTGGCCTGAACCTAAGTATGGCAGTGTGACTTGTTTGGCCATCAAAATATTAATGAATTTTTGTCACTTCTAGTCGATAGCATTTAAGAGCCACATTGTAACTTTACATGCTCTCTGTCCTTGCTGTAGTGAATCCTGAAGCACTGTGTTGAGACACTGACTTATTAAAATGATAGAGCTCTGTCAGTTCGAGTCTCCAGTGACAATGGGATACAGAGCCTCTGAGATAGTCTCCTTCAGATATGCAGTATGAGCGAAAATTTAGCATAGCATGACTAATCTATTCTGACTATTATAGGTGTACCAGGACAGGATGGACCAAGGTCAGCATAGTGTTTGTGATCATGGCAAAGCTACATCTCTCATTAAAGAACAAACTAGGACCTCTTTTTTGTTCACTGAGGATAGTAGCAGAGTGGACTTAAGGTCAGAGAGATCTGGGATCCCATCACAGCTATATCAAGGCTGGTGGTGTGGCTCTGGGCATATCATTGAATCCTCCCAAGCTTCAGAGTCTTTATCTGTAAAGTAGAGATGACAGTTTCAGCCTTTTTGGATTGTTGTGGATATCACTTGTCTGAGGTAGATCATAGTACAGCTCAAAAATGTTGGGAAAAAGAATGTTTCTTGGTTGATTCCATGTGTAGAACCTGTCCATGGACAAAAACAAAGAAAAACCCTGAAACTACTGTCCAGTCTTTTCTCAACCCCTTGGGCATCTTTAAAGGAATTGTATTACATAGAATCTCATGGGGCCTGAAGGCCTAAACAGGTTTCTTTAAAATCCAGGAATTCTCAATAGATTAAAGAAGGTATTAGAGTAAGTAGACTTTCTCTGCTTTCTCAACTCCTACTGGATACACACAACTATTAAAATAAAAGTAAGGTGATGAAAAGGAGGAGAGTGGCAATGATTAAACAGAACTGGCACATTAAAATATGTTTCCTGGTTAGGAAAATGGAAATAACTGGAAGATTCTCTGTATGAACCAGGCTCTTAAAAAGTGTTTCACTTGAAATCTAATTAGCAAGGTTTGGGAGTAGACTTCTTTTTTCCAAAACATGGTTATTGATGAACTGAACTTATAAAACTGAACTATCTAGTAAGAATTTCTTGATTTAGGGAGAGTCTGTATCTAGCTTTTTGTTTATGGTGAACCCTTGAAATAGAGTCATTATTTATGGAAATTATTCCCATCATGTTTCGGAAAGCCTATTAACCTCATTAAAAATACAGAAGTAAGTTTTCCTGTAGTATCTGAGTGCTCATTCATGCCAAGCTTTAGAATTGGTATTTTCTTCCTTTCATGAGGTTCTTAGCCATATAAATTCATTTCTTACCAACTATATAGTTATATAATTAAAGCTAATCTGGGCCACTTAAACATGTTATTTAATTTAATGGCTTTGAAGTAGAATTTTTGAGGTCAAAAGAAATTTGAGCACCTAGATTCTAGTTGAAGTCTTGGTGGAATACGTATATAAATATACATATCTCACCTTGCTTAAGAAAAAAAAACTAGGTTTGTGGGAGAGATCAGGATTCTGAGAATTTACCTCAGTTCCACATTAATTTAAACAGAGGGAAATGCCTCTTACAAAGTCTAATCTTTTTAAAAAGATTTTACTTTTAAGTAATCTCTGCATCGAATGTGGGGCTTGAACTTACAACACCAAGTTCGATGCTCTACCACTGAGCCAGCCAGGCAGCCCTCACAAATTCCAATCTTAACCTAATTAGATGGCTGGATGGATTCATGGGGGAAAATTGTTTAATTAATTTTTAAAAGTCACGTAGGGTTTTCTAAAGAAAACGGCTCCCCTAATTATTGTCTGGCTGTCTCCCACTCCCCTTCCCTTCTTCTAACTTTATATACTAAATAACAGGTAACATGAGGGCAGTTTTCAAGAAAAAAATCATTTCGATAACCTCAGGATTCAAGATGTAAATTCCTGCACTGTTAATTTAACTGCTTGGTTCCTTGTTCTCTTTGTTTACTGCTTCAGTAAAGATTTGACAGAATTAGATGGCCAGTGTTTCAGGAACATCTTGAGAAATAGGAGAGAAGTCTTTTTCTCATGAACACTTAAAGTTTTCATTTTGGGCCTTCAGTACTAGACACTGTATCAATTATATAAGAGAAAATTTTTAATTCACACTAGGAATCATTTAAATGTTCTCCTAACTTGGAAAGCCAGTGGCTTTTAAACATGTTATAACACTTGAAGGCAGAGGCAAAAATCTGGCTAGGAGAAGTCTTGGGCCTTTTCAACCCAATTTAGACCTAATTATTGGTAGGAGCCTCCTGGCATGTTCCCAGCACATCACACAGCAACACCATTGAACAGAACATCTTTACTGTTCTGTGTTGCCAGAGAGAAGAGCACACATCAACACTGCAGAGGTCCCAACCAAGCAAGACGTGTGGGTGCCAAGAGACTAAGGCAAAGGGGCTTGTGGATATAACAGAAGGCACTGTGTTGGTCCTGCTCCCAGGCAGAGCATAAAGCATGGATCAGAGACATGATTGCTTTGGAGAACAGCTACAAGGAATGCTGTTATGAAACACTGGGCAAATCCATGGGATGTGGCTGTGACAACATCAATATGTGTATTAAAGGGATGCCTGGGTGGCTCAGTTGGTTGAGCAGCTGCCTTCAGCTCAGGTCATGATCCCAGGGTCCTGGGATCGAGTCCTTCATCGGGCTTCTTGCTCAGCGGGGAGCCTGCTTCTCCCTCTGCCTCTGCCTGTCTCTCTGCCTGCTTGTGTGCTCTCTCTCTCTCTCTCTCTCTCTCTCCCTGATGAATAAATAAATAAAATTAAAAAAAGATGTGTATTAAAATGTAATTTTTATGAACAAGAGACAATTTTGGTGCCTTCACAAGAGGACCTGATCCAAAACCCAAGCTATCCCATTATCCCACACAGTGTCCTGCAAATCTTAGTCAAATAAAGTTAAGCTGCCTTATTTGCCATCATAGAAACAAATCCAAGACTGGCCAAAATGTTATTTCCCCCATGCCCCTCTAAAATACCAACAAAACCAAGTTGATTGTCTTTGTTTGAATGGTTTAGAAATATTTTCACTTTCAGATACTGTCCACTAAGTCCTTTTATAGAGCAGATTAAGTTGGACTTGGTTGATCAAGCAAAATTGCTGATCCACCTTTAGCACTCAATTAGCCAGGGGTTATAGCTCCAAGAATACACAAACATATGGATCAGACATGGGGACTTAAACCTGAATTGGGAGTCCAAAAGGATTTAAAGCCAACTGTATCTTTCCCCCAAATGTCTAAAGAAGGGCACATAGCCCAAAGGGGAAAGTCCCTAGAAGTATCACTTATTTGGCCAGGCCCTCCTTGTGAGGTTGTGACTCAGTGTTCTGGAGGAAGAGGAAAAAAGACATGATGCTTTTTACTAAAGAAAACACCTAGAATCATGGCGGGGAGTGCTTTCAGAGTGTGTAGTTCGGTTTCCTGACATGGATCTTCCTTAATTAAGATGGATTTGGCTGATCAAGCATATTGCTGAATATCCTCCTTCCCCCATGACAAAACAGTGGTGATAACTCTTGAATTTGTGTAGGACTTGAATTATTTATTTTATTAAGTCCTTTCTAGTAATCACGTCTATCCCAGGCCAAGCATATGGTTTACAAAGAGAAGGAAGTGCATCCTCAAGCCTGGGGGTCTTAGCAAGGTTTTCAGACTTCCGAGCTTGTGCTCCTTTTCGAATCTACTTGAGCCTCTCAATTATTAATCAAGCAATGTCTTCATTAAACTGTTCTAACCCAGAAGGTCCTGTGACAGAAACATTTCTCCAAGCTTTACGATTTCCCTTATTGACTAATACCTTTGCCAACTTTTCACCGTGATTTTCTGTATTTCAACATGAAGAGCTTGTACAAACCTCTTGTCTAGAATAAGTGAGTGGCAGTGTTGGTGGTTTTTTAGCTTATGTTGGATACAAATATATTGACCACTGGAGTGACCGTCCAGTCATTGGACTGTTGAATACAGCAATCCCCTTGCCAATGGATGCACATTAATGTTGACAGTGGAATGTTGCTTGTGATAGAAGATATCTGGGATTGGAAGGTAGTTGTTTGCTGACCTGTATGATGGAGAAGCACACTTTCATATGTAGACTAATGCTGCAATAATTTGAGGGTTTTCCCCTAGTTCACAATTACTCTTACCTTATTCAACCATCTACCACTGGGCTTGAAAGCTGTATTTGGTGTTCTCCCCTCATCTCAATGTGTATACTTTTTGGAAGAAAAGATTGAAGTAGAAAGCAGTGATAGATTCTCCCATCACATGGGTCTCTCCCACCACCATGTGCCCCGCATGGCCCGTGAGAGGAGAAGGAGAGAAAACACAGGTGAGTCCTACTTTGGACTCACACTCAAGTCCAACTTGGTACTTGATGGGCAAGCACCTTGTGTTCCCTAAGGCAGACAGGTTAGAATCAGCATCATTGTTACCCTCTAGGAATGGGTGAATGCTGATCTTGGGCCCATCGGAGCTAAAACCATTGCTTTGGGCTTCCTGTGCTTATTTCCTCACTGCTGCCACCAGCAGCAAGCCCCTTCTCTCTGCAGTTTGTCATCATCCTGTTACTATAAAAATCACATCTCAGTTTGGGCTGCAGGGCTCAGATAATGCACAAGCACCATGTTAAATGTTATGATGTGAGACATCATTTATTTCTTCAACAATTCATTCCAGAGCTGGGGCTGTGGCTTCGCAGAATTCTTTTTCTGCCTCCTTCTCCCTGGCTCTTTTCTTCTTCCAAATCCTTTTCTCTTGCTCTCTTTCTCCTATTGACCACTTGTTAAATCTTTTTGTTTGTTTCCCCCCTTTCTCCTGGGACCCTCCGACAGGCAGGCTTGCCAGATTCATTTTCTGATCAAAGCTGTTTGATTTGGTCAATTTTGCCACATTGGAGACGTTCTCTATTACAGAGATAAATAGCTTTGGGCTAACTGTCAACGAAAACTTGTAAGCTAATAAATTATTCCAATTTCTTCCCGCGGATTTCTCTGGAGACAGCCCTAGGAAATACACTTTTTGATTAGTAAATTTCTCTGTGTGTGTGTCTGGACATTCAAATGTGTCGGCTTTGATTAGCACCATTGCTTTTCAAGTCGACGTTGGCTGAGGGGCTGTCAGTTGCAGGCAGCCCTGATGCATAATGCATCAACTGGGCCCAGAAACAGGAGGCTCTTCCAAGGCTGGAAAGGTGGGAAAATTGCCCTAACAACCCCGCTGGCTTACTCTGCACCAAAGGGAGCTCAACTTGAAAGTCTTGATGAGACTTGCTTCGACTGCAGCGGAAGCCACCCACGCCGGGTGGAGAGGGTTGAAGAGACCAGGGCCACGGGCTGCCAAGAGCCAAGGCCGCTGCTCCATCTGCTCCAGCCACCACCTCCTCCTCCCACAATTTCACCCCTGCATCCTCACCCATGCCCTCTACTCCATCATCCTGGAGTCCCTGGGCAAAGGCCAGCCCCTTCTGGGCAGGCCCAGATTTCCCTGTGCCTCCCCTTGGATTCCGGTTCGCCGTTTGTCTAGTTAAGGGCCCTTGGGTTGTTATAGAAACAATATTTTGGCTATAACAAATCAATCGGTGCGTGTGAACACAAACATACAGATCATTTATCAACTGCAAAATACCCTAAATTATGACCTTTCTAAAACCTATCAGAAGGACGAGCGAATGCATAACGTAAATTAAACTTTGAAGGGTCAGTGGTTTTTACTTTCACTATTCATCTTTCTTTCACCTTATAGGTTTAAGAACAAGAGGGCTGTGTAATTACATTTCAATGGGGTGCAGCGGTTCATTATTCCCGGCTATACCAATCTGCTGCAACATTTCCAATGCAGTCAGGTACATTTTAGCAGATATTAGTTGGTATAAGACCATACTTGCTCTTTGGGACTGATAACATCTTTTAATGCATAACAGTGCTATCATCTCAATTTAGAAAAGGCTAAAAGGGTGAGGGTTTTTTCTCAGATCAATACAGTTGTTCATATTTTATAAAGGTGGTAAAGCCTGTCTGATAATTCTTCCCAGATATTACTTGCCCTTTGCCTCCCAGTTGCTCCCTTTCTCTGATTACCATTTCCCCATCTCTACCACCCTGTGTGGTAGTGGACAGTGTTTTGTTCTGGAGCCCACTGCTCTGATGGAAATGGGTAGCTTTCAACAGAAAACACTTTTGCTGCCAATTATCTGGCTCTGGCAGGAGGCAGTGCCATGCTGCTGAGTGCACAGACTTTGAAGTTGCAGCTCAGCCATGAAAGGTCTGGTAGTAAAACCATTGTGTTCTTTCTACCTGTGGAGCCAGAAGGTACCTTCAGAAACTATTGGTGTACTCTGCTCCAGAATGTGCGGGCATGGTGGGGGCAAGAGAGTCAGGTTCAGGCTAACTCGTACCCTAAAGAAATCTGTAGGGTAGAATCCACCTTAAAAGTCTTCAAGCAAAAAATCCCGCCCAGAGCAATAGGTCAAGTTGAGTGCCATTTAAATTGAATATCCATATATATAAATAGACAAATACTCAATTAAATTTGTAAGAATGTATGTAATATATACATATATGTCTACATGTATATGAATATGTATATACAAAAATCTACAGAGAAGGGGCTGGGAAGATGTGTATAATGTGTATCATGTGGCAGGGTAGTTATGTCTTGGGAGGGGAGTGAAGGAGGATGATCACTTTCATATTCCACAAGATTGTACTCATAGTTTACAAGGTGATAAGAAAAAAAAAGAAAGGAAAGAGGGAAAAGAAAGAGGGAAGGAAGGAAGGGAAGAGGAAGGAAGAAAAAGAAAGAAAGAAAAAGGGGGGATGGAAGAAAGAAGGGAGGGAAAGAGAGGCAAAGGGAGAAAGTCTTCTTGATTTCTTTCTTTTTATTTTTTTTCTAATTGTAAAATACCATCTTAACCATTTTTAAGTATGGTGTTAAGTATATTCACACTGTTGCATAACCAACCACCAGAACTTTCTCATCTTGAAAACTGAAACTCTGTACTCATTAAACAGCTCCCCAGTGCTTCTTCCTCCCAGCACCTGGCAACCACCCGTCCGTTCTCTTTCTGTGGGTGACTACTCTAGATCACACACCACACACCACCTTATGTAAGTGGCATCGTAAAGTGTTTGTCTTTTTGTGACTGGCTCATTTCACTTAGCATAGTGTCCTCAAGGTCCATCCATGTTATAGCATGTGTCATAATTTTCTTCCTTTTTAAGGCTAAATAATATTTTATTGTATGTATATACCACATTTTGCTTAGCCTTTAATTTGCTGGTGAATACCTGGGTCACTTCTATCTTGGCTATTGTGAATAACACCACTATAGACAGGGGCGTATATCCCATATTTTCATGAATATCCCTCCAAGACTCTGCTTTCAGTTCTTTGCATATACCCAGAAGTGGGGTTGCTGGATCATATACTAATTCGATTTTTAATTTTTTGAGGAAAGGGCTCTTTCTTAAAATTAAAAAAAAAAAAAATACAACCTTTACTACTGTTGTAGACTCACATACAGTTTAGGACCTAGCTCGTTAGTTGTATTTCCACACGTAACATAGCCAGTGTGGTGAGAGCCACGCCTTATCCTTGTTTGATTAGGAGAGCACCCCAGGACTATGAGAAATTATCCACTGGAGCAGCTCCTAAAAGCTCTGCTTTCTGTTAAAATAATACTTCGGAGTGGGTTAATTGTTTGGGCTCCCTTGATTCCTGTAAGGCAGGTCAGTAAAGAGAACTTAGAGAACTCTGTCAGAAGTTCGTGAGTATAGACCTTGGATTGATCCAGGGCACAGACCACTAGATCACACTACCTCTACCCCATGTGAGGTAGTGACCATAACTGGCTATTATCCAAATGACTGATGTTTGCCAAATTTTGTCCCCAACTTTCAACCCTATAGAACTGTGCAAGTAGATAGAGGTAAGAGGGCCCTTTCTAGTGTTGACGTGAGTTTTTTTATTTTCAGTAATATGTCAGACCTGCATCTTCCTGCTGAGAGAGGCTGTTTTCTAAAGTAGCGTCTGTGCTTGGCATGACCCCAGGAGGGCCTTGGGCTTGCTCCTGTGTTCATTTTCACAAGAAGCTGTTTAAGAAAGATTGTAAAGGGACGCCTGGGTGGCTCAGTTGGTTGGGCAGCTGCCTTCGGCTCGGGTCATGATCCCGGCGTCCTGGGATTGGGTCCCGCGTCGGGCTTCTTGCTTGGCAGGGAGCTTGCTTCTCTCTCTGCCTCTGCCTGCCTCTCTGCCTCCTTGTGTTCTCTCTCTGTTAATGAATAAGTAAAATCTTTTAAAAAAAAAAAGAAAGATTGTAAAATATATTGAAAACTAGCATTGTTTGGGAACTGCAAGTCTGTGTTTCCCAGCTCAATTCTACGTGTGCTCTCACACAACTTACAGTTAATTTATGCCCAACTCTTTAGTAGTGTTCCTGTCCCTGACAAGTGTGTAAAATTTCTTACTTTCCGTGTGGTGTTCTCTTCACACTTCTAAATGCACAGTCATTGGACAACCTGCATTAGAATTGTTCGGGGCAGGGGCCCCTGGATGGCTCAGTGGGTTAAAGCCTCTGCCTTCGGCTCAGGTCATGATCTCAGGGTCCTGGGATTGAACAGCACATCGGGCTCTCTGCTCAGCAGGGAGCCTGCTTCCCCCTCACTCTCTGCCTGCCTCTCTGCCTACTTGTGATCTCTCTCTCTCTCTGTGTCAAATAAATAAATAAAATCTTTAAATTTTTTTTTAAAGATTTTATTTATTTATTTATTAGGAAAGAGAGAGAGTGAGAGAGAGCAGGTCAGAGAGAGAAGCGACTCCCCATGGAGCCGGGAGCCCGACGCGGGACTCGATCCCGGGACGCCGGGATCATGACCTGAGCCGAAGGCAGTCGCTCAACCAACTGCGCCACCCAGGGGCCCCATAAATAAAATCTTTAAAAAAAAAAAAAAGAATTGTTCGGGGCAGAATTTTTTAAGACACAGACTTTTGGGCCCCACACAAAACTTCCTGAATCAGAATCTAAAAGAGAGGGAACAAGGACTCTGCATTTTAAAAATAATTTATTCAGGTTCACAGAACACGAAATTAGCTCCGTTTTTAATTGAACAGCGGTGTTGAGTACATCCCTCGTGTTGTGCAACCACCACCTCTACCTAGTTCCAAACATTTCTATCACTTCAGAGTAAAACTTACCCTTATGTATTAAGAGGGATCTGCATTTTTAGCAAGCTGTTCAAGCAGTTGTCATGGATCCCAAGATTTGAGAATCACTGCCATTAATCTAAAAGTGAGAGGTGCATAAAATTTGACGTTG
>CM052809.1:51478545-51483545 GCA_028533885.1 Nasua narica | reverse complement strand
ACACGCATAACCAGACATGCACACCCATGGTGAACTCTAGCAACCATTTCTCCTCAGTGTCCCTCTATCTTTATCTATCTCTCTGGCCTATTCACTATGTATGTGGTGAATTCACCATGTATGTTAACAGAGCTACAGACTTCTAATATACAAACTGTTGGCCTTAATAGCATGTTCAGGAGAAAATTGCCTGAAGATATGGTCAGGAGCTGGGCTAGCGCAGTGCATGACATGTCAGAGAATGGGGGAAAGGGGCTAAAAGAAACTTTAGAATTAGAACATAAGCCAAGCAATTCCTCACAAAAACTATCTAAAGTATTTGCACAAACTGTTGTAATATTTAAATATCTGTTTATATTCTTAAACAGGTTACTCCTGTTGATACGGACCGAGCCAATTTTTCTAACTTCAAAGCGGAATTTGGGGCCTGTCCCCCAGTAGTTGGACCCCTAGTACTTGGTAACATTTAGGGGATCATTTCCTACATATTACTTTGTGTACCAGTCATGGGTTGCACTCTGATGTTGTAATAAAGGTTTACATTATTTTACAAACTGCAACATAGGTCTGGAATGTTAAAAATTTATTATTGAGAAAGCTCTGTTGCCAAAATGCCCTTAAAAGGTGCATTTTATGTATTCAACAATTTCGTTTTCTTGTATGATCTTTGTGGCGTTTAAAGCAGAGCATAAACAAAGAAATATTGATATGGAGACCATTTAGTACTATGCACAGCCATTTTCATATAAGAAAAACATTTTTGAGTTTGTTTTTTAGACATCTATTCCCCCTACTGGTGATATTTATTCTTATTTGGCTACCAAAAATAAATAAATAAATCATGTTCAGATAATAGGGAGAGAAGGAGCCTGACTGAATTGCTTGACTATCTCAGTGATGTGATTGCTTCTGTGATGAATTCTTAAATTCAGATGTTTCAGCACCCCTGAACTCCCGCCCAAGAAGATAGGGTTACTCTGAAAAGTTGTCCTTTCTTCTTAACTCTGGAACATATACTATGTTGTCACTTCAGAGCCTGAAATTTGGAATGCCTAGTGATGATGAGCTGCGACCCCCTTTGTTTAGCTGGCTAGTAGAGGTTGGAGACTAAAGAAACCTCAGATTTTTCTGTCCTAGACTACCTGTCTAGATCTGGCCTTCTCACTAGGCACCCGGACTGGTGAACAGTTGATTGTAAAAGGGCCTATTGTAAGGTGGTTTTATATGATGTCTGCCTTCAATCTCTGCTTAGACATCTTTGGTACTTAGGGGACCTCTTGCCCTCACTCCCCCCCCATGACTGGGTCATTGGCCATAGAGAACAAGAGTGCTGGAGTATGTTTCTTTCCTCAGATGGAGGATGTTTAACTAGGTCTAGAGCCTAAAACTGATGTATGCATGAACAGCTCTTTAGGGGAATGACCCTGCCTGTGGCAATACCCTTCTAGCATACCCAAGGCGCAGGAGAGACATGTAAGGGGCCCATGTGGCTGTGGCTTCCTAACCTGTCTGTCCTAGAGAGGGCTTCCTGGAGCAGCATTTACCCGAACCCCTTCCAGGCCATCAGAGCCCCATCCTACCAGCTGCCTTAAAACAGCAAATCAATGCCTTTCTGCTCTTGACAAAGGACTGCTTCCACATGCCACGTCTGAGCCTCTATTTCCTCATCCGTATGTGGAAGAGTAGTAAGTCCTCTTCATGAGGTTGATAATAAGACTCCTTAGGAGCCACAGTTACCACATGTAGTGAACTAGTGGCTGCCAGGGCAGCTGATCCCACTTCTTTGCACTTTAGGCCCCACACCCTTGTATGACCGACCAGTGTAGGCTGCTCCTCACTAGCAGGCCTGCCTCAGCCCTACCCTGCCTCTGGACACCTAGCTGCTGGCATAAGCAGGGAAGCACAGTTTACAGCCTGAAAGGGATGGAGAAGTCAAAGGTCCAATGAGCCCATTTCGTGAGGTGGCGGAGGGGACAATTATTAATAAGCGCGTTAGGATCACAGCACTGGGGTTCTAGTTTTGGCTGTGCTACTTACTGTGTGTTCAAAGAAAAATCCTTCTACCTCTTCAGGCTTGGATTTCTTGTCTTCAAACTGAGGCATTTGACAAGATGATGTCTAAAGTATTCAGTCCTCATTAACATTCTGGAATCCTAAGAAAGCAGAAAGTATGGGATGTCCCCTGTCCTCTCAAGATCCAGCAATCCATGGAAAACTTCCTACAGCGACAAAGAGCTCTCTTCTAACAAGATTTCTAAAATAATGGACTCCTTTAACAAGACTAATGTAATGAGCAAAGTGTTCATGAATCTGAAATAATGTATTAAATTTCATATGGCCTTTTAAAATTAAGGGAGAGGGGGAGTTGAACAAAATGTACAGTGGACATTATGAACTTAAAAGGCTTGAGAAATTGCTCCATTAAGATTAGTAAATATTTGCTGAACTCCTGCTCCATTCCAGGCACAGAGGCAGGCACTAGGGGCACCAGGATAAGCAAGATAATCCCTGCCCTTTGAAAACAATCAGTGTAGAGTATAGGCAGACCAAAATGTAAAAAGGCATTTCAAAATACTGTAATAAGGGCAGTGACAGAGATATGCCCAGGATGCCATGGGGCCCCGCCCAGCCTGGGGAGAGTCCTGGAAAGGTTTCATATGGGAAATGAGAACTGAACTGACTTTGAAAGAAGTGCTTCAGGGGGCGCCTGAGTGGCTCAGTGGGTTAAGGCCTCTGCCTTCAGCTCCAGCCATGATCTCAGGGTCCTGGGATTGAGCCCCGCATCGGGCTCTCTGCTTAGCAGGGAGCCTGCTTCCCCTCTCTCTCTCTCTGTCTCTCTGCCTACTTGTGATCTCTCTTTCTCTGTCAAATAAATAAAATCTTAAAAAAAAAGAAAGAAAGAAAGAAAAGAAAGAAAGAAAGAAAGAAAGAAAGAAAGAAAGAAAGAAAGAAGTGCTTCAGGCCTTTTTTGCTAAACCCAAAAGGAGCTTTCCAGCTTCAGTATAGTCTGAACCTGTGCTGTTAGGGTTGACTTTTTTTGCCTTTTTTTTTTTCCCCCAGAAGAGAGCAACCCAATGAGGGCTTTTGAAGGTGGAAGAGGACTGTCAAACTCTCTTAGCTGATTCCTTTCCAGTTATTTTATATAGTGGTATTGGTCTTGTTAGATTAGGATCTTTAGGCTCAATTCTAAATGTCCTAAAGTATAATCTACTGATGGAAAGCCTGCCTTAAGATCATTGATTAGGATCATTTATGGTGATCAGGCTTTGGCCTTACTCCCTGAACTAGACTGTCTCTGTCACCATGGTACTCAGTAAACTCCTCAGAGCTCTTAGTTATAATAGGAGGGAAGAAGTGAAACTCCAATGGAACTCCAAACTCAGGTTTAGAGAGCCTGAGATCTTCACTGAACTGTATTCAATGTGTTGTCTGCACTTGGTGTGCTCTCCCTGAGGTCCCTTAAATTAATGGAGTTTCTAGTTGAAATTGGACTACCTTTTTATTTATTTCTTTTTAAAGATTTATTTATTTATTTTAGAGAGAGCATGCATGCAAGCCAGAGGAGGGGCAGAGGGCGAGGTAGAGAGAGTAGCGGACTCCCTGCTGAGTGTGGACCCCACACAGCCTGATCCCACAACCCTGAGATCATGACCTGAGCCTAAATCAAGAGCCTGATGCTTAACCAACTGAGCGATCCAGGTGTCCCTAGACTACTTTTTTAGAAACAAAAGAAAAACTTTAAGAAAATGCCACTATGGAGCTACTATGTATAGATATTCAACAGGTACCAATATTTTCTGCGTTTTGGAAGACAGGAAAAGTGTAGTGTCAGTGAGATTGTTGAAAGAGAGGAGACCTTATCTGTTTCAAAGGACAATCGACAACAAAGCACTGAAGGGATAGATTGTGAATTCCTAAAAGAAGAAACTGGCCTCTAAGTCTCCATGACAAGTCACAACAAACAAAACACATTTCTTTCTAGAGAGACATATGATAGGTCTAATAAACCTGGAAGTAGGGAAAGATTGCCTCTAACTGTATCCTTTGGGCGCGAGAGAAAACGATGACTGTGATGCCAGGACAATTTGGTGCATTGGTAACTAGTTGAATGACTATCCTGAAGGGGTGCTGATTTGGATGTATGTTGTTTGGAAGGAGTTTGTAGTATTAAGTAAGTCCTAGGGAGCTGCTTTGCATCTTTTTGGAACAAGACAGGGAGGGAAAAGAGTGTAAGAGAGAAAGAAAATAAAGAGGAAGAAAAGGGACTGAGGACTGTTTAGCCATAGGAACTCTGACCGTAACCCAGTCCTGTTAGTATTTTTATTAATTTGGAAGGTGATAGAGAGCAGGATCAACCAAACTGCAGATGATGCCAATCAGAAAGAGAACTGGGATGCAACAAGTCCTTGCCAAGAATAAGATAATGGGCTAAACATAACAAGATGAAAGGAAACTGGGATGAATGCAAGTTTCTACCCTTGGGTCCAAAAAATCAATGTGCTAGTTAAGAATAGAGAGGCAGGAATTAGTTGCAGCTCTTACAAAACAGATAAAATTCCCAAAAGACAAAGGGTTTGAATTGCCTGTAAACTCATTGACAATAGGGTCAAATAATCTAATGGGATCTTAGGCTAGAAGGAGGGAGCTGATGGTTCTGCATTACTCTGAAATGATACTCAGGCCACATCTGGAAAAATCTGTCCAGTTCTTTGCTTGGGGTTTTAAGAGAGATGTAGACAAACTGGAATGTGTCAGAGGAAAGACCAGGATAGTGAAAACCATAGTATTTTCCTAGGAAAGAGAAGTAGGAAGAACCTAAGTGCTGACTTCAAATGCTTGAAAGAGAATTAGTTTGGGAGAGAGACAAATCTGGGACCAGTATAAGGAAGAACTTTCTAACAAAACTGTTTTAAGTTAAAATGGGCTACTTGGGGAATGAGTGATGTTTTCATCAACTGAAAGTGTTTTAACACAGACTAAGGGTTACCACAGTAGAATGA
>CM052809.1:51429073-51478045 GCA_028533885.1 Nasua narica | reverse complement strand
AAAAAAAAAAAGCTACACTTGGTCATGGGGACGAGGATTGGACATGAGAGGGCCACCATTTCCTACAGTCTCGTATACCACCAGAATCCTCTTCTTTATGGATTTAATCAGATACAATATTTGGAAAACAATTATATTTCAAGCCCTAAATCTTGTAAGTTGGTCCTGAACTATGTAGAATGATGGCAAGAAGTATTTAATGGGTGGGATGGGGGAGAGTGGAAGGAAACAGGAAAAACAGTGATTTTTGATCTGAAGGAACTTGAATGGCCATTTTTTTTCCAATCTCAATTATCATAAACATTTTTACTGTGGAGGTGTAGGTCATATGGACAACAAAATGATTAACATTCCAGACCATAACTGTTCTGAAAAAGCTTTTGCAGCAGGGATGCTATCATATTTATAATAAGCATAACAGAACTCTCACAAAGACATATTCACATTTTAAAAAGACAGTGTAACATTGAAATCTTAATACCTTCACAAAAATCTTTGATTAACTTTCTTTTAAAAAAGAACCAACAAGGGACACCTGGCTGGCTCACTTGGTGGAGCATGTGACTCTTCATCTTGAGGTCATGAGGTCAAGCCCCAAGTTGTATATAGAATTTACTTATAAAATATGAACCAACAAAAAAAGTACAAAAATTAATATTAATACTCTCTTGGACCTATGCTTGAAGCAGATCCTGCATTTTCAGTGTTACATTTTTTTATGTTCCTTATTCACCACAATGATCAGAGATCACCTTAAATTTCAGCACTTAAGTGCTGCTTCATGATCTCTGGAACAGGTTAAATAAATAATATCTATAATTCCCAAATTTAACAGAATGTGTTGTTAAATGAAGAAGAGAACGAACTATTATCCTTTGTATTTGAAGATGTTCTACAGATGGTGATCACTGATCACATGTGCAAGCTGAAAGGTGATGTGAATGACCTGCTCCTTTCCACTGTGTAATCCAAGGAGGTCTGTGCTAATTTTCAACACTGCCCCCAAGGTCCTGCTTTACACGTTAACTTAATAATAATGTCACAGCATTAGTACTATTACTGCTACTACTACTGATAATGGTGATAATGATGATGTCATCAACAATAATACAATAGTAGGATACTCGTAACCAATATTCTTACTCTTTTATCTTGCTCTTATATTAAAACCTTGTGAGGTGGTATATTATTGCCACTATTTTCTGATCACTGGACATAAAGATCATATGTGTTCAAGAATATTTAAATTAAAATTGAAAAGAGCCTATTTAATTCCTCTTAAATATTAGTAAAATAATGTTTTTTGCATTGCTCAAATTTGATGTTGTTACTAATTAGATTTCTTCTATTTTTCTAACCCCAAATGATACCTTTCCATCCATGAAAATCCAAACCAAAGACATAGCTCTCATTTTCCTATTCATTTTTTCATACAAATTTTTAATGACAATTTTATTCCAAACCCTGCAAAACATAAATACTGTCTTAAAGGAAGATGAATTTATTTTGACCTTTACTGAAAATGCACTGTGAAACAAAGCACTTAAGCATTTATAGCCTGTTAGACACTCACATTACCCACTTCCATGTAGATAAGAAAGTCCTTCCTAGCAAAAGTAATGTTCACAAGTAGAGCAGTTTTACACAGCACTTAACTGCAAAGCCAGATATCATGTTCTTCACTATGAGTCTGGTTTGGTCGGTTTTATGCATCCAAGATCTATAGAAATTAAGGGAGTATCCAAAATGTTACATTTAAGAAATATAGAGGATGACATTTTTTGTTGGGTTTTGATGAAAATACAGGATATTTGCAACAAAATGCTTAGGGAAAACCATTATATGTTATAAGGGAGATGGAGTGTTTTGGTGTTCTGTTCTCTTTACAAAAAGTATCTCCCATTGAGCCCCCCCAAAAATTGGTGACATTGTTTTAGTAATTTTTAGTTAAAAGTGGCTTTCAGTCTACTTACAGTAACTAATATACCCTATCCCCTCAAAATAAAACACCCTGTCTTTGCATGAACTGAAATGAGTATTTTTGTGTATTTTATTTTTTTTGCCATGATCTTTTTCCTTTAGTCATAAGCCTCTAGCTGCAGAGCTATTTCCTCCATCCAGATTCTTGTGTCAGAGAGTTGAGATGTTAAACTACAGCAACCATGAAACTTTAAAATCCCTGATGCATGATGAATGGGTGCTGGGCAAAGCAGCTTAAAATCTATGCTTTTGCTTCTCTTTAAACACTTTAAATTGACAGCGCCATAGATCAAACATTTTTACTGAAGAGGAGAAGCTTTGGCAATTTAACTTAAACAAGTGCACAGTTACCATCATCTCAAGACCTCACCCCTCCACAATTACCCCTTCCACCTGGCAGATTGGGTATATTTCTCATTGAGAGAAAGTGTGTGTGTGTTGTGTGTGTGTGTGTGTGTGTACACTCGCGTGCGAGCGCGCGCAGTTATATAATAGGGCAGCCGCTTATAACCGGCCTGGTATGACACCCGGAGCAAGGTCCCCCACCGACCCCCAACCCATCCATTCCACGCATCCCACCCATCCCACACCCCTAGGTGAACCAGGGGTTTCCACCCGCAGCCCCGGCCCGCGGAGCATGCGCTATAGTAGCGCGTCCGCCCACCGCTACAGCAGCCTGCCCCCCACCCTTTTCTCCTCTTCCTCCTCCTCCTCCTCCTCCTCTTTTCCCTCCCCACCCCCTCCTGGAGCAGTGAAGTTGGCGCGCTGCCCGTTCAGGCGTTCAGCGTCAGCTCCTCAGGGATCAGCAGGCAAAGTCACAGTCTGCACAAACAGAGCTTTCAAATTCATAAAATTCATAGGATTTTTCACAAATGAATGAACACAATTTTCTACCAATTTCCTCATTATGCAAATATGCAAAATATCAAATTTAGGCCAATTAGGGTCCTCCACAGTCCCAAATTCACCCGTTTAAGCCATAATTGCAGAAACTATCAAATAATTACGGTCGCTAATTGGAAATATTTGTGACAGATACAACAAATTCTTGCACAAATTACATTTCATTCGAGGAACCACTGCGCGCCACTGAAATTTTATCGAAGTCTAATTTAACTTACATAATGAGTTGAATTGAGTACTTGTTATCAAATTTGAGCAATTCATAGCCCCGTAATGTGGAATGATCAAATAAATTAAAAGGGAATTTATTCAATATTTTGTTGTGATCCTTTTCTCGGAACCATTGCTATTTTGTAGGGAATTTCCTCCTCCCGCGGCCCGGGGCGAGTGTCTGGTGTCATGCAAGCCCCGGCTGTGCCTGCCGCGCAGCGGTGGCGGCGCGAGGAGGTGGCGGGTGACAGGGAGCGGAGAGCCGGGAGCCGGGAGCCGGAGCCCCCGTCCAGGTCCGGCCGCAGCCTCAAGCGCTACGTGCAGCCAGGCTGATGCCGATCCCGCGTTCAGCTCAGCACACGCTTAGCGGTCGGAGGCCCGGTTGGCCCTTTGCTTTGTTTTATTTAATTGGGTGGAGGGGTCAGCGAATACTTCCGGGTGAAGAGAGGGGAGTTCTAGAAATGATCCGATTTCTAGCAGTGTACACATGCGCGCACACACTTCCACACACACCCACACATTCATGCCACACGCGAGCTGTACATTCATGCACACACACTCCACTCAGACACTACACCCAGCAACATGCGCACACTCAACACCATACACGCACACGTCAAATATACACTTGATCGTACGCACACACACCACATACAGGTGCACACATTCTTACACACGCACCACACAGTCCTTCACACGCGCGCGCGCACATTGGTGCGCGCGCACATTGGTTCGCCCGCACCACGCGCGGGCCTGAGCGAGCCTCGCACAGCAGGCAGGGGTCTAAAACAACCCTTGAGGCGCGCCTCCCTGGAGTTCCTATTTTCCGGGCCCGCCTGCCAAGGGTTAACTGTTGGGTAGGGGTCCCGCGAGGGTGGTGTGTGCACAGTGTCGCACGGGCCAGTCACATGCACGGCACACTTACACTCCGGGTGGGGGGGATGTGTTTCTGCGCTCCCTGGCCTTTGTGTGCATTGTCGGGAGGGGGAAAATCTGAGGTAATTTAATGTCACTCTAACCAGGAGTCTCCCTACAGATGAATCCACGCAGCCCCAATGCGCGCATACTTGCCCGTGGGCGCACACACACGTCGCCGGTATTACCCTCTCCCGAAGGTCAGCCTGGCGGATAGGGCATTCATTTTCTCTTTGCACAGTCGCGCACACACATTCACTAGCACATTTTTTTCCAACTGCCTTGTGGCCTCGTTGGCGGATTATAAATGTCTCCTTTTCCCTGTGATTTGTTTAATCCGTGGAAATGGTGCTGGTCCTATGTAAACAAGCCAAGTGCGGAATGAAGGCAGTCACCCATGCGTGGCCAGCCTGCCTATTTGTCAGAAAACCTTCATAAATACTGAGCCGGGGCTGGGCAAGGATGTGATGTCTCCATTTTTGCCAGGAAAGGGCACGAGGAAGACAAAGCTAGGCACGGCAGCGTGTAACCTTTAAGGGACAGATAGTCTGGGGGCCCAGAGCCCAGGAAGGTCCTGGGCTAATTCAGCGCCAGAGAATGACTGATGCGAGGCCGGCCACAAGCCTGGTGTTTGCTAGAGGAGAGGAGACAAGGCCTGGGCATTTTTATATCGGGGAGCACACAGATGTGCGTCGAATTTCCCAAGGCTGGGCCTTGAGGCTAGAGTTGCCCCTTTAGGTGTCATACACCTGCAGATCTCCAGCTGCAACCACCCTTCCTTGTAAGTCTTTCTGAATATTTCATTTCCAACTTCATCCAGTTTCATTCAAAACAATTTCTCAGTGTCCCCTGCAGGTAGCCACGGGGCAGAATTGCAGAGCCATCTCTCCCTTTGTCAGAGCACCCAGTGGTGACCCATCCAAACTCTGCCTGCCCTATATGTGTGGCACAAACTGTCTTTTTTTTTTTTTTTAAGGAACAATGCATATGTGGCTAATTACACACTCCTAACAAAAGCAATAATTACTGCCTGTAATTATCATGGTCCTTATTTAGAAAAAATGTGAGAAAATGTCGAGTATTAAAACATGAAAGCAGCTATTAATCAAACCTTTACACCTTCTTTAACTCAGGCGTAATGGTGGATATTATCATAAATCTACTCTGATAGTAACACAAGAATAATGAGTTCAGTAATGATAGCGATGATGATCATAATGATTTTAACCAACAAAGAATGGTGTAGATTTATTGCTAATAATGTGGTACAGGAACCTCTTTCATTAAAATTACCTATGTGTGTTCTCGCTGGGGTAACCTGCATGTGTGAGTGTGTGTGTGTGTGTGTGTGTGTGTGTGTGTGTGTGTTGCCACCTTCCCTTGTGACTGAAGATCAAAGCTGTTTGCTTACTGGGCATGGCTTCCTCCTCGAAAGCCTTTATCTGTGTCCCTGTCAGCCTCAGGGTTCTACCTTCTTCCTTAGAAGAATCTAGAACAGGGGCGCCTGAGTGGCTCAGTTGGTTGAGCAACTGCCTTCGGCTCAGGTCATGATCCCGGAGTCCCAGGATCGAGTCCCACATCGGGCTCCCAGCTGCATGGGGAGTCTGCTTCTCACTCTGACCTTCTCCCTTCTCATGCTCTCTCTCACTCTCTTTCCTAATAAATAAATAAATAAAATCTTTAAAAAAAAAAAAAGAAGAAGAAGAAGAATCTAGAACATCCAGAGGCATGTTAACTAGGTGGTACCCACTCCAAAGAAAAAGGATGGTTCGAGGTATATGTGGAAGGCCAAGGGTTTGGAAAGAAAGCAGATTTTCTGGAGCAGGCCTTTTTTCCCTTCCCCCTGCCCAACTCCTCACCCCTGCACCCTCTCTAGAGAAAGTCATTGTTGGGGAACAGATTGGCCCTCCAGGTCAAAGTCTTAGCATACAGGCCTGGTTGGTTTGGCACTCTGGTTGACCTAAAGGAAAGGGGAGGGAGGTGGGATTCTACTCTGAGAGTTTAGCAGCTTTAAAACTTGCCTTCCCTTTCAAAATGAAGTAAAGCCCTAGGTGTAGCCTGGGGCCCAGAGTTTTGTGGCCCAGGTGGTTGTGATGGAAAGAAGGGCTTAGCCTCTCAGAAGGGCAAATGACTTAGGGACTAGCCGGGTGAAAAATAAAAGAGGGAATGTTCAGGTCACCTGATTGTGTCTTTGTTTTTTTAATGAATTTTACTTGGTATTTGTCCTTTGCAGATGTTCCAGAAATTGTCAACAAATGATCGTGTTTTAATATAAACTATAGTTTTAAACGTGTGAGTGAAAAAGGAGAGAGAGAGAGAGAGAGGTAGCTCACCTTTTGGACATATTGCTCCACTTTAATGAGGGGAAAATTTCAGGAGTTCAAACTCCAAAACCTAATTTTCCCCTCAATTTTCAGCCCTAAGCTAATTCTCCAAAGTAAACCATAAACCTTATGAGGGTTTAGAAAAGGGAGGCTCTGAAAGCTTGAACTCACCAGAGACCAGTCAGAACACTAACCTTCCTGAAGTTACCGCCCAAGAAAAAAGTGAACGCAGCTATGCTCAAAACCTGTAGACATACTTAGTGGTTTTTATACTAGTCTGATTATATTTTCATACCTAATGCCAGCCTTTCCAATTAACTGTAAATTTCTGACAGTTATAGACTATGGAATGCAGTGGTGACATAATTAGGACTTATACATAATAAATAATACATCTGTAGTATTTTAACCTCCACTACCAGTTATGAGATTAGTGTGTGGGCCAATTAACTACAGGAGCTTTTTTTTTTAAACTAAGGAACTATAAACACACTGGTTTTAAATGTCCTAATTAGTAACTTGCTCATTAATTAACTTTCTGATTAATTGTGTAGCAATCTAATTTGTAGATGAGCCACTTAAAGAGTGATACCTTGTAATTCTTTCTTCTGTCTTTAAAATTCCCCCGTAAAATGTGATTTTGTATCCAGCTGGCATCTCAGTTGTGGAAATGCTTTCCTTGAAAGAATCTCTGCCTTTGGACTAAAACTAAAACTAAATTGCACTTAATCCTTCTCTATCCAAACTGGACAGGTTGGCTGGAGGCAGAAGGTGGGGGTGTGGGCTGGAGCGGAATACACTGCAAATAACAGGAGGAAGTGAATAAAAGGCCAAATTACCCTATACACTTGAGCCTGAAAATAGTTCCCCCTTTCTTATAAAGAAGAGAAAAAGCATTTATGTATGACTTTCATTGCAACCAGTTCTCAAACCCAAAAACCATTTTAGAGGAAAAGGATAATTTTTAAGGAAAACTTATTATGGCCTCCACACCCCTATCATGGACTAGCCCAGGGGATAATTCAATGCTGTGGACAAAGGGCTAATGGCCGACTTCAATAAAGGCCGCCCTGCATTGGAACATCCTGGGGCTGTTCTATTAGCATCAGAAAGGGTTTGGGGTCCTGCTTCCACCACAGCTATTGTTGCCCGGGTGTGTCGCCAGTCCCATCCTGCAGAAAGCCTTTAGCCCTGATGGCAGATGATTCTCTAAGTGAATAGAGATGAAGGCAGGGATATTAAGTGACTCTATAAAACATCCCGGACACAATTGTGTGATTGATGGAGGACAAAGTGGGAACAGCAGGACACAGGATCCTGGGAGAAGGAGCCTTGTCAATGCGAGAAACCCATCTCTGGAAACAGCTTCTCCTGGAGGAGTTTGCAGTCTATTTGTATGAGTAATCAGCTGGGCCCCCTCTCTGTCAGCCCTGTTTACTCACTGATTTTCTCAACAAGACAACCATTGACACTGGATGGATGGGGCTAATCTGGCGCAGAACTGGCGGCTTCGCAGAGGCTACAGGTCGAAAATAGAGCGCGGTGCCAGCTTCACCTCGCCTAATCTAGCGGCTAATATTTATTAGAGCCAATTTATACCGCTGCTCTCTGAAAGAGCAAGGAAGGCCTGGGTGCAATTAATAACATGGGCAATAACCACAGACAAACAAATAAATAAGGGTTTGTGAACTGTTTGGTTGGTTTTAAGAGAGGATGGGAGGGGAAAGGGTTGGCTTTGCCACCTGGAGCTGGAAGGAGAGGAAGTAAAGGTAGCCGTGAAGCCCCTAAATAGAGGGGCTTTCTCCTTGGCCCCTCAGCCAATCTCAGAGCAACATCCCGGCTGCAAAATGTCTTTGGAACCTGCACAAATGCATGTAATTCCACTTGCATCCAACAGAATCTGTACAAAGACACCTGCCCTCGCAGGCAGAGGTGCGTGCGCACACTCCTGTTGTAAATATCCAGTTCACTCGCATCCCCACCCAGGGCGGAGGGAAACAGAAGACTGCACGCCTTGCGTTGTGCTCAGCAACCAAGCCCGGCAGTCACGGAGAAGACTGGCTGGTGGCTGTTTGGAAGCTAGGAGCTGGGAAGGTGGGAGAGAGGAGAGAATGCAGATGGGATACTACATAGGGGAACTCTGAGGTCTTAGAGGCTTCAGATCCCGCCCTCTAAAATTCGTGTCCAGTACCTAGGAGGCCTATTGTTAGGGAGGCTACCAGTTGCTGCGTTTGCCGTCTTTGGATGTTTAACATGATTTTGTTGGGCCAAACTGGAGAGAAACAGGAAGACAAAGTGTGTGTGTGAGCTCTAGGGCGTGGGTCTGGAGCCCAGGTTGGTATCAAGTCGCGGATAGGCGCATATTACGAAGGGCTGGTAGAAAGCGGCATTGTTCCTAACTGGGCGCTGCGGCAGCGGGGGCTGCGGGGGGCTGCGGCACTAGCTTTGACCTCACCGAGACTCAGGCTCGAAGACCCTAGGCTGAGAGAAAGGAAGCCCTTTGCCCTTGTGCCCTGATCTCCCTACTCACCCTCCCCGACCCTCTCCCGGCCAGCGGGCGCCCGCGCCTTGCTAATTGCTCGGCTCCCTTCATGCACACACCTCCACTAATTTTACATTTCTCATTCTGCGGGTAGCTGGAAAGCGGCTCAGGGAATACGGTTCCTTCTCTTAGCTACAGCATGAATACAGTGAGTGGTGGCCGTCCAGGCCTCCCTGGTCGGGGGGTTTGGTAAATTAGCAGCTTGGCTGTATAATCAGGCATTCGCCATTGAGGCCACAGTGCTGTATCCGTTAACCAGGTGAGATTTCATCATCTAATGGGTTGGGAGGTGTGACCGAGCTGCTAAGTTAGCAATTAAACTTCACAAATATCATTCGATTGCTTTTTTTTTTTTTTTTTGCAAGCCCGAGACAGGTTACCCCCGGCATTACAGAAAAACAAAAAACAAAAACTCTTTCCAAAATGTACACACTAAGGGAAATGCTTTCTTTTCTGCAACGTGAAATAACATGGCTTGGTATCTAAATAATATTTCAATATTTTATCCTATAAAACAGAGTCCAGTAGTTACGGTTCTAGGTAGAGGAAGGGAATGTTTCTGACCAGCCAGTTCCTCCAAAGACAAGGAAGGACTATGTATAAAATACATCATATTAGATAATATCTAATCTAGGACGAGAAAATCTGGGAAATAATGGAGATTTGTCCCTTTGGGCCAATTGTTTAGATTTATTATTGTATTAAGAGTTGGAATCAAAGAGAAAAGGGCAAACAGTCAGGTAAAAGGTTATTTCAAGCCTGTAACACAGCTGGCAAGAGCCAGCCTCCTGGGCCTGTGGGACCTGGAGTCTTGCACCTTCACTTTGATCTTTAAGATGCAGCCATATTAGTTGGGGCTGGTTACTGAAATTCTGGTATATTAGGTTTTCTTCTGGAAACAAGTACGGTCTCCCTTGATAGTGAGAAATTGCTATGTCTTTAGATATGTGGGATAAATATGTGGTATTTATAAAATAGAGAAAGAGTGCAAGACCTAGTAGATTTTTCTGAGTCTTAAATGCCTAAATGGAAACTTAACGGAAAATATTATTAGCTTTATCTGGGGACACCAGGGACGGAGGTTAAAGTATTTTTCATCTAATTTGATAGTGAATAAAGCACTTAAAGCACTTGATGATTTATTGATCAAATAGAAATCAGGCAGCAGACAACAGCTCCTTTTTAAATCCCTATTCACACGATTAAAAGCCAAGTGAACTTTTTTTTTTTTACAGTTTTGCTCAGTAAGCTTTATGTTATATAAGGAATAAAAAGAGAACAGTTCTTCCGACCTATAAATCTCTCCTTTGGCTAATATGAATGACTACGGGGCACATGAACCTCCATTGAACTGTAAACACTGTTTTAATGGACAGTAATGGCCCTATGATTTTTAGCTATTGTTCCAAAATGACTACCATGTTTATTGCCGTCATTAAAAATGAATTAAAGAGTTATGAAACTCCTCAATAATGAGAACTCCAGCCGTTTATAAGCGGTGGTTCTCTTTTCCCCAGCGCACTCGAGGGTTCTGCTGCTCTGGGTGGCGCAGGCTGCGGGACACCCGCCCGGAGCGATGGTTTTGGGGGGCGGAGTGGGGAGCAGAACATTTCTCTTGGAGAGGCTGCTGAGGGCCTAGAGGACAAGGGAAAAAGAGAAAGGAGGAGGCAACGGGATAGGTTAGGGAAGTCCAGAAAGCCTTGCCAGCTCGGTCGCTCCCCGCAAGGAGGCGCGCGTGTGGGTTGAGGCCGGAGTTGGGAGTCGGGGGAGGGCAGGGTGTGTCTCCTCGGCCGCGTGGAGGCTGCGGCCAGGAGCCTAAGACGACCGGTGAGAGGCGTGAGGTGGAAAGAATGGGGTGAAGAGAATGGGATGGGGGCAGCGAAAGGAGTCCACGCAGCGGTAGCTGGGCCCCAGAAGGCCCCGGGACAGGAGAGACGCCAGCGCGGGACAGGTGCGGGGGCGGCCCGGCCACCGCTCCTATCCTCCCTCTGCTCCGCAGTGGCGAAGAGGGCGCCCACACCTCCTCCCCCCAGCTCCTGAGCCGCTGGGGTCTTCGCAGGAAAATGGCTCAGCAAAGTTGCGCGCAGCCCGTGCACTGTTCTCCGAGGGGTCCCTGGCTGGAGCCTGCACGTTTCTCTTTGCATTAGCAAAGCCCAAAGTCATCCAGTTTGCGCTAATCACCACAATTAGTCCTGAATTATCACCGGACTCTGACAGACGTTCCTTGTAACTCTCTTTTATTTCCAACAGCCCTAATCAGCCGCTCTCATTACAAACGCTGATTAAACTGCAAATTATCCAGCAGCGGCCCTGTTCCCGTCTACCAGCAGCTCGTTCAATATCAATTAAGGCCGAGCGGCAAAGCCTGCAGCCTCCGAGAGCTTCCAACTGCCTGATAGTGGCACTTATTAGTTTGGAAAACTAGGAAAATACTAATAATCAACAACCAAGGGGAAAGAAGAGGCAACCAAACAAAAGAAAGGCAGTAACGCCGCAGGAAAAAGGAGCGAGCGCGCCGCCTGCCCACCCCCCACTCCTCTGGCCTCAGGTGCGATCCCAGCCCTGAACCCGGGGGACGGTTGGGGACTGGGAGGGGTCCAGTTCCCAGAATCAGTGAAGTTGTGCGGGACGGCCAAATGTATTCGCTAAGATGTCTTAAGCTGGTCGCCGAAGACATTTATGCAAGTAATGCATCGTATTGGGGCATTTAAAACCAAACTAACTTCCAGAACTGCCTTCATCGAGTCGCTCTGAAATCCGTTTCCGATAAGCTGTTGCGTTTGATGCTTAAAACACATTGACCTCGTCCCGTAAATAAAATGAGAGCTGATGACAGTTGATTTTATTTACCTATTGTGTCAAATTAGATTTCCACGGCAGAGCGCTGCTCACAGAGGCTGCAAAAAATGCAGCCCTGCCGCCCCACCTCCGTCCCAACGTGGGGCTGAGGTGTGAAAACAAAAGCTGCCTTTCTCTTTCCTTCCTTCCCCTTCTCCCCCTTCCTTTCCTAGGATGAGTGGCTGCAGGCGGGAGAAACTAGCCCTGCCCCTCCTAGGAAACTCGGCTTTGCCGAGGGATTCAACTGGGGCGAAGGAAGCCAATGAAGAAAGGTCCTGGTGAGTTTTAACGTGGCTGGGACCCTTCAGTCGCTGGCATTAGCCCTTGTGGCCACCCTCTATGTCCCAGGCAGGGGCAAGCTCCATGAGGGCTGTTCTTTTCCTTTTGATGGAATCGTCCCCCATATCCAAAAATGTGTTTTAATCCACATTAAAAATGTGAAGGCGCATAACTCACTCAAGTTGGAGAAAGGGGTTAATAGACTGTTAATTTCTGTCTGGGATTGGACAAAGGCATGTGTTTGAGGATTTATACATCATTAATAATGTATGTGTATTTGTTCTTACCAAAAACTGTTCATTCATTGATGGGCCTGATTCCCTTTGAAAACTCGCATGAGGAGTTTTCAGAGACTGCTTAATGCAGCTAAGCCCACCAGCCTGAATCTTTTCAAACGAAATCTGAAGTTTAGGTTTTTGCCCCTTCCCTAAACTTTGGAGCAAGCTAGTTATAATTACATTTTCTTAGACTTAAAAAAACAGGAAAAGACTTCCTGCTCCTCAAGAGCTGGTTTGCTTCCTTCTTTCTGCAATGGAAAAACTACATGACTAATTTGTTTTTCCTTTCGCATTGACTGCCAGGAAGCTCAGAGCTAAATCTTATGTTTAGCAGGATGCCCACCTTTGTGATAGAATTACTTCGTCTCATTTCTTAACTCTATATTTTCCTGCTTTTTGTTGGAAATAAGCAGGAATTAAATGTCTTCTGAGAACTTACTACCTTATCTTTATACCATCAAGCCTACTTTGAGAAGTACAGCAATTTTGGAATTGAAACTACTTTGGTTTGGGCCCCCCCAAAAAAAGGACCTTTATAAAATATACCGCATTTGCCTCATTGTGTTTCTGGCAATTATTTGCTTTCCAACTTATGAGAGAAACTCGTCTGATTTAAAGAATGTTTCTGCTCTTTCTCATCAGTGTTGGTGATGCCACTGGTTTCTTCTCTTATGTTCACAACCGCTACTGTAGGCTGGGATCTCATCATCTTAGGCCCACATTTCTGAAGCAGGATCCTAAGTCCCCCAAAGACTGATGCATCACTAAATACAAACAGCTGCCAGTGCGTTCTCCTGAAACCACTCTATTCTCCTACTATGGCTTAAATAGCGTTTTCTTCTCTGCATCATTTCACATATTTGGTTTACATCTCTTGAAACTTTAGAATTTCTGTTATGCTAATTTGCATTTGCTGTTATATGCTTTTTGGTGATCTCAAGCCTTTTCTAGTTAAAAATATATTAAAGATTTGCCTTGTACAGGGGCTTGCTAAACTCTTTACATGTGTTACCTCATTTGATCCCTAAACAATCTTAATATATAGGTACCAGTATTACTGCTATTCATCTATAAACCATATAAAGTAAAGCTCAAAAGGTCCATAATCAGTGACCATGTGAGTCAGAGACCAAGCATGGATCCCGACTTGTCTGAGTATTTGGCCTCCCCAGTCTTTGAGGTAGGAATCAAGCTTTCTGTTTTGTTTCCTCTTCTGTCTCATATAATAAGAATTGAGAAAAACCATGTATGGAGTGCCTGATTTTTTAAGTCTATAGGACCCCCTGTCCCTAGCCATACACAGATGACTTGAAAAGCATGGCTTTGATAATGAGGTTTCCTACTCCAAAATCCAAGTGAATGTAATCCCTGGACTAGCCAATCTTCTCACTGAAAAGCGGAAACATTTCTTTCTTTCTGTTTCTTTTATTAAGTCCACCCTGATCCGAATGCCACCAGCAGCTGTTGACACCTGCCTGAGAAGGAAGTATGTTTCTGGGGAGTCCCCTTCTGTGGGACAATACCCCAGTAACCATATGAAAGGCATCTCTCCAGCTGGCGTGAGTAAAACTATGTGAAATCCATTCCCGCAGCATTTTGGAATTTGACATTCCAGATAATAATATGCTTCTCATCTGAGAACTGCTCAAAAGGCAAGATTAAGGAAGCCAGCTAATTATAGCTTTTAAATAAGGGCATTTGTGCATGAGTTTGTCAATTTTCTGTAAAAGCTGAAAATACTTCCTCAGTCAACTTAGCAATATTAGTAGGAGGAGAGTTTCGCTCAGATGTCCTGAAACACAGATTAAAGTCCTAATCTTGAAGAGCAAGGCCTAATTTTGGATATTTTTTAATCGAATTTTATGTCCTGTCATGAAACCTTGAAAAATTACTTCCCATCATGACATTTTAAAAATTGCCTTTTATTCCTGAAACTGGAGAATAGAGATGCTTTTTGCTAAAATATAGTATGGGATAGGGCCTGTGTTTAAAAATACTGCTGACAAAGACACATTCGAAAAAAAGGCAATGCTGCTGCCACTGGCGTTGATCCTGGTTGTCCGAACCTTTGGTGTAGACGTCTACGAGGCCATTTCTACCTACATGGAACAGTTAGAGGTTATTGTAACCATCTTAGCAATAGACGGGAGCTCAGCTGGAACTGATATGTGTGATCACTGATTGATTACCTGTCTGCTTGATAGTGTGTAGTTGAGTGAACTCGTTTCCTTTACAGGACAGAAAGATTCACAAAGTAGAAAGTGCAGGTCCTTAAATTACATGAAAATTAATGTTAAGGATATAGTGATGAATCTCTGCAGATATATGCACATATTATGGATGAGGGTATACACTGATTTAGGAAAATCACAGCTATGGCCGTCTCTATTTACAACATAGACAAAAGGATGCCATTATTAGCATTACAAAAGAGAGAAATTTCTTTCTTACAGAATTAGCCTCAAGCTTCCTTAGCGTCTAATTGCATTTAACATATACTTGGGTCTATAATCTTTCCCTTTAAACACAGCTTTCTGGGGAATTATGTGTTGCACAAAACAAGGTGTATGCCAGCGTGGTCTCTTTTCATGGAATTCTCTTTTCTTGAATTCTTATTCAAGAATAAGAATGTCATTCATTTTTCTAACCCAAGAGCTGGGAAGAGTACCTTTAAATAGTCACTGTCTGTAGATGTGCTGAAATCTGCTGCTACTGTGAAGATTGTTCTGGGTCCTAGGGTTCTTTCTTTGCCTGGCTTACACATGGAGGACTTCCCCCCTGGTTGAGGGTATTTGCATTTCTGTGCCGCTTGTTTCTACTTGCTTATATACCTCTTCAGAGTTAAGGCCTAGGCTCAAAGTACTGCCACCTGGGTTGCCCTGGCCACTTCTCTTTGTTGTCTGAGGTCAGTCGGAGGCTCTGCTCCAATTAATCTTTCTAGTGTTTTCCTAGTCAATGTATTTGTCTTCTTCCCACCTCAACTCAATGAACAAAAGCCCAGCTCTTATACCTGCCCTAGTAAATCTCTTCCATGGGGGAAGGGATGCAGGCTGAAACATAATGTCCCAGATCTTCCCTGATGTCAGTATTCACTGTCATTGGTTTATACCCCAAAAGAAAGCTGCTTGTTCAACTAGGGTCCCTATCAGTGACTTCCTGTGAGTCTCGGTCACAGTCTATTATAACATTGGGTCACTACCATAAGCTGGTATTCTTGAGTGTGAGTGGGGCTTAGCCTTCATGAACATGGATTCCTTTGAGGATCTGATGAAAGTTATACACCTCCTCCTCAGGAAAATGTACATATGCATAGTCATGGAAATTTTTGCATACACTTTTGGAAGGTTCTCAAGTCCCTTTTCCTTAGAAACAGGCCTCTTTAGTCCTTGTTTGCTCTGAATCAGGCCATCAGAGTTTTGTGGGGTTTTTTTAATGAACAGGTTTTTTTTAATATTTTGTTTTTAAGTACTCTCTACACCCAGCATGGGGCTCAAACTTACAACCCCAACATCAAGAGTCCTATGCTCTACCAACTGAGCCAGCCGGGTGCCCCACCATCAGAGTTCTTATTCACTCATCACCAATAACAAAAAAAATTAATTGAGGGAAGATCAAGTCACTTTTTCCTCAAATCCTTACCAAAAGCCATTAATACCTATGAAATCAGTTTTTCTCCTACAATCACCAGTGCACACATTTACACAATGTTCCAGCTTCAGGTTGCTTCAGTACACCCATCTCTAGATGGATGTAACTGCATTCCTAGTAAATGCACAAGGACAGCCCGTATGCTAAACTTTTACCAACATTTTAAACACTAGAACTAAAGGAAATCTTAGATTTCACTCTCTCTTTTCCTTTTGTTTCTTTTTTCCCATCCCTGGCAAATTGGTCACAAATACTGAAATGACCAAAAAGAGGAGATGTAAAGGTTATACAATCAAACTAACCTAATTAATTGAGTCAAGCTATCTATTTCAGATGGAGACCCAAATCATGCACACCTACATATAGGAACATGTATTTAGGATTTCGAAAGGAGATTTCCTTGTGGAAGCTAAGCAAAACCCTAGTCCTTCCTTAAAATGCAAGAGCAAATGTATTTTCAGATAGTCTGTCATGTAGGTAACCAAAGTGGACTTTTAATTATGGGACATTAACTATGCATTAATATCTCATTATAACCAGAGTATAGAGCACATAAACTGCCATTAGAACTGAACATGTTTGTACTATATGGGATCAGTTTTTATTTTTGCTGCTTTCTTCCCTGGGGTTTGGTCCCACCTCCATCCCAAATGCCCTCCCCGCAGTACTCAGAGCAGAGGAGCTTCATCCCACCCTGTGGGCAGTGGCAGCTTGAATGGCAGTTGCCTGAAACGTGGCATCAGAGTGTCCAGTCAGACTGTTGAAGGAGGAATGCTGCCAACTGCGTTCCTATCCTAGCGAAGCTTTTAAGGGGCATCCTGAAATGGCAGGAAAGCTATAGCCCCATGTTCTGTGTTCAGCTCTCCCAATCAACACACAACTCAAGCCAGAGCATTTGAAGCTCAGTGGCTTCAATCAACTTTCTGACTTTGCTGGGCCTTGGGTTAGCTATCAGCAAAATAGTACTATATTAGTACTGTAGTACTTTTATTAAGGACTCTGAGAACCTCGATTAAGTAGTTTAAGAATTAAAAGTATGACAAGACACTAGAATAACATATTCTGGAGGAATGTTGGAAAACTCAAGGGCAGAGAGCCCCCACTGTGAATAGGAGGCAACTATCAATGAAGGCAAAATAACTGACCAGAGAAGATCAAGATGCCAACAATTAACCTAGTTTTCTTACAGATCTATTTTTCCTTTAAATATATTAATGAAAAATATATTCTTGAATATAGTCTGAGTTTGAAAAATTCCCATATGCATGTTCTTATTAACAATAAAGAAGTGGATAATATATTCATAAGAATACCTCATATTTAATAAATAGGTACATTTTACATAAATTCTTATACCCTTCAGTCTCTCCCTTAGTTCTTTCTCCAACTCCAGCTCCAGCAGCAGCACATGGACAGATACAATTTAAACTTTGCAAATGTCCTTATACAGACAGAATTAAATCATTTCCGAATAGTTGAAAATAAAAAAGTAAATCTGACTTTCAGTGAACTTTGGGCAAATTGGTCTTCTTGCCTCGGTAGCAAGTTTTTGCTGTTAACTCAGTTTTGGTTTTGGTTTTGTTTTGTTGCAAACTTTTTTTTTTGTTTTTGTTGTTGTTGCAAACTTTTAACTCAGTTTTGGATCCAGTCTTGCTAACAGGATTTTTGTCTTGTTCCTGAGTCCCACAGCTCATGTAATCATTTTTGAGTGAATGGATGTCCCTGTTGCTCACTGTGTGTAGGCTCTCTCTTCTTGTGCAGTTCTAGGGAGGAATTCCTACCCCTATCACTAGAGTCCTGTTGTTCAATCAGTAAATTTTTCTTAACACTTACTATGTGCCAGGTACTGTACTAATATCAGGGATATGACAATGAATCAAAGCTTAGATTTACTTCTTAATGCTTATATTTGGTAGAAGAGGATGAACAATAAAAGTGTAGACCAATAAAAGAGAATTTCAGACATTGATGAAGTCTAAAAAGAAAATTAAATGGATTGATTTAACAGAGAGAGACAGAAGGAGGCTACTTCAAATAGGATTATCATGAAGAGGTCTTTGACTAGGTGACATTTAAGCCACAATTGAGCCAACAAGAGGTCAAGCCTGGTAAAGATTGGGGAGTGGTGGGGGTGCCCCACTCTCCAATGCAGGGGGAGAGCATTTCTGGAGACAGAAATTGTTAGCATAAAGGCCTTCATACAGAATTGTTCTTGATGTGTTCTCAGAATAGAAAGAAAATTGTGACTGGAGTTAATGAGAAGACAGGGAATGACAGGAGTTGAGGTCGGAGAAGTAAGCAGAAGCTAGATCATGTCAGGCCTTGTAGACTGTGGTAAAGGATAGATATTATCTAGATGAAATAGAAAGCCGTTGGAGGGCTTTAAAATGGGAGTAATGAGATCAAATATGTAAAGGATCACTTTGACTGTAGGTGGGTGGAGAATGAATTATAGAGGGCCAAGAATGGAAGCAGAGAGAGTAATTAGGAAGCCATTGCATATCCCTCCAGAGAGATGATGGTGCCTTGATGAGGAGGTACTTGTGAAGAGAGGGAAGTAGATGGATTTGGGATATGTTTTGGAGGGAAATGACAGGATTGCTGATGGATTCAATGTAGGAGATGAGGAAGAAGGTGAAACAGGTTGACTTTCGGGTCTTGATCTTGATTCTCTAAGTAGATAGGGTATAGCTTCCTGAAATTTGGAAGGACAGGTTTTGTTGGGGTGGAGGAAGTAAGCATTCTCTGTGCGATACTCTTGAACATCCAGATAGTTCTAACTAACCTCCCCTCCCCATTGTGATCACCCTCTTTGTTGCACCTTCCAACAGTATCTGATTCCAACTTTCTAGTTTCTTTTAGAAAACTAGATTTCTCTTTCTAGTTTCTAGAAACAACCAGTTTCTAGTGTATCTGACACTCCATTCCCTCATTCCTCCAAAATGTCTGCTGTTGCCAGTCTGCCAGGCTTGTTTGTAGCCATGACTGTTGGGCACTGTCTTCTCCATGCCCCTGCCATGCAGGTGTGGTTAGGTGTGTTTTCCCAGTGCCAGCGCAATCTCATTTGAGGAGTCCAGGTGCAGGTCCCAGGCTCCTGCCCTTCCCTTTCTTCTGCTGGGTGAATAGCTTTATCTCTTTAGTTGCTGGCCTCCTTGTTTATAAGATGAATTAGATCAGTTCTCAAAGTGGGTCGCTGAACCAGCAGCATCAACATCACCTAGGAACTTTTGCGAAATGCAAGTTCTTAGACTCTACCCATACCTACTGAATCACAACCTCTGAGGGTGGGGATCAGCCAACAAGCCCTGCACCTGAATCTCAAAATTCATGCCCAATTTTGAGAGCCACTGAACTAGATATTCGTTAAGCTCCCATCTGGTGCTCACATTCTATGAATCTATTATCCTTTGATCGATCTACATGACTTAAGTGATTTTTTAAAATTCTGTAATCATATCTCAAGGTTATGAAGAGTTCAGACAAGTGAAAGAGCATATTGTGAGACATCCCCTTCCTTATATAATTATTTATGTAGTTTCTTCAAACATTTATTTAAATTCATCAGCCTCCAGCCATATACTTTTAAAGAAACTTTAATAAAAAAATCACTCTGAGATTTATCACAGTGGAGTTGTACATCATTTTAGTGAATGGTTGAAAACTGCTGAACAGGTGTAATAATGCCTTTGGGATTAAATAATTGTAACTGAATTACATCTTCATAATGGCAGCAAGGGGAGGCAGCACCTCTCACTGCTCTATCACAGTTGATTTTAGAAAGGTTATAAGAGTTGGAGCAAGTGTGAACCATTATTATCACCTACTGTTTGGGATGCTGTACTCATAAACTGTAAACAAAATTGTAATTATTAAGCTGTGGTCATGTACAAATTTCCAAGAGATGGAACTGGTGTAACATTTTAGAGTTTGGTTTTCTTAAATTTAATCTGTGTGATGCTAAAATAACCAATTGTTTCCCTCAATTCCGTTTTAAAAACAAACAAAAGCAAAAGCAAGTAATACCTAATTCAATTAAAGCCATTTGTTTGCAGTCACCATGACAGAATTAACACTTATTTAACTTAATGTCCTCTGCTTCTACTAGTTCCAGAGGCAATGTGAAACTTAAGAAAATAATTTAAAGATGTAAAGATTCATCACATTCTCAAAGCTCAGGAAACAAAACAAACAGAACAGTCTGAAGCTCCTGAGTCCTCAAATTGTCCACAAGAGAATAGAAATTTGATATGTGTTGTTGTTGTTTTAATAAACCCAAGATTCTTTTTAAAAAGAATTTTAAAGATTGTAAATATCTGTGGGTTAACTTAGAAGAATTCACTAAGTGTCTGTACTTGCTGCATGAGCTAGGGATGAAAAAAGCCAGACCAGGGAAGTGCGTTTAAAAGTGTGCAAAGAAAGAAAGAAAAAAAAATAAAAAATAAAAGATGCAAAGAGATGAGTTCCTAGTAAACATACGTGTTTGAATTTCCCGTTTTCAGGCCTCTGTGTTCTTGGTGAGCATAAAAAACAGATCCTGCCTTCCGAAACCATGAATCACCTGGGAAGACAACACCTGGGAAGACAGTTAAAAGGTAGATCTCAGGTGTCCTTATGATTCATTCTTCTTGTCTTTACTGCAGTCACCTCGACCATTTAATTGTCCCAATTTCTAAAAGAAATGCGACAAGGTTTTAAGTATGTGTTCTAGTTGATGCTTAAACTGAAAGAAAATGAAATACTCACAAATGCTTGTATAATATAAGCCAAGGGGTTTTCACAGTTAATTGAAACATCTGAGTAAAATGAAGATTACCTATGTTTTATGTCTGCCACTGATGAGAAAGCGAGAGATTGGTGTGATGTACTCATTGGTTTGTGAATCTAAAGGTGTGTGGAGAGTGTCACAAATCACCTTGATGTCCCCGAGAAGGAGATTTTACCTCTGAAGCTCCGATTAATAAAAAAAGATATTTAGCTAGATAGCTCTTGGTTGCCTATGCGTCTGTGTGTTCTGACACATAGCGGCCCCTTCATTTCAGGGCTGGAATAACTTACACTCATGAAATCAGCTCAGGATTCATTGTCTTTAGATTAGTATATGTAAAACATCTCAGTTGGAGGCAGTAAAGAGTCAAAACAAATCACACTACACCTGGTTTGAAGATCTGTTCTCATTTGTAAAGGTAATATGAATTTGATATAAGAATACCAGATCATTTTTCCCTGAGCACAAAATTTGTTTATGCCCTGTTGAGAAAAGAAGTGGCAAAGGTACAGAGTTAGAGGTATTCATCTCCTGCTGTGTGTGCACCTGAGGTCAGCCTGGTTCCTGCCAAACTTCCCGGCTTTTTCCCTTCTCTGAAAGTGGGGGTGAATGCGGGGGGTGGTCAGGGCAATGGGCAGCAGGAACCCTGAAGCAAAAAGCGCAACTGGACCCTCCATATCTACTTTCATTAGAGCACGCTGTGCTGAAGAACAGACTAAATTAGAAGTCAAAGCAGGGGCAACCTGGGTGGTTCTTGGTTAAGCTTCTGGATCTCAGCTCGGGTCTTGATCTCAGGGTCGTGAGTTCAAGCTCTGTGTTGGAGGTTGGTGTGAGCTCAAGCTCAGCATGGAGCCTACTTAAAAAAATTAGAATTCAGAGGAACAAATAAACAGATTGAACCTCAATGTCCCCTGTCAGACACAACATTCTGCCTTGTCTTCAGTAAGGAAAACTAAAAGAGGAGCTCCTCCATGTTGGAAGGACCCAATAAATAAGACAATTCCACTGCCCAGGGTCCAGAGTGATTTTTGACCTGTTCAAGATTTCAATTTGTTGAGGGCAGAGCCAGCCTCCCAGTCCAGCAAATTTCTTGTACATCACCCCTTTCCCAAAGAATATTTCTCCAAAAACTTAGTTCCATTAAGCAGTTAGCAAAACAGGTATTTCAAAAACAGGGTGTGGTAGTCAAATTCCTTTAAATAGCAGATGGTTAAATCCATTCCGTCATTAAACAGTGTCAAACAAGTTTCTTGGGGGCAGGTTCCTGAGTCTGTTTGCCCTTGTGGACTGTGAAGGGGGGCGTGTGACTTCCTGATGTAGAATGAAGCGTTCCCAGGTGTGCTTGGTGACAGAATCCTTTTCTGTTGTGTAGAGCAGGGAGGCTTTGGGGAGTCTAGTGATTCACAGAGCATTCTTTGGACAGATTTGATCTATACCATGGTCGTCCTGTAGTGACTGCTTATTTGCTCAGAGACTTGGGAGAAGACCAGTTGGTTCATAGTGTGAATGGGGCCCCTATGGGCAGGTCAGGCACTCAGAACTGCAGGATGCTCATCTGCCAAATGAGACAGTTGGTCTACAAAGGTGATTTACTGTGAGAAAAGGGAGTATTATTGCAACAACCCGTGGCTGGACCAGTGTCTTCTGGAGGCGGGCAGGGGTCTCCTGTGGTAGACAAAACTTTCCACACCCACATGCCCCCAATTGGAAAACTCCCTGCTTTACCATTGTTGACCTAATAACCTTGTACACGCATGTATTATTTGACCTGGCGATTCTTCCTATAGGAAAGTTTCTTTCTGACAACTTAGATCTTTGGAAAAAAATATATACATGTCATATATATTTTATATATACACATATATATTTTATACACACACACACACACACACACACACACACACACACACACAGTGATAGTCACGGAAACAGTGTTGGTAATAACAAGAGACCAGAAGCTTACTATATCCACAAAAGGAATATGTGTAGCCATTACATAAAGCCAACTCTAGATAGATGATTAAATGAAAAAGTAAATCATGAACACAGGACATTGTGATAAAACTGCATAACACATATCATTAATGGAAGATGATGTATCTATGAGCATGTACATAAAGCATATGCTTGTTTACATACAGAATATCTTTGGAATGATACTCAAGAAGTATAACAGTGGTTGCACCTAGTGTCTCAGGGCTGGGCTGTCAGAAAAACATATTTCACACTCTGTACCCCGTTGTATGCTGAGTTTTGTACCATACACAAGAGAGCTGCTCCCAGTTGCTCCTCCCCATGATACATATATGTCAGTCATCATATCAAGAGATGGAGTTATTTTACTTTGAATCTGGGCTGGCCTTGGGAAATGCTTTGGTGGACATGTCCTTCTGGTAGCTCTACCCTTAGCCTCTAGGAAGACCAACAGCTTTTGTTTCCTCCCCATGAGAAGCCAGCTACCATGTAAGATGTCCAGTCACTCTAAGGATGCCATGCTATATTCGACCATCTCCGTGGAGGCACCAGGTCGGTGCGTGAGAAGCCATCTTAGACATTGCAGGCCCAGCAGCCACCACGTGCTGTTGGAGAAGCACCCTGCTCAGCCTGTCCCACATGGTCGAATTGTGTTTTTGTTTCAAACCACTAAGTGCTGGGGTTGTTTATTAAGCAGAAAGAGATTTTTAAAATTATTGCCTATTGAATGTAAATACGTAAAATAAGTTCAAAGTGTTTTTTCATATAAATTTGTATAAATGCAGGATTTGGAAGTATTTTAATAGGAGGATAAGAAAGATAACCACAGATGACTGAAGTGGGGATTAGAACATATCACCCATGAGGAAAAAGAGTAAGACTAATGAGGAAAGAGCCAAATTTTGTTGACTTTACAAGACACCCTGGGGTTTAATTTCTGTCAGGGCAACACACCCCATCCTGTGTGTGTGTCTCTCTCTCTTTCTCTCTTTCTCACACACACACCACTTAATTATTCTTCTAATTGGGGGGAGAGGAGGGAATATTAAACAGGTTAATTGCTACTATCATCAACCAGAGTCCAAGACTGTGAATTGAGAGTGTGTTCCAAGTTACACCATGGGATGCCTATTGGCACCTGATAATATGATAAAGAAACAAGACAAAGGAACCTAAGTAGCATGACCTCAGTATTTCAAAATAATAGACAGGTGGAAGGAGAAATTAGTTTGATTTTAATGAAAAAAATGAATTCTCAAATATTTTAAAGGGCTGCAGTTACTACTTTTAAGTACAGTACATTTTACAAAGCTATAAATGGGTATTTAATAAGTTAAATGAGGTAAGTTAATGAAAGAATTAAGATTCACAAGAGGCCTACATTATATAATTATGTATCATAAAACAAAAAGTCCTTTAACATGTTAGAATTAATTGGATGACCCAGAAATTGAAGGTGCATTGAAGTTTTAGTTTGAAAAAGCAACTAATTTCAGATTAAGGTTTTGTGCATAGTAGGTATTCAGCAAATGCTTGGTAAACTAAAATGAACCAACTAGGAAGGTCCTCCAGCAATTGTCACTTCCTCTGGACAGATGACTACATCCAGTTCCCACTGCGTTAGCGGTAACTACACCCTCCTCCACCCCAAATTGTATCCAGAGGCACCTAAGAGTGTGAGGGTAACCTTGAACATGGTCCCATTTATTTTTTTAAAGCAAATCTTTTTTAAAAATCAGCAATATAACTATGAATAGTAGCAAATTACTTCCTGGGGGCACCTGGGTGGCTCAGTTGGTTAAGCCACTGCCTTTGGCTCAGGTCATGATCCCAGAGTCCTGGGATCAAATCCTGCATCGGGCTCCCAGCTCCATGGGGAGTCCGCTTCTCCCTCTGATCTACTCCCCTCTCATGTTCTCTCTCCCTCTCTCTCTCTCAAATAAATAAATAAAATCTTTTAAAAAAATTATTTGCTGAATGGTGCAGTTAAGAACAGCTAATTTAAGACATTTCCCGTGGAAAATTCCAATTGAAGTGTGAGTAGGTTATTAATCACGAATTAATACAGAAAAGAGTAGAAACAAGCAAAATACCAGACCCTTTTCCAGGTTCAGCCTGAAGACCTTGAAGTGATGTGGGAGGGAGCATGTAATGAGAGAGGGATGAGCATCCCGGAGTGTAGGTGTGGAACCAAAGTAGGTACCATATCCCCCTTAGATTGTTCTGGGACAGGCCCTAGCATCCTGCTCTGGGTAATTTGGCCAGCTCTGAAGAGTGAGTCAGAATATTGGGAGGAAGGACATTGTCATCCTCAGCTATAATATTAACTGGAATCTATCCAAAACATTACCTCGGGTAAGATCTGCTTCCTTAGTTCTTTTCATCAGTGGGGACTCAAGTGAATTTCTAAGACCATAACATATCTTAGAATCAAGATCAATACTGAATTAGCAGACATGGCTAAGGATAACTGGGGGAAAATAATTAACAAAATTAAGGAGGATTTGCACCATTGGGAACCATAAAAGTTATTTTATGGGTCCATGTAAATGTAATAAAATCTCTGTCTGTGCCACAATTTAATTTCACATCAAAAAGGTCCCCACAGATAGTCTGTAAGATTATTTTACTAAAATTGAATATGTCTTTGCCTTCCTAGTCTAAGCAAAAAAAAAAAAACTTACTCTGCCCAGAAAGTTATGTTTCACACAGAGGACAGGAATAAGGCCCATCTGATCTTTTTTTTTTTTTTAAGATTTTATTTATTTATTTGAGATAGAGACAGTGAGAGAGAGCATGAGAGGGGAGAAGGTCAGAGGGAGAAGCAGACTTCCCGTGGAGCTGGGAGCCTGATGTGGGACTCCATCCCAGGACTCCGGGATCATGACCTGAGCCGAAGGCAGTTGCTTAACCAACTGAACCACCCAGGCGCCCAAGGCCCATCTGATCTTAAGCATTGTCTAATGTCAGCAACTCATAGGAGATAACATAATTAATTTTTATTAATAATAGCACTTCACAATTGGCAGAGACAGAACATAATATATCAAAAGGATGTTTCCAAGAATAGCGCATACTTTTTTCAAATTAAAAAAGTCAAATATTAGTAATAGTGGAATACAAAAAGATAATATCTATCATATAGACATTCTTTGTATTGTTGCTATATATTTTAACAGCTTATTGGTGTATGATTCACATACTCTACAATTCACTCATTTAAAGCATGCAATTCAATGGTTTGTGGTATATTCAGTGTTGTTCAATCTTAGAACATTTTCATGACCCCTTTAGCAGTCACTCCCCACACTCTCCCTCCCCCAGCCATAGGCAACCACTAATCTATTTTCTGTCTCTAGATTTGCCTATTTTGAATATTTCATGCAAATGGAATTATACAATATATAGTCTTTTGTGACTGACTTCTTCCACTTAGCATGTTTTTAAGTCTCATCCATGTTGTGGGATATATCAGTACTTAATTCCTTTTTATTGTCAAACAATATCCCATTATATGGATATATTACATTTTATTTATCCACCCATCAGTTTGGTGGACATTTGAGTTGTTTCCACTTCTTGGTTTCTATGAGTAATGCTGCCATGAACATTGACAAGCTTTTATGTGGACAAGTTTTTATGCTTTTTCATTTCTCCTGTGTATATACCTAGGAGCATAGGCATATACAACCTAGGTCATATGGCAGATTTGCAATTAAGATTGAGGAGCTGTCAAACTGTTTTACAAATGAATGTACCAGTTTATATTTACATTACATGTAAGGGTCCAGTTTCTCCATATTCTCACTAACAGTTGTTTCGGTCTCTCTTCTTGATTATAGTCATCCTAGTGGATGTGAAGTGTTATCTCAGTTTGGTTTTGATTTGCATTTCCTTAATGACTAATAATGTTAAGCATCTTTTCATTGCTCATTAGTCATTTGTATATTTGGAGAAATGCCTAATTTAGATCCTTTGCCCATTTTTAAATTGGTTTATCTTTGTATTATTGAATTGTAAGAGTTATTTATATATTCTGGATACAAATCCCTTATCAGATATTATTTGCAAATATTTCTCCCCTTCTGTGAGTTGTTTTTCACTCTCTTGGTGTTGCTTGAAGTATAAAAGTTTTCAGTTTTGATGAAGTCTAATTTACCTATTTTTTCTTTTCTTTTTAAAAAAGATCTTTATTTGTCAGAAAGAGAGAGATGGAGCACAGGCAGGGGTGTAGCCAGCAGAGGGAGAAGCAGGCTCACTACTAAGCAAGGAGCCCCACACGGAACTCCATCCCAGGACCCCCAAGATCATGACCTGGGCTGAAGGCAGTCACTTAACTGACTGAGCCACCCAAGCATCCCATATCTATTTTTTCTTTTGTCACTTATACTTTTGATGTCCCATCTAAAAAGGCTTTGCCTAATTCAAGGTCACAAAGATTGACTCCTGTTGTTTTTTTTTTTTTCTAAGAGTTTTATAGTTCCAGCTTTTACATTTAGATTTAATCCATTTCGAGTTAATTTTGTGTATAAGGGGAGGGAAGGGGGTTCACCTTGATTCTCTCACATGTGTATTTCCTATAACTATGTTTTAAATGATGTTATTACTCTTTTTTTCTTGTGTTCTGGCAAGTACATAACTGTTAATGCAAAAAGGAGAAAGATAGTTTTTGGTTCTCCCTCTCATAATTTACTCTTAGATCATACTCACATCCGGTCTGAGGAAACAAATTCTTACCCAGTCAATGCCCAAATGTACTGACCCACCTGGACACCTGAGAGGTGACTATTCAACAGACACTGAAGTGATGGGAATCATTGTATCATACCCAAAAATGAATCTGGGGAGAAAATGGTCATTTTCCTCTTATGAATTAAAAAATGTTATAAGAACAGAAAATACTTACCACGGGCAAGGGTACAGTAAAAAAAAAGGACTTTTCCTAGACTGCCCTTAGAAGTGCAAATTAGTATGATGATTTCTAGAAAGTAGTTTGGCCATATTTATCAGAAGCTTCAAAAATGTTCTTGCCATTTGATATAATCATCCCTCTACTTTGTAGTACTCTGTAGAAATAAACAGTTTGCTCATATGGGTATATTTACAAAGATATCTATCACTCTATTTTTAGAATTAAATTTTTTCCTACTTCTAAAATTTCTTGATTACATTATTATACATATATATTATATGATTATATGATTGTATTATAATCACAAAATATTTTGAGCATGTACCCCCAACATATGTATATCTATTATATACATTACTTAATTTATATCTTATAAAGCATACACATATTAAAGGATAAGATAAAAAGGAAATAATACTTTAAAATAAATGTATATTTATTTTATAAATGCAGAAAAACATTTTGATTTCAATAAAATTATTATTAATTACATTTTAGTGAAAACAATATCACTGACTATCAAATCTAATAAGAAAATTGTTTTCTCTTAACAAAGAGCTTTTTTTAGTTGTAGAAGTGTCAGCTTTGCCATTTTGTGTTCTTCACATGGCTTGAGTGATTGGCATTATCTTAAATATGAGGTCTAGGGTACCTGGGTGGCTCAGTGGGTTAAAGCCTCTGCCTTCAGCTCAGGTCATGATCTCAGAGTCCTGGGATGGAGCCCCACATTGGGCTGTCTGCTCGGCGGGGAGCCTGCTTCCCCTTCTCTGCCTGCCTCTCTGCCTACTTGTGATCTCTCTCTCTGTCAAATAAATAAATAAAATCTTTAAAAAAATATGAGGTCTACTCACAAATTTTAAAAACTATTTTGAGGGGTGAATTAAAACTAAATAATGTAGTCATAAATCTATTTAACAGGAGTACACAAAAGTATAACACATAGCAATACTCTGGAAATCGACTAACAAGGAAGTTGACTGAATTCCTCAGCTCTGTGTAACTCCCAACTCACTTATTCCTTAAGGACTCTACATTTTCTTTGTTTGCTGTCATCAACTAACATCATTACTCACAATGATACTGAATTCCATTGCACAATCCAGGACATATTTAAGTGACTTGACTTTACCATATACATTCCTGTAGCATTTTCCCCTACCTAAAATTCTCAAACCATCCAGACTTTCATCCTGGGAGTTCACCATCTGAAAGTCACTCAGGAAATTTGTTCTGAATATGTAGCTGCATGAGGATGGGAAGTCCTGATTCTTAATTTATTTTCAAATCAAAGCAGAATCATAATATGTACCAAGTATTGTTGCCACTGTCAATCCATATTAATCTATACTTAATCTCTAACATTTTCCCCTGTAGCCTGGAGGATTCTTATATCCTTCCTAGGGAGATGCCCCATTTTAAAAAAAGATTTTACTTGTTTATTTATTTTAGAATGGGACAGCAAGTGTGAGAGATGGGGGAGGAACAGAAGGAGAGGGAGATGGAGAGAAATCTCGAGTAGACTCCACATAGAGCCCGACTCAGGGTTTGACGTCATGACCCTGAGATCATGACCTGAGCCAAAAAGAAGGATCAGATGTTTAGCCATCCAAGCCATGCAGGCTAACCCTGAGAGAATGCTTCATATTGGAAATAATTGTTATAAAGCTAAATGTTTAAAACTTGGGTTCTGAAATCAGATCACATTCCATATCCTGAATCTTGCACTGACTGAGTCACAGTTTTTCATCTGTAAAGTGAGGCTAACAATATTATGTCCTTCATAGGGTTATTGTAAGGATTAAATAAGATAATGTTTATGGAGTACTTAGCATATTAAGTGCTTGGTTAATGTCAGTATTATTACTTCAATTTTTTAAAAAAGATTTATTTATTTATTTATTTATTTATTTATTTATTTATTTGAGAGAGAGAGAGATCATGCATGGGTGAACGGAGGGAGGGACAGAGGGAAATGGAGGGAGAGGGAATCTCAAGTAGACTTCTGGCTGAACACAGAGCCCCACACAGAGCTCCATGTCACAACTCCGATATCATGGCCTGAGCTGAAATCAAGAGTTGGACACTTAACCAACTGAGCTACCCGAGCATCCACTTACTACTTCAATTTTTCTGCAAAGATTATTTATTATTTTGATATTCAGAAAAGAAAAACAAAACCCTTTAAAAGATTAAGGCTTGAGGGGCGCCTGGGTGGCTCAGTGGGTTAAAGCCTCTGCCTTCGGATCAGGTCATGATCTCAGAGTCCTGGGTTCGAGACCCACATTGGGCTCTCTGCTCAGCGGGGAGCCTGCTTCCCCCTCCCCCTCTGCCTGCCTCTCTGCCTGCTTGTGATCTCTCTCTGTCAAGTGAATAAATAAAATCTTTAAAAAAAAAAAGATTAAGGCTTGATTCTAAATTTCATAAAGGTGAAGGCTATGGCCTGTGTTGCTTTTTCCCCCTCTATCCCCACCTGCTTAACTCGATGCCTGACCTACAGTTGTTTGCCAGACAGTTGCTTTAACCAACTAAGCAATAGAGCCACCTCTCCAGATGTGTTTAAAACTTATTTGTTGGATGGCTATGGGATGCCTGGTTGGCCCACTCAGTTAAGCATCTGCCTTCAGCTTAGGTCCTGGGATCGAGTCCCTCATGGGGCTCTTTGCTCAGCAGGAAGCCTGCTTCTCCCTCTGCCCGCCACTCCCTCTGCTTGTGTGTGTTCTCTCTCTCACAAATAAATAAATAAAATCTTTAAAAAAATTTATTTGTTGGATGGCTAAATCAAGTGATGGCTAAAGATAGAGACTGTATACCTGTAGTAATAAAGAGTTCCTCCACTTTTATACTGGTGATTACAGGAGGCAGCATGGAGTGTGGTTCTGAGTAAAAGCACAAAATGTGCTATTTATTCATAATGATACTGAATTCCATTGCACAATCCAGGACATATTTAAGTGGCTTGACTTTACCATATACATTCCTGTAGCATTCTCCCCTACCTAAAATTCTCAAACCATCCAGACTTTTGTCCTGGGAGTTCACCATCTGAAAGTCACTCAGGAAATTTGTTCTGAATATGTAGCTGCATGAGGATGGGAAGTCCTAATTCTTTTTTTTTTTTTTTACAAATTTATTTATTTATTTGACAGAGGGAGAGAGATGACAAGCAGGCGGAGAGAGAGGTGGAAGCAGGTTCCCTGCTGAGCAGAGAGCTCCATGCGGGGCTTAATTCCAGGACCCTGAGATCATGACCTGAGCTGAAGGCAGAGGCTTTAACCCACTGAGCCACCCAGGCGCCCTGGGAAGTCCTAATTCTTAATTTTATTTTGAAATCAAAGCAGAATCATAATAAAATATAAATTATACCTTGAAAAATATTTATCTTTTATATTTGCAAGTCAAGTCATATATTCCACCTCTGCATGTATAAGTGTTTTGCATAGAAAAGTTTTCTCCCTTGACCACAACCCAACCTGTCAGATGTCATACAAATCTATCCTATTGATCAAAGGGAAATTTTCTATGTGGCTCCTTGCACAAATAACTCTCAGGACTAGAAAAAATAGCTTGTCTTGCACGTCCTGCTGCTGAGAGACTAAGTTTTTTTCAACCTATGATGAACTGAATATTTCATCAAATAATGATTTCTTTAAAAGTAAACCTAGCATATTTGATTCTACGCTAGCTATAATTTGTACTTTCCTGAACTTGGGGTTGTGAGCCAATCATCGATAACATCAAATGCTTATTTGAGCGCCCCAGCACAATTTTAGTTGAATTAAAAGCTGCAATTTTTAATTTGAAAATAAAGACAGTTTTATGCAATTTAATTTAAATGTTGTAGCATTTAAAATGTTTTCCAAAGGAATTATTGTACCCAGTAGTGTTCCAATTTATGTGGCTGCAGGTCCTGGAAGCTAGTTCTCCATTCAGCAGAACTTTCCCTGAGACTCACTGTTTAGATTTCAGAGGGCTGCTATGGACCTGGAATATATATCAGATGACTAGAGAAGAAAGGCCACATGAAGAGACTTAGAGGCACCCTCTGGTGAGGGGCAGCTCCCACTCTTCTCTCACGAAACTCCTGCCTGGCTAGTGTGCAGTATGGGTCCGCAGGCTTCTGAAACCTTATGGAATGACGAGGTAATAGGACCACCTCTGGGACTGGGAGAGTGGGCAGAAGTTCAGACAGGCTTCATTTTACTGTTCTCCCTGCTTTTATCTGCTCCTGTGGTATATACCTGAGTGATAGTGCTCCTGACAACTTGGGAGAACCTAGGTTTTCCTTGCTCTCCTAGAAGCTCCTTTTTTTTTTACATAATATTCTTCAGTTGTCATCAAGTTTAAGATCATGGCTTTTATAAATCCCGTCTGTCTCGGCCAGTTTGGAAAATGAAAGCAGGACCAGGAATCGAACTTGCTTACTTAAATCTACTCATTATGATCTAGTTTGGTCCAGGGGAAGGAAAAGCTTGAAGGGTGATTCAGAAGTAGGATTCTGGTTCTAGCTTTGTTACCTATTATCTGTGACCTTGGGCAAATCAGTTTAACTTCTCTGTGACTCTGTTTCTTCATTTTGAAACAGGAGTAAAGAAACTTGCTGTAACTCAGTTTGCAGGGATAATCAAATGAGATTATGTATATGAAAATTCCCCCTCAAATTTTTAAGGAGAATAAAAAATACAGGTTTAAAAATACTATCCATGTTGACAGATGAATAGATAAAGAAGATGTGGTATAGATATACAATGGACTATTATTCAGTCATCAAAAAATGAAATCTTGCTATTTGCAATGACTTGGATGGAACTAGGCTATATTATGCTAAATGAAATAAGTCAATCAGAGAAAGAATTATATGATTTCACTCATATGTGGAACTGAAGAAACAAAACAGAGGGTCATAGGGGAAGGGAGAGAAAAATAAGACAAAATCAGAGGGGGAGACAAACAGACAAACCGTAAGAGGCTCTTTTTTTTTTTTTATTAACACATAATGTATTATTTGTTTCAGGGGTACAGGTCTCTGATTCATCAGTCTTACACAATTCACAGCACTCACCATAGCACATACCCTCCCCAGTGTCCATCCCCAGCCACCCCATCCTTCCCACCCCCCTTCCCTCTAGCAACCCTCAGTTTGATTCCTGAGATTAAGAGTCTCTTATGGTTCTCCCTCTCTGATTTTGTCTTGTTTCATTTTTCCCCTCCCTTCCCCTATGATCCTCTGTCTTGTTTCTCAAATTCCTCATATCAATGAGATCATATGATAATTGTCTTTTTCTGATTGACTTATTTTGCTTAGCATAATACCCTCTAGTTCCAACCACGTTGTTGCAAATGGCAAGATTTCGGGGGGTTTTTGATGATGCTTAATATTCCAGTGTATGTGTGTGTGTATTCACATCTTTATCCATTCATCTGCTGATGGACACCTAGGTTCTTTCCATAGTTTGGCTATTGTGGACATTGCTGCTATAAACATTTGGGTGCACGTGCCCCTTCGGATCACTACATTTGTATCTTTAGGATAAATACCCAGTAGTACAATTGCTGGGTCATAGGGTAGCTCTATTTTCAACTTTTTGAGAAACCTCCATACTGTTTTCCAGAGTGGCTGCACCAGCTTGCATTCCCACCAACAGTGTAGGAGGGTTCCCCTTTCTCCACATCCTCACCAACATCTGTTATTTCCTAACTTGTTAATTTTAGCCATTCTGACTGGTGTGAGGTGGTATCTCATTGTGGTCTTGATTTGTATTTCCCTGATGCTGAGTGATGTTGAGCACTTTTTCATGTGTCTGTTGGCCACTCCGATGAAGAGACTCTTAATCCTAGGAAACAAATGCAGTTGCTGGCAGGGAGGGAGTGGGGGGATGGGGCAACTGAATGATGGGCATTAAGGAGGGCATGGGATGTAATGAGCACTGGGTGTTATATATGACTGATGAATCACTGACCTCTACCTCTGAAACTAATAATATGCTATATGTTTTTAATTGAATTTAAATTTTAAAAAATTAAAAAAATTATCCATGTATATATAAAATGATTTACAGGGTTCTAAAATAGAGGATAAAATAATATAAACTAGAAATTACTAGAAAATACTAGGCATCATTTTTATTCTATCAAATTTTATAGGGAAGGAAAACCTGTATAATAACAAGGCCTATTTGTTATTCAGGCCCTCAGGAAAAAAACATATAAGATCCATTAGCAGGCATTGATCTGAGGTAAAGGCCTAAGAAAACTGTTGAGTTTTAAACAAATAAGCAAAAGACCCAATCTTGATAATGAGATCTCTTGCCTGACCTGAATTGAGGAAACTTGAGCCTTGAATTTATCTGGGCTTGAGGACAGCTCTGTCACTGACTATGGTAGCTTACATGCGATGATCAGCTCATAAAAGCCTAGAACAATCTGGCGGCTGCTCACACCTTCAGTACCATGTAAAGCATTAATACTTGTCACTCCAGCCCAGTGCCTGGGATCTGGGTTTTGAAATTATTGCTGCACCAGTGCTGGACAAACCTCTCCTTTACTATGTTTGACCTCTGCACCCAAGGACTTTTTCATTTCTGACAATTCATGGGTTTTCTAAGAGCAGGGCTAGTCATGGCCTCTTAAACAAAAACTCTGCAACATCCCCAGATTGGCTATCCATTTATAGTAAAAAAAACTTTAACCATATCCAAAATTGGGATGTGGACCTATTATCTCCACGTCTAGATATCCTGAGGGATTGATCAGTATAAGCCAGGTAGCAGGGAGGGAAGTGGCGCTGCTGAGAAAAATGACCAAGGATGAATAAGGAATCTGGAAGAACATCATGAGGCAGCAGGTGCCATGGGGCTTTGACATTTCCTATTTTAGGGCTCCTTGGACAGTCCAGGGGTTCCAGGAAGGCAGGACTAAGGTAAATACGTCCGGCACCAGCTCCTGTTGCTAAGCAACCTCTTCTGAGAGAGCCAGGAAGAGTCAGGTGCTTTCTTATAATGTGGAGAGGAAGGTAAGCAGTGGCAACCTTCAGGCAGAAATTGTGAGGAAATGCCTAACAGGGGAAGTAGAGACCAGAGGCATTGGAGGGTGAGCACAGGGCCCAAAGAGCTTCTGCCTTGGCACCAACACCCAAAGGTCTAGAGCCAGATAGGGAGCAAGCAGGAGCTGAAGCAAGGGACCACTGAGAGGAGGTCAGCAGCTCTGATTATGCACTAGCTATCAGCCCTCCTTCTGGAAACTCAGAGGCTTATAAGGAATGAGAAGCGTTGAAATCCTGTTAGCTTTTGTTTTGTTTTGTTTTGAGATTATGAGCATGGGGGCAGGAGGAGTGTGCAGAGGAAGAGGGAGGAGGGAGAGAGAGAATCTTAAGCAGGCTGTATGTCCAGTGTGGAGCCCCACAAGGGCCAAATCTCATGACCCTGAGATCATGACCTAAGCCAAGAGTCAGACACTCGACCCACTGAGCCACTCAGGTTCCCCAGAGGACATCAGCTTTAGTAGACCTGGGTTCAAGAATTAGAGTGCCCTTTGCCTAAAACCCTCGTATTGGATGGAGAGAGAGCATGGCTGTGCAGTGTCCATGTAGAATAATTCTGTTGCCCATTTTCAATTAGGTTAAGCAAAAATTCCCTCTTTTCCCCAGGATTAACAGTTATTTAACCAGATTGACCTCCAGTTTTCATATGGAGGTCAGTTTAGGATCTCAAAGGTGAGATTTGCCTTCTTCCTCAATGTCCCGTGAAAAAAATCAAAGATGGATAAACAGAAAAACCCAAAAGACACCACCCCAAAATTGCTAGAACTCATACAGGAATTCCGCAAACTGGCAGGATACAGAATCAATGCACAGAAATAGTGGCATTTCTATACACTAATAATGAGACAGAAGAAAGAGAAATTAAGGAGTCGATCTCATTTACAGTTGCACCCCAAACCATAAGATACCTAAGAATAAATCTAATTAAAGAGACAAAGGATCTCTACTCAGAAAACTATAGAACACTCATGAAAGAAATAGAGGAAGACAGGAAGAAACGGGAAAATGTTCTAATGCTCATGGATTGAAAGAACAAATATTGTGAAAAATGTCCATGCTACCTAGAGCAATCTACATATTCAATACAATCTCTATCAAAATACCATCAACTTTTCTCACAGAGCTGGAACAAATAATCCTAAAATTTGTATGAAACCAGAAAAGACTCCAAATAGCCAGAGGAATGTCGAACAAGAAAGCCAAAGCTGGTGGCATCACAATTCTGGACTTCAAGCTCTATTAACAAAGCTGTCATCATCCAGGCAGTATGGTTCTGGGACAAAAACAGACACCTAGATCAAAGGAACAGAGTAGAGAACCCAGAAATGGACTCTCAACTCTGTGGTCAGCTAATCTTTGACAAAGTTGAAAAGAATATTCAATGGAAAAAAAGAGTCTTTTCAACAAATGGTGTTGGGAAAATCGAACAGCCATGTGCAGAAGAATGAAACGGGACCATTTCCTTACACCATACACAAAAATAGACTCAAAATGAGTGAAAGACCTCAATGTGAGACAGAAATCCATCAAAATCCTTAAGGAGAACACAGGCAGCAACCTCTTCGACCTCAGCCACAGCAACTTCTTGCCAGACACATTTCCAAAGGCAAGGGAAACAAAGGCAAAAATAAACTGTTGGAACTTCTTCAAGATAAAAACCTTTGCACAGCAAGGGAAACAGTCAGCAAAACCAAAAGACAACCGGCAGAATGGGAGAAGATATTTGCAAATGATGTATCAGATAAAGGGCTAGTACCAAATATAAAGAACTTATCAAACTCAACACTCAAAAAACAAATAATCCAGTCACAAAATCGGCAGATGACATGAACAGGCATTTCCCCAAAGAAGACATACAAATGGCCAGGAGACATATGAAAAATGCTCAACATCACTCGGCATCAGGGAAAACAAATCAAGACCACAATGAGATACCACCTCACACTAATCAGAATCACTAAAATTAACAGGTCAGGAAATGACAGATGTTGATGAGGATGCAGAGAAAGTGGAACCTCCTACACTGTTGGTGGGAATGCAAGCTGGTGCAGCCACTCTAGAAAAGGTTCCTCAAAAAGTTGAAAATAGAGCTACCCTATGACCCAGCAATTGCACTACTAGGTATTTACCCTAAAGATATAAATGTAGTGATCCAAAGGGGCACATGCACCCGAATGTTTATAGCAGTAGTGTCCACAATAGCCAAACTGTGGAAAAAGCCCAGATGTCCATCCACAGATGAATGGTTAAAGAGAATGTGGTATATATATATATATACACAGACACACACACACATATATGTGCAATGGACTATTGCATAGCCATCAAAAAATGAAATCTTGCCATTTGCAACAACGTGGTTGGAACTAAAGGGTATTATGCTGAGTGAAGTAAGTCAATCAGAGAAAGACAATTATCATATGATCTCATTGATATGAGGAATTTAAGAAACAAGGCAGAGCTTCATAGGGGAAGAGAAGAAAAAATGAAACAAGATGAAACCAGAGAGGGAGACAAACCGTAAGAGACTCTTAATCTTAGGAAACAAACTGAGGGTTGCTGAAGGTAAGGAAGGTGAGTGGTTGGGTGATGGATATTGGGAAGGTTAAGTGTTGTGCTGGGTGATGTGGATTGTGTAAGACTGATGAATCACAGACCTGTACCCCTGAAACAAATAATACATTATATGTTAATTAAAAAAAAACACTCGAAAGAAAGAAAGAAGAAAGAAAAGAAAGAAAAGAAAAGAAAAGAAAAGAAAAGAAAAGAAAAAAGTATTAACAGCTTGTAGTAGCTTCTTTGGTTAGAGATCCTCTCCTTTCTTTCCCAATGGGTCTAAAAATCATTAGAAGTAGGGTTAAAATTTAATTATCAAGAAGAAGAAGAGGGGGGTGCATCTGGGTGGCTCAGTGGGTTAAAGTCTCTGTCTTCGACTCAGGTCATGATCTCAGGGTCCTGGGATGGAGGCCCGCATCGGGCTCTCTGCTCAGTGGGAAGTCTGCTTCCCTCTCTCTCTGCCTGCCTCTCTGCCTACTTGTGATCTCTCTCTTTCTGTCAAATAGATAAATAAAATCTTAAAAAAAAAAAAGAGGGGAAGGAGAAGGAGAAGAGGAAGAAGAAGAGAGTGGAAAGGGGGCAAGGAAAAGGAGGAGGGGAGGAGAGATGAGGCAGAAGGGGAGGAGGGGGAAAGAGGAAGCTGAGGAGAATCTTACTTGTGGGTCTGTTTTCCTGATGTAGATGCCCACTCACAAAGAGTACCCGCTTAATTCCACCTCTTCTATACTGACATGTTTGTAATTTAAAGTCCGCCTTGGGATATATTGCTAGAAAGAGAATAGCCATGTTAAAGAACAGGTGCATTTTTAGGCTTCTGCTACATATTGCCAGATTGCACCAAAGGTTAATGAGGGTGGGTCCTCATTTTCCAGTGCTCCCCAAAAGCTTAGCCAGTTTATATAGGTGGGAAAGGGCCTCTCTTTGTTGCTGGAATTTTCATTTTTTAAATTATGAACTATTCATTGATTTCAACAAGATTTAATAGAGCTTGTGTATTCTGTTCTCTGTTCCATTAAAAAGCACTTTGGAAGTTAATAAGGAAATGTCTGACCTACTCCTTGCCCTCATATATTAGAGGAGCTAAAGGAGCTAAATATTATGCTCAATATTCTTGAGGCAAGAGATGATAGAAGACCTGCCAAAATGTGTGAATCTGGGAGGACAAGGATAGATCTATGGTCCATGTTAACTGGTAGGCAGGGAAGACTTCATGGAGGAGGTGTGATTGGTACTGGGTCCACAAGGTGGGTAGGATTTGAGTAGGTGGAAGAGATGTGATAAGACATTGCAGATGGGAGTTCAGGCAGGATTAGAGAGCAAAATCTTGTGTTTAAAATGTGCAAGGTATGTACGTTGGTTCAGGTTCTCTGGGAAGCAGATAGTAAATGGAAAGCAAGGATTCGATTAGAGGAAATCCCTATGAGAGAAAACAAGAAGAAACTGAAAGAGGCTGGGAGAGCTATCAGACTGTGATGCATGTCAGTGAAGGAGAGAGAGAAGGAAGGTTGAGTGAAAGCTTCCAGGACTTTCTTGCTTTGTGATAAACATTTGGGAAAGGTTGTCAGGGAGTCCTTGAACAAATGTTGACAACCAGAGGAGTTCATGTCTCCCGGGGACAGGCTGCTTTAGTATCTCTCCTGCATCCAGTCAACATCTGGGAGCAGGCTGTAGGAAGCTGGAAATTGACATCTTGGTACAAATGTGATGATGGATCTCGCAGCAAAGCAGTTGGGATTGTTAACTAACTCCCTGGCATTGGAGGTCTACGAGGGGCATTCTCATGGCTGCCATAACACGATAGGGAGAGAATGAGAAGACTGGCCTTACTGGGCAGAGTACATTTATCCACAGGTAGGAGAGGTTTCCTACTTTCACCTTCAGAGAATATCTTGATTTCTATGGCTGGACAGAGAACAAGGGGGTGAGATGGAAGCTTTAATGCAAACTCTCCCCTCATAAACCTCAGGGGCTAGGGTGTGGACTGTCAGGTCAAGGAAGTTTGCGTTGGATATGGTGGATGGGGGCCCTTGACATCCATTCCTCCTTTCAGTACGCTTTCCTATATGGCAGAGTCTAAAAAGCTAACCACTACATTTTCTAGATGCAAATTAAGTTCTACCTGTTATTTTGTACCTTTGGGACATATGGAAGACAGGAGTCAGGCAGAGGCCATCCTGCTGTTTTTCAGATTTTTTTATTGTTTTATTTTGTTGTGTTTTGTTTTGTTGCTGACAATGGAGATCATGGAGACTTTACTTTTTTACATAGGAGCATTTCAGTATTCATTCTCCAAGTTCAAGAGTTGGATAAGCTTTAAGAGTTGTGGGGGTGGCACCTTCCTGATCTCTAAACCACAGCTACAGTGGTGTGTTCTGGATAACTCCACTAGTGCCTTCTTGACTCTCCAGTTCCTGGCCCTGGTAGAAGAAGCACTCCCCGGAGGGCTAGTTCAGCAATGGTGTTTGGGGAATCATTTCTAAAGGTCAGACTGATACTGCTTTTCCTTTGCAATGATTTTTGTCTGGTTTTGTAATAGATTTTATTTTTTTCTATACTGTACAACATTATTAAATATTATTGGATATATATTACCTATGCTGTATTTTTCATCTTCATGAGTTACTGATTTTATAACTGGAAGTTTTTCTCTCTTAATCCCCTTCACCTATTTCACCCATCCCCCAACCACCTCTTCTGGCAACTACCAGTTTGTTCTCTTATTTAAGAGTCTGGGTTGCTGTGTGTATGTGTGTGTGTTTTTATTTCCTTGTTCATTTGTTTTATATTTTTAGAGTTCACATGTAAGTGAAATCATATGGTATTTGTGTCTCTCTCTCTGACTTAGTTCACTTAGAATAATACTCTCTAAGTCCATCCATGTTGTCACAAATGACAAGATCTCATTCTTTTTTATGGCTGAGTAGTATTCCAGTGTGTGTGTGTGTGTGTGTGTGTGTGTGTGTGTGTGTGTGTGTGTAGGTGTACCACATCTTTTTTATTCATTCATCTATGGATGGATACCTGGTTGCTTTCACAGTAAATAATGCTGCAGTAAACATAGGTGTGAATATATATTTTCAAATTAATGTTTTCATATTCTTCGGGTAAATACCCAGTAGTAGAATTACTGGATCATATGTATTTCTGTTTTTTACTTTTTGAGGAACCTCCATATTATTTTCTGCCACTGTATTTTTTTATAGCAGTTTTAGGTTCACAGCAAAATTGAATGAAAAATACAGTTAGTTCCACATATCCTCGGCCCCCCCAACTTCCCCCATTATCAATATTCTAGCAACAGTGTGGTACATTTGTTACAATCAGTAATTCTGTGTTGACATTTTATTGTCACTCAGAGCCTGTAGTTTATGTTAGGGTTCATTCTTGGTTTTGTACATTCTATGGCCTTTGACAATTATGTGACATTTTCCGCAGTTATATCATCCTACAGAGTGGGATGTTTTAGGGTAGTTTCACTACCCTAAAAGTCCTTCGTGCTTCCCTTATTCATCCTTTCCTATAACCCTTGCCAAGCCTTGTTTGTTTGTTTGTTCGTTTATTTTTTACTGTCTCTATAGTTTTTACTGTCTCTATAGTTTTCGAAGTGTAGCTGGAATCATACAGTGAGTAGTCTTTTTAGATTGGGTTTCTTTCACTTAGAAATATGCCTTTAAGTTTCCTTTGTGTCTTTTCATGATTTGATAGCTCGTTTCTATTTAACACAATTAATAGTCTGTTCTATGGATGTACCACTGTTTATGTATCTATTCATGTACTGGAGGACATGTCAGTTGCTTCCCAAGGGCTTGTAAGCACCTACTTCCCTATGTTAAATACCCAGATTAGTTTCCATCTCTTGTACTTTACACTGACTGCTATAGAAGAGGTGTCTATTAAGATACGTAATGTTAGCACGAGGCTGAAGTCACAATGAAGTGGGGCCCAGCTGAGAAATAGGTTCACCTGACCATTGCTTTTCTAATTTACATGTTCATCATGTTCGTTGAACTCCTGAGACATCTCCATCTTGTTCTGTTCCCTGTGGGAATGAAGAGATGACTGTCACTGACTAAGCTCAAAAGACAAAGGTTTAAGTGTCAGGCTTTGCCATGTGTGAACCAATAGAACTCAGCTTTCCTTGCCTCTTTGTCTTTGCTCCTACAGAGTTCTTCTCTCAGGACCAATAGCGCACTGAGCTTTTTCTCATCTGAGGTTCTTTCCACTTGTGTTAGTGATAGCCCTTCCTGCAGCTTAACCATATATCTGACCCTTTTGTATCCTTCAGGTTTTAGTTCAAATGTTACTTCCTTACATAATATAAACCCTCGCTGTTGTTTTCTACAATATCTCCCTTTCTTGCAGAGAGATATACTTAATTCAGGCCATAAGAATCCCAAGCTTTATTTATTTTTTTTTAATATTATTATTTTTTTTAAAGATTTTTTATTTATTTATTAGAGAGAGAGAGAGACTGAGAATGAAAGGGGAGAAAGTCAGAGGGAGAAGCAGACTTCCCGCAGAGCCGGGAGTCCGATATGGGACTCGATCCCGGGACTCCGGGATCATGACCTGAGCTGAAGGCAGTCGCTTAACCAACTGAGCCACCCAGGCGCCCCCAAGCTTTATTTCTGATCAAATTTCATATCCCAACTGTTAAACATGAATGGCTACATAGAAGGGAATTTGTTTCCATTATCCGTTGCTGTATAGCAAATCATATCAAATCTTGGTAGCTTAGGACAACAATTTGTTATCAACTCTCAGAATTCTGTAAGTTAAATGGCTTCAACTGGGTGGATCTTTTGTTGGTCTTTCTTGCAGTTTCTTGTGTAGCTACAGTTGGCTGGTGGCTAGGCCTGGCCCATCCAAAATGGCTTCACTCACATGTCTGGTGCTTCATCCAGGGATAACTGGAAGCCTGGATCCAGTTGGATGCTGGTATGGCTAAGCTTTTCTCTTCCAGGTAATTTCTGCTCCTGTCCCTGCCCCCACAGCCTTTCCACCTGCTGTCTTCATGTGGTTTCTCTAGCAGGATAGCTTAACTTTTTATGTAGTAGCCTCAACCTCCCAATAGCACAAAAGCAGAGGCTTCCAGGTCTTCTTAAGACATATTGTTGGAGCAGTTACAACATCACTTCTGCCACACCTTTTGACTAAAGCAAGTTACAGAGCCAGCCCAGATTCCATGTGGAAGGAGACTGTATAGGAATGTGAATACCGGGAAGCCTGGTGCATTAGGGTTCATCTTTGCAGACTAGCTACCACAGACTAGTACTTAAACATTGTCAGTCACTGGACCCCGCCAACATCCATTAGCTGGGTAATGAGTAATGATGATCATTCATGATGATGATGATGATGATGAATGAGGAGAATTCTATGTGCTATTTAAAATAATTTTTCTCCTTGGGAATTGAGATAGTTCATAGGAAACCATAGGAAGATTCTCCAAGAACTGAGAGCCAAATGACAGTCTAAGAATCAAGAAAGTTAAGAGCTACATGTGATGGATGATATTAGCCATCTTGAAAAGTCTTTAGGACTAATCTCTAAATCATTCAAGAAGTAAAGTAGCCATCAAATTTCATAAATAGGAAGATATTGGTAACCTTTTTTTTTTTAAAAGATTTTATTTATTTATTTGACAGAGAGGAGAGAGCTCACAAGTAGGCAGAGAGGCAGGTAGAGAGAGGGGGAAGCAGGCTCCCCACTGAGCAGAGAGCCTGATGCAGGGCTCGATCCCAGGACCCTGAGATCATGACCTGAGCCGAAGGCAGAGGCTTTAACCCACTGAGCCACCCAGGTGCCCCACGGTATTGATAACCTTAAGCAAAGAGGTTTTAATAGAGAGTTGGGTTGGAAGTCAGAGTACAGTGGGTTAAGGAGTGAGTGACAACATGGGCAGAGCAATTTAGCAACTTTTTCAACGATGTAGCCACGGTTTTTGATACACAAGTAGTAGGAAGGGAAATGGAAGGGAAATGGGTACGATTTTTCTGGTGGTAATTAGGTAGCAAATAAAAGCATTGAATATATCAATGTCTTTTGACCTAGTTATTCAACTTCTAAGAATATAACTTAAACGAAGTAATCAGACATGTATAAAGATTCATATAACAAAAATTCACTTAATAGCACAGTAGATTGAACATCCAACTCTTGATTTTGGCTCAGGTCATGATCTTACGCAGTGTGGAACCTGCTTGAGATTCTCTCTCTCTCTCTCTCTCTCTCTCTCTCTCTGCCCTGTGCCCCTCCCCTCTCCCTGCTCATGCTGTCTCTCAAATAAATAAATAAAAATAAATAACACAAAAAAAGAATAGCTATAAAGTAAATATCTGTGTAACCACCATCCAGAATAACAAGTAAAACATTGTTCCCCTTGTGCCCTTTCCTACTGTAAGTAGGAATTGTAAATAACAATTGTCCTAACTTTCAAACAATCATTTCTTTGCTTTTCCTATATAATTGCTTTTAAAGTTCTTCATTGTTGATGCATATGGTTCCAGTTTATTAATTTCTACTGCTGTATGAGTACTTTCTATCTGAGTGTACATTCTTTCTGTTTTAAGTATATATGTGTAGGGATATGTGTCAATGTGTTTAAATATCAATGTTCCAAGAAAACAAAACATTGTGAATGTGGAATTCTATACCCAATGAAAATATCTTCCACGAATTAGGGTAAAATAAAGTTCTTTTCAGATAAGAACACTGAGAGAGTTTGTCAGCATCAGACTTGCACTAAAGGAAAATGCTAGTGTATATAGCTTGGCACATTGAAGATATCATCCCACTGGCTTCTTGTTTCCACTGTTGCCTTGGAGAGAAGAGCTTTTAATCTATCTGTTGCTCTTTTCAAGGTAGATTACATTTTATCACTGGCTGCTTTTAAGATTTTGTTTGTTTTTATTTGATCTTTTGGATTCTGTCTTCACATAGTCTTTGGCCTAGATGCCCTATATATCCTTGTCGGCTTTCTGATGCTTTTGAATATGTTGTCAGCATGGTTACTTTGTTTTTGATGGGAGTGTCTGTCTGGGAAGTTGGACTATCATGATACCAGAAATAAAACATCATGTTTAATAACACAAAATTAGGGGCGCCTGGATGGCTCAGTGGGTTAAAGCCTCTGCCTTCGGCTCAGGTCATGATCTCAGGGTCCTGGGATCGAGCCCCGCATCGGGCTCTCTGCTCAGCAGGGAGCCTGCTTGCCCCTCTCTCTCTGCCTGCCTCTCTGCCTACTTCTGATCTCTCTCTCTCTCTCTCTCTCTCTGTGTCAAATAAATAAATAAAATCTTTAAAAAAAAATAACACAAAATTAGAAATAACCTTATGGTCCCAAATAGATAAAATGATACGTCCCTCCAATGAAATGCTATACAGCTGATTAACTCATCTTTTTAAGGGAAAAAATATATCATAAGAGCATAGTGTCTTAATATATTCAAAGCAAGATGAAAGGTAGGGATGGAAATTACAGGTTTGGGGTGCTTTCTGTGAGTTAGGCACTGTCCTATGAGTATTTATAGGGACTACTGCTTTAATCCATAAAACAGTCCATCCAATCCATGACATAAGGATTATTGTCTAAAGAAGAGGAAAGGCTCTGAAGGGTTTAACAACTTACAGACAAAACCATAACTAACTATGTATATTAACCATCTGAAAAAAGAAAAAAAAAGATCCTAACAGAAGACTGGCTGCTGCCAGGAGCCAGAAAAAGGATGAGAGAGCAAGTAAGCTTTTGGGGAGCTCCGTCTGGCTCTCCACAAGTGGTAAGGATACAGATTGACTGATGTGAGGTCTGGTCTGTTTCCCAGTGTATCTCTGTAATGGTTCCAGACAGAGAGCCATGGAGTGCATCCATCTAGCTTTCCCGTTCTTACTCCATGGCTATCAGCTACCTTCTGACTTCCATAGTTCCCAGAAGATGAAAAGATGTGTATACCAATTTAGCTATCTAGGTAGTGGTGTTTCTCACTATAAATCAAGACTTTGGTATTAGAGTGTATTCATTGGTCCCTTGTACGTTGAATCATGTGAACCCATTCTTTTGAGCTCTGTCAGTTCTTGGCACTCAGACAAAGTTGAGCAAGAAAACTGAGTACCAAATCCTAGACCACGTGGACTCTCCAAAGGTAATGACCTTGGAACCCCTCACTGGTAGCCAGCCGGCCTTTCTATCTGATGTCTTTATTTTGCTTCATTTAAGTGCAGTCTGAGGGTGGCTCTGTTGGTTAGGCATCTGCCTTCGGCTCAGGTCATAAATCCAGGATCCTGGGATCAAGCCCTAGTTGGGCTCACTGCTCAGTGGGGAGTCTGCTTCTCCCTCTCCCTCCTCCTCTACCCCTTCCCCCTGCTCCTCTCCTTCCTCCTCTCCCCCAGCTCGTACTCTGTCTCTTGCTTTCTGTTTCTCAAATAAATAAATAAAATTTTTCAAAACTTAAAAAAAATAAGTGTGATTTGATTAAGGATAACACTTGTTATGATGAGCACTGGGTGTTATATGTAAGTGATGAGTCACTAAATACATACATACATACATACATACAATTTTAAGTACAGTTTGAATAAGCTGTTGAAATGTTCTCTCAGTTGTTATTTTTGTCTCTCATATCCAAACCCACCCTTCTATACATTTTGATGCTGGTGGAGAATTATAAGAAGGCTGTTTCTATCTTGTCAGAGAGCCTGTAATGCTAGAGGAGGAAGAAGGGACTGGAGCCTTCCTGTGCTTCCTGAATGTTGCCTGTTTCTGTGAGCATCACCTTAGCACCACTTCTTTATCCCAGCACCCCTTCCCATAAGCAGCTTAAGCCAGTCTGTTGTTCCCAGTGTTGCAGAACCAAATGCATCCTGCTGTCTCAGAGATACCTGTGTAGGCTGCCTGGTGCCCTCGCTCCAGAGGTCACCTTCTTCCTCTGAGTTCCTAAGTTTTACTAATTCCAATTTCTTTCCTTTGTTCCCTAGTTCTAGGGGTGGGAAGTGCTCTTGTAGTTTCTACCTCTGTGACGCCTCTTCTTGCCCTTTCATTTACTTAGTTAACAACTTTATACCTAGATAATAATTATATTTTCTCTATTCTAGTAACTGGTATGGTTTCTGTCTCTTGACTGTAACTTGAATGATACAGATATATGTATAAGCTGCAATTTTTCTGCCCTTTTCTTTTATTGAAATTGGCAAGAAGATATTTACTCATGTCTAAGAATCTGTATATGATTTGCAAAACACAAGATGAGCTCATATCAAACAATTTGTCAAAAGAGGAAGAAAACTAGAAGAAATAAATGAACAATATATTTAGTGGCACATTTTGTAGCTGTTTGATTTTTCTCCCACTGTCCATAACTGAGCAGTTGCTCTAAGTGCTCTTATATCTTTTTCTTAGTTCTGAAGCCAATAAATCCCAAAATAACACCATTACAGTAAAACAAGCTGCATAGCCCAAAGATGGATTTACTGGAATGATGTCAAATGATTGTGTCCATAGTATTCAGTGCTTATTTTAGGACTTTCTTACAGCTGAAATGTCAAAAGGTTATTATTTTGCCTTAAGGAGAGACTTGAAAGGATAGTCTAGAGGAAAAGAGCATGGCTCAACAATTGCTTACTTCTGGGAGGGTCGTGGGGCTGCCTGAAGGGCAAAGGAAGAACAACTCAGGGACATGTTTTGAATAGTTTATAGCCAAAATTGCCTCCAAGAGAAGAAACAGTTTTGCTGGTATTTCAAAGAAGTAAGCCAGTCCCGAGGCTTAAACTAAAACTGGAATTAAAAAATTGTGGCTTTGTGTAATTATTCTGGCTTAGAATGTTGAATATTGCTCAGGAACATACATGCTTTGGATCTGTTTAGGATGTCCCAGTTTGAGGGGTGCCTGGGTAGCTCAATCAGTTAAACATCCACCTCTTTTGGGGGGAGGGGTTTCCTTTTTAAAATTTAAATTCAATTAATTAACATGTAGTATATTATTATTTTCAGAGGTGGAGTTGAGTGATTCATTAGTTGCATAGAACACCCAGTGCTCATTCCATCAAGTGTCCCCCTTAATGCCTGTCACCCAGTTATCCCATCCCCACACCCCCTCTCCCCTCCAGCAACCCTCAGTTTGTTTCCCAAAATTAAGAGTCTCTTATGGTTTGTCTCCCTCTCTGTTTTCGTCTTGTTTAATATTTTTCCCGGGTTTGTTTCTTTTACTAACCAGAATCATGCTGTATATGTTGTTCTTTGATGTGCTTGTTGATGTTCTCAGCCTAGCACACTCCTTTTATCCATTGTATATTCCACAGAATTAGTGTCACTGTTTGTGTCGCTTCATTCTTCTGTTATAGTTATGCCCACTTTTGTGCACAAACCTGAGCACAGGGGCTGGAATTTGAGGGGAAGAGGGCCAATTTAAGCCCTCTGCAATCTGAGGTGAAGGTGTATTGACTTGGCATTGAGCAGGTGGCAGGCTGTGCATACTGATTTGGGCAGGAGGTTGGTAGGACTGTGAATATGGGACCCACAGGCTGATGGCATCATGTGTGACAGATTTTGCTTTTTGTTTTTCTGGGACACTCTATCTTTCCTTCTATTCTAAATGAAAGCCTTTCTGGATAGAGTATTCTTAGCTGTAGATTTTTTTCCTTTTAGCAGTTGAAATTTATCACAGTTCCCTTCTGGCCTGCAGAGTTTCTTCTAAAAAACCCACTGATAGCCATATGGGGTTTCCCTTGTATGTAACTGCTTTCCTTTCTCTTGCTGCTTTTAAAATTCTCTCTTTATCAGTACTTTTGGACCTCTTATTTACTTTAAGTCTTGATGCAGACCTCTTTGGGTTGGTTTTCTTGGGGGCTCTCTCTGCCTCCTGGATCTGGATTTCTCTTTCTTCCCCCAGATTCAAGAAGTTTTCAGCTATTATTTCTTCAGACAAATCTTCTGCCCCCCTTTTTCACTCTTCTCCTTCCAGGATCCCTGACTGTTATGCTTGACAGTGTCACTGAGGTCCCTGAGTCTAGTCTCATTTTGCATATTTTCCCCCCTCTCATCTTCTCAGCTTGATTACTTTCTATGACTCTGTCCAGGTGGCCGATCCATTCTTCTACTCCCTCTTGTTTGGTATTTATTCCAGGTGATCTATTTTTATTTCCATTTAGTGAGTCCAATAGTTCTTTTTTTTTTTTAAAAGATTTTATTTATTCATTTAACAGAGAAAGAACACAAGCAGGCAGAGAGGCAGGCAGAGGCAGAGAGAGGAGCAGGCTCCCCGCGGAGCAAGGAGCCCGATACGGGACTCGATCCCAACACGCTGGGATCATGACCTGAGCCAAAGGGAGTTGCTCAACCAACTGAGCCACCCAGGCGTCCCGAGTCCAATAGTTCTAATTGGTTCTTTTTTACGTTTACTATCTCTTGGTGGAGGGTTTCATGGAGGTTCTGCATGCCTTTCTCAATTTTAGCGAGTATCTTTATGAGCATTACTTTTTTTTCCCCCAAATTTGTTTATTTTAATTTTTCAGTGTTACAAGATTGATTGTTCATGCACCACACCCAGTGCTCCATGCAGTATGTGCCCCTCTCGATACCCACCACCAGGCTCACCCCCCCACCCCTCCCCTCCAAAACCCTCTGTTTGTTGCTCAGAGTCCGCAGTCTCTCCTGGTTCAACACCCCCTCCGATTTCCCCCCATTCGCCCTTCCCTTCCTTCTCACGATGCCCTCCATGATTTTCTTTATACTCCACACGTAAGTGAGACCATAAGATAATTGCCTCTCTCTGCTTGACTTATTTCACTCCGCATAATCTCTTCTAGTCCTGTCCGTGTT
>CM052809.1:51382040-51428573 GCA_028533885.1 Nasua narica | reverse complement strand
TTTGTACTGCATCTGCTTCTTTGGGGTAAACACCGAGTAGTGCAATTGCAGGGTCATAGGGTAGCTGTATATTTAATTTCCTGAGGAATCTCCATACTGTTTTCCAAAGTGGCTGCACCAACTTACATCCCCACCAACAGTGGAGGAGGGTTCCCCTTTCTCCACATCCTCTCCAGCATTTGTTGTTTACTGTCTTGTTATTTTGGCCATTCTAACTGGCGTAAGGTGGTATCTCAGTGTGGTTTTGATTTGAATCTCTTTATGAGGATTACTTCAAATTCACTAGTAGACATATTACTCATCTCCATTTTGTTTAGGTCTCTTGCTGTGATTTTGTTCCACTCTTTCATTTGGGACATATTCCTCTGTCTCTTCATTCTTTCTATTGCTGTGTCTGTTTCTCTGTGTTAGGAAAGTCAGCTGCATCTCCCGCCCTTGGAAGTAGTGGCTTTATGAAGAAGAGGTCCCACAGTGCAGTGTCCCCTGTTCCCCAGAACCTGACACTCCAGGGGTGTCTCCTCTCTGTGTTGCTACAGGGGTGTCGGAGCTTTGTCCTTTGTGGCGGAGCTGTGTTTGCCCTCAGTCTAGCCTGTGATGGCCCTCTGCCTGTTGTGGGCAGAGTCTAGTCCCTGTGGTGTTAGTGGGCTGGTTGGGGGCTGCCTTGGGCTTGAGTTGAGTCAGACCAGGCATTTACCAGAGATGAAGTAGGACCAAACTGCAAGCACTTTCCCTGTGTGGTACCCTGAGAAGCTTTTGGTGGTGGGTGGGGCCTGCAGTCACACGAGCTGCTTGCCCCCAGCCTACTGCTGAGGTCACAACCAGACTGGTATGTGGTTCTCCTCCCCTCTTTCTGGAGCAGGACTCACTCTGAAGTGGTACTGGCCCTTGTCTGGGCTGCACGCACACTGGCAGGCTTGTGCCAGTGCCTTGATGGGATCTTGCCAAGAGCGATCGGAGAGGGTGGATCTGGTTCACTGTGGCCTCTTGTCTATGTCAGGCCACAGAGAGTCTATTCTGCCAGCTTTCTGGTTGCTTTCTTGGTTATTCCGATGTGGGTACTCTCTAGGTGGCCATGTGACAGGAGGTGAACACAGGGTCCTCCTACTCTGTCATCTTCCCAGCAGTTTCTCACATCCAACTCTTGGTCTCAGCTCAGGTCTTGATCTTACAGTTGTGAGTTCAACCCCTGCATTGGGGTCCATGCTGGGCATGGAACCTACTTGGGGGGAAAAAAGTAAAAGAAGGATATCCCAATTTGGAAAGGAAAGCTTCTTAGGCAGTACTAATGTGAAGAATAAAGGCAAAAGAAATGTAGAAAAAAATTAAATTTCCTTATAACTTGCAACCCATGGACACGTTCTTTAAGACAGGCAGAGTGACCTTCCTCTAGGAACTGAACTGCCTCAATGGTAATACTCAGCTGGAGGTGAAAGGCAACCATAGCTCGACATTACCCTGGCTTACAGGATCCTGTAAGTCTTCTTTAACATATAAAAATCACTTTGGAAACTTTCTTTATCTCTAGCCCCCCAATATATATGTTAGCAATCATCCTCAAAATATATGTCCCACTGTTATACATCTGAAGGGTCTCATGACAGGTTTTACCAGACAATAGTAAATGACCTCATCTTGAACAGCAGCTAGCCCCTCAAGATCCTGAAAACCTTGCTTCCAGATTCCTAAGAGATTTACACTATCCCTAACCCCACTCCAACTTAGAAGTTATATAGCAGTCACTCCTTACAATACCAGTGCAGCTCTTTCTGCATGCAGGTCCTGTCCCCGTGCTTAATAAAACCACATTCTCTGCACTTATGACATCTCGAGAATTTTTTTTTGACTGTTTCCAGACCCTGACCATGATATCACATCAGTACTACTCTTCCAGAGGATCACCTGCTTATGGCATGAATTTTCATTTTCCCTGAAAGCTGGAACCTCCCTCCATCATAGGTCTAGGTTACATACTCAAGAGACATAGCTCAAGACAAGGTTTATGAAAATAATCGTTTGTTTTTGTTCTCCTCTTTTCCTAGCACTGTACCAAAGTTGCTTGGATCAAAATTGTGTATCTAAAGCATTTAACTCATGATCCCTTGCTGCAGTCTTAACATTACTACCAGTAAAACCTCCATTCTAATCTTTGTCTTGCCTCATTCATACAGCTTTCTTAATTATCCTCCTCTTTCAAATGTAAATTATCTTTTAAGAAAGCAGACTAGTAGATATAATTTTCTGTGAATGATAATGTAATTCATATGGCCATTGTAACATAAAAGTGGAAATATAAAAGGGCCTATATGGTTGTAAGACATCTGCATTTTGCTTAAAGTGGTAAAATAATAGCTCTGAGTGGACTGTAAATGGTTAAGTATGTATATTATAATGCCTAGAATGAATAAACACGCATATGCAGACATGAAGAGATATAGCCCAAATGATGATAGATAAAGTAAAAATATTAAAGAATATTCAGTGAAAGCAAAACAGCAAAGGGGAAAAGGAGAAACAAAAAATGAAGGGGACAAATAGAAAACAAGTAATAAAATAGTAATCCAACCATATTAATAGTTGCATTAATTGTAAATGGTCTAAACACACCATATAAGGACAAAGATTGGTCAAACAATCAAGACCAAAATATATACTGTCTACAAGAAACTGGTTTCAAATATAATTAAAGTGAAAGGATAGAGTAAGGTATACTGTACAAACACTCATCAAAAGAAAGAGGGAATGAATATACTAATATAAAACAAAGCACAGTTCAGAGCATAGAAGATTGCCAAGGATAAAAGGAGACATTGCAGGTTAATAAAAGAGTTAATATACCAAAAAAGATGTAACAGTCTTAAATGTGAATGCACCTAACAACAGAGCTTCATAACTACCACACAATAATGATAGAAGACTATAACACTCTTCTTTTTGTAATAGATAGAACTAATAGGAAGAAATTCAACAAGGATATAAAAAATTGACCAATACTATCAAGTCACTGGATCTAATTGACAGTTATAGAATATGCCATTCCACAATACAAGAATACACATCCTTTGTTTTTTTGTTTTTAGAGATAGGGCAGGGCAGAGGGAGAGGGAGAGAGAAAATCCTAAGCAGACTCCATATCTAGCGTGGAGCCCAATGCAGTTCTTACAACCCTGAGATCATGACAACCCTGAGATCATGACCTGAGCCCAAGTCAAGAGTCAGATGCTCTGACTATTGAGCCCACTGAGTCTACTGAGCCACCCAGGTGCTCCATGTATACAATTCTTTGTAAGTGCAAAAGTAACTTTCACCAAGATAGACCATACTCTGGGCCATGAAATATACCTTAACACATTTAAAAACATTGAAATTATACTAAGTATGTTTTCTGTTATAAGAGAATTAAATTAGAAACCAGTAATAGAAAGATTACCTGGAAAATCCCCAAATAACACATTTCTAAATAATCCACAGGTCAAAGAGGAACTCTCAAGGGAAATTGGAATATATATTGCTCTGAGTGAAAATAAAAATGCAACAAAATTTGTGAGCTGCAGCTAAATTAGGGCTTAGATGGAAATTTACAGCACTTATAAATGCTCATATTAGAAAATGTTTATATTAAGGGTGATGTATGAAATTGTTGAATCACTATATTGTACACCTGAAGCTAACATAACAGTGTATATTAGCTAACTGGGATTTAAATAAAAACTTAAAAAAATAAAATTAATCTTTTTCCTAAAAAAATGCCAACAGTAGAAAAAATGTTAATATACTTATGTTAAAAATGCTGATATTAGAAACAAAAGAAAGTTTTCAAAACCATAATCTGAGCTTCCTCTTTATAAAACCAATAAAAGAAGATTAAATTAAAAAGCAAGCAGAATAAAAAGCTTCTAAGATAAATAAGTGAGTTTAGCAAGGTCACAGCATATAAAGCCAATATGAAAAGATGAGAGCAGGGCGCCTGGGTGGCTCAGTTGGTTGAGCGACTGCCTTCGGCTCAGGTTATGATCCCGGAGTCCCGGGATCGAGTCCCATATAGGACTCCCGGCTCTGCGGGAAGTCTGCTTCTCCCTCTGACCTTCACCCCTCTCATTCTCAGTCTCTCTCTCTCTCTCTAATAAAAAAAAAAAGATGAGAGCAGAACTCAATGATATTAAAAATATGAAAAAAAAGATAGAGAAAAGTCAGTGAAGCCAAAGCTAGCTCTTTGAAAGGGATGAAAAAAATTGATAAACATATAGCTAGACCGGTGAAGTATAAAAAGAGAAAAGACATTGAAAACACATATTCAAACAAATACTTGTACATAATATTTATATCTGTAGTATTCACAATAGCCAAAAGGGAAAACAACTGTAATATTCATTAGCTGATGAGTGGATAAACAGTATGTGGTACATTTATACAGTGGAATATTTTTCAGCCTTAAAAAGGAATGAAATACTAATACATAGTACAACATGGATGAGCCTTGAACCGTTATGCCAAGAGAAAGAAGTCATATTCAAAAGGTCATATATTTTATAACTCCTTTGAAAAACAGACTACCAAAATGCAAGAAAAACTTGGTAATATGAATAGTCCTATACCTAGTAAAGAAATTGAATTTATAGTTAAAAATCTGCCAATAACAACAAAAAAATTCTAGGCTCAGATGGTTTCACTGGTGAATTCTACCAAACATTGAAAGAGAAAAATTTCAGGGCACCTGGGTGGCTCACTGGGTTAAAGCCTTTGCCTTCAGCTCAGGTCATGATCTCAGGGTTCTGGGATCAAGCCCCTCATTGGGCTCTCTACTCAGCAGGGAGCCTGCTTTCCCTTCTCTCTGCCTGCCTCTCTGCCTCCTTGTGATCTCTCTCTCTCTCTGTCTGTCTGTCAAATAAGTAAATAAAATCTTTAAAAAAAAGAGAGAGAAATTTCTACCTAATTTTAATTCCATTCTTATTTTTTTCCAGAACATAGGAGAGGGGGGAAAAGCTATTTTATGGGGCCAGAATTATCCCATTACCTAAAACAGAAAAAGATAAGACAAGAAAAGGAAGCTACAGACAAATATCTCTCAACACCATGTTAGAAAATAAGATCTAGGAATATGTAAAAAGGATAATACATCATGACCAACTGATATTCATTCCAGGAGTGCAAGGCTGATTCAATAAGTTGAAAACCAATCATTGTAATTCATATTAGCAGACCAAAGTAGAAAATCCACATGATCTTCTCAATAGATGCAAAAAATGAAAAAGAATTTGACAAAATTCAAAACCCATTAATGAGCAAAACTCTCAGAAAATTAGAAGTAGGAAGGAATTTCTTGAACTTGATAAAGAACACCTGCAAAATAACTACATCTTACTTAATGGTTAAAAAAATAACTTGAATGCTAAGATAAAAAATAAGGGCAAGATGTAGAAAAGAAGATAGAAACTGTCTCTATTGGCAAATGACATGATTGTCCACGTAGGAAAATTCATGGAATCTACCAAAAAAAGCTTCTAGAACTAATAAATGAGTTTAGCAATATTATAGGATACAAGAACAATAGATAAAAATTCAGTTGGTTTTTATATATTTGCCAATGAACAATTCAAAATTGGAATTTTTAAAATTTATGAGAGCACACACAAAAAAGGAAATACTTAGCTGTAAATCCTACAAAATACATGCAGAATTTATATACTGAAAACTATAAAATACAGTTGAAAGAAGTCAAGGGAGATATATGTTGTATCCGTGAATTCTAAGACTCCATATTGTTAACTTGTCAATTTCCCTCAAATTGATCTATAGATTGTATATGCTTCCACTCAAATTCCCAGCAGGAATTTTTTGTAGATAACAACAAGCAGATTCTAAATTTAGATGTGAAAGCCAGTGAATTCAAATGGCCAAAAAAATTTGAAAAAGAGCAACAAAAGACTCATATTATCTGATTTCAAGACTTATTACAAAGTTGCAATAATCAAGAAAGTGTGATAATTGGCAAAGGCCCGTGGTACAAGACATGCACATTGCCTCCAGCCTACATATTTCTCTTTCCCCAGTACACACTGAAACAAGTGGAATCAGTGATATTTTCTATTCCAAAGCAGGCCTGTGACAGAGACTTACACTTATCCTCAAATATTTATTCTTCCTTCTTCTTCTTCTTCTTTTTTTTTTTTTAAGATTCTATTTATTTGACAGAGAGAGAGAGAGAAAGAGAGAGAGAGATCACAAGTAGGCAGAGAGACAGGCAGAGACAGAGGGGGAAGCAGGCTCCATGCTGAGCAGAGAGCCTGATTCTGGGCTTGATCCAAGGCTTGATCCCAGGACCCTGGGATCATGACCTGAACTGAAGGCAGAAGCTTAACCCACTGAGCCACCCAGGTGCCCCTATTCTTCCTTCTTTTTTAGTAATAGAACCCCTGACTTTTAATGAAACACAAGGCAGCCCAACTGGACTACATTTTTGCTCCTCTCTTATACATAGGTGTGGCCATATAACTAAATTCCAGCCAGTGGGGATGTGATCAGAAGTGTTTTCAAGTATCTTCGAGTTTGTGCCCTTACACATATGAGGCTGGAATGGGAGCCATCCAGGAACATGCAGGAAAGGGCAACATCCTAGAGAATGCATGGAACAACTCAGAGGGATCTAGGCTTCTGGAACCTAATGGAGCAAAGCAAGCCTACCATCTATTTTATTTATGCCAATGTTATTTAATCTGTTAAGCAATTGAAATAATATCCTTGAGTCTGATGCTTAACCAACTGAGCCACCCAGATGCACCATGGAATATTTTAAATGTATTCATTTCAAGGATATTTCAGTACTGCAAATTATCAATAATAGATTTAACTTGTGAGGATTCCTTTCATTTACTGATTGCAGCAAATCAGTCCTATGATATTCATATCTCAATTTTAACCTTCACTTATAGATAAGTAGGTTTCTATGAGAGTTCTTAGCAAGTTCATTGAAAAAAATGACCTTGCTCCACAATTTATTAATTTTTACTAGTTATCATAAGTTATTATTTTAAATATTTATTATTTTACTAAAAAGCATCAATTCTGGATACTTTTTTTCTTTGCCTACATGAGTTAGGATAACAAGAATAGTTACCATTTATCGAGTACTTACAATGTGCCAGGCATTATACTAGCTCCTTTATATACGTTGTCTTGAATATTTTCACAAGAACCACAACCCTGTGTGACAGATATTTTAAAGATTTTTTATTTATTTGAGATGGAGAGCAGAGTGAGCAAGGGAGAGCATGAGTGGTGGTACGAAGGGACAGAGGGAGAGGAAGAAGGCTCCACTAGCGGAGAGCCAGAGGCTGGGCTCGATTCCAGGACCCTGGGGTTATGACCTGAGCTGAAGGCAGATGTTTACCTGATGGAGCCACCCAAGCACCTGTTGTGTTTTAGCTCCACTTTACAGTTGGGGAAACAGAGTCTCTGAATTAGTGAGTTACTGACATTTATCCAGTAAGAATGTATCTTAGTCAAGTTCTAAATCCTTGCTTTTAATCATTTCAGGAGTATCACTGCATGGCTGAATGCCAAAACATTTGAGTAAAGAGTGGGGGAAAAAATCAGTCATTAATTACTGGTTACTTGGTGTCATATAGACTTCCATTTGTTGTGCTGAGTTCAACTGTATTGAATTCCATTATTCGGATTTCTTATGTGACTAAAAATCCAAGGAAAATTGGTTGAGTTCTATCAGCTCTAAAGTTTCTAAATCATTTGAAAGCATGTAACTCTTTAAGGAAGAGAATTCTTAAAAATCTCAATTACACAATTAAATGGCAATCACACCCACGCATCATGTGCAAAAAATATGGTAATAAGGAAAGAGAAATAATTGTGGTTATAATTAAATAACAATACAATAATTAAATATTAGAGTAGTAATGTTAGAATTGGAAGTTGTGGAAGTTTAAATGAAATTTCTGTCTTCAATTAAAAAGTAATATCTTTATATTACTTCAAAATATTAGGGAAAAAGCCCTTTCAAAAAAGTCTTCCTTCCTCTTGGCAGACTACTCTGCAGAATCCTACTAAGCTCTCACAGATGATAGCCCCAATTTTTTTTTTTTGAAGTTAGGTTTGTAAACCAAGAAGAATTCTCTAACCCTTAAGTAGTTTACTATAATAAGCAAAAACTCTGTTGGAAAATAATTTTTAAAATAAGTAAATAAATTAAATTTAAAAACCTATATGAATGAATCTTTGTGAACCAGTATTTAGAATATTCTTTTGGTAATCTAGAAACTGTAATCTATTGTCCAAAATACTTCTCTTTTTTGTGTTACATTTCCTATTGCTATCAAAAAAGAATACATAATGTGAAAACATTTTACACCTAAGAAAGAAATCTTATTGAAAAGAATAAAGAGTCATAGATAGGATAAAAATAAACTAATCGTAAATATTTTGTGGTAGTTTCAAATAGAACAGTCATAGAGCTCATAATAAACACATAAAAAGACTCTACCCATAGCGTGAAATCCAAAAACACCTTTCAGGTCTCTCTTGATTGACCCTGAATAAAAGTCTTACTTCAGGTGACAAAAAAAGGTCCATTAATGTTGCTCATGCATTTCAACATAAAAATGGAATGGAATCATTGACTACAGGTAGAAATGTGCAAAACTACTCAAGATAAATATGCTGCTTTGAGGCTACACATTCACTCCACTTTTGTCTGCCAGCTTGATTTTTGAATTGGGCACTCATGGATAAAAGGTATGTGATCTGAAAAAATAGTGTGTGTCTTTTAAAAGTCAGTGTCATGTAATGTCATTCCTTTTGGCAAAATTTATGTTACACGGTATTAGACTATGGCCTAGCTAATGTAACATGATGCATTAAAAACTGCACATCGTGATTGCAATATGTGTCAGAACAATGAATTGTTATATCAGATACCTGTTCAGCTGTAAATAGGGCCCTCTCTAAGTCACTGACAAAAGGATTATATTCCTTCGATGCCTGTAGAGAAAGAATTTCTATTGTCTAAAACATGTAGCTGTCCAACATCCATACTGTGTGACCTGTGGCCAGTTAAGTTGCATGTTTACTACATGCATACGATGAGAACACAGGTCATTATGGAAGCCACGGTTGGAGATACTTTTGTTTTCATAGGCATATTCCAAGGATTCAACGGTTATATCTTCCCCTCTCCCCAGCAAAGACATATACATGGAATTCTTATTTTTTAATTTTTTTTAAAGATTTTTATTTATTTATTACAGAGCGAGAGACTGAGAATGAGAGGGGAGAAGGTCAGAGGGAGAAGCAGACTTCCCGCAGAGCCGGGAGTCAGATATGGGACTCGATTCCGGGACTCCGGGATCATGACCTGAGCCGAAGGCAGTTGCTCAACCAACTGAGCCACCCAGGCGCCCTACATGGAATTCTAATGGATTCTGTATGAGTTAGAAAAACCTTTGGATGGCTAGTAAACCCATAGAAAGCCCATAAAGAGTAGCATAAATACATACGGATTTGTTTTTATCACATGAGTAAAGATATACAGTTGCTGGTTTTGGTTTTGATTTTGGTTCTGAGACAGTAGCTCAGTGATGTCAGGATGGTGTCTCCGAAAATTTTATCTTTCCTTTATGATTGAAAGATGGATGTTTTAATTTATTAAAACAGTTATTCCAACTACTTTCATGGAAGAAGTGGGAATGGGGCACATCCCTGTCTTTACTGCTTTTATCAAGATATCCAAATCAATTTCAGCAACCACCTACATATTCTACTTATATGTAATTGTCCAGAACTGTGTACCTGGAGATCTCTAGCCACAAGGAAGTTGAGAAAATAGGCCCTACAATGGAGTAAGAAAGGAAGAAGGGTTTGGGGAATGAACATTGGGTAGACCAGTTAACAGTGTCTATTATAGATGCCACTAATAATTTATAAATAGAGCAGGAAGTACAGTATGGGGAAGGCTTTAAACAGTGATGAATTCATATGGTAAAAAATTTACTATTGACCTGTACTTCACACCACACACAAATATGAATTCTAGTGGAATGTGGGTATAAATGTGTGAAAGATAAAGAGATAAATCATCTATAATAAAAGACAAGATAATGTATTTATGACCTTGTGTGTAGGCAAAGATTTCTTAAATAGGGTATGAAGAACACACACTGTAAAGGGAAAAATGTCATAACTGAATTGATAAAATAGAAATCTAAAATTGAGAACTTCTGTTCATCCAATATACCATCCAAAGGGTGAAAAAGCAAGCCAGGAGTTGTGTTGTTTCCAGTGTTTTGCTATTATAAATAATCCTATCTGAGCATTCTTGTGCATGTCTTTTAGGAAACATATGCAAGCATTTGTACTTGATACTTGCAGAAGAATTTGTGGTCATGGGTGATGCGTATGTTCAGGATATGTACACCCTGTCAAATCATCTTGGGTAGGACCCAATGCATGGTGAGCTGCAGCCAGACTTTCCTCCATGAGTTCCTAAGAAGTCATGTGTTCAGTCAGAAGTGATATGTTTAATGCCCTGGCCGACCCTCTTGGATTAGTAGAAACATTGGGAGAGAAAAGAAGACTGGGCCACAGGTGACATCAGTCAACAGTTGGTATATTAATTTCCCACTGCTGCTGTGACAGTTACCAAAAACGTAGTGGCTTAAGAAAACACCCGTAGGGAATGCCCTAAGTTCCAAACACATTCTTCCCTGCATCTACTATGAAGTCATAACCCTAGCTCCTCACGGTATTTGGGGTCAATTTCCACTACCAGTAGAGTTAAGTTCTTTTTTGGGTTGGGGGACCACTCACATAAGGAGCCCAAAGCAATAGTATAGTAGTATCCAATAGTAGGCATAGCTTCAAATTCAGTGGAATTTTCACTATTTCCTATAGTGGAAGCATTCTCCTTGGAATCAAGAACTTTAATAGAGCCTAAGGTGGTCTGGACAATAAGAACAAATACCACAAGCAGTTTTGGTAAAAGGCACCTATCCTATTTCCATCAGTTGGTTTCTTGGTTCCATTCCGTGTATCTATGTATTGAGGTACAGTATATCAGCTATTAGTTCAATGTATATGTCATATTCTGGGGAATGGAGCCCCAACCAAGTTGTCACATTAGCTGAGTCTTTAACAGGTTATTCTATCATTCTATTAAACTGGTTGCTTCTAGGTGATGAGGCATATGGTAAGATCAGAGGATTCTGTGGTCTCATTGTTATGCTTCTTTTGATCTCAGGTAATGTTGAGTGTGATACTCTGTCATAATCAAATCCCTATCTAGAGTAGATGTCAATTCTGGGAAGGTTAGATCACTGTCTGTGTCAGTTTAGATCCTTCAAGAAGCAGAAGCCAAGATAGGATTAGACATGCAAGGATCTATTGAAGGAAACACCTGTGAAGGACATGAGCTGGGAGGAACTTCAGACTGCAATACAGATCTGGTCTGACACGTGTGAAAAGGAAGAAAGGAGATTGGGTAGAAAGAGCTTTAGACTTCAGTGAAGTTCTTGTGAAGTCTTCCCGGGTTGATAGGAGTTCCTGAGCAAAGTTTTCCCATTAGAGGAATCCCACCTTGGACAGGAATCATTTAGCTCTAATACCACTGCTGTGCTCAGTAACTGGCTGGGAGAGAAGCATGTTCTTGGTGTAAATACATGGATCCAAAGGTGTAGAAGCTGAAGGCTGACAGTTAGCTATGCTTCACACAGAATTTCTCTTAAAGGTAGACCTGAACAGTGTACTCTCATGGTTGACACACTGTACACTCCAGAGAGGAAGGGGACCTATGTAATCAAGTTTTCAACCAGATAGTCTTCTCCTGGAATGGCGCCGTATCAAGGGCTCAGTATTGGTCTCTACTTCTGGTATATTAGACATTCACCAACAACAGCAGCTAGGTCAGCCTCGAGGAAAAGGAGCCCATGCATAGTCTCTGCATTAGTCATCTATTGCTGCATAACAAAGTACCTCAAAAGTTAGTGGCTTAAAATAACACACGTTTATTATCTCATCCTCAATGTAAAACCACTGACCAAGTGTTCTGCTAGCCACTTTGCAGCAGAAAGATTTCTCTTTCTAAGTGTCCTTTAGGGCAACCTCTAACTGGGCTATTGTGTAGCAGCAGTCCCTATATAGTTAACATCCACTTATTGTACTGACCCATCTGTGGATGAGGTCCATGTTTTCTTTCTCCATCACAAAATTTTGGTTGAAGGGAACCCCCAGGGAAGCCATAGAGTTGAAGGAGATGTGTTGGTAAAACTAACAGAATTAGAGGTCCTAGGAATTTACAGGTAACTTCTGGATCTGCTCAGGCTCAATCCCAGATGTGCCATTTTTGCACGGTGGATTACTATTATGCCCACCCATAATGAATCTGATAACACTCCTCTGATAATTGGTGGTTTTGTCGCTTTAATTCCTTGGTGGCACATTATCAATTCTAAGTGTCTCCTAGGGCAGTGTTTCTGAGGTTGACTTTCAAAAAGTGAGTATTTCTCTGCCACAACAGGCATGACCTATATGCTTTTCTGCTCTTTGGGTTTACCCGAGACTCCACACAGTATCCTTAGCCATGAGATGCATCAGCATCATTGAATCTCCTAGTTTGTAAGCCCCGAATAGTAGGTAAGCTTGTCTTGCAGCCCAAACTGGATGCGGAACCCCACTCTTGCTCTGTCCCCCACTTAAAGCTGCTGTGTTTTGCTTCACTTGGTTAATCTGCCAGAATAATATTCCCAAATACAGCGTATTACTACCCCACTTACTTGGAAAGTGATTCTGAGGCCAGGAGTGAGCAATGGATAAATGGAACAGGGAAAGAAGAAAAGGAAATGCAAGCGTGGATTATTGAGTTTGTCAATTGCTACAAGTGACTGAATTCGATTCCATAGGATCAACTGAAGAGATTTATGAAGTATGTCACTACACGGAGACCTAAAGAGGAGGAGCATTTGAACGATAGGCCCCTGAAGTACTGGATTGTGTACACATGTAGTGAGAAGTTTCCCATGCATGTCTCCTTTCTCCATGGGGTTCTGGTGTAGGCCTGAAGCCAAGCCCTTCCAGATTGCAGTCCTGCAATACTGGTCAAAGCCCGAGTGTGACTGGGTGCCACCTCAGTGGCTGCAGTTAGAAGAACGACCAAGAGAATTTGAAAAAAAATGTACAAGTAGCAGTGAAGAAAGTGGATCTTCTAGATCTCTTTAGAAGAGGTGTAATTCCTAATGATAAAGGAAACATTTCAAGTCTTGCCAGCACCCGGAGGTAATTATCAGAGACATTTCACAAAAATGTACTTCTATCAGTAGTACTTCTTTTTTTAAATTATCTCTCCAAAGATGTCTTCTCCAGTTGGCCACCTGGTTTTACCCAACAGAAGTATAGCATCAGAGCAACTGCATGCTAGCCCTATATAAGTCTCACTGCGTGCAGGTTGTCTCAGACTTCAGGGAAGGTAAAGACATGACCAGTCTTTGGTTTGTGTCAACATTAGAAATCTATCTCAGTCCCGTATTTGACTTTTCTTTAACTCGGAAAATATTTACTATGCATCTCCTAAGAACTACGCATTGAACTTGGTGCTGAGGAGACTAAGATGAATGTATTGTGGTCTCTAATCTTGAGGAGCTTGTGGTCAATTGGGAGAGAATGGCATGGAGGGATGGTAAGACTGAGTTCATAGCACTGTAAGCATATATGGAGAACAACTTGTTATTTGTGAGGGAATCTGCAGCATTCTCTAGTAAAATATTACCACAACCCGCCAAGATTAGCAGTGGAAGAATTGTCAGTCAGGGAGGAGATGATTACACTTTCCTCTTCTTGCTCTGACAGATTCCCCCAGTTTTGGGGGAATCTCAAATGTTGATAAATGTATTCCTTATAGAGTCTCCTATGGATTCGTTCCTATAGTGCACCTAAGTCCCAGGCTGGATTATTTAAAAACAACTCAATTAAGGTTTAGGGATACCAGAATAAAAGGATGCCAAACAGTGAGAAATGTACTTATAGTTTGTATTTCTTTTTTTCCCCTTCCTTTTGTTTTTAAAGTAGCTCAGTGTGGAACCCAACATGGGGTTTGAATTCATTACCCTGAGATCAAGATATGAGCTGAGATCAGGAGTTTGATGCTCAACTGACTGAGCCATTCAGGTGCCCCATCATGTACATTTCTGTATTCACATGAATGTGCATCCTACTGTGTTCTTAGTTTCCTGTTTAGGACCTCTTTCCCAGATTACTTATTTATTTAGTGAACGCTTTGTATGGGCCTTAATAAGTACCAGCACTATCCTAAGCATTTTAAAATGTTAACTTATTTTAAGCTTTGAGCAATCTGATGAGGTAGATATTATTATCATCCACATTTTAAAGAGGAAAAAACTGGGGCATGGAGAGCTTAGTAACTTGTCCAGTTTTACAAAGTAAGAAGCAGAGCTATGATGTGACCTTAGGCAGTCAGGGCCAGAGTTCATGCTCTTAACCACCACTGTAGGGGCTCCTGGGTGGCTCAGTGGGTTAAAGCCTCTGCTTCAGCTCAGGTCATGATCTCAGTGTACTGGGATCAAGCCCCGCATCAGGGTCTCTGCTCAGCAGGGAGCCTGTTTTCCCCCTCTCTCTCTGCCTGCCTCTCTGCCTACTTGTGATATCTCTCTCTCTCTCTCTCTTTCTCTGTCAAATAAATAAATAAAATCTAAAAAAAAAAAAAAAACACTACTGTAAACTCCTGACATTGGGGATAATTTCACCTGATTCCTATCCTTAAGGGTGGGGCCAAACTCCATGATCTTAACCCATAGCCTCAAGTGTACAACATAATATAGACAGACACAGATAAACACACATTGTCCTTAAGGGCCTGGGCATGGGCCTGGGTATACACAGCAGCAGCAACTGTCTTTGGGTTATAGTAATTACTGGTTTACAGTAAAGTCATAGATGATACAAAATCATTAAAATAAAGGAATAAAAGGATGAAAGGATAGAGATGGAGTTGGGGGTTAGAAAAGACAGTCAGTGTTTACATCAGAAAATCTAGGCTGAAGAAAACTACAAATCAGCATGCAACTTAGCTCTAAAGTTCTGGAAATCAAGGCAAAAAGACTATGAAGGATACATAGCTTTTATTGCCTGACTGAGGGAAGATCCAGGACAGTTGCAGGAGCCCTAGTTGCACAATCTTTTGGTTTGTGGGTTTGACTGCTCTTGTTGCTTTGCCTTAAAGGGGTTTCCAGTAACTTAATATTAATGATCGACTAGATTTCTAACCATAGCATTTTGCTTTGGTGAGTCTGCTGTTTTTTTTGTTTTATTTTGGAACCCCATCCCTACCCCCCCACCAGTATGTCATAAATTTGCTGTGTCACTTGAAATTGTATTGCAGTGTGCCAGCCAGTGGGATGACATTATTTATTGAATTTAGCATCTGCTGTGTATGGAACCTGGATCTTGAAGGACTTTGAAACAATAGTTTTTAAAAGAAATATACTAAAAATAAAATTTAATATTGGGTGATTTGAAAGCATGCGGGCAGCATTGAATAGGGAGGGGTCAGTCATGGTGGACTTTCTCTAGAAGGTGGGTTTTGATCGTGGATTTAAACTAAAGGTCTTGCACTGGCAGGGGTGGAAGAGTGAGTGTTACAGAGCTAGTCATGAATGAGGAAATCAAGTGTAGGAAATGGAAAAGACAATCAGGTAGATGTCTTTAAAGGATGATACCAAGAAATAAGAAAACGAAGGAGGCTCTGCCCTCAGGAAGAGGCTGAATGGAGGTGCACTTCATTTTATGCAACAGAGACGTTGTTTGAAAGTATAAAACGAGTCAAAAGTGGAGTATCTACTGCCCATCAGGCACTGAGATTTAATTTTCATATCTACTCTGTAAAATGGGCATTATTTACATTTTTCATACAAGGCAATGGGCTCAGCAGTGAGGTTAAGTGGCCCATGTGCCCAGTGTTGTTTAATTGAACCTCCGAAGCCAGTCGGTTTGTGTTACCACGAAGCCCAAGCTTTTGTATGCCACATACATTTTTGTAAGTTTAATATTTAAGATAAGCAAGTGGTGATGATTATTTGAATAAGTCCTAGAGTCATTTCCTTTGTGAGTTACATGTCTACAAACACGTTTTGCGAAGGTCTGAGGTCGAGGGTAAAGATTTTCTTGACTGAGTGCATCATGGTAGTTTATTTCATTAAACATACATTACCTTGTCCCATTTGACACCAGATAATGACACCGAAAATATCCTTAATACAATTTTTAGGTCATGCCGTCCATTAAGCAGGTAATTTCTCAAAGCAGTGTCATGGCCAAAGCAATCTACCGGAGAAGATACTGAAGTTTCCTACAACGCCCAGGCTGTGGAAACCGGGAATAGTATAACTTGTGTCCACACTAAAAGAAAGGCTGTTCAAACACTGAAAGGAAGGCTGTCCGAGCGAGACGAGGGCAGGTTCCACGAGCGGGAACGTGGGTGGAGGCGGATGACAGCAGGTTCGGGGAGTGACCATCCCCGGGCCCGCGATCCCCCCCACCCCCCACCCCCCACCCCCCACCCCCCAACCCCGCCCAGCGGCGTGGCCAGGCAGCCAGGACGCACCGAGGTCTGCGCATGCGCGGGGGGCCGAAGCGACTACGCCGACACTACCGCCTCCTACGCGCCGTGTTCATCCACAGTTACCCTAGCTCTCCACCCCTCCTTCCTACGGTGCTCGAGGGATCATGACCGATCCTCGCGTGAGGCAGATCAAGATCAAAACCGGCGTGGTGAAGCGGTAAGGAGCCTCGAGCGGCGCACACGCCAGCGCCTCCTCTCTTTCGCCTCATGGCGGCCCGAGAGGCCGGGCGGAGCGCAGGCCCGAAGCAGGTTCCGGACTCCAGGCCTCACCTGGGACTCCGCGACTGGCGGGGCCGGGGCGGGGGCCGGGACCAGCGAGGACGCGCGGGAGTCTGAGCCCGAGGGCCAGGACACGCCCGTCCCCCTGCCTTTCTCCAGGAGACCGGAGCCGTTGGGCGGCGAGGGTGGGCGCCGCCCCGCCCCTCTGGCGCCGGCGGTATTTGGGACCCGCTCGGGAGGTGGAGGGGCGGCGGCCCGGAGCCGGAGAGGGGTCAGTTTTGGGTCCTACCCGCGGTGTGCGCGCACCGCGGGTCTCTCTGCCCAACTTGACTGGTGGGAGGCGGATTCAGTTCTTTACCAGCCCTCAGGTGGAAGCGCAAGACCGTTCTGAACTTTAAAGGGGACGCCGAGAGCCCAGCCCTCGTCAGCAAGGAGGCCCTGTTGGGGCTCTGTGATCTAACATGGCAGGCGGGACTCCCAGTCTCTAAGAAACTTCCAGCACACACATCAAACTTTTGTGGCCCAACTCTCCCCGTCAGCATCCCTGAAGCTCGCCCCAGAATCTGTGGGATGCTGTTTAAATAACTATCCTGGGTAGTCCAGTCCTGTAATTAATTGGCCATAATTCTGAGTGCTGTTAGACACTTCAATACTTATTAGACTTCCATTGTTCAGACCCAAGAACATCAAACTTTTTGATGAGGTATTTGCGGAAAAAAGATAAACAGCCCCCAGAGGAAGGAGGTTATTTTGCAATAGAATTAAGTTTCTAATCCTAGCTGTTTGGCTTCTCTTTGCCCACTTTTCTTCCCTTTGTTGGTATTTCCACCGGAGGAAGGACAGGCAAAGGGAAGAATAAATTCCCTTAGTAAGATACTACTTCTGAAACTTAGCACAGGATTGCACTGTACTTTTCTAGAAGCTTTACTGTTAGGGCAGTAGGAAGATTCTATGAGTAGTACTTAAATGCACAACCTTTTCTCAAATGAGACTGTTTGGGTTCAAATCTTGATTCTCCCATTTATTATGTGTTGAATGTTTTACGTTGCACCGTGTCTCAGTTGCCTCATCTGTAAAATGGAGTTAGTAGCCACCTCATGCAGTTGTTGCAAGAATGCCTGCTATGCTGTTTAACACAGTATGCGGCAAATATCAAGTAGCTAGTTAATGTTAACTTAATAGTATTGTTTGTGTACATGTTTTACAAATGAGAAACTGAGGTTTAATGAAGTAGAAAAACTAAACTTGTGCTAGTTAATGGCAGAATAGGGAAAAGAACCAAAGTTTCTATCTACAACTGTTTCAGCTGCAATACTCTAAAAAGAGAGTATTTTGAAAGATGTGTAAAATAGGGGGGAAATTGATGTATAATTGAAAATATAAATAATTTGCACTATAACTGACCCTAGAATTCTGTTGTTCACTTTTGCTAGATTTTGTTTATGTCATTTTAGTAAATCTATTTGGCAGAAGTACCAGCATAGGCCAAAAGTCATGAGAAATGACTCCTAGTGGTAATTTTCTGTTAATTATCTATATGATCTTGTCGTTTCTCACCCTAATGAGCTACACTAGTTTATACAATTAGTTCCAGTAGTTATATGACTATAATACATATTCTAGAGAAAACACACCCATTTAAATAATAATCTAAGTTTTTAGGCTTTCAGAAATTGTCAAGTGTGTATGAAAATGGCTTGGAAATAAAGTTTGGTTTTCAATTTATTTCAATAGTAGAGCATTATCAAACTTTAATTTTGATTCTTCATACTTCAGTACAAAAAATTTATCGTTTTTGTGAAACCGCTTCGTAATTTACTATTTACTTAAAATTTACGTGTTTACTCAAATTGTTTATAAATTACTGGAAATGACTACCACAGATTTTTTCATGGTTTTTGTAATGACAGTTTGGTGTAGAGCTTCTCCATTTGTGCTAAAAGAAGATACATTCTTTAGAAAACCTAAAACTTCTATTTTAACTGTTCATTATTTATATTTTACTTTGGTAGACAACCATCTAAATCCATAAATACTGTTCCCTCTCTTCTTTTATTTTTTGCCAGAAAGTTATTTTACTATGTTTCCGTCTTTTCCCTTAGTGTCCTATTTTTAAAATTCTGCATTTTACTTCAGCAAAGAAAAAAGTAGGTAACACAGATACAGCAGCAACATATTAATAATTGTTAGGGCAGAATAATCGTGGGCTTCGTTGTTCTTCTCTGTATATGTTTAAAGTTTTTCATAATAAAAAGGTCTTCAAAGGTATGTATTTCTCTCCTCTCCAAATTTAGTTCCAAAGACTTCTTGATTGGTTTTATGATTCAGGATGTTCTTGGTTTTGTGAATAAATTGAGTGGCTTCTTAAAGCAGTGATCTAAAAACCAGTATCTGTTCTCAGCACCTTTTTTTCTAGCTAGATGTTCCTTTCCATAGCCTGATTTCTCTTTAGAAGTCCCAACTTTTATTTGAAAGAAGACATTTAAAGTCATCATTCCTGTCTCCAATTACTTCAGTTTTTCTCTCCAGGAGTTGAGAGCCATTAGAATTATATTCTAGTTATTAGTCTTAGAGTTCAGTTTGGGTGGCTGTCCTCGGGAGGGTGAATTCTTTTTTTTTTTTTTTTTAAAGATTTTATTTATTTACTTGACAGAGAGAGAGAGATCACAAGCAGGCAGAGAGGCAGGCAGAGAGGGGAGGGGGGAAGCAGGCTCCCCGCTGAGCAGGGAGCCCGATGCGGGTCTTGATACCAGGACTCCGGGATCATGACCTGAGCTGAAGGCAGAGGCTCCAACCCACTGAGCCACCCAGGCGCCCCGGGAGGGTGAATTCTTTTTTAAAGTTTAGTGTCTAATCAATCTCCTAGAATACTTCAGGTGATCCAGAAGTTCCTCATAATGGGTTTTAGTAAGAAATCTCAGCAGGGAGATGGAAAGTTATAAGAATATGGAAGTAGGCAGTAGCTAGATGAAGGTATTTGGCAACAGAGAGATCAATGAATGAAAGATGAGAATCTCAGCATGTTGGCAAAATGGTGAAGGCAATCCAGTGATGGCAGCCACCTTAGACAGGAAAGTAGAAGCAAATTTCAAGGGCTTTAAGTAAGGCCCTACAGAAATAGGCAGAAGCCTTAAGGTACCCTTAGACCTAAATAAACTTTGTTATCTCATGTGGTAACAAAGGGAAAGGATCTGATTGGTGGAAAAAGATTTTAAGAGAGAGGTTAGAACCCTAGAAGAAACAAGGAAAGAGTCCAGTTACTAGAAATGACTTTTAAGAGTTGGACAGCAGTGAGGCTAACTTGGTACTAGACCCCTCAAGGACTCCTTAAATATCCCCTTCCCAGTAACAGGATTGTTTTTCCAGAGCTAATTATGGCTATGAGAGATGTGTGCAATTTCTTCAAGCAGCAGCCTTTGTTCACATGTGAGTCATTATTTAATGAGTATTAGTTGGTGGGTTCGGATCTGGCAGTTGCTTTTTAAAGTTATAGATTCATGTTTCAGGCAGATTGCTAGACCTACTGGTATCTGTCACTGGGTCACAGCTAATGTAGCAGCCCTAGCAGGGAGTTGCCAAATACCACTCCCAATTTTTTTTCTCCAGTGCATAACTGAAAATCATCCCCCTCTTTTTTTTTTTTTGTTTTTTGATAGCTTGGTGGCATCAGTTGTCCCAGTTTACCTGCGTTTGAGGGGTTTCTAAGATGTAGAATCTTTGGTGCTAACACGGGGAAGGTCAATCAAAGCAGGGTGATTTGTATTAGTACTTATTCTGTAACTAGCTAACATAGCACTGTTCTGTGTGCCATGATTTATTTGGAGGCTATTTGCTGATAATACAACTGTGAATTGACTGTTGTACCTTGCTTAAATTAAAACTTTACTGTGTCCTGTAAATATGAATCCTTGCCAGAGTAGTTTTCTGTATCAATTTAAATTGTTAGTGATTTAGAAAATAACTTTCACTAAAGTAGAAGAAGAGAGAGGCTCGATGTTTTAAATGTTGATATGGTATTTCAGCTCAATGATCTATGTCTACTGTAAATTCCCAAGTAAGATTTGTGTTTATAAAATAAGTATTTTTTACTAGATTTATGGTAAATACAAGAAATACTTCTGCAAAAACAAAATGTTCTCATGCATTTAACATAAAAGTTTATTTAATAACCTTAAAGCCAACTTATTTTCAGTAAAGCTTGCTAAACTAGCCCACTGGTGAGTGAATTAACTGATTAAAAATACTTTCTTAAATATATCTTTTCATAACCATTTTAGCTTGGTAATGGTTTAAAATCCAACGTGAACAAAGAATGTGAGGGCATTGGAAATAGCACTGACATTGGCCCATAGTTTTACTCTGATTAAATGAAAGTGACACCAGTAGATTAGAATGAGACTAGGACAATTCACACTGCAATTGTGTTAGTTTAACTTTAACAATCTTTTAACACTCTTGTTTAAATGTAGCTGACATACCATAATTACAAATCTACAAGCCTTGATTATAGAATTTTACATCATGAATCAGTGGGGAAATTGTATTGATTTTTTTTTTAAGCAAGCACCTTTCCCAAACTGTGGCATCTTCCCAAAGTTTATACCATTTTACCTCGGATATACAGATGCATATGATATATATACTGTGTAAGGCAGACATAATAACAACATAAAAGTTAAGTAAGATTTTCATGTTATTAAATGTATATTCATATATAATGTATATAATATACTCTATTAATATGCATTGTGTGTATATACTGAATATATTGTACTGACATAAAAGTGAAAAATAGGAATGACATATATATTTGCATAGACATAGATATAGTTTTTCCCCTGTAGCTTTAGTTGTTTATATACTTCTTATAAAGACGGATAGAAGTATGGTGGACAGTATCTGGAAGAGGTTAAGGATATAGCCCTGAAAATTTCCTGTAAGCTTTAGTAGCCTTTTTATCTTCTCTTCTCCCCCATCATACCCCTTTGATTTGAGTTAAATTAAGTTCAGCCAAAATGGCCAAGTTCCTGCCTTGAAATTTAGCCAACTCCTTTTGGAATTTCTGTAATGTATTCAGTTCTCCAAAGCGATGGTCAAAGGCAGTGTCAAAATGGATTGCAGGTGGTCATCCCTTCACCACCTTCTGCCAACTACTTGGCAAGCAGTGAATTTTAGAAGCTACACAGCTGGCCACCAGATGTCTCTTCAAGCTGGAAAGGGAGAAAGCTAAGGCCACTCATGACCATGGTTTTCCCAACACAAGCTATATTATTTTGTAAGTTGAATGCGAAGTGAAAGATCTTTTGACCTGTGTGTGTGTGTGTGTGTGTGTGAGAGAGAGAGAGAGAGAGAGAGAGAGAGAGAGAGAGAGAGAGGAAGAGAGAGAGAGAATGTGTGAATGTGTTTTCATTGCATTTTTTGTTTGGTAGAAAATTTTGAAAATCTGTAGTAGAGCAAGGTTAGAAAATTTTGTTAATAATTAGTCCACAGCCCTAGAATATAAATGCTTGGATGTGTGATCTGTTTATTCCAGGGTTCCATTTCCTATAATGGTACTGTTTTATTTGCCCAAATAGAGCTGATTTTTTTTTTTTTTTATGGTGAAAAAATATATTTAGCCAGCTGGACTCAGTTTAGATGATCCCAATTTTGTTGGCAACATCCAAAGCATCATAGTCAGGGGCCAGTTGAACATAGGCCTTCTTCTCTCCATGAGGCCTGATCAAGGTATTGACCTTGGCCACATCAGTGTCTTAGAGCTTCTTCATAGCCTGTTTGATCTGGTGCTTGTTGGCCTTGACATCCACAATGAACACAAGTGTGTTGTTGTCTTCTTGTTTTCTTCATGGCTGATGATGGCATAGTGATCAAGCTTTTTTCTCCTGGGTGTACTCTTTCGAGGATATTTGGGCTGCCTTTGGAGATGCAGAGTCTTGGGTTGTCAGAACATAGGTGACATGCAGATGGATCTTTTTTTTGTGACTTTGGATGCCTTTCAGCACTGCTTTCTTGACCTTCAAAGCCTTTGCTTTGGCTTCAGTTTTGGGAGGGACAGGGGCTTCCTTCTTAGTTTTCAGTGCCATCTTTGTAAAAGGGTAGAGCTGATTTTTATTTTTTTTTAGGAGAAACTTTTAAAAAAAAATTAGAGAGCAGAGGCAAAAGGAGAGAGTCTCAAGCAGACTCCACGCTGAGTGTGGAACCCAACGCAGGGCTTGATCTCAGGATCCTGAGATCATGACCTGAGCTAAAACCAAGAGTTGGATGCTTAACCCACTGAGTGACCGAGGGGCCCCTAGAGATTATTTTTAAATAACATCAATCATATGACTGATCCAGAGATCATTTATTTAGCAGCTTCACTTAGAACCTACATCTTTGAGTCACTTGGTATAGTGTTGGCACCTAATAAGTACTCAACAAAAGTCTTTCCATTAAACAAATGAATGAATAGAATCTTATTCTGTAAGGATTTTTTGATACAATAAGCAGTAGGGAGCCCTTGAATCAATTACAGTATGACAGTATAATCATTACTATAGTTATTTATTGTTGCAGTTTACGTTAAACAAATGGAATCCCAGGTTCCACTTAATACATACTACATAAGGGCACCTAGGCAAGTTTTTTAACCTTTAAAAGCCACAGTTTTCTTAGCTGAAAAATGGGTTAGTGATAATACCCTTCTCTTATTGTTAGGAGAATTAAATAAGATAATCATGTAAAGCATTTGGCCCAAAACCCTGATTGGTAGTAAATATTTAATTATATTAACTGTGGTCATTATTATCATCATCACCATTCTGTAGATATATCAACAGTGTGGATATAGGACATAAAGATGAATGACCTGACTCTGGAGAGACTCTGAAACTTGCTTTCTTTTAAATTGTGATAAAAATTAGCATTTTAGTTGTTTATTATGTTCACTGATGGGCTGCAGAGAGAGAAGGGAGGAATATGAAGCTTGTGTTTTTGAATCATCTGTAGGAATTTGTAATGACCATCTTTCTATAAACTGCTGAGGCAGTGATTCCCTACTTTCCCTAAAGATCTGTTTATATGAGAGACCTTGTCTTTTTAACAGTTTAAAAAATACTGTATCAGTATTACTAACACAATGTAACAAAGCCAGTTTCACTCTTAGTGCACTTCTGTAAAGTTTATTGTAGGGAAGAATAGTCAAGAGAGTTTTTGAGTATAAATGATTCACCACAACTATCAAAAGACATTATTACTTCTCTTCTTCTTTTTTTTAACCAGAACATTTATTTTGTAAGTAATCCTTGGAATCTTTAAGATGAACTGGATGCTGCAGCATCTGCCCTCTTGGGTTTAGGTGTTGTTCCTTCACAGATGTGTGCCTGAATCTTTGGTGTACAATTTTTAGGTGCCTCATTCAACCAATCCCAGTGGTATTTCATCACTTAGCCGTGGTGCTCCAGTTATATGTTCTCTTCCACTTGGCGAAGATAGCCACCTTTGCCACAGGTTGACTTCTGAAGGCGGTAGACCTTTGAGCCACAGCAGGGGCACAACATGTGTGTTTTATTGCTATACTTTCCAAATGATGAAGTCTCCTTCCTCAGCTCTTTTCTGTGGCAAAGACCAAAGAGCAGCATTCTTAAAATTCTAATGCTAGGTTATAGTTATTTCCAAACCATCCTTTGTCTTTGGTTTTTATTTTTGTGGGGGTTTTTTTTTTGTTGTTTTTTTGTTTGTTTTATGATTTATTTATTTGAGAGAGAAGAGAGTGTTCGAGCTCGCATAGTGTGGAGTGGCTGAGGGGGAGGGAGTAAGAAACCCAAGCTGACTCTGCATTGAGCACAGAGCCTGATGCAGGGCTTAATCGCAGGACTCTGAGATCACAACCTGATCTGAATTAAGAGCCTGAGGCCTGAGCCTAGACTGCACCACCCAGGCACCCCAAGGTTTTGTCTTTGCTTTTTTACTGAGTTCTCTGTTGTTGTCATTGAGATCCTTTAACTTGTGCTAAAGAAGTATCTTAGGGAGTTTTATGTATATACATATGCTCTAACTCAGAGGTTGTCTATAAAGGTTATCAGAACAAGTAGGCATCTAGTTTTTTTTTGTTGTTTTTTTTTTTGTTTTTTTAGATTTTATTTATTTGACAGAGAGAGCGAGCGATCACAAGTAGGCAGAGAGGCAGGCAGAGAGAGAGGGTGAAGCAGGCTCCCTGCTGAGCAGAGAGCCAGATGCAGGTCGATCCTAGGACCCTGAGATCAGGACCTGAGCGGAATCTTTAAGCAGCTTAACCCACTGAGCCACCCAGGCACCTGGCATCTAGTTTTTAACTGCATGATGCTCAGGTTCTGAACACTACAGAAAAGCATGCTTTTAATACAGTATCCATTGCCTGAAAAATATCTGTACTCTGTTTTTGAAAACTTATAAATCTACTGAAATGTATTTCCACGTAGATTAGTGGAACATCATTATAATTTTGACCTCCAGACCTAGAATGTTACATTCTTTTTTTTTTTTTTTTAAGTTTTTATTTATTTATTTGACAGAGAGAGGTCACAAGTAGGCAGAGAGGCAGACAGAGAGAGACGGGGAAGCAGGGTCCCCGCTGAACAGAGAGCCCGATGCGGGGCTTGATCCCAGGACCCTGAGATCATGACCTGAGCTGAAGGCAGAGTCTTCAACCCACTGAGCCACCGAGGCACCCCTAAAATGTTACATTCTAAGGATTCTGCATTATGTCAAGATATAAAAAGATTTTCTTAAGGCCATGCGGTTTTTGTCACCTTTTTGGGGACCAGAGGGATGGTGTCTTAACACATTGTTTTTCACAAAGTAGACATTTTATACATACTTGTCAGTTGAGTTAAGCAATGGAGGAAACTAGAAAAGAGGTCAGTTATATGCAGGAGAATAGCTCAAGAATCTGGAAAAGGTTTGCTTTATAACAGTGAGAGATGGAGAAAGTTGATGAATACTCTAGTTAAATTTCAGGAGCAACAACAGCTCTAAATAATCGCAGCCTTCAAAGACTTGTCAGGATAGTACTTTTATTAGAGAAACGAGATTAGAAATTTATTTATTTATTTATTTGAAAGAGATAGAGCATGAGAGGGGAGAGAGTCAGAGGGAGAAGCAGACTCTCCGCTGAGCAGGGAGCCTGATGTGGGACTTGATCTCATGACCTGTGCTGAAGGCTCAGCTTAGCCAACTGAGCCACCCAGGCACCCTAGAAAATAATTTATATCAAGGATTTGTTTACAGCATTTTTAAGCTATGTTGGATCCTATTAAAGAAAAATTTTTAATTATTTTTTAAAAAGATTTTATTTATTTGAGAGAGAGAGAGAGAGAGAGAAATCACAAGTAGGCAGAGAGGCAGACAGAGAGAGAGGGAGAAGCAGGCTCCCTGCTGAGCAGAGAGCCCGATGTGGGGCTCGATCCCAGGACCCTGAGATCATGACCTGAGCTGAAGGCACAGGCTTAAAGCCACTGAGCCACCCAGGCGCCCCAAATTTTTAATTATTAAAGTTCAGTCAAGAAGGGTTTTATAGTTTACCTAGAACTAACCAGAACACTGTCTCTTTGATTCTAATTTAGTGTGTGTTACTGTCCATTAAGTTACTTAGCAAAAATAGGCTCACCCAATCCAGGTTTTTTTTTAAATCTAAGAAAGATAGGAGGGATATAGGTAAATTGAAATCTTATCATAAGCAGTAGGTAGCATTCTAGAGAAACTAAAATAGCAGTTTGGGGCTTGGTCCTTAAGGAATCTGTTGTTAAATTATGCAGTGTACATGTATCTGAATATTTATTGAGTATCACTATTTATAAATCTCTAATCTCTAGCTTTATCCTGAACTTTAGACTCATTTTAAAGTATCACATGAATGCCCTTATTTTAATTTTCACTAAATCTGTTTTTATTCCACCTGATTTCACTCCATCTGACACCAAGCTAATTACCTTCTCAAATTTGATCCTTTTCATCTATTTTCTTTTATGCAGAAAAATAATTTTTTAAAAAAAAGTATTTCTTTTTTTTTTTAAGATTTCACTCATTTATTTGACAGAAAATATAAGCAGGGGAGCATCAGAGGGAGAGGGAGAAGCAGGCTCCTCACTGAGCAGGGAGCTTGATGCTGGACTCCATCCCAGGACCCTGGGACCCAGGACTGACTGTGCCACCCAGGTGCCCTGAACAGTAATTATTTTATGTATAAAAAAAACTCTAGAGAAAACACAATAAACCTGAAATGAAACACTATAGGTACATTTGAATGTCCCTTTCTAAGTGAGTTCCTCTCCCTCTTTACCTGTAATTTTTATTTTGAATTTGACTGTATCATTTCCATGCATATTTTAAACTTAATTTATATTGGAGATACATAAACCATATTACAGTATGTACTATGAACATTATATTCCAAAATATATCTGGAAGGCTACCCAGGAAACTAATCATATTGGTTGTCTCCTGGGAGAAAGCTATATAGCTGAAGGGAGGACAAGAATGGGAGGAAATTCTTAAAATTTTAAATCATGTGTTACCTATAAAAATATAAATTAATTAAGAAATTTTACATTGTAAAGTGTGTAACTTTTCATAAATTCATAAATATTCATACCTATTAAATATTCCTATTTAACCATAGGAATCTTTTATTACTTTCTGTGCATATTAATGTTACTGTTTTTGAGACTCATGTTGAAACATGTAGCTCTAATTCATTGTCTTATGTCAGTGTACTAGTGGTTTTTTCATTATCATGTCCATGAACATTTAGGTTTTTTATGTTACTGTTTTTGAGACTTAATGTTGGAATATGTAGCTCTAATTCATTCTTTTGTACTAGTGTTTTTTTTCATTCTAGGCTTGATGGATATTTAAGTTTCTTTTCCACTCATTTTTCACTTTTACAAATAATGCTATCATGTACTTTCTTAATTTTGGCTCCTAGTGCACATATATAACAGTGTAAGGCAGAATTTCCCAAGGATTGTGGGCCCTGAGTGGATTATAGATGTATGGAGATACAGCTTTTCTTTAACCTTCAGGATGGCCAGGTGTGGCAAGAACAGCCCTGGGATAATACAAGGGAAGAGCCTTTCAGACTGAAGAAATAGTAAATACATAGGCTTGAAAAAGAGAGCAAGGGTTGCTTGTTTAAGGAACAGAATCCAGTGAGACAGAAGAAGAAATAGGTAGGAGACACACCAAAAAGTAGGAGGGAGAGCATACAGTTCTTACGGCGTCTAGTTGTAAGGACTTGGGCTTGAGTCTCACATCAGATGACCACCTCTGTAGAAGTTTCCCTGGCTGTCTCCAAAGTTAGTATTTCCCTATCTGTTCTCAAAAGAACTTTGTAGTTTTTGGTAAGATAGTACTAAAAATACATTATCTGTTGAATTCAGTAGACTAGTGGTTTCCAAAGTATGGTCTAGGAGTCCCATGGAGTCCCTGACACATTCTCAGTGTGTCTGCAAGGTAAAAGTTATTTTCATGGTAATACTGAGATATTATTTGACTTTTTCCCTTCCATTTGCTTATAGTTTTACAGTGGAGTTTTCCAAAGGCTACATGGTATGTGATAGTGGAACAGATTGAATGCAGAAGATAGGAAAATCTAGATGCTTCTTTTAGTACAAACATTTTAAAAATTTGCAAAAATGTAAAACATTTGTTCAGTGAATTAAATACATTTAATTTTTTAATTTTTAAAACTTTAAAAAATTTCTTCATTTTAATTTCTAATACAATAAGCCTTAATAGATATAATACATATCAATAAAAGCTCCTTGGGGTCCTCTGATAGTGTGATTTATAAAAAGAAATATATATTTGGTCTTCCTTTCCATTCTGGACACAGAGCTCCTAGAACTCTTGGAATTTCCTAAATAAAGAGAGCAATAAAGATCTTTCTTTGTGTTGAGGAGATGATTTTTGGAAAGCCCGTGGTTAACTAACCGAAGGTTGGGGGTGTTACCAGGGAACCAACTCTGATTAAAGTGTTAGAACTTTTAGTCCCATCCCCTGACCTCTAGGGAGGAGAAAGGGGCTAGATGTGGAATCAGTCACCAGTGGCCAGTGAGTTTATCTTGTTTTTTTATTTTATATAATTTTATCATTTGTGTATTGCTAAGGAGTTCTATTGTTGAGTTATTTTTTAATTTGTAAGAGGAATATCTTCCGGGACTTAGAATTTTTTACTGTATGTTACGTTGGTAAGATTATCTGTATTTTTACATTTATATGTAATACATTTGTTTTGACTGTTGTGATTATTTCATTGCATGATAATACCACAATTTATTTTCCATTCTTCTATTAGTGGGCATTTGGATTGTTCCCGGTCCTTGTGTTTCTAGGTACATTCTTGTTCATGTCTTTGGTAATGATAAATGAGAGTTTTTCTTGGATATTTTTCCAGAAATGGAATTGTCAGGTGACAGGTATATGAATGAAACATTTGTTTTCCAAAGCAGTTACACCATTTTACATTCTCAGCTGCATTAAATGAGAGTTCCTTTTGTTGATCCACATCCTCTCCAAAGCTTGGTAGACCTTAATTTTATTAATACCGTTTTTATTTACTTTTCATTTTGTAGAAAAATTGAATTATTTTGAATATTTTTTTCAACAAGTATCCCCACAGATAGAGTAAAGGAGGTATGAAGCTTCAGCCCCCAACCACATACTTAATCGCCCCTTTCTTTCTTGTGTAGAATAATGTATATGCCTCAGGCAACCCAGGGTTTTTTTTTTTTACCTGGTGGAAAGGGGAGGTTCTTTTGGAAAGATCCTTTGGAAAGGTGTCCGTTTCCAGGACATTGCATTCACTATGGAATGCCTGTGGAGTGAGGGGAGGCTTGCACGTGGAGGTCTGGATAATGGGTCCTGAAAACCCACTTGGTACGGGGTTGAGCAGGAGCCAAAGCTAAAGGCCCACGATATTACTTTCTAAATGACCCTTTCCATGTTATTGTGTTAATTCTTTTTGTTTTTTTTCCACTTTTATTGAGGTGTATTTTACATATACCATTGTTTTAGTCCAAAATGTACAACATAATTATTTGATATGTGTGTGTGTGTTTATAGCAAAATGACTACCATAATAAGTTTATTTAACATCAGTCACCTCACATAATATTTTTTCTTGTGATGAGAACTTTTAAGATTACTCTTTTAGCAACTTTCAGATATATAATACAATACTTTGATGGTGACTGTATGTCACCATGCTGTACATTACATCCCCAGCACTTATTTATAAATGAGAGTTTTACCTTTTGGCTACCTTTACATGTTATTCCCCCACCCTTATTTCTGGCAACCACCAGTTTGTTCTGTTTCTATAAATTGAGTTTTTTTTTAGATTCCACATAAAAGTGAAATCATACAACATTTTCCCTTTCTCTGTCTGGCTTATTTCGTGGAGCATGATGCTGTCAGTATCCATCCATGTATTAAAAATGGCAGGATTTCCTGCCTTCTTTTTTTATTAACATATAATGTATTATTTGCCCCAGGAGTACAGGTCTATAAATCCTCAGGCTTACACATTTAGGATTTCTTTCTTTTTGTGGTTGAATAATACTGCATTTTATATGTGTGTATATATATATATATAATTGACCCTTGAACAGTGTGGGGGTTGGGACACTATGCAGTTGAAAATCCACTTAGAATTTTTAATTCCTCAAACCTTACTAATAGCCTACTATTGACCAGAAGCCTTACTGATAACAGTCAGTGAACACATATATTGTATGTTATATGTATTATATACTGTAATCTTATAATAACATAGGCTAGAGAAAAGAAAATGTTATTTAAGAAATCATAAGGAAGAGAAAGTACATTTACAGTACTATACTGTATTTATCCAAAAAAAAAAAAAAACCCAAACATATGAGTGAACCCATGCAGTTCAAACCTTTGTGTTTCAGGGCCAACTTATATACAGCACCACATTTTCCTTATCTCTTCATCTGTCACTGGACATTTCAGGTTTTTGCATGTCTTGGTTATTGTAAATAATGTTGCAGTGAATATGGGAGTACAGATATCTTTTTGAGATAGAGATATCTGTTCATTCTGATGTATGATACCTTAAGTTCTTAAGTTTGGCAAGCACATCTAGAAAAGGATTTTAATTTATTCTTGATAATGTTTAACACTATACCATAAGTTTTGTAATCGTCATTGGCATAGGTTTAAAAATCTAGCAGATGTACATACCCTTAATCTTCACCACTTGCCCCCAAACCAAAAGCAAGATGTTTATTTCCACTCATTTATATTCATTTATATTTTCATTTATATATTCTATATAGGTCTCAAAATAGATACTTCTTTTTTTTAACTTATATTTCTCTTTTAAACTGTCATGGCATTTCTAGTATTAGATTAAATAAAAGTTTCAGGAGCCAGCTTTGGGTTTTGTTTGTAAAAAGAATAATCTAATGATTTTCTGTCTTTTAAATGGGCAGTATTATACATAGTATTTTGTGATGACTCTTAATCTGCATTTCATACATCTTATAATGAACACTGTGGCTACTTCCTCAGTATCTTTTTTTTTTTTGGTCTTGATATATACCTGTATTTTCATGCCAGTATCCATCATCCTTACCCATATACGTGCAGCCCGTGTTGTTTGAGGAAATTGCTCCACCTCTGTCTGTTTTAGCCAATCAGATTCCATTTCCTGGTGACACATTGATTCTAGGTGGATAGGTGATTTAGGCTGATTTAAACAAGGTACATTTCAGAGCTCTTGCTTAGAATTCTGGCTCAAAGTACTCTGGCTGGCAACCTTCCTTTAGCACTTAGGGAATCTGGCTTTGGGATGAAATTTGTGTTATGGATGGCAGAATGATGTACAAAGGGAAATTTCTTGGTGCTGTTGTTAACTGCTGAATCAGACAACCTTGAAGTATATCCTCCTTTGGATTTTAGTTACACAAACCAACAAATTCCTATAGTGTTTCAATTCCTTAAGTTGAAATCATGTTACCTGTAATTGAGTGGTAATCGAGATCCTTACTCTGATTTCTGATTTTATATATTATGTGTAATATAAGGAGAAATTTCCTTTACTGAACTGGCTAGAGATTGCTTTCTCTTTGTCTCCCCCCCCCAATTTACTTGTTTTTCTCTGTTTTTGCTTTTTTTGTGTATCTTGCTTTTTTTAAATTCTGTTGTTGCTTTAGGCTCAACTTTGTCCCCTGTTTCCCTCCATTTCAGTGTCCTATTGAGGTCTTATTCTTTATATAAGAAGTAGGGAAGAACAGTTATGGGGTGCCTGGGTGGCTCAGTGGGTTAAAGCCTCTGCCTTCAGCTCGGGTCGTGATCTCAGGGTCCTGCGATCTAGCCGCATTGGGCTCTCTGCCTACTTGTGATCTCTGTCAAATAAATAAATAAAATCTTAAAAAAAAAAAAAAGGACAGTTGTCTTCCTTCAACCCTCCCCTTCACCTCCCAACTATTTTGTCCAGTTCACTGCTATTCTTTGGTTGGGGGGGGCGGGGAGAAGAGGAGGAAGAGGAAATGTCAGATTAACCTATCTTGCCTTGAAATCCCAATCAGATTTGTTCTCAGAGACTCTGCCCTTTCTTCTGTTGCAGTTGCTCATCCTACCTCCTAGGAGATAAGAGAGTCACCGCTTCTGTGGCAAGGACTTTAATGAGTTAGGAGGCATCCTTGGCATCCAAGTTGAAATTCTGATATTTTTTTATTAGAAGCATAGTTATGCATGGTATACATTGCACATTGAATACTTAAGTATGGTTAACTAGGCTTTTGTGGGACAACTTATAAAACTTAACACCAAGTATAGCATTTTTCCTATGAACAACGTGTCTGCTGAGATCTCTAGAAACCTGATAATAAACATCTTTGCAGTATAACTGTGTCCCTAATTGGAAAATGCTTGAATTACACTGTTTGATAATTTAGTTTCATGTTTACTTTAAATTGTTTTCTGTCTCTTGCTTATATATATAATGGCAGCCATTTGTGTGTCTCTTACTATTCCTGCTTCTAATAACTTCTCTTCTGTCACTCTTCCTTTTGCTACTGCTAATCTATTTTAGGGGAATGCAGAGTGTTTCTACTGATTTCGTGGTAGTGGTGAAAATTCAGATTGTCAGAAGTCTGCTGTCTAATTATTACTTTACTTGGACTAGACTTTCTTTCTCTAGCTTCCATAATAGTGTACATTAATCTCCAGCTGGATACAAGCTCCATAAGCAGGGATACATTCTCCAGAGGCCTGGCACAAAAATTGGTACAGTTTTCATAAATATTATAAAATGAATGAATTACTTAACTCTCTGTGACATTTTAAGTTTCTTGAGAACAGAAAAGTGTCTTATTCTTCATCTCCCTTTAATATATTTAAAAATAGTTTAGAACAGTTTTTTCAACAGTTCTCAGAAAACACATGGTACAAAGCTCCAGAGGTACAAAAAGATATGCAGTGCAACATGAGTCTGCTGCCCCTGGGCACTAGCCACACAGTTTTGCCCTCCTGGAGCCAACTTCATTACTCGTTTTTGTGTGTATATCCTTTTATGTATGTATATGTATGCATGTATATGTATATGTATATGCATACACACATGTATGTATATGTATGTATGTTTTCCTTTTAGAGATATTTTGTGCATGCACAAGTATTTACATTTATGTCCTTAAAAACAAAAACAAGGGGTACCTGGGTGACTTAGTTGGTTCACTATCTGCCTTGAGTTCAGGTCATGATCCCAGGATACTGGGATCGAGCCCCACATTGGGTTCTGTGCTAAGCAGGAGTCTGCTTCTCCCTCTCTGCTCATGCTCTCCTTCTCTTTCTCTCTCAGATAAGTAAATAAAAAAATTTTAAAAACCTTAAAAATAAAAACAAATGATAATATGCTTTCTAGACATTGTTGTGCACATTTCATTTTTTTTTTTTGGACTTTACCGTTAGAACATATAGAGCAGCCTCGATTGCTTTTAATGCCTGTATTCTTCTGTATGCACGTACCATATTTCTTAAATCCCCAAAAAGGTTTAAAATGATGGACTTCTGTATTGTTTCTGCTATTTTACTGGTTTGAAAAATAATGCAGTGAATTTCTTGTATGTGTGTAGTTTTACAAATTGCAGGTGTATCTGTAGGATAAATTCCTACAAGAGGAATTGCTGATGTAGGGAAGCAGAAACTTAACTTTTTTTCCTCTGTCTTCCTAAATACTCTGGCTGGGGCCCTAAAAATTAAACCGATGAAAGAACAGGAGAAAACAAATAGAAGTTTATTAACATGCAAATACAAGGGAATGAATACTTAGTAATGAGTAACTTAAGGGGGTGCCTTAGAACTTGACTTTAGCATCTTAACAAAAGAACAATTTGTAGAGTAGTGGTAAGACAAAGGAAAAGGACTTTGAGTTTCTAGGAAAATGTATGAAGGTGACTGTTTATGGAGAACTAAATAATGGAAGTTAAGGGCTGATCAGTTAAGTTTGTTACCTAGTTTCCTTTCCGGCCATATCGGGAGTTGTCTCTGGTGTTTAACTCTGTCCTCTGGTAGAAGGGGCGGAGAGACACAAATTCCTGTCTTGCTCTTAGGTAAATGGGGGAAGGCTTCTTATAGCTGCTTTTTCTCACTTGAGTTCAACTCAAAATTATCCATATGCCAAAATGGCATATTTTGGGGTGGCATATCTGCTAGGCTTCCCTGGCTCAGTGACATTTGTCACTGAGATTTTGAGAGATACTGGCAAGTTAGCCTCCAAAGAGTTTTATCTATTTATAATTCCACTAATGATTTAATACATTATCTTGTTAACATGCAGTTTAACACCCTTTTCGTCTGGAGGAATAAAACTGTATGAGTTGGAATGCCCAGATGTGTTTAGTTGTGGGGTTTTTGTTTTTGTTTTTGTTTTTGTTTTGGAAAGTACTTTCCACATTGTGGAAAATGACAAGGATGGATGTGGCATGCAGGTATGCTAAGCAGTTTAAATTCATTTCATTTCTAAATATAGCCCTAAAAGAATGTCTTTTCCTTATGAAACACTAAATTATACAGCTGATAAAGTACTCCTTAAAGATTCTCTCCTGTCTTTCTCCTGGTCCTCCCTTTTCTGGCCCATTTTGGCCTCCTCCCGGAAATAGACAAGAGAGGTAGATGATTTGTTCAGGATTACCTAGCTAATTATCACTAGAGCCAGAGTTGGAAAACTTACTGAAATTGCTACATTACACTCTAATCGGAATGAGTTTTCTATTCTGAACTGTTAAAAAATAGTTTTAAGTTAGAGTTTATTCAAAGTTTGGTCCTTGCAAGTAGGTTCAATGAACTTTAACCATAAGATATTTTTCAGTTTTAACGTTCGAGTTTCAGTTTTTAAACAATAAATTTGTGATATTTAAAGAATAACTATTGGTTATAGTAAAACTAAGTTTAGTTTAATAAACAGGCCAGCTTTACTTGAACATTCATTTTGTGTTGAGTTCTACATGAGTGATCTTACTTAAGAAAGCACATGAATTGCTTTGGTTTCTGAGGATATTCATCTTGATTTCTCCCCACTGGAGAAATTGTGGAGAATACGTTCATATTGTTGAAATTCTTAAGATGGAAAAAGATTAGGTATACAGATGTGCTGAACAGTTTAAATCTAGAACAGAGTCCCAAAAGGAGAAAACATTTTTCAAATACACACCTAAAATGGGAAAATCTAAAATCTAAAGAAAAATAGAAATCTAAACTTTATGTTTCAAACACTATTGCCAAAGAATCTTTCTGGCCAAATAGACTAAGAAGCAGAAAGAAACTTTAAAAGACCAATAGCACCTTGCTAGCACATTGCTAATAAGGACTAATAGGTACTTAAACTGATGAAAGTGATTCAGACAACAGCATATTAACCCCCTACCGTGCCATGTTTTAAGCTGTTAATAGACATTAGCCTTTTAAAGATAGACTAACACTTTATATTCGTTTTCTAAGCTTTTGATGCATTAGTGAACTGTTAGAGCCACTTGGTATATTTGATTCTTACAACTCAGTGCATTTTCCAGAATACTTTCGGGAAAAGGCAAGTGCTCTGAAAATTTAGATTTCATGTAATCTTTGACTTCTTAATATAGTTAAGAAATAACTTTACATTACATTTTGGTTACTGTAGCTATTTTTTGTAGAAGTTATATGGCAGGAATAAGTAATAATACATATTTTTCATTGACAGTGTTAAATATGGAAAATGATCATTCTTAGGTTTGGTATTTTAAAAAATGTTTATAATTTACATATTAAGGCCAGATTTTTTCAAAAAATTTCCAGTAATATTATGTCAGTGAAATTATAAATATTATACATAATTGGTTATTTTCCATAAATATGTGTAATTCTTAAAGATGTAGCTTCTAGATATAGGTATGTATATATGAGAAGGGAGGATTTGAAAAGTGTAATTTCTTTTAAAATATTGTAAATAAACTTTAATGGTGACTTCTTACAAATTAGAATAGTAATTTAAATTTTTGTTTGCATTACTTTTAAAGCAGTTCTTTAGAGATTAGTAAGTAGTTTTTGGATGGATGTTTTTTATGTTTTGTGTTTCATAGTAATTTCAACTACAAAGCTAATAGAGATTTGATGTGGTTGTAGAACAGTTTTGTCTTGAAGAAACTGATTGCATCATGTAAGTAAATATTGAATATATTGATTGGATTAAATCATGTGATGTGTGTTTAGATAAATTAATTTATAAAAAATCAGGGGCTTTGATAATTACTTAAAGTAAAAACAGAAGCAGAGTACCTAATTTGTCCAGATGGTACATTTTTTATGACTACAGAAATGAATGAGATATACGCAAAACGCATTTCTGTTATTTCTCATGCCTCTTCAAAACAAAGGAGGGAAAAATGGAATAAAATATTTAATTGAGAATGCTTTATGTAATTTGTGAACTTGTTATCATGACTACCAAGTTAATACCTGAAGAGTAGGTTTAGGTCTAAGAATTGAGTTTATTATTGAAGTTAATATTGAGGCATGGTAGCTTTTTTTTGCCAGCATTAGTCTTTTGATTAAGATAAAGTTTCACCGGGGCGCCTGGGTGGCTCAGTGGGTTAAAGCCTCTGCCTTCGGCTCAGGTCATGATCTTAGGGTCCTGGGATGGAGCTCCGCATGGGCTCTCTGCTCAGTGGGGAGCCTGCTTCCCGATCCACCCCCCCCCCACCCAGCCTGCCTCTCTGCCTACTTGGGATCTGTCAAATAAATAAATAAAATCTTTAAAAAAAAAAAAAAAGATCAGGTTGCACCAGTCAATCTCCCTCATCCTGGAATAGATTTTCTTTTAAAGATTTTATTTATTTATTTGACAGAGAGATCACAAGTAGGCAGAGAGACAGGCAGAGAGAGAGGGGTAAGCAGGAGATCATGACCTGAGACGCCCCTTGAATAGATGTTTTATATGAAGTTAAAATAAGATAAGGATGCCTGGGTGGCTCAGTCAGTTAAGTGTCTGTTGATTTGGGCTCAGGTCATGATCTCAGTGTTATGAGATTAACCCTCGTGTCGGGCTTTGTGCTGGGCATAGAACCTGCTTAAGATTCTCCCTTTCCCGGGTGCCTGGGTGGCTCAGTTGTTAAGCAACTGCCTTCGGCTCAGGTCATGATCCTGGAGTCCCTGGATCGAGTCCCGCATCGGGCTCCCTCCTCAGTGGGGAGTCTGCTTCTCCATCTGACCTCTTCCTATCTCTCATTCTCTCTCTCTCAAATAAATAAAATCTTTAAGAAAAAAAACAAAAAGATTCTCCCTTTCCCTCTCCCTCTGTCCCAATCACCTCTCTAATAAATAAATTAATTAAGATAAAATCATTTTTCCGTATTATTTTAGTATCAAATTCTCCAATTTAATGTCTCACTGAGCTGGAGTTTTGTTTTCATGTATAAGGAATAATAGAAACTGAACAAGTCTTGAATGGCAAGTTTGAGACAGTTCTAAAGGCTGAAATTCCCTATTGAGAACAAAGTGGACAAAAACTGTTAATTCTTCATATGCAGTTTTACTATCATTGGAGCAGCTGTTATTAGTAAATTTGGAGAGTTCAACAATCATTTCTTTTTTAAGATTTTTTATTTATTTGACAGAGAGAGAGAGTGCATAAGCAGGGTGAGCCGGAGAGGGAGAAGCAGGCTTCTCAATCCCAGGACTCTGGGATCATGACCTGAACTGAAGGCAGACACTTAACTGACTGAGCCAACCAGCACCCCATTTACTGGCATTCTTTCACACACAAGGACAAAATAAGGAACAGAGATAGCAAAATTGAAATTGAATGCTGAACAGTTGTCAGATTCAGTCACCATATTGTTGACTGACTTATCCTGAATACCATCTTCATAGCAAAAACCTTCAGAATTATATTTCAGCAAAATTAAAATTAATTTATGTGAACATTTTGGGGTATTTACTGAGTTAAGTCCTCTACTGTTAAGTCCTCAAATGTCTTCTGTATTCTCTTGGAGACCATTGACATAAAGAAAAATTATTGAGGGCCTTTTACAAAAATAACTTGGGTTTTTCTTTTCTTTAGAATATAAAATCCTGAACTTACCTAATTTTTAATTAGAGATCTTAGAAATATGAAACATTGTTCAGTAACAATAAGTATTAAAATTTTTCTACACTTTGTTTTATGGACTGTAAGGTAGGGTCTTATTAACATTGCAGGCAACTTCAAGCATATATATATAACTCTGTAAGGAACATTGCTGGTAGGCCTTTTGGCTTCAATATACTGAAATACTGGTCTCAGTAGTACATTTCCCTGGACAAGATGGGTAGGTAGGAGAAGAGATCCAACTGAAAATGACTGGCCTTCTCTGTAGAGTGTATTTCAAACTTCTCTGATCTAACCCAAATTTAGAAATGTGTTTTATTTTACATCGTGACACAGTATACATACCCACACACACACGCCTGAAATAAAAGTTTAATGAAATATTCCCATTTTTACCACTTAGGATGCACTCTGTTATTTCCACTTCCATTATATTTTCTTTTTTTTTCCATTCTATTTTCTTTCATTGAAACAATGATTATCACAATCCACTGAATTGATTTCAGGAGTCATGGATTACAGCTCTGACGAATGGGTTACAACCAGCCATTTGGGAACACTCCTATATAGAAGTAGGTGATGACTAGACCCTATTTTCAAACTAGCTAGTTCAACAAGCAGAATCACAACCAAGTGGGAGCCCTTGATATGGGAAGGACATGACTGACAGTTACTCAATACCTGCATGATACAGCATTGGACAATGAACTGTACTTACTTTATATTCACTGCCCTATTTTAGAGCAGTTGGTCTGGTTTTTTTGTTGTTGTTTTTGTTTTTTAAGATTTTTTTTTTTTTAAGATTTTTATTTGTTTATTTTACAGAGAGACACAGCGATAGAGGGAACACAAGCAGGGAGAGCAGCAGAAGGAGAGAGAGAAGCAGGCTTCCTGAGCAGAGCAGGGAGCCTGATATGGGACTCGATCCCAGGACCTTGGGATCATGACCTGAGTCGAAGGCAGACGCTCAACAACTGAGCCACTCAGGCGCCCGTTTTTTGTTTTGTAAATTTTATTTATTTATTTGAGATAGAGACAGTGAGAAAGAGCATGAGAGGGGAGAATGTCGGAGGGAGAAGCAGACTCCCCGCAGAGCCGGGAGCCCAATGTGGGACTCGATCCCAGGACCCTGGGATCATGACCCGAGCCGAAGGCAGTTGCCCAACCAACTGAGCCACCCAGGAGCCCAGAGCAGTTGGTCTGTTTTAATGAGGAAACTGAGGCACAAAGAGGTAGGTAACTCACTTAAGACCATATAAATAACAAAGGTCAGAACCTAAGATTTGAACTTAATGCAAGTTAGTCTTCCTAACTCTGAAGCCTGGGCATTTGCACCATATCGCTGTGTCTCCAAGTAACATTGCAATACACATGCTAAACTTGGAAGGGAATTAGTGACATTTAGGTGTCTTCAAAATTTTATAGTGGAAAATAACAATAAAAAGCCCCATTAAATGTGAGTTGAGACAGGCATAAACATTGACAAACAGTTAAATAGTGATAGATTATATTGGCTTTCCAGAGAGCTTAAGTTCTTCATGCCTCTGCTCATCCAAGAGGTAGAGGTAATATCCTTAAGGCTGAGATATATGGGGTTTTCTTGTTGGTAAGGTAAATGAAATGTTCAGAGGCTTTACTACTGCACCAGAGCAGATAATAAGGCAATTAGAACTGTTAAATTGATGAAACACCAGACTGGGATGAATTATGTCATGAATTGCAAAGAAACAAGAAATTTTACAGCAACTTTGGAGACTAAAGATGAAAGATATCTCAGTAAAATGAAGGGAAATTGATAGTTAAACTTTAAGTGCTAGATTTATTGACCTGAAAAACCCAACTAAGCATTTTAGGGCTAGTTTCAGAATATTATTTATTAGCTTTGTAAATAAATAGAAAAAAGTTGTCCGTTTATGCTGATAGTTTAATTTCTCCTATTAATAAAATGAATTTAGGATGTTTTCTTCTTCATTTTTTTGAGCTATAACTTAGCACCCTAGGAATCATCTAGCCCAACCTCCTCATTTTACAGATATTGAACCTGAGACCTAGAGAAATTAAGCACCTTATAAACATTACATTACAAAGTCAAGAATTAGAACTAGAACCCAGGTTACCTGGTTTCATTGGCTTAACTTTTATTTCACCTGAGTAGGAACATTGATAAGTGGTTTCTTATATAAGTTGATTTATGGGATACTGTACTTTTTTAAAATTCTTGTCACATAAATAATCTCATTGCTAACAAATAATGTACAGCCAAATATAATTAAAAAATGATCACTGGATATAGGCTAGCCTTTCATATTTCAATAAGGAGTGGACTATCTGCTGTTTTTGTTTAACAAAGGCTTGGGTCATACTTTCAGTGTAAGGATCATCTGCAAATATGATTATCCTCACTTAGAAGACACGCTTCTTCTGGTAGATTCCTTAGCAATATGACCGTTTTCATTTTTATATCAAAAACTTCAGGAGAGGGTTGTCTGGGTGGCTCAGTGGGTTAAAGCCTCTGCCTTCGGCTCAGGTCATGATCTCAGAGTCCTGGGATGGAGCCCCGCATTGGGCTCTCTGCTCAGCGGGGAGCCTGCTTTCCCCTCCTATCTGCCTGCCTCTCTGCCTACTTGTGATCTCTTTCTGTCAAATAATTAAATAAAATCATTTAAAAAAACCCACACAACTTCAGGCGATAACTGTTGGTTTAAGCAAACAGGAAAATGATTCAATTATAAGATCTGTCTTCCTTCAGAAAGCTTTTTGGGATGTTCCCATGTTTCCAGAATTCCTTTCTAAGTTCCAGAAACCATATGTATGTATGTCCCTAGTTTAAGTAGGCACAACTAAATTCCATTGTTCAGTTACTAAAGGTTAGAACTTGGAATATCCATCCTCTGTATAATTTTTAATGTGATTAGACAGAAAGACTGTTAATTCAGATACTATTTATGTAACCAGCTCAACTGTAAAGCATTACATAGATGGATGTTACCAAGATGTAGCTATTTAAAATAGGTCAAAATTTTTTGGAGAAGAAATCACTTTAAGAGAATTGAAATTGTGCTGAGTGAGTTGAGGAAAGCTTCCTGGAGGAGAGGACATTTGAGGCATATTTTGAGTGAGTAATAAAGATAAGTAGATGAGGATAGGAGATGAGTTATTTCTTCTTAACAAAAGAAATAAGATTAAAAAATCTCCAAAGCTCATTTAGAAAACAGATAGGACATATTTGGGGCACAGTATGGACATTATGACTCAAGTGTAAAAAAGCATGAAGTGTATGATGAATATATACCCTGAGGGTCTTTAATATCCTCTTGAGATATTTGGAATTCTATAGATACTGTTTCTTTTTGAATATTTGAGTGAAGCAAGGGAATTCTGGGGACAGTTTGAAAACTACATTGTGGAGGTAGAGAATACTTGTTTCCTAGTGTTTCTTTTTTTTTTTTTCCCCCCAGCTAGATTAGAACTAATGGACTCTGATGGACTATGGACCTCTGACAGACTGTGTCTAATTAAGTGCTATGTAGTAGTGGTTGCACAAAGTTTATTTAAAATGAGTGAATTTTTGTTTTGAAAATTTCTTTTAGTGGAGATAATCCTGTTTTATTTTTTTAATGCAAACCTTTGAGTAAAGCATATAAAACTGGCCTTTGCATGTTTGCCACCAACTAATGACACCATTTAGAATGCATGTTAAGATATGTACATAATAATTGGAGAGTGAACAATAAACAAACGGATATGTGAAAGACAAAATAAGCAAAATAAACTTGAATGCTCAAGAGTGTTAACTTTTTTCTTTTGACAATTTACTCTTTATTGCTTAAAAATGAAGGAAACATACAGCAAAATACAAAGTCAAAAAAAGGGAGGGGGAAGGTCAAATATTTTATATCTTCCATAATCTAGTGTACGTGGTAAGGAGGAACCTCCATTTATTGATACACCATTATTCTGTCCTCAGATTATTAAATGGTATGAGCTGGCCCCAGGATTTGGTTCAAAACTTAGAAACACCCAAACAAATCCATTAGTCATTTAGAATAAGACCATATGTTTCACAAATAGCATTGTGTTTACTTTTTAATAGAGTAGAATTATAAAATTAATACTCAATGGAGGGAAGCTAATATCTAATTTTCACTAAAATGATGAATACTGTTTTAGTAAATTTAAATTCAAGTTAGTTGTAAATATGTACTAAAAACTAGCAGTTGAATAATGCCAAAGGTAATGATGGCACCATATAGAGTAGGGGGTAGAGCTCTGCATGGTGTCATAGGTGTTATGTTAAATAAATATGTGTTTATTTAAATCATATTAATTACTTGGAAGAAGCCGTGTAAGGAAATCCACAAAGGATGCAGATTTTAGATTGTAATTAGAACAGAGAACTGAAAAGTGATGAGGTATGCCTAGGTAGATAAAACATAGTGAAATTTCCTTTGTAAAATAACATTGAGGGGAAAATGGAGCAGATGAAGCACATTAAAAATGTTTTGCTTCTAATTTGGCATTTGCCAGTCTGAGTAAACATTGAGTATCCCAGCTAAGAACCTGTCTTTTCATGTTGTAATTCTTTGTACGTATCCAGGATATCAGCAAACCAAAATCGCTCCATAGCTTATAAAACCTAGATGTGTGATTTCATAGGACATAGATGTCCATTTGTTTAAGAGAAAATTTTTAAGATTGAGAGAAATTTTGGAACAGGAAACTTGTAATCACTCTTTGTCCACGAAGCTATAGCTCTACAAAATGTTTTTAGTAGTGTACCAAGTCACTAATCGGGAAGACATTTTCATTTTTTCTTTAAAGATACCGTAAGGAGGGGCGCCTGGGTGGCTCAGTTGGTTAAGCTGCTGCCTTCGGCTCAGGTCATGATCTCAGAGTTCTGGGATCGAGCCCCACATCGGGCTCTCCGCTCAGCGGGGAGCCTGCTTCCTCCTCTTTCTCCGCCTGCCTCTCTGCCTGCTTGTGATCTCTCTCTCTGTATCAAATAAATAAATAAAATCTTTAAAGATACCGTAAGGAGAAAAGATTGTAATGATTATCCATCTATCAGTAATGCCTTGAATATTAAATTAATGAGACTCTACCTGGAAATGACCTCTCAAGTCTTTTAAAAAACAAAACCAAAACTGTTAACTGTCTTTCACTTTACATTAAATTTAAAAACTGTATTTTGTGGAAACTGTTTTCTTATCCACATAAAACCTAGAAGCCATAAAGATCAGATTGAAAGACTTGACTATATAAACATTATAAAATAAAATTTTTCTATGGAAATAGATCAAAAAACAAGGCAAAAGGTAGAAATACAAATGATACATTAGGGAAAGTATTTACCAACTACATGACAGATAAAGGATGGAGATCTAGAATATACAAAGAGTTTCTATAAATAAGAAAGAGAGGAACACACCAGTATAAAAATAGGTATGAATAGAAAAAGGAAATTTGCATGTAGAGAATGAAGTAGAATTGGATGACATGAAATAGTAGTAGTAGCACTACAAGGTACTTACGGTTATAAGCAGTTTACAGATATTAATCCATTTAGTTCTCCCAGCTACTGTTATTGGCAGATACTGTTATTATCTGTGCTTTAATTTGAGGAAATAGGCACCAAAAGTTTAAGTAACTTCGAACTAGTGGAACTGGCATTTAAATTCAGACAGCCTGGCTCTAGACTCTACCTGTAATGATTGTATCTCACTAATAATCACAAAAATGCAAGTAAGCACAGTAATCATATTATTGGTCATCTATAATATTGGCATAAATGAAAACATTGGTGAGAGAAATGGACTCTTAACTGGTGGAAAGGTCCATTGGTACCATCTCTGTGGAGGTCAGTTTGACAGTATATATCTTGAAGTAAAACGTAAAACCCTTTGACCTAGAAATACTATGCTAAGAGTTTCATCTAGAGACGTTAAGCAGAGAATAATATAGATGTATATACAATGATGTTCATCTCGCTGTATAATAGTATTGAAGAATTGGAAACTATAAATATTCATTGATAGAATGTTCCACAAATGTTTCTGTGAGAAGGAGCAGATTAGCTTGCATTAACATCTGTATTAGTTTCCTAGGCTGCCATAACAAAATTACCACAAACTAGGTGACTTAATACAACTAAATTCTCCCAGATTTCTGGATGCGGAAAGTCTGAAATCATGGTGTTAGTAAGGCCGTGCTCCTCCCTTCAAAGGCTCTAGGGTAGAATCCATTTGTGCCTTTTCTAACTTTTGGTGATTGCCAGCTACCTTTGGCATTCCTTGGCTTATGGCAGCTTAACTCCAGTTTCTGGCTCTGCATTATCCCTTGTGTGTCTCCTCTATAAAAGACACTAGCCATTGGACTTAGGGTCCACCTCAATCCAGTATGACCTCATCTCAATGAATTATTTCTACAAAGAACCTGTTTCCAAATAGGATAACATTCTGAGGTTCTGGTTGGTCATGAATTTTGGGCAACACTCTACAACCCACTATAACATCTTAGCTGAATACAGCATTACAGACAGACTCTTTCTGAATATCCAAGTTATCACATTTTACTTTTTAAAAGATATGAAAAACTATTGCAATTCAACTATTCATACTGGAAATATTTATAAATTATTTTATATACAACTGTCAATACTTAGGGATACATTAAAATATTACCCAAGAAATTGGAAATAATGTTTAATTTCAGAGGATAAAAAAATCAGCACTTATATAGATCATAATAAAGATACACAAAGATGTATGAAAGAGAGAATGGATCTTAGTCTTATAAGACTCGACTACTAAGTGTCTATATTGTCTTTTCCCCAAAGAGAGTGTAATAAGTACGTTAACAAGAAGGAAATTTGGTCAACAGTGAAAGCACAGAGTAAGGAAAATCACAGGGTAAATTTGTCAGTTTTGTCCATCTAAGCATTGTCTAGGAGATGGGCTTTCTGAGTATACTTTTACTGTTTGTGAGACCACTCTATCTCTTTTAAGGAAAACAGTTTTTTTAACTTTACTTTTTAGCAATGGAATCTTTTTTTCCCTCTTAAAGAAATCTTACATAGATTTCAAGCACATAAAACAACAACAACAAAAAAACAAAGAACCTCTGAGACACCTCTTTAGAACGCTAATGCTTAAGCTGTGAAATATTCTGTTTATCAAATCTCTTTTTTCTGATTTCATACTCACCAGTCAGCTTTCTGGTAAGGCTGTGGTTTTTCACCTAGGTCTCCCTATTATAAGAGAATGGGTTGGCCTTTTGGATAAGTGATTTCTAGTGCTGCTACCATTGTGGTCCTCATTGTATATTAATAAATTGGCATTCTAGCGTTATACATTAGCCTCATTAATCACCATTATTCTACCCTTAAAACATGATTCCACCCTTAGTGGGCTGTCAAAATAAGTTTTGAGCCTAAGAACCAGAACCTAGGCAATGATTAATTGACCAAAAAAGGAAAGGCTTTTTAGTGAGGCCCTTCAATAGACTACCTCCTGACCTCTCCAAGTGGAACACAACTAGACGTAGTCATCGGCTCCGCGAGTCTCAGTTTTTTCTCGTTTGACTTTCCATTAAATTTTTGTTTTTAAGCAGAGCCTATCAACATCATTTAACCTTTTTAAAAAAATACTCAGATTTATCACTGTTCTGTATTATAAATAAGTAACCCCCTTAGAAATTGTCAAGTTATTAAGGCTTTATATATTATATGAAGTGCCTAATTGCCTTAGTTTATAAAGTTCCTTCTCTACCCTAGTCAGATTTTCATCATTGATTCTTTGATCAGAATGCCTGTGTGTAGCACTAGTTTTCTCCTCCCTATTAGCTTAAAACACAGTAAACCAAGCTTATAGAATTACACATTTATGAGAAATTATATTTATAAAATTATACTTAAAGAATAATTGCTCTTAATGAGGACATGAAGATATCTCTTGTAAATCTTAAGTATAAACTTCACCGTCAATTTTGACCTTTATTTTGGCTCTTCTGGGGCCCTTTCTTGTTGTTTTCCATAGTATTGTTTCATTTAGGTAAAGGTACATGCTACCCACATTCCAGA
>CM052809.1:51354540-51377040 GCA_028533885.1 Nasua narica | reverse complement strand
TATTGCAGCTCTCTTTTTAAAATTTTCTCCTTTTTCAGAAAAAAAAAAAACCCCTGCATTCTTTATGGAATTTGGTAAAGACCACTGAGCATTTATTACCATTCAGATACCATATCCAAGGTAGAAAAATAAACTTATATTGGGAAAAGTTTGACTCTATTTTTTTTTTTAAAGATTTTATTTATTTATTTTAACAGAGAGAGAACACAAGCAGGCAGAGAGGCAGGCAGAGGCAGAGAGAGGAGCAGGCTCCCTGCCGAGCAAGGAGCCCGATGCGAGACTCGATCCCAGGATGCTGGGATCATGACCTGAGCCGAAGGCAGCTGCTTAACCAACTGAGCCACCCAGGCGTCCCGACTCTGTTTTTTAAAAACATTGTCACTTACAAAAATGTTACTGTATGATTTTTAAACTAAATATATTACTTGATAATATCACGAGATGAAAAGACTAGCTACTTTTCTACTAAAATGTGAATTATTTTTAGCAAATTAAAAATTTTAACGATAAGACAGTTACAAAGTTTGTCATTAACTCAATATTAATTACACTAACATAGAGATATATACTAGTATTAGTTAAGCTATTGTTGCTGCCACATTGATTTAGTTTAAAAGTTATTAAATTGTTAATACAAAATTTTATAAACTTCTATAATTGGAAATTTTGAATAGAATATTTTGGCATTTTATATAGTTAAAAATATACTTCAGAAATTTAGAAATAGAAATTGGTCAAACATTATAGTCAGAATTTTGATTACTTTCCTCTCATTTTGGATCCAAGTAGGTGTTGTATAGAATATGGTTAACACGATCTTAACAGGTATGTTGAAAAAGTGTTCCTTGCTCAATTTAATCTGAGAGAGGATGAGGTAAAGTTTAACATGTTTCCTTTGGAGGATTATTCAAAAGCTTTCACTATGTGAATCTTTAAGAGTGGAATAGAGTATGCAGTATTTCCCAAGATTTATTCTTAAAAAATCTTTTTCTTTTGGCCACATCTCTTAACATCTCTTGGAAGAGCATTCCTTTGTGATCTGTGAGCGAAAACAATTGTTAACACTATTGAAAAATTGGCAGCTTAGTTATATTTACATGGTGAATTAGAAGGTAGATTTCCCCACTACATATAAACATTTTTAGCCAGCTCCCATGTCTTTTTTTTTTTTTTTTAAGATTTTATTTTCTAGTAATCTCTACACCCAACATGGGACTCGAACTTAGAACCCTGAGGTCAAACGTTGTATGCCCTATAGACTGAGCTGGCCAGGTGCCCCACCCCATGTCTTTCTTTAACCCCAAACCAGAGAAAGGTGTTTATTATAGGTATGTCCATATATAATCATGGTAGTCTATCCAGCGAATCAGGATCCTGAAAGATTCTATCAAATAACTCCTCTGAAATAGTCCAGGAAGACTGTGTAGAACAACTTGCAAAAAGTTGTGATGCTCTTAAAAATGATATAAAATTCATTGTATACTCTTCTATTTTTGTGAGGTAAAGTTAGAGAATTTTTGTTATTACATGCTAACGCATTGTTCATGGGGCAAGAGCTAACTTAGGGTGGTGTGCCTCCAGTTGTGAAAATGTAGCATTTTTAAAAAACATTATTTATTTATATTTTAGAGAGGAAGGGGAAAGTGCATAGGGAGAGGGAGAATCTTAAAAGCAGGCTCCATGCCCAGCGCAGAGCCCGAAGAAGGGCTCAGTCTCACAACCCTGAGACCATGACTGGAGCTGAAATCAAGAGTTGGATGCTTAAGTGACTGAGCCACCCACCATCTCATGTCTCAGAATGTGACATTTTTAAACAGTGTTGACTGACAAATTCAGAAAGTTAGGCTGTAAAATGACTATTTTACCCTGAAATAAACAATTCAAGAATAAAAGGGTAAAATATTAGAGATACACAAACTTTTTAATAACTACAAGATTATATTTAATATGACATAGACAAGGAGTATTTGCAGGGCTTCAGAGTCATTGGGAATCACTAATCCTAGAATAATTCAGAAAATTTTACTATACTGAATTTTAAAGCCCGATTTTTAACTGTTAAAATTGTATCACATAGAGCTCTATATCAGGTATCAATACCAAATATTATTTAAGCAGTTAAAGACTTAAAAATTTGGCTTGAATGGAAAAAAAAATGATTTAAACATGGTAAAATACAAAATAAATACATATTTAAAGACGGTCCTTTAGCACATATCAAATTACTCTATCTGTATATCTTTGGATAGGAATACAGTATGAAAATTATTTTCAGTGCTTACATTTTTCTGAATGGAAATTATCAGTTAATGATTATTTTGTTATTCTTCTGTTATAAAGGGCTTAAACAAGATCTCAGTATCAGTAATATAAACACAAAAGAAAATTTTGTTTCTTCTTGAACTATTTTGACCTAATGAACACATCTTGGTACAACAAACTGAAAAAATACATTACATATCAAAGTACCTTTGTATAATATTCATCATCCCAAAGCCATGAGTTTTTCTCTTCATCCTAGAGCTCTACAACTAAAAAAGTCCCATATTTAGCTCCCAAATGTTCTCATCAGTAATTCCAAGAATAACTTGAGTTACTGTATCCCCAAGAGTAATTACTATAGTAAAATGTCATTAAATTGGGCTTATTTTATAATCTGATAAAATTCAAGTATTCTAACTAACTCTACCTTAGGTTATTTATGAGAAGTGACTGTCATGAATCAGCTAAAGTCATTTTCATTAAACGATATTTTCATTGCTCATTTTAGTTTCGATAACATTAATTTGGACTGACTATAGTCTTCATCTTTCTGAATGTTTTAGGCAAACAACTGTTTCACAGAACAGAATGATGGTGTTGGCTATTCCTCTGTTAATATTATAGTTTGTTGGGGTCCTCTTTTAGATGCTGTCTCAAATCCCTTTTAGATCTAAGTTATGTGTAACAAATTTAGAAGCAAATTATGAATAAATAATAATGGTACAGATGCCATTCTTCCAACATAGTACCATTTAGCTACCATGCTTTCAGTTTTCCTCTTTTAATGCATCGAAGATTGAATTGGCTGGGTTTGGTTTGGTTTGATTTGTAGCTGCATCACACTCTGGCTCATACTGAGCTTGCAAGCCAGGACTACTTTATCTAGTACTTGTGTGATTCTGATGTTGATAGCTCAAGTTGGGAAAAGGATAGCATTTTAGAGTGGGATAATGATGAGCTCACTTTTCAAACTAGTTCAGTTAGGTGCTGGTGGGATGTCTAACAAATGGAGATGTTATTAAGACAGAGATGTGGGTTTGGACAGAAGATAAAAAGTAAATGTACAGAGAGATTTGTGATTTTTAGGTGATAATTAAAACTGTCAGGGTTTTTGTGTGGATATGAAGCCGCAGTGGGAGGTGCTATTGCTTTTTCATACACACTCAAGCAGAAGCTATTCACAGTACCTGTAGCCCTGATTTCATTTGTATATACTTTTCAATCTCAGTGGTATCCCAAAACCTTTAAGGGACAGTTTAGAGGGTTACTGAAATAATTAATTTACACTTTTGTTTTATTTAATTAATTCCTAAGATAAGTTTATTAGTCCCCAAGAGTCATAGTATTGCAAAGAAAATAGTGGTATTGGCTTTGTATTTGTCATGTATCATCTTGACTGTTTACAGAATGTCCTGTCATATTTATCAAAATTATTAAAGCATGTATTATTTTTGAACAGTGACTGTAACTTGAAACATCTCCAGTTTAGGAGATTAATTAAGGGTTACTGGGAGATGATAAGGTAACAAATACTGTAAATTAATCATTTAATTTCTTTCATTTAGATACACAAGAAATTGATAACTTATTGCTTCCTGTGATGGGAACTGAGCCACTGGGGGTAGGGTGTGGGTGGCAGATAGCCTTTCACTTTGTACTCTTTTGTGCTATTCACATTTTGAACCATGGAATAATTTTATTTTGGGAACAGGTAAAATATAAATTTTGAAAATTGTTGTATTTACTTCAAACATAAGGCAGTATGATGTGTTAGCATTGACACTTGAAGTTAGAGGTCATGATCTCAAATTCTAATTTCACCATCGCCTGGCCAGCTGACATTAGCTGACTCATTTTACCTCTTCGAATCAGTTTCCCATTTGCCCTGTTTACCTCTCAGGATGATTGTGAGTTCACTCAGGTATGTGAGGCACATACTGTGATAGGTACTGAGAGGAGACACCTTTTCAATCATATGGGGATCAACTATCAAGTGTAGAACTAGACTCCCCCCCAAAAAATTTTTTTAAGATTTTATTTATTTGAGAGAGAGCACAAGCAGGGGGAGGGGCTGTGGGGGTGAGACAAGCAGACTCCCCCACTGAGTAGGGCACCCCAGAACTAGACAAAACTTTAACCTATTTTGATAAATCCTATATGCTTTGAAGATTAGTAGGAAGGAAAAAAAGAGATTAGTGGGAAGAATTTACAGTAGCAGTTTCGAAGTGGAAAGGAAGAGGCTAGTCATGGTCTTTCCAGAAGACAAGGACATTTGAGTTTACGGAGAATAAGGGATGAAGGAAGAGGATAAGGAGTGAGAGAAGGTATTTTGCTAAGACAAAGGCTCCGTCTCTGTCTCATCTGATGTATGTTTGTGTGTAGCACATTTTTGTTTTATCTATTTTAAGACAGTACTGTAGCACGTTCTTCCTCAGTTTTGCTAGTCCCTAAAATTTTGGCTATAATTATTAGTTGAAATTTGAGGATATCTGACTTGGAACTTTACAGTGAACATAAAAGAATTAGTAAAGAATCACTAAAATTCAACCAGATTTTTAGTACACACATTTTGCTGTATAGACCATAAGTATTAAATCATCAGATTCTGATGTCAGCCTTCAGTTCTTTCTTACTAAGGAACTAGTGAGAATTCTTAATTCAGGGGCTAAGGCTCTAATTTGTAGTCCACTTGCATTTTTCCCAAATGAGTAGATTTTTATTCTCTTCATCTTTGTTGGTGTTTTTGGCCCCATATACTTCTGTATTTCTTCTGTGTACCTGGTATCTCATTACTGTACCTTTAGTCTTCAAAAGCCTAAAATTAACTCTAAATAGTCTTTTACTTTGATTTCCATGACTGCTTTCTCCTGGTGTGTTTAGCAGAAAAACTTGTTGCCTACTTTATTTGCTAAGTCATGTATTTAACTTTTTCTAATCTTAAATGTTTTTTTCCCTCTTCAGTGGGAAAGATACAAATTTTAAATTCATTTAACAAGAAGCTATTGAGCTCCTAATTTTTAAGTGCATACCGTTTACTTGATGCCATATTGTTTCCTTTGTAGCACCATTAAATGGCTTACTCCAGAATAGTTTACAGACTTTAAATGTTGAACCACCTAGTACCTACTCTCCTATAAGTTATAGTTTAAGGACATTTATATTTTGCTATTTAATATTTAACATCTAATATCTTGTAAGTTAAAGAAGTACTTGATAAATTGGAAATACAATATAGATAGAAGATTGTATTATTTATTATGGATATTAGCCTCTGTAACCACCATGATTATTAAAAACAAGCACAAATGTTTAAAGTTTTACACAGGTTTAGTTTTTCGTTTGTTTTTGCTTTTAAAAGATTTTATTTATTTATTTGTCAGAAAGAGATGGGGAGTAGCAGACAGAGGGAGAAGCAGGTTCCCCGCTGAGCAAGGAGCCTAATGCGGGACTCAATCTCACAACCCTGGAATCATCACCTAAACCGATAACAGTGCTTAACCGACTGAGCCACCTAGGCATCCCATACACAGGTTTAGTTTTAAGTGTGAAATAGAGACTTTTGCACAAAATTTATATGGATATTTGTTAAAACTATAGAAGACATAAAATTGGTATTATGTAGGTACATTCCTCTTTACCTTTTTTGTGTGTATTTGTAAGTTGGAAGAAAAAGATCAAGTATCTCAATTTCTGAATGATTTAGCAGTTCAGAATGAATAAGAAAGCATTATTTCATAATTGTAGAACAGTCTTCTGCTTTTAATGACTCACTTCAGATGCTTTTAATTTCAGAGTAACAAAATCAAACTGTATGTGGGTTAAACAGTACAGATGTTCATCATCTCATACAATAAGCAGTCTAGAGGTAAGGTGCTTTCAGAGTTAGTTAATTGAATAGATTGATACTATCATCAAAAATTCAAGTTCTCTGATACCCCAGAATGATCTGTTCTTTTAGGCTGGATCTTCTTGTTATCCCATGGTACCTGCCACAAGTGGCAAGATGTCACAGGTGAGAAAACTGAACTCTCTCTGCTTATATTGCATTTGCAAAGAATAGCAACCTTCTCAGAAACCCCCAATGAATAGCCCTTATGTAGCTTTGGCCACAATTGGGTCACTTATACATGCCTAAGTTACACTTGGCAGGGTGACTTCTTTCTTTGAAGGACATGGCTGCTTGGATGATCATAAAATTCTGTGGGTAGGTAAGAAGTGGCTGTTGGGTAGGCAACCAGTAATGCCTGTTGCAATTGAGCCCATTTTAACGTTTTTTTAATGTGTTCAAATGTTTAATAATTACTTTAAAAAATAAGTGCATCAGGAGTAGCAAAGAGTAATAACTATGGAATAAAGCAGTTCTTTGACATTTAGCAGCTATGAGAATTTACACAAGCATCATGAATTTCAGTTGAGTTATTACTAAAGTGGGAAAAATAATGGTACCTATTTTATAGGGTTGTTTTGAGGATTAAATGTCATAATGCATGTAGCATGCTTTGACATAGTATTTGGCCCATAGTAAATGATCACTATGTGTTAACCGCTTTTATTTTCACATTTTAATTTTAACTTACCTTGAATAATTAAAGCTTTTGCCTAAATCTATTATATATTACGTTTTATGGGATGCCAATATTGTAACTATCTCTTCTTGAGTTTTAACTGTCAAACTTTACCATAGGTCTAGTTTTGGGGGAAGCAAATTTGATGATGGCTGTTGAAATACTTAAACATCAAAAGTCATTCATCCAGCCTAACTTCTTTATAAGTACTGTTCTTTGTTTTCAGCATAATTTTGATTATTATTATCATTTTTGATCAGAGTTTCATGAAATAATATAGCTTATATTATACTCATTTCTGGAATATTGATCCTGCTTCAGTTCTATTTAAATATAAAGACTTTTTTTTTTTAAAGATTTTATTTATTTGTCAAAGAGAGCACAAACAAGCAGGGGGAGCAGCAGGCAGAGGGAGAAGCAGACTCCCCACTGAGCAGGGAGCCCAATGCAAGACTTGATCCCAAGACCCTGGGATCATGACCTGAGCTGAAGGTAGATGCTTAACTGACTGAGCCACCCAGGTGTCCCTAAATATAAAGACTTTTGAAAACATTGTGGGGAGGGATAATTAACAAGGGACTGTAAAATGGGAATGATACTTAACTAGGACTGTAAGCATTTAATGCAATAAAGTACTTAAAGATCTATTCATATTAGGCCCTCAATAAAAGTTTCTTTTCTTCCTTATCTCTCATATGATAAACATCTCAAAAGTATTGTTTGTTTCTTCAGAGGCAGAAGAATTGTTTATCAGCTATGTCAGTAGGGGTGAATGATATCAATCAGGAGAAAGGAAGTCATGCTAGGAATTTCAAACAGGGATTTAATACAGAAAATTGATTACACAGGTGTTGATATAACTTTAATGAAACGTTCAAATTTCATTGGCTAACCAGGGGTCAACTTAGCCATCACTTATATCATGGTTTCTATGAGAAAAAAATAGGTAGGCATACCTTAGCTTTTAAACAAACATTAAAACCACAAATATTTCAGATAAGTTGGGAAAGATGTATTTTGCTCATAGTTCTATTCTAACGGTTGAAAATGAATAAATAGATTATATATTATTTTTAATATGGTGTATAGTATAGGATTATTTTTCTTTTTCAGTGGATGCTAGGCTGCCCAAAGGAGATTATTCTTAAAAAGCTAAGTTAAATGAATTTTCTTTTTCATTAATTGCTTAATGAAATAGTACAACCATAACGGTGGAGGGTGCTTTTCTTGGAGTTCTCAGTTGTCTTTTTTTTTTTTTTTTTTCCTTAATTGAGTGGGCAGAAAGAGATGAGGCTGCCCTTTGTCTTCAACTCACTGTATCTGTTCCTTAGAATCTATTCCATTCTTCTTCTTAAAGATGCTCTTGTAAGTTTCCACATTAAGATTCTAGGCCAGGTCTACAGCAAAGTTATAATCCTGGGATTTTTTTTTTTTTTTCTTCATTAGACCATTGCATTTGTATTGACCATGATTTTTTTCTTGATTTTTATCTTCAGTTTACTGGAGTACATTCTTAAGTAAATTTCCTCAGAAAGAGGGAATTGCAGATAAACTTCTGAACTTTTATAGAACTAAAAAATATTCACCTGGCCTATGACTTATTTCATCAGTTATCCATATGACTTAATGTCTCCTTCAGATCTTAACTCACATATCCTCTTCTCAAGGAGGCCTTCCTTGACCGTTGTATTTTAAATTGCGGATCTCTTGTATTACTAATCCTAGTTCACTGCTTTTTCTCTTAATGTACTTAACATATTCTAACATGCTATATATTTTGCTTATTTATTTCTTCTATTTCTTCACTAAAAAGTGCTATACAGAAGAGATTTTTGTAGTTTTTTTCACTGCTACGTCCTTGAGATATAAAATCATGCCTGGCACATAATAGCCCCTCAGTAAATAATTGCTGTATGAGTTAGTTAATGTTTTCCTCACTATTAAAATTATAAATCCAAGTTATAAATCATTTTCTCTTAGAACTTTTAAGGGATTGCTTCATCGTCTTCTGGTATCTAGTGTTATTAATGCAAATTGTAATGTCAGTTTCTCTCTTTTTTTCTTTTTCCTTTTATGGGTGACCTGTTCTCTCTTGCAGAGCTTTCATTTTCAGAGGTCCCTGGGTGGCTCGTCAGTAAAGCATCTGCCTTTGGCTCAGGTCATGTTCCCGGGGTCCTGAGATCAAGCCCTGCAAGGAGCTCGCTTCTTCTCCCTCTGCTGCTCCCCCATTTGTTCTCTCTTGCTTGCTCTCTCTCAAATGCATAAATAAAATCTTAAAAAACCTTTCAATTCCTTGGATCTCTGGAAATTTTCAGCAGTGTACATAGATGTGGTGTTTTTCATTGATTCTAGTTGGTACTTAGGAAGGTCTTTAAGATTATTGTTTTTTTTCCAGTTCTGGGAAATTATATTCTTAAAAAAAAATTCTTACCCTGTTTTTTTTCTGTACTATCTACAACTATTGATTATCAAATTCCTCTCCTTTTCCCTTCATGAGCCATTTTCCACATTTTACTCTTTTTAATTTTGTATCTCTTTAAGGTTTGATATGTTTATTGATAAATAGTGAAATCTGGCTTAATATTTTCTTTGACTAAAATGAAATACAATAGGCTACAATAGGATAGATTATTTAATATTTGTAATATGTTTATTACTAAAAATAATGAATGGCAATGGTGGCTTATCATATCAGTAGGAAGGAAATATTCATCAGTAAATGATCACTGGCTTATTGGAAGAGGACTTGCTCTAATTTCTTATCAGACACTATATATTTTAAATATCAGGTAATAAAATATTACACATCCATAAAATTTATGAGTAGAGATGTTCATTATAGTATTATTTATAATACATGAACGGCCTAAATGTCCAATAAGGTTACTTTATTAAGCTCTCATATTGGTACTGTGAAATGCTTTGCGGCTATTAACAGCTATGTTTTCAAAGAATGTTCAGTAGTACTAAAAATGATACATTGAGCATAGCACAAAGTATTAATGTGTTGAATCATTTGTTGTGTACCTGAAGGTAGTGTAACACTGTATGTCAACTATACTTCCGTAAAAAAGACAGACAGGAATAAAATGATATATTATCCCAATTATGTATATATACACATATATAAATTTTCACATGTGCTTAAAGAAAAGGACTAGTGGAAAATATTCAAAATGTTAATATAGGTCCGTATTCCCATATATGAAACCATCGGGCCAATATGTATTCCTGAATTCCAAATTTTTTAGATTTTAGAGCAGAAATCTTACGTTTTTGTAACATCGGGAGAATACTCTGTAATCAAGCACATATTCTGCAGTGAAACGTGACTATTCACATTAAGCCCAGCTAGTATCGCTATAATCATTATTCTGAACTCTAGTTGAGGCATCTTACTTTTGTCCATACTGACTAGGTCCCTGGCAGTCAGTACTGCCTCTTGTTCTCTTGTTTGAGGTGAGTTTTTCTGTCTTGTCATTCTGCCCAGTGAGGAATAGAAATACTAAAATGGCAAAAAATGAGCCCAGAGAAATATACACTAAACAAATCAGATGAGACCTAAAACAAACAAAACCCCTAAAACTAAAATTAAAACACACACACAAACCCAAAAACAAAAACAAAAAACAATATAATCAGACAGGTGCATGGAACAGAGTAAAACACTGGATCCTGTGTCTGTTTTGGTCTGTTAGAAGACTAGATCCCAAAATTGTAAAGAAAGAAAAACTTATATATTTTTATATTATATAAAATATAAATATATACTTGTAGAAGAATAAAATTAAATACAATGAAGCAATAGAATGTAACTGTAAAAATGAAAATTAAAACACAAAAAAACAAAGAGAAGAAAAACAGGAGTATACTCAGATTAACAGAACAGAGCGATACATGATATCCTGAGTGTATTTGGGTCGGTTCGTTAAAAGAAACTACGTCTCAAAAGTGTAAAGAAAACTTATGTACATACAAAAATAAAATTAAATACATTGAAAGGGTAGAATGTATCTGTAAAGATGAAAATTTAAAAAGACTTTAAGATAACAAAAAAACCCAAAAAGACAAAGAAAAAAGAAAGAAGAAGAAGAAGGAGAAAGTGTATCATCAGGCAGGTGAAGAGAACAGAGCCATACACTAGATTCTGAATGTATTTTGGTTTGTTAGAAGAAACTGCATCCCGAAATTGTAAAGAAAGAAAGCATATATTTACAAAACCAAAATTAAATACAATGAAAGGCTAGAATATAACTATAAAAATGAAAATTAAAAAAAAATTTTAAAGTTGATAAAGGTTTGGTTGAAAAGAAAAGAGGGGTGAAGAATTGAAAGACTAAAGAATCTTGAGGAATAAAACCATGAATTCTGTATGCTGTATTCCCCAGCACTGGAGTTTTGCAATTCTCAATGCTTGGTAAACTTGGTCTCAGCTGGATGTTCTTGCTGATTCTTCTGGAGGAGGGGTCTGTTGCATTGCTTCTCAAGTGTCTTTGCCCCAGGAGGAATTGTACTACCCTTGCCAGGGGGCCAGCCTAAGTGATCTACTGGATTGCTCTATGTGGCTTTTGTTTCCTGAAGGCCTACCACACCACTTTAGAGAATGAGAATGAAAATGATGGCCTCCCAGTCTCCATTCTTGGAGCCAAGAGCTTGGGGCCCCACTCAGTGTGCCCTCAGGGAAAAGCAGTCAGTTACTCCCGTCTGCCTGGTCTCTGTCTACTTTCTGTGCTCTCTCAACCTGTAATTGAGTATATTTCAGGCATGGAATCCCATTTTGAGTCCCCAAACCCTGAAGGCTCCTGTAGTACATACTTGTGGCTCTCCTCCCACGGGGGAGGAAGGGGGTCTTGCTGGTTCTGCTGCTTCCTCGGCCCCTGCTCAGAGAGTAGTCCCCTTTTCATGCTGGGGTGCATGTTTTGTGACAACCTTGATCTGAGAGCTCACTCCTGGGCTTGTTGATTGCAACTAGCTTCTCTGCTCCAATGCCTGGGAGCTCTGTCACACTCAGGCACCCCCGTTCTTTTTGTGACCTGAGGATCCTGAGACCACACTGCCCTACCTAAGATTCTACTCGCCTTGCCACCTGGGCGCCTTTCAGGCAGGGATGTCCCTCACCAGAGCAGACTTCACAGTGCAATGTGATTTTGCATTCTGCTGCTATGTCACTTTCCAGTAGCTGGCATACCTACACTCCCTCCCCCTGTGGTTTATCTTCTCATATACGGCCTCAGATTCACTTCTGTGCACCTTCTACCATGGAGAAAGTGGTTGCTTTTCTATTTGTTGAGTTGCACCTACACTTACCTTAGATCTCTGGTTGAGTTCATGGATGTTCAGAATGATTTGATAGCTATCTGGCTGAATTCCTGAGACCAGATGAAACCAGGTCTCCTACCATTCTGCCATCTTGGACTCCTCCTGTCTGGCTTCTTTCACTTAGCACGATGTTTTCAAGATTCATCCATGTTGTAGCATAAATCAATACTTCATTTCTTTTTATTGCCTAATATCACTCTCTTTTTATTGCTTAACATTACCCATAATTGTATGGGTATATCATATTTTATTTGTCTATCATTTGATGAGCTTTTGAGTTGTTTTTACATTTTGCCTCTTATGCATAATACTGCTATGAATAATCCTAATACAAGAATGCATATATTCTTTGTTTTTTGTTGTTTTTGGCAGGGAAGGGCAGACGGAGAAGGAGAGAGAGAGAACCGTAAGCAGGCTCCTTGCCAGCACAGAGCCCCATGCAGGGCTCAATCTTAGAACCCCAAGATCAACACCTGAGCCAAAATCAAGAGTCAGATACTTAACCAACTGAGCCACCCAGGTGCCCCAGCAAGTAGTGTTTTTTTAAGCTTATTTGACCACTTGTAGACCAAGGAGCAGTTTGGAAAACATCAGACTACATATTTAAAAATTACATTAATGCCATACTTATATAGTTAAAAATTTAAGTTATTTGATTTATCAACTCCCTAATGATTGTCATTTCTTAAAGTTTGTCCTTTCTCCTCCTTATGTCTATCCTTTTCTATTGCTCTTATTTTTGTAATTTCCTCTCATATATTTGTCTAACTACTAAAAGTGACCAGATTTTGAAATTGCTGTGTTTCTCTGTGGGTGTAGGTTTGAATCACTAATAGAAAATATTTTCAGTTAATTATGCCTTTAAAATATAATAAATTATGACTTATGTTTGTACTCGTTTTTTTAATTAATAGCATTTGCAAAACTTGAAGAGAGAGCAATGTCTAAAGAATTACAAGTAGGGGCTCCTGGGTGGCTCAGTGGGTTAAAGCCTCTGCCTTCCGCTCAGGTCATGATCTCAGGGTCCTGGGATCGAGCCCCACATCGGGCTCTCTGTTCAGCGGGGAGCCTGCTTCCCCCTCTCTATCTGCCTGCCTCTCTGCCTACTTGTGATCTGTCTCTCTCTGTCAAATAAAGAAATAAAATCTTTTAAAAAGAGAGAATTACAACTATTAGATATAGTTTGTTGTCTTTCTGATTGAATTTTGCTTTATTCCAGAAATTTTAGAACATACTGCTAAAGGAATAACTAGTGAACTTTGAAATGATTCAAAATTGAAAAAACTGGTAGACTTTGATCCAAATCAGGAAAGATGGCAGCATTACAATGGAGAAGCATGTGAGAACAATGAACATCATCCTAGGGGTGTATTCATTGTCAGACCTCTTAATGAGGCCAGTGAATAACACTGACTATTGTCATTTTATATGTAATAGTGAATGTGTGAAGGGCTGTAATCATAACTCAGTACTTGCTATTGTTTTTTGTATTGATATTCAGCTATATATGGGCGCCTGGGTGGCTCAGTGGGTTAATAAGCCTCTGCCTTCAGCTCAAGTCATGATCTCAGGGTCCTAGGATGGAGCCCTGCATCAGGCGCTCTGCTCAGCAGGGAGTCTGCTTCCCCATCTCTCTTGCCTGTTGTTCTGCCTACTTGTGATCTCTCTCTCTGTCAAATAAATAAATAAAATCTTTTTAAAAAATATTCAGCTATAAAAAAAAATATTCAGCTATAGAAATGTTTTAGAAGTCAAATGAAGAATAAATTCAAATGTAAAAGCTCAAAAAAAGATTTAACTCTCAGCTGACCTCCATACCCCACATCATTAGGGCTTTTCTCCTCTGATAACCAGAAATAGTACTTTCCCGAGTACTATTATTTCCCTTATTATTTGTTTCTTGAGTATCCTCTGCTATTTGTTTATATTCATTACCTGTGTGGTGCTTGAGATTCTTTCCCCCTCTGTTCCTCCCTTGGCGGGCATATACTCTTTCTCTATCTAAAATAAATAAATAAAATCTTTTTTTTAATGTTTTGAGATACATGTAAAAATCTTCATTGCAAATGATTAGACAAAAGCCATCCTGTAATATGGTTTTTAAATTCCATCCCAGCAACATAGTTCTCGAAATTAGTGAGCCAGATGGAGAAAACTTCTTTTAATATATATGGGCTCTGAAAGCTTTTTATTCTGCTTTTTAGATATTGTTTATATCAGAGCATTAGTGTTTTCTTGAACTACATTTTTGTTTTATATTAAAACTTTGATAAACCAGGATTAAAGGAGATTGAGCCATTATGATTGATTGCGCTTTGGTTATATCAGGAATAATCAGTAGAACTTTGTATTTCTCTCTTCTAGTTTATTGTTGAAAATCTCCCCGATCTTTATCAATACCTTTTTTTGCTTTAGTAAATAAATAAATATTTGTTTCCACTATTTGTCCCTAAGAGAACCATGTCTAAATTATGTACCCCAGTCCCTCACACAAGGAAGGTCAGGCATAAAATTAAGTGAATAGTAAATACTTGTTAAACAGTTTTATTTTTGAAAATAATATTAACTTTCTTTGTTTGGAATTTGGCATGCAATATACTGATTTTTTTTTCCGGTGAGCTGAGCTTTTTCCATTATGTTTCAAGTACATGTATAAAAGTTTGGAAAATACATATTAATTAAAAGACAAGACACGTTAGTACATAATAATTTTGAGTGTTTTTACATTGTAAATACAATTACTGTGGAACATGTTTTTAATTAAAAATTTAAGAATTTCATGCTTTGAAGATTGCACTTACTTTAGACAAGTATAGGACTTAAGGGCCTGAGGATCAGACTTATATCTATGGCTATTTTTCTTTCTTCCTCTCCTCCTCCCCATCTAGTACACATACTTTGGTATTTTAAGTATGTTTTATACTCAAATTTTCTTTGTTTCCCATGTTCTTTTTGCTAGAGAGAAAGTTAATTCTTGGAACCATTTTTGGTTTATTTATAGATTGGTCAAAGAAAAAATGATGTATGAAAAAGAAGCAAAACAACAAGAAGAAAAAATCGAAAAAATGAAAGCTGAAGATGGTGAAAATTATGCCATTAAAAAGCAGGTAAATTGTATCTTTAATAATAAAGCTAACATTTATAGAATACCATGTTAATTAATAATACATTAACAGCCCTTTGAGAAGGTGCTGTTATTTTCTTCTTTACTATTAAAATATCCATTTAAAAATATGGAAACAGGTTATAGTTTGCCTAAGGTCACATAACCATCAAGTAGTATAGTTAGAGTTTGAATGCAGGAGTTCTGGGTCTAAAATCTGTACTCTGATCCATTAAGCTATCCTGCCTCTCCATTTTAAGTATTAAACATAAAAATGAGGGCACCTGTCTGGCTTAGTCAGAAGAGCATGAGACTCTTGATCTCAGGGTTCTGAGTTTTAGCCCCACATAGTTTATAGAGATTACTACAAAAAATAAACTTAAAAATATTTAATATATAAATGACTTAATCTTACGTTAAATGTGCTTGTATATTAAATTTACAGATATTTTCCCCAAACTGATGAGAAGACCACCAAAATAAATATATATATTACACTTCCAGTGACGGCTTCTGATTATCCTCATAACAAATTTCAGTCTCCTTTTGGATACCTGCTTATCCAACCTTATCTCTTGCTGTTCCCTCCCTGGACCTCTTAGGTCCTATCTTTTTGTTTCCTGAACATGCTCTTTCCTTTGCCTCTGACATACTACATGTGTGTGAGATGCTCTTTCCACTTCTCCTACTTACCCTTTCCTTATAAATTTCTGTTTATCTTTTAAACATCCCCCGTACCCTCTGCCTCAACAATGAGATAGATATTCCTCCTCTGTTCTCCCTAACATCTTATTTATTCCCAGCAGAGCATTTATTGAATAGTCACTCTTGGCTGACACTTGTTTCATAATTCCTTGAGAAAATAGAAGCTGTTGGGAGCTTTGCCTTTCCCCACCACAAAATCTTTCAACCTATCTGCATCTGTACCTGTACTACCTTCCTTCCTATTAGAAAGGATTGTGTTTCCTAACCCTTGTTAAAAACATCAGTGACAGGGGCCCCTGGGTGGCGCAGTTGGTTGAGCGACTGCCTTCGCCTCAGGTCATGATCCCGGAGTCCCGGGATCGAGTCCCACATCGGGCTCCCAGCTCCATGGGGGAGTCCGCTTCTCACTCTGACCTTCTCTCTCTCACTCTCTCTCTTTCCTAATAAATAAATAAATAAAATCTTTAAAAAAAAAAAAAACATCAGTGACATTATTTTCACATTTCTGTCCTCGTCTTACATAACTTCAACAGCATTTGACACAAGTAACCACTCTCCTTCAGGCATTTTTTATATTATCATCTTTGCTAGAATAATAGCCTCCTGGTTTTCCTCCTGTTTCGCTACCATTCCTCAGTCTCCTTTGCTAAAACTCTCCCTCCCTCTCCCCCTGTGCTTGTTGTCTCCCCGCTACCCTGTGTGTGTGTGTGTTTTAATTTTTTTATGAACATGTAATGTATTATTTACCACAGGGTACATGTCTGTGAATCATCAGGCTTGTGTGTGTGTGTTTTAACCTTCAAGAGTTCTATCTGTAATCTCTAGGTCTTAAGTTCGTACCATTGTAAAATTTCATTTTTATGTCCACTCATTTATTCACTCAACATATATTTATTGAATCCCCTTACCAAATACTGTTCTAGGCATTCTTTTAGGCATGGCATTAAAAAGAACAAAACAGAAACAAAAAAACTAGAGTCCCTACTTACTTGGCATTCATTCTAGTGCCAGTATCTCCCAATCTGTATCTCTGGGCTTGACCATTCCAGACAAATGTATATTCAACTAATCACGTACTTGGCATATTCTCTTGGGTATCCAAAATAAAAATCCTGGTCTTCCCTCCAGCTAACCCACCTTCCCAAAACAAAAATCTGTTCCTTCTCTTGTTATCCCCCTTCAGTAAATGATATCTCCAGTCGTTGAGATACCTAAAACCAGAAATTGAGTGGATCTCTTCTTGATGCTTCTCTCTCTTTCCCAATAACCACATCTAATATGTTTCAACGCAAGTCCTGTTTCTTATTCCCTCTTTTTCTTTCTCTACTACCACTGCCCCTAATCCAGTCTACTCTCATCTTTGCCTACACTATCGCAAAAGCCTCCTAGTCAGCACACTCTATCTCTTGAAACCTCCTTTCCCTCCCACCACAGCAGCCAGATTGAGCTCTAAAACGGTACATCAGATCATTTACTCTTTTACTTAACATCTAGTGTACAGTGCATATAGAATAAAATCCAGATGACACCAAGAAAAAAGGAGAGTATAAACAAGCTTATACAGATTATATCTCAAGACTTCTTTTTTAAATCAGGTCTTTGTGAACTCACAGTGGTTTTAATCATATAAATTACATTACAAATGATAATAGCGAACAGTCAACTCAGACTTCATTCAATAGTGTTAATCATTTAAAATGGATTTTTCTGTAGGCATTTGCTCTTTGTGTTGCAAAAGGAACATAGTGTCATCTGAAACATCCAGGAAGAAAACCTTAATTTTGAGCTTTTAGAAGAACCTAACTTCCACTATGTGTGATATAGCAGAGGACATCTGTGTTTAAAATTTTTGTAAATTGAGGAAGGATTTGTAAACAGATTTATAGATACAGTGTTTGCTGATTATATTGACCGCTATGGACTAACTGCTCTTTATAAGGACTTACATATGGAATACAGTTTTTTGATTTTTAAAATAATGATGGTTAAATGCTTTTTTATTTTTTATTTATTTATTTATTTATTAATGATTATATTTATTTATTTGACACAGAGAGAGATCACAAGTAGGCAGAAAGGCAGAGAGAGGGGGGGAACTCAGGCTCCCTGCTGAGCAGAGAGCCCGATGCTGGGCTCGATCCCAGGACCCTGAGATCATGACCTGAGCGGAAGGCAGAGGCTTTAACCCACTGAGCCACCCAGGCGCCCCTAAATGCTTTTTTAAATATGTACTTGTATGAATATTTATATCACTCTTGCCCCTCTCTCACTTTAATGTCCTCTGTTGTTTTCTAACATCTAGTAAGAAATAGTATGACATAGTATATAACTTTATTTCTTCCGGGTCCTTGTCAGTCAGACTTATTTTCCCAGATATGTAACTCCTGACTTCAGTTATTTTTTCTTTGCCCTGTCTTTTAATCACCAGTAACTTAAAAAAAAAAAAGAAACAGCCATATAGCTAGAATAGAAGTTGTAAGTTACCAGAATGGAGAATAAATGTGTTCCCTTTCTAAATAAAATTGTGCAAATAATGTCACAGATTATTAGAGAATCTGTTTTATTTTAATGTTTATATGTTGATCATCTTTCAGTAAAGTCACTACTTTATAGGTAGGGATTAGCTCTTCATTGAATCTTCTGTTCTCATTGTTATTTAAAAGTACTAGCCACTTAACTACATTATCATTGACTACATATGCAGTTGTAAAAAGGGGAAAATTTTTGTTTAAAAATCCTTTCCAGGGTGCTTAGATGGTTCAATCAGTAAAGCATCTAACATTTGGTTTCAGTGAAGGTCATGATCTCAAGAGTTGTAGAATTGAGCCCCACTTCGCACTCCACACTCTGAGGGCAGTCTGCTTGAATAGTCTCTCCTTCTGCCCCTCCTCCCACTCTTGTGCACATGCACGCTCTTTTTTCCTCTCTCAGATAAATAAAATAAATTTTTAAAAAATCCTTTCTACATGCAGCTATGTTAAAATTCTCTTTTGCAACATAGTCATGTTTATAACATGATTTCTCAAATTATTAGTCACCCTAGCACTTGCATTCAAAAATATTATCGCATATCTAATTTCAGAACAATAAATCTTTCTGTTTACTGCTGTTGTTAACCTGTAGTTTATATAGTTGTCAGTTGCAGTTTTGTTTGTCTCATGAAACCTTTTCTTTAACCCAACCTACATGCTTTTCTCAATTTCCTTTCCCTAACTTAGTTATGTGACCAGCCATTCATGGTTTTTTTTATATATGTAATAAGTGTTGCTTTGCCCAAAGCACTGCTTTATTCTTATTTGCCTGGAACTTTAATGCAAGTAATAGTTTCTTTACCTATGTTGTGCTTCTAGTAGAAAATATCAAGAAAGGGAAGTGCTGCATTTTCTGGGTTCCTTACTTGTCTCCCTGTATTTCCTCCTCTTCTGAGCTAAATACCCTCCTTAACCACTTCTCACTAACATGGCTTTTTTTTTTTTTTAAGATTTTATTTATTTATTTGACAGAGAGAGATCACAAGTAGGCAGAGAGGCAGGCAGAGAGAGAGGGGGAAGCAGACTCCCTGCTGAGCAGAGAGCCCGATGTGGGGCTCGATCCCAGGACCCTGAGATCATGACCTGAGCTGAAGGCAGAGGCTTTAACTCACTGAGCCACCCAGGCGCCCCAAAGATGGCTCTTTTCTCACGTGGATCGATTTTGCTTTGGCTTTCATGGATCTTCTGAACACATTTCTTGGGTGCCTGGGTGGCAGTCAGTTGAGTATCCAACTCTTGGTTTTGGCTCAGGTTACAACATCTGGGTTGTAATCCCAGGGTCATGAGATTAAGCCCCACCCTGGGCTCGGAGAGTCTGCTTGGGATTCTCTCTTGCCCTCTACTCCCCTCCCCTGTGCTCTGGTGCTCTCAAATAAATAAATACATCTTTTTAAAAAAAGTAATAACACACATTTATACTGTCAGTCCCTTCAGACTTCCTACCTATTTGTTTGTCAGAATTGGCCTTTCCTAAATTTTGGTTTTCTAATTTTGGTTCTTGTAAACTAAGTAACTAGGCAGAAGACCCTAAGAGGCCAAGGTATCAGTCAGTCAAAGAGTTATTCTGTGCTGTCCTTTTCTTTTGGTCTAGACAGTATAACAACAACCTTCAAATATTACCCAAATTGATTTTGGTTCTCTGCTCATGGCATCACTCTTCTTTTCTACTCTCCTCATCTCAGTTAGAGATACAGAGGATTTTGCCCTCAATCAGTGAAGGTATTCTGGTCTTTGAGTTTTTTTAAACCTGAACTGCCACAGAAATGACTAACAATGATAATCAAACATATCCCTCTTATTTCACCTGAGGCATGACTCATCTCTTATTTTCCAGAAGTAATGTTAAAAAGACAAATTGGTACAATTTTCCCAATAAAGATTTATAGTTATTACATATAATTACAGTGTTGTAAAAATTTGTCTTTTTGAGAAGGATGCACATACAATTTTTGTGTGTGGTTTATTTGAAACATGAATTAACATTCACAATTAGATATTTCTTTTTCCTAAAAATGAAGGGGAAATTTTTTTTAATTATGTGGAAAATAATAGGAAGCCTCAGTTTAAAAGAGGAATTTTATCAAGCATATTTCACAAGACTGATTTTGCAAGAAACACCATATTTTTCTTTTATCAGTAATAAAAGTATTATTTAAAATAACTTCCAATAGTGCAAGAAAGTATTATTGTCTCTTGTTACTTAAACTGAGGTTTATAAATGGTGCTCTATTTTTTACTTGTTTTGTGTTTTGTTATAGATTTATAGGAAGTTGCAGTAAATGTTAAAGGAAGTCACATATACCCCTCACTAGTCCTCCTACAATGTTAATATCTTATATAATTATAATGTCTGAACCATGAAATTGACATTGGTATACCACAGAACTTATTTATATTTCTCTAGTTATACATATACTCATTTGTGTATTTATATATATGTTTGTGTGTTTATAAATATAGTCCCATACAATTCTATCATATGTAGAATGTGTAAAACCACAGTCAAGATGGAAAACCTTTCCACACAAAACTGCCTTTTGCTACCTCTTTGTAGCCCCTATCTTCTCCACCCCTGAGTTCTAAGTAATTAATATTCTTTGAAGAATTATACAGTATGTAACCTTTTGAAATTGACTTTTTCCACTTAGCATAATTCCCTTGAGGTCCACTTAAGTCACTGAGTGTATCAACCTTGTTCCTTATTATTGCTGAGTAATATTCCATGGTATGGATGTATCACATGGTATGGATGTATTCCATGGTATAGATATATCCATTGAAGAGCATTTGGATTGTTTCTAGTTTGATCTCTTACCAAAAAAGCTTCTATGAACATTCATAGACAATTTTTGCATGAACATAAATTTTCATTTTACTGGAATAAAATCCCAAGATATTGCTGTGTTGTATTAGTACATTTTTTTGTTTTAAGAGAAACTGTCAAACTCTTTTCCAGAGTGGCTATATTATTTTACATTCCCATAATGATTTGATTTTTCCACATCCTCACTGGCCTTTGGCATTATCGCTATTTTTTATTTTAGCATTTGGCCATCACCTACATGATAGATGTATAGTGATATGTAATTGTGATTTTAATTTTGATTTTCCTTAATGGCCGTAATGTTGAATATGTTCTCATTTGCTTATTTGTGTCTGTATATCCTCTTCAGTGAAATGTCTGTTCATGTCTTCTCACTTTTTAAAAAGTGTTTTATTTATGTAAGTAATCTCTATACCCAGTGAGAGACTTGAACTCATGACCCCAAAATCAAGAGCCACACACTTCCAATTGAGCCAGCCAGGCACCCCCTAAGATTTTATTTTATTTTATTTATTTCTTTAAGATTTTTTTATTTATTCATTTGACAGAGAGACAGCGAGAAAGGGGATACAAGCAGGGGGAGTGGGAAAGGGAGAAGGAGGCTTCCCGCCGAGCAAAGAGCCCAATGCAGGGCTCAATCCCAGGACCCCAGGGCCATGACCAGAGCTGAAGGCAGATGCTTAATGACTGAGCCACCCAGGCACCCCGAGATTTTTTTTTTTTTAAGATTTTATTTATTTATTTATTTATTTATTTATTAGGAAAGAGAGAGACTGAGAGAGAGCATGAGAAGGGAGAAGGTCAGAGTGAGAAGCGGACTCCCCATGGAGCTGGGAGCCCAATGTGGGACTCGATCCCGGGACTCCGGGATCATGACCTGAGCCGAAGGCAGTTGCTCAACCAACTGCGCCACCCAGGGGCCCAACCCCGAGATTTTTTTAAAGATTTTATTTATTTAGGGGCGCCTGGGTGGCTCAATGGGTTAAAGCCTCTGTCTTCGGCTCAGGTCACGATCTCGGGGTCCTGAGATCGAGCCCCACATCGGGCTCTCTGCTCAGCGGGGAGCCTGCTTCCCCCTCTCCCTCTGCCTGCCTCTCTGCCTACTTGTGATCTGTTTCTGTCAAATAAATAAAATCTTTAAAAAAAAAAAGATTTTATTTATTTATTTGACAGAGAGAGAGAGATCACAAG
>CM052809.1:51314504-51354040 GCA_028533885.1 Nasua narica | reverse complement strand
ATAAAATCTTTTAAAAAAAAAAGATTTTATTTATTTATTTGACAGAGAGAGAGAGATCACAAGCAGGCAGAGAGGCAGGCAGAGAGAGAGGGGGAAGCAGGCTACCTGCCGAGCAGAGAGCCCGATGCGGGGCTCGATCTCAGGACCCCGAGATCGTGACCTGAGCCGAAGACAGAGGCTTTAACCCATTGAGCCACCCAGGTGCCCACCAAGATTTTATTTTTTTAAGTAATCTCTACACCCAACATGGGGTTTGAAATCACAGCCTTGAGATCACGAGTTGCATGCTATACTGACTGAGCCATCTTCTGCTCACTTTTTAATGGGATTCTTTGTTTCTCCACTTCTGAGTTTTGAGAGTTCTTTGTATATTCCAGATAAATGCCCTTTGCTGGATATGTGGTTTGCAAATATTTTCTCTTAGTCACTTATTTGTCTTTTTAGCCTCTTAACAGGGCCTTTCACTAAGTAATAGTTTTTAATTTTGAGAACATCTAATTTATGGCTAATACTTAAACTTTTGTGAATTATACTTTTGATCCCAAGTCTGAGGCCTATTTGCCTAGTCCTAGGTCCCAAAGATTTTCTGTTTTTTCCTAAAATATCTGTGGTTTTATGTTTTACATTTAAGTCTTTGATCAGTCTTGAGTTAATTTTTGTTTAAGGGGTGAGGGTTAGTTTGAAATTTATCGATTCATCTTCTTGCCTATAGGAGCCTAGTTCCTCCAGCAATGTTTGTTGAAAAGCTTATCCTTCCCCCATTGAATTGTTTTTCTACCTTTGTCAAAAACCCATTGGACATATTTTTGTGGGTATAATTTTGGTTTCTCTCTTTTGATCCATTAACCTGTATGTATTCATTTACCAATAGCACACTGTATTGGTTACAGTAGCTACAGAGAAAGCTTTAATTGTGAAAATGAGTCCTCTCATTTTCTTCCTTTTTTTAAATTGTTTTTAGTATTCTAGTTCCTTTGCCTTTCCATAAAAATTTTAAAATAAGCTTGTCTATGTCTATAAAATACCTTGCTAAGATTTTGATTGGAATTGCATTAAACCTATATATCTGTTAAGGGGCACCTGAGTGGCTCATTTGGTTAAGCATTTGAATCTTGATCTCAGCTCAGGGCTTGATTTCAGAGTCATGAGTTCAAGCCCCAAGTTGGGCTCCACAGTGGGCATGAAACGTGCTTTAAAAAAAAAATAATATGTGTGTGCGTGTGTGTGTGTGTGTCTCATTTTGGAGAGAATTGATGTCTTTACTGTGTCAAGTCTTCCAGTCAATGAACATGTTAACTCTTTTCCAGTTTATTTAGGTCTGACTTCTTTCATCAGCATTTTGTAATTTTCAACATACTGATTCTGCATGTTTTGTTAGATTTATACCCGAGTATTTCATTTTCTTTGAAAATGTTGTAAATGGTATTATTTTCAGTTTCAATTTCCACATACGTATTTTGCTGTTAGGTATGGAAGTGCATTTAGTATTTTGTGTGTTGATCTTGTAACCTTGACCTTGTTGAACGAACTCTTTAGTTCCCAAGAGTTTTTTTGTAGATTCCTTCTGGTCTTCTACATAGATAATCATATCATTTGTAAATAGAGTTTATTTCTTTTCAAACCTGTATGTCTTATTTCTTTTTCTTACCTGATTGTTGTGGCTAAGGCTTACAGTACTGTGTTGTATAAGAGTGGTGAGAGTGGACCTCTCACCTATTCCTAATCTTAAGGAGATAGCGTTCAGTCTTTTACCATTAAGTATAATGTTAGCTGTACATTTTGGTAGATAGTGTTTCTCAAGTTGAGGAAGTTCTTTATTCCTCATTTGCTGAGTGTTTTTGTCATGAATGGGTATTTTGGTTTTTGTTACATGCTTTTCCTGTCTCATTTGATAAGACCATATGAATTTTCTTCTTTGGCCTATTAATATTGTGGATTACACAGACTGATTTTTAAATGTTGAACCAATCTTGTATTATACCTGCTTGATCACTTGATTGTGGTGTATAATTCTTTTCCTACGTTGCTGGATTCCATTTACTTATACGTTGTTGAGGATTTTTGCATCTAAGTTTATGGTTTGCAGTTTTCTTTTTTTATACTGTCTTTGTCTGGTTCTGGTATCAGGTTAATGCTCCACTCATTAAATTAATTGGAAAATGTTCCCTCTTCTCTTTCTCAAAGGATTTGTGTGAAATTAGTTTCCATTCTTTAAATATTTGGTAAAATCGTCCAGTGGAACAATTGAGGCTTAGAGAGTCCTGTGTCATGGTCTTTGTAATTACAAATTCAATTCCTTTCATGATTGTAGAACTACTCAGGTTATCATTTGAGTTTTGGTGCTTTGTAGTTTTGAAGGGATTGGTTTGTTTTTCTAAGTGGTGAATCCCTGAGCATTATGAACAGAATTATAGACTTGTTAGTGGTATTTTTTTTTCTTACAACTTGCTAGTATTTTGTTGAGAATTTTTCCATCCATGTTCATCAGGGATATTGGTGTGTAATTTTCCTTTTTGGTAGGGACTCTGCTTTTGAAATCAAGGTAATGCTGTCTTTATAGAATGAGTTTTGAAGTTTTCCTTCCATTTTTATTTTTTTTGGAATAGTTTCAGAAGAGTAAATATTAATTCTTAAAATGGTAGAATTCCACTGGGAACCATCTGGCCGTGGACTCTTGTTTGTTGGGAGAGTTTTGATTACTGCTTCAGTTTCCTTGCTGGTTATTGATCTGCTCAGGTTTTCTCTTTCTTCCTGTTTCTTTTTTGGTAATTCATATATCTCTAGGAATGCATCCATTTCTTCCAGATTGCCTAATTTGTTGGCATATAGTTGCTCATAATATGTTCTTTTAATTGTTTGTATTCCTTCAGTGTTGGTTGTGATCTCTCCTCTTTCATTCATGATTTTATTTATTTGGGTCCTTTCTTTTTTCTTTTTGATAAGTCTGGCCGGGGGTTTATCGGTCTTAGTAATTCTTTCAAAGAACCAACCCCTAGTTTCATTGATCTGTTCTACTGTTCTTTTGGTTTCTATTTTGTTTATTTCTGCTTTAATCATTACTATTTCTCTTCTCTGCTGGATTTAGCCTTTATTTGCTATTCTTTCTCCAGCTGCTCTAGGTGTAAGGTTAGGTCATGTATTTAAGACAATTCTTGCTTTTTTTTAAAAAATATTTTATTTATTTGGCAAAGAGAGACACAGCGAGAGAGCGAACACAAGCAGGGGGAGTGGGAGAGAGAGAAGCAGACTCCCCGCTGAGCAGGGAGCCTGATGTGGGGCTCAGTCCCAGGATGCTGGGATCATGACTTGAGCCGAAGGCAACCACTTAACGACTGAGCCACCCAGGCTCCCCTATTCTTTCTTCTTAAGGAAGGCCTGTGTTTGACTGTATACTTCCCTTTTATGTCTGCCTTTGCTGTGTCCCAAAGGTTCTAGACTTTCATTTTTTTCTTTTACTTCTGTGTATTTTTTTTATTTCTTCTTTAATTTCCCAGTTAACCCATTCATTCTTTAGTAGGATGTTCTTTTTTTTTTTTTTTTAAGATTTTATTTATTCATTTAACAGAGAGAGAACACAAGCAGGCAGAGAGGCAGGCAGAGGCAGAGAGAGGAGCAGGCTCCCTGCGGAGCAAGGAGCCTGATGCAGGACTCAATCCCAAGACGCTGGGATCATGACCTGAGCCAAAGGCAGTTGCTCAACCAACTGAGCCACCCAGGCGTCCCTTTAGTAGGATGTTCTTTAACCTGTGTGCAGTCTTCCCTAATTTTTTCTTGTGGTTGGGTGCCTGGGTGGCTCAGTTGGTTAAGCAACTGCCTTGGCTCAGGTCATGATCCTGGAGTCCCAGGATCGAGTTCCACATCGGGATCCCTGCTCCGTGGGGAGCCGCTTCTCCCTCTGACCTCTCCCCTCTCATGCTCTCTTTCTCTATCTCTCTCTCTCTCTCTCAAATAAATAAAATAGAAATAAATTTTTAAAAAATTTTTTCTTGTGGTTGACTTCAAATTTAATAGCATTATGGTCTGAAAATATATATAGTATGATCTCTATCTGTACTGGTTGAGACCTGATTTGTGACCCGGTATATGATCTATCCTAGAGAATGTTCCATGTGCACTAGAAAAGAATGTGTATTCTGTTGCCGTAGGATGAAATGTTCTGAACATATCTGTTAAGTCCATCTGGTTCGGTGTGTAATTCAAAGCCATTGTTTCCTTGTTGATTTTCTCCTTAGATAATCAGTCCATTGCTATGAGTGGGGTGTTAAAGTCCCCTACTCTTATTGTGTTATTATCAATGAGTTTCTTTAAGTTTGTTTATTAATTGATTTATGTAATTGGCTTCTCCCAAGTTGGGGGCATAAATATTTACAGTTGTTAGATCTTGTTGAATAGACCCCTTTATTATGATATAGTGCCCTTCTTCATCTCTTAGTACATTCTTCCATTTAAAATCTAGTTAGTCTGATATAAATATGACTACTCCAGCTTTCTTTTGATGTCCATTAGCATGATAAATGGTCCTCCTCCTCCTCATTTTCAATCTGGATGTGTCTTTGGGTCTACAGTGAGTCTCTTGTGAACAGCATATTGATGGGTCTTGTTTTTTTATCCATTCTGATGCCCTATGTGTTTTGATTATTTAGTCCATTTACATTCAAAGTAATTAGTGAGAGATACAAATTTAGTATTGTATTACCTTGTATTACCTGTAAAGTTGCTATTCTTGTAGATTGTCTCTGTTCCTTTCCAGTCTTTGTTGATTGTGGTCCCTCTTTCCTGCTCAAAGGGTCTGCTTTAATATATCTTGCAGAGCTGGTTTAGTGTTCATGAACTCCTTTAGTTTTTTTCTTGTTTTGGAAACTCTTTATCTTTCCTATTCTGAATGACAGCCTTGTTGGTAAAGTATCTTTGGCTGCATATGTTTCCCATTCAGCACATTGAATGTATCATGCCACTATCTTCTGGCCTGCCAAATTCTGTGGACAAATCTGCTGCTACCCTTATGTCTACCTTTGTAGGTTAAAGACCTTTTATCCCTAGCTGCTTTCAGAAATATCTCTTTGTATTTTACCGGTTTCACTATGGTATGTCTTAGTGTTGACTTGTTTTTGTTGATTGTGAGGGGAGTACTCCGTGCCTTGGGACTTGAATACCTGTTTCCTTCCCCATATTGGGAAAGTTCTCAGCTATGATTTGTTCAAATAAACCTTCTGCTCCTTTTTCCCACTCTTCCTCTTCTGGGATTCTTATGATATGGATATTATTGTGCTTTGTGGAATCACTGGGTTCCCTAAGTTTATTTGTGATGTACTAGTTTTCTTTCTGTCTTTTCAGCTTTTTTATTTTCCATAATTTTGTTTTCTATATCACCTACTTGTTCCTCTGCTTCTTCCATCCTCATTGTGATTACATCCAGTCAATTTTGCATCTCAGTAAGCATTTTTTGTTTCAGCCTGACCAGTTGTTGGGTCTTTTATCTCTGCAGCAATGATTTCTGTGTGTTTCCTATGCTTTTTTCAAACCCATAATATTCTTATGACTCTTGTTCTAAATTCTTGTTCAGATATATTACTTATATCTGTTTGAAGTAAATCCCTGGCTGTGGTTTCTTCTTGATCTTTCTTTTGGGAAAAATTCCTCCATCTTGTCATTTTGTCTAGGTTTCTGTCTTTTGTGTGTTATGAAAGCTTGTTATTTTCCTGCTCTTGAGAGTATTGGTATATTAAGAAAGGGCTCTACACTGTCTAGGGCCTGGTGCTTCAGGAAGTGTTTCTGGTGTATGCTCTGTACAGTCTGCTCTTGTGTTTTGGCTGCTTTTCCCCCACAGGTCAGTCCTCTGCAGGGTTCCTCCTTATTTGCAGTGGGGACTATTTGTATCTTTAACTAAGTGTGCTTTGATTTGTTTGTTAAAATAAGCCTGCCACGTTCTCTCCCTCTAATTGTGCACATTGTTCTTTTAATCCTCAGATTGATTTCCTAGGTATTCAGAATGATTTGATGTTGATCTAGTTGTGTTCAAGGGGCAAGGCAAACCCAGACTCCCCTTACTGCTCCACCATCTTAACTCAAGTCTCTGTTTTTTTCCTTTAATGCTTGCAAGATCTGTAGGGATAAGATCTTTTTTTGTTACCGATTTAGTGATTTGTGCCTTCTCACTTTATCAGTGTTTGTCTTTATCAATGTTTGATATCAATCATTGATAAACACTATCAATGTTTGTCAGTATTACTAGAAATGTATTAGTTTTTTTAAAAACTCAGCTCTTTGTTCCATTGATTTTATTTTTTTTCTGTCATGGATTTCTGATCTTATTTTTATTATTCCCTTTTGCTTGTTTTGGGTTTATTTTGCCCTTCTTTTTCCTGGGTTTCTGATATAAGAACTTAGTTTTTTGTTTTGGGGTTTTTTTTTTTAGGATTTTACTTATTTGACAGAGAAACAGCGAGAGAGGGAACACAAGCAGGGGAGTAGGAGAGGGAGAAACAGGCTTCCTGCTGAGCAGGGAGCCCGATATAGGGCTCGATCCCAGGACCCTGGGATCATAACCAGAGCCAAAGGCAGATGCTTAATGACTGAGCCACCCAGGCGCCCCAGAACTTAGATTTTTAAAATTGAGGTCTTTGCTCTTTCCTAACATAAGCATTTACTGCTATAAATTTCCTTCTCAGCACTGCTTTAACTGAATCCTACAACATTTGACATGCTATATTTTCATTCTCATTTATCTCTGTATTTCTTTTTCTTTTGAGACTTTCTTATTGACTCATGGGTTATTTACAACTATGTTTCATTTCTAAGTGGTTTGAAGATTTTCCTATATTTTTGTTATTGATTTTGTTATTGATTTCTCTTTTTAAATAGTCATACATGCACTATGTATTATTTCAGTTCTTTTATTTAATATTTAAATTTGTTGAGTTTTTGTTTGTTTTGTTGTTGCTGTTGTTGTTATTTGACCCAGACTGGTATACTGCAATGAATGTTTCTTTTTTCTTTTTTCTTTTTTTAAGATTTATTTATTTGTTTGAGAGAGTGTGTGTATATAAGTTGAGGGAGGGGCAGATGGAGAGAATCTTTCAAGCAGAGTCCGCACTGAGCATGGAGCCTAACACAGGGCTCTAGAGCTCAGGCCCACAAAGTCATGACCTCAGCTGAAACCAAGAGTCAGAAGCTTAACTGACTGAGCCACCCAGGTGGCCCTGTAATGAAGGTTTCACAGTTGCTTAAAAAGTATTTGTCTTTTCCTTTCCTAGGCAGAGTATCCTATAAATGTCAATTAGATCTTATTGACTGATGGCATTATTCAGTCCTTTTATAACTTTGCTGAGTTTTTTGGTCTAATACTTCTACCACTTATACCAGAGTGAAGTATTAAAATCCCCAGCTATATGTGTAGTTTTATCTTTCTCTTTTTAGATTTATCAGTTTTTATGTTATATATTTTGAAGTTCTCTTGTTTAGTGCATCCACATTTAGGCATCACCATGTTTTTTTCTTGGTGAATTGATCATTTTATTATTATGTAACATTCCTCTTGGTCTCTAATTTATTTATTTTTTTGCTCTGAAGTCTCTCTAGTATTAATAAATTCACCCTTTTGTTTAAACGTTTGCATGATACACTTTTTTCACCCTTTTATTTTCAACTCTCTGTTTCATTTTGTTCGAAGTGCATTTCTTGTAGGCAGCATATAATGGGGTCCACTTTATGAATCTCTTAGAACTGGTGGATTTAGACCATTTATACTTAAAGTAATTATTGACATCTTAGGGTTTAAGGGCCCAGACTATTTTTTAGTCATTGAACTCATTATATATAGTCTTTCAGCAATAACCACAAAACACAAATCAAATTCCTTCCTTCCTTCCTTCCTCCCTTCCTTCCCTCCTTTCTTCCTATCTTCCTTCTATCCATCCTTCAGAGCTTCTCACAGCATGACAACTGGGTGACATATCCATCACCTTACATAGTTAACATTTTCTCTGTGTCTCTCCCTCTCTTCAGATGGATTTTTTAACATGTTTATTAGCATATTACCATTTTACCTTTGTGTAAAAATAGACTTACCCATTGTTACAGTAATCTCTGAACTAAAGTTGTTTGGCAAACAAATGCAGTTACTATTGGTTCCAGAGGCAGCCTATATCAAATATTAGAGTGCCTGTAGATTTATAGCCAGCCCCGGGTGAATGGATCCTTAAAGAAGCTAGAAATCTTATCTCAATTGAACAATAGCAAAACAACTTAAAATTGGCCAGATTATTTGACAGAGCTCTTCTTTCTGAAAAAAATGAAAATCTGCCAATTAGGGCTTTTGCCTTCCAACTTATATACATTTGATTATAAAGATAATTGATCAGATTTTAGTTTAGTAATTTATTTATTGTTTTAATTTGAGCCTTGCTAATAAGCCTCCCCAAACTTCCATTTTGCCTGAATAACTTTCCCTCCCCAAAATCATAACTTGTTTTTAAAACAGTAAGACATGAGTAGGACCACATCCTGTTGTGTTACTTAAGGTTCCTTGTACCTCCCAATCTGTGCCAAGATCCTGACTTAAACTCAGTCTTGTCAAGTCAGTATTAAAATAAATTGAGAGTTTATTCAGATATTTTATTTTATTTAAGATTTTATTTATTTGACAAGAGAGAGAGACAGCGAGAGAGGGAACACAAGCAGAGGGGGTAGAAGAGGGAGAAGAAGGATCTCCACTGAGCAGGGAGCACCATGTGGGTCTTATTCCCAGGATCCTGGGATCATGACCTGAGCCAAAGGCAGATGCCTAACACCTGAGCCCCAGGCATCCCTATTCAGATATTTTCAAGAGAAGCTCCATTCATCTGAGTGACTCCTTCCCAAGGAGAACACTTTGAAAGATAATACTCATTTGCCTTGGTTCAGGTATTTTGAGGGGTTTCTTTACTATATAATCACACCTTACCTATGGTCTTTTAAAATTATTCCTAACAGTTGTAATTCATTGTTATGAGGTAAAGTCTATGATTTATGGCCTTGATAGAGATGTGGTTTATGGATTCTACATCATAGCCATCATTGTACTGTATGCCTTTGGCTCCCAGTGGCATAGTCTCTTGAAGCTGTGTCAAAATGTTTATTTTTATGTTTATGCTCCTAAACTGGAATGGAAGACAAAAACCTTCCTTTTATTCATCTTTGCATCCCCTGTACCTAGCATCCTATAGATATATAGTAAGCTTATTGAATGAATTAGGGATGGTATATGGGAGAAACTGATCTTTGACCCTAGTTATATCATAGTACTGTTTTGATAGATTAAATGAGAATTCTTGCTCCATAATGATAGAATAATAATGAATAGAAGTTATTTTGGGCAGCATTGCTTAGAGTTTATTTCATTGACAGTACTAAAACTTTCAAAAAACTTTTTACAAGTATCCATTTTGACTTGCACTTTTGATCTTACTCTTTATATTTTATCTTATTTAATTCGTATAAGCTATTCTCAAGGGTGGTCCATAAGGAAGAAATATGAATCATGTATCCAGTGAAATGTGCCTATCAGTGATTTTTCACACATATTTATACTAACCAGATACATAATTTAGTCACAGTGATTAAGTATCTAGATATAATATGATTAGCAGTGAAGTAAAGGCATGATCCTGTGTCTAAAGTTTTCAGCCAGTGTCTTAGTAAAAGAAGTTAAACAATAGGTTTTCACCTGAGAAAATAGATGAGATAATGATAGAGAACATCCTTGTTTATTATGATTCTGATTTTTGTTTATTGTGATCCCATTTTGGATAAAGGTGCTTTGTGACAGCAGGAAAAATAGTTTATTTTAAATAGCCTTTTTAAATAAATGCTCTATGAAGAGCTTTTCCAGTTAATTTTTACTTAGTGTGAGAAGGTCATTACCTAATTATTTAAAACTTGTACTTTGAATATTTTATATTATGAGTCATTCTTTCTAACTTCTAACTTATAGTGTGAGTTATGACAAAAACTATTAGGGAGAGGAAGAAGATACTGTGACTTACTAAAATTTCTATTAAAATATAAGATGATTACCATTAAGTTATGTCTTTGCTTTTTATTTTATATGAGGTAGGTAATAAAGCTTATTAGTAAATTAGTAAAAGTTTGGAATTTGTACCCATTTAACCAAAAGTATTTGCCCAAACATTATTTTTTGTAGATAAATGTTTAAATGATCTTTGTACCTCTGAGAATAGTTTAAGGACATAAAGCTTCCTACCACTTTAGGAAAAAGACTTACTTGAGGAACAATATCTGACACTAATTTATTTACCCTCCTACTGATTGGCTTCTCAGTGATTGGTTTGATTTTTTTCTTTTATGATCTGATATTTTATAGTTCAGCTTTGAATGATATATTTTAAGTCCAGAAATACCCTCTAGAATAAATATTCTTGGGTTTAATTCTGTTGTGTCTGTCTTCAGGAGGAATAGACAGAAGTTAGATTCAGAGGGGTGCCAGGTTGGTAATTTGGCTCAAAGTGCATGGGGAGAATAATCTCTCTCCTAAAATGAAGCACAAGGATAAGTAATAACTTTTTATGCATGATAAGCATCAAAAATATGAACCTGCTGGTCTTTGCTTTTCATTTTTCTTTACCTCTGTTTTTCAGTGAGAACCTCCTGCAGTGTGCACACGATGTGATCAATAACTCAATAACTTTTTTCATGCAGTAATTATCTCCATGTGATATTATCTGAACACTGTTTTTCTTTATTACTCAGAAGATGCAGGAGATATTTATATAACCAGCTGATCCCATTTTGGATAAAGGTGCTTTGTGACAGCAGGAAAAATAGTTTATTTTAAATAGCCTTTTTAAATAAATGCTCTATGAAAAGCTTTTCCAGTTAATTTTTACTTAGTGTGAGAAGGTCATTACCAAATGATTTAAAACTTGTACTTTGAATATTTTACAGTATGATAGTCATTCTTTCTAACTTCTAATCACAATTCAAATTAAAATGTTGAGCTATTTTTTAAAAATATTAAACTAGTTAACATACCTATAATTTTTTCCTGATTCTTTAACCCATTTTAGATAGTTACAGACGTGTGAGCTAAACACGTAAGTTCTACTATCTCTGCTTTTCTCACAGAGATTTTCATTATAGGCAGAGATCCTGCAAGAGTCCCGGATGATGATCCCAGATTGCCAGCGCAGGTTGGAAGCAGCATATACTGATCTTCTGCAGTTATTAGTAAGTAAATTCTTCTCTGTGTTCTATTTAAACATTCTTTCAGTCTAATACATGGCAGGCCAAAATCTTAAGTATTCAACACCGTAAACTAGTTTGGGACATATTTTGTTCACCTGCCCTTTGTGCCAGTATATTTTAAAATAATTAATAGAGATTAAATTGTGTTTTAATTGGTCTCCAGTAGAAGTACTATAACCTACATGTTTATTGTGTTTATTTAAACTTAGTTAATATATTTGAGTTATTATGGTAGATATTTAGAGCATTAACATTGTCCAGCAGTATCTTGAAATATTTAGTATTTATACATAAAGATCTTTTTTTGGCACATTAAAGATAAGTAGACTATTTAAAATTTTATAAGATCCAGATGTTTTTTGGGGTTTTTGCGGGGGGGTTGTTTGTTTGTTTTTTAAGATCCGGATGTTTGAAATGAATCTGGCCCCTTATGAAAAGGATCTGGAATTCTTTTTTTTTTTTTTTAAGATTTTTATTTATTTACTTGACAGAGAGCGAGATCACAAGTAGGCAGAGAGGCAGGCTGGGGGGGGGGGAAGCAGACTCCCTGCTGAGCAGAGAGCCCGATGCGGGGCTCGATCCCAGGACCCTGAGATCAGGACTCAAGCCGAAGGCAGAGGCCTTAACCCACTGAGCCACCCAGGCGCCCCAGGATCTGGAATTCTTTTAGAGTCAAACCTTACTCAGTTTGAAAGGAAAAAAACACCTTGTAATATAGGCAGTCCTTTCCTATTAACCTGGAGCAGGATAACACTGTTACCATACTTGCTAGTATAAGTGCCTTGTGATCCAGGGGCAGAATTATTTTATAAAAGATTCTAAAAACAACTAAAAGTTCTCCTATTTCTTAACAGAGATAACTGCATAATACTATATTCAAGCCAGTTGTTTTTGCTGTTTGATGATAATTTGATGAATTCTAACATTTCCTTTACTAATCTCATTTTATGTTTCTATCTCTTGAGCTAATATTAACTAGCTACTAGTTGTTACGTGATTCATAGTTTTATGCCTTCTATAACAAAAATCTTGTGAGGCTTTCTCAGGATGATTATATGTATTCTTTGAAAAAGAATGACATTTGTTTTCCTACCAAAATAATATTAAGACTAAATCTGTAAGAAAAAACAGAGATATGTTCACATTTAACTTTAATTTTGACACAGAACTCCATATTTATAGGAACCTTTTAAAGTCAGGATAACTCTCCTTCACAGCCAAAATAAAGCTGTGGTTTTTAAATAAAAGATAGATGAAAGCAGGAAATAATTACGGTATTAAAATACTGAGACAGAAGCACCATTTTTATTTCCTGACAACTTAAATACTTTTTTCTCTCATGAATCTAGTAGCTGAAAAAGTAATAGAAATTGCTTGAAAAGAATAATACTGTCTTTGGATGATATACTTGTGTGTATGGATGTATTCAACAATATTTCTACCCTCTAAGAGCTTATACTTAGTAACAGAGAACAGAGACATGTTTAGGTGTAATACAGAGGTTTAAGAAATTTTTGCCTATAGTCTGAGTTAAGCAAATTCTCACTCCTTTTGCTTTAAACTTTCCTATTGAAGAAACAAATACTTTATTCTCTCTGCTCTGTAACTGTTTGTACATCTCCAGCTTTTATTGACCTGACACAAGTAACTGGTCATAACTTTACTTATTTAAGTAAAAGTCAAACAAAAGTTCATATGCAGAATAACTTAGATGATACTGTTTCATTTATCTCTTAGCATAATAATATGTTAGTAAGAGTTTTATGTATAAAATATCAAGAAAAAAATCAGTCTTTAAATATCAAAAAATAAAAGATGTTAGCATTTTGTTTCCTTGTTGTACAATGCTTAATAGTCAATAAGCAGACAGTTTGGTTTTCTAATTCAAAGATTATATTTATCTCTGGTGTGACACCACCAGCCTTCTTTGTCATTGTGCGTAGTTGGGGGATTATTGTCATCTGAATGTTACCATATATGTGACATTTTAGTAAAGCATCATTTTTTATTTTTAGTCCATTAATATTAATCCTTTTTGTATGGTGACATGTTGACAAAATGAGAAGAATTTTTTTTTTTTCATTTTTCTGAGGTTTTTATTTAGTTATTTAATGCTAATAGCTTTAGGTGATGCTGTTTTTCACTTATTCTGTGAGAAGGCTATACAGTGAAACAACAAAACCTGTTATTTCTTCTCTTACCTATAAAGAAAGAACAAAATTGTAGGAAATCTGTGAAATTATACAATATTTAGATGAGGTTTAGAATCCTTTTTGTGTTAATTTTTGAGCCTTTATATTGATAATTTGTAATATTTGAGTAACAGAGCACTGAAGTTTGAGAAGGATAAATCTGATTTTTATTATATTTCATTTCAGGAGAGTGAAAAAGACTTGGAAGAAACTGAGGAATATAAGGAAGCACGTTTAGTATTGGATTCAGTGAAGTTAGAAGCCTGAAGTTTTTCTGTACAGGATGTTTTTTGCATTAAATCCTGGGATCCATTCCACAATTCATTATTTTTGACCACTGCTGTATGTTCAAGTAGTATGAGAATGTGATTCTTTTTATGCAGTTGCATATATTTTCTTTGCCTAATTTAACGTGTCAAATAAATGAGTTCATCTAAAATTGTTTATTTCATCTTTACAAAATATTTTAATTAACTTTTTATCATTAAATCATAGACATTTTTGACAGAGAATTAAAATCTGTTAGATTCTCTTTGAAGTTCTAGGTATTTTGCTTCATAAGTGTGGATTAAGTTAAAAATAGGATACATTTGTTTTTAGATAAAAGTCCAAATTTTGAACAGTTTATTCTGAATAGGGTACAACTCCCTCAAAAGAAAGGAAGAACTTCTCTGTGAATAAGGCCTCACATAGTTATTCCTTCTCGTGAAAGTCTAACATTTCCATTATTGTGAACTAATGGAAACATTTAAATCTCTTCCAGAAAGATAGATTCATACAAAAAATATCAATTATTTAGATCTTCAAATAAGATTCTTATGAACAAAGACTTGAATTGTATTTTAAAGGTATAATAATGGTGTATTGGGAAATGGTATATTGGGTTTAACAGATCTTCAAAACAGGAAGGGAGCCTCTTACTTCTGTGGTATAAATATTCATGCTGTGACTAATTTCAAGCTACCGACATGACATCATTGAATACAAGGTTGGGAAGATATGAGCCAGCTCCAGCATACACTGTCCATAGCCAAGCCTGGATAATATTGATTGACTGGAAGAGATTATCATTTTATCACAAAGTACTTTTCCAGTACAGTTATAAACCAATTAATTACCTAATCATTTGAGTTTATTTTCTTAAAAATACATGACAACTCATTCTATTTCTTGAAAATGTTTATAAACCTAATATCATCAGTCTACCATAAGCAGTGATTTAATGAACTAAAATATTAATAATAGCATTTAAACTTTAAAAGTCATAATTGAAAAAATAACAAAATCTGAATTTTTGCTGCTATAAGATACATACTTGTAGGGTAATTGGTTTGATTTTGGAAGTCACCAATGATCACTAGAAGCCATAACATTTACTGAATCTGTCAAAAAGATGAGAGAAAAAATAATACTATTCTTTCCTGCCGTTATTTCTAAAGAGGATGCTGTTGTTTTAAAGCACAGAATCCATTATTTTTAAAGTCTATACATGCATAAAATTATTTTATCATAGAATAACATACATCAGAAGTACTTCTAAATTGAAAAGTCATCATCTTAAAATATTACGTGCCTTTTTTTTTTTAAAGATTTTTATTTATCTGACAGAGAGAGAGAGATCATAAGCAGGCAGAGAGGCAGGCAGAGAGAGAAGGGGAAGCAGGCTCCCCGCCGAGCGCAGAGCCACCCAGGCGCCCCACATGCCATTTTTAAAGTATATAAGGTGGGGAGGGGAAGAGTAAGGAAATAAAAACACAATTACAATGTAAAACTTTCTACTAAGGCTTGCTTTTAATATTAGAGATTTGAGCAGGAAAATTAAAACTCTAGATTATTTTGTGGTTGGTCTTAAGCCCCAAGAATAGTTTGGCTTCTTGGGGGTGGTTGGGATGGCATATATAGTTTTCCAAGTAAGATACCATTTAAGGAAAGTATTTTACCATTTTTTTAATGTAAAAAATCTCATTCCAATCTTCTGCCAACTACATAAATATATATATTCGAAGCAAAAAATATTGGTCCCTCCAGAAAAAAGTAGTTCTGAAAGGGAAGTTTTACAGCCAGGAACCAAACCTTGGTTACTGAAAAAAGTTGTTTTCTTGCCAAAAAGTCTAGGAAAGAAGAAATTAACAAGGTAGATGAAAATAAATACACCTTTAGAGAATTACTGTCTCAATTACAGATTTCATACTGGATCTCTCTCCAGACATTGATGAGAAGCAGCAAGAAGCTTCATATTCTGTGAAGGCTTATTCCTGGAAGTTTTTGACATTCCACTTACGTTTTCACGGCCATCAAGAGGCACAGTAAGTTAGCTTGTTTTTAAGCTTTTGGTTAAAACTTTACATCTGTAGGATAATAGGTGGAAATTTCCAAAAGTAACGCCTTTTTCTCTCTCCAATATCTGACCCCCAACCAACATATAGATAGCAGTTGCTCAGTAAACATTTATAGAATAAGTGAAAAGCAAGAGGTGAAAACCTCTAGAGTGAGAGAAAGAATGCCATGAGGGATACCATCACATCACAAACACACTTAATAACACAGTGCTTTTCAAACTATTTTTACTGCAAATCTCAATAAGAAACCTGTTTTTTCATTGTGACCCAGTACATACTTATGGAGGTCTAGATATACATAAAACAATAAGTATCTTTAATATGTATAATTTCCCAGTTGTTTCTTATTCTGTTTTTTTAACAATGATTATGACCACCTGCTATTGGATTGTGAATAACACTACCCTAATGCAATTATAGGGTAGTGTTATTATATAAAATGCTTCTACTTAATAAGAATTGTCTCTCTCTTCCTTTCTATTGATTTATGATAAACAGTAATTGTTTATCCTATATACAAATAAATAATAGCTTATAATATATATAAACTTAGGTCTCAGAGCAGTTGTCTCTGTGAATGTGTGCAGTTACACCCTTGCAGGTATTAAGTGTCATTGTAACATGTAACATTTAATATTAGGTACGCTTTGTCCTTGCACATACTAGTTAATGGCTTTCATCAAGTAAATAGGCAAAACAAAGACAAGTGACAGAATCAAGTTGTAAACCTAACTTTTCCATATTTTTCTGCATAGCAAAGAGCACATAATTTCTAAGAAGGTAAGAATGTGCATAGGGTAAGGAAATAGAAACATTACATGTGGAATGAGTTAAAGTAGCCAAATCCAATGAATGCCACTGAGAGCATTTCCAAGTTCTAGCATTTTCACCTGGACATTTTTGGCTAATGAAGATTCAGTGCTAGTAAATGAAAGTACTCCCCCAAAGTCCTGGACAGGAGCTTTGTGGCTGGGCTTTTGGGACATTCACATTTCTGGTGAGTGTTAACATTTCAAGAACTAGGCTGTCCTGTATCATATTTTGTACCATATCATATTTTGTACTGTATTTTGTACCATAAGTTATGTAAAGAGTTCCTTGGGAAGGAATGGAACCTGTGGCAAGTTAAAAAAAAAACAAACCTGCTAAAATAAGCATGTATTTATATTATGAGTAATGAAAGCTGGTTAAAACAATATTTTTTTTTTTAAAGATTTTATTTATTTATTTGAGAGACAGAGAAAGTGAGAGAGAGCATGAGAGGAGAGAGGGTTAGAGGAAGAAGCAGACTCCCTTGGAGCTGGGAGCCCGATGTGGGACTCGATCCCGGAACTCAAGGATCATGACCCGAGCCGAAGGCAGTTGCTCAACCAACTGAGCCACCCAGGCGCCCTAAAACAATATATTTTAATGTTCATTCAGCATTTCTTGATTTTCTGGTCAGGAACATTCAAAGCCCAATATTTAAAAATCGTCTCTATGCCTCTACCTGTGCACTGAATCACTTCCAAATTGAGCAGTCAAACCTGGTTAATCTAAATTACTTTGCAAACTTCATTACATTACTTGGCTTTTTAAAAATCCTATCAAATTTAATAAGGACATATCCTACAGCTGATTATCACTTAAATCTTATTATTTGGTCATTTAGATAAACCAAGGACAGATTAATCCTTTCTTTGACTATAAGTTAGGGCCTTTAAATGTCAGTGTAAACTTGACATGTATAAGAGAAAGAGCTGTGAAGCATTCGGCATTAAAGGGTTAATCAGATAATTTAGTCCTTGAGACTCTTTTGAGTGCTTTTAGCTGGAAAGAAATTGAATGGTTGGGAAATGGTGCACTATGAAACAAGTTATAAGTATTAGTGTACTTGAAATTTTCAAGAGTGCTTCATAAAAATCTATATTACACTCCACTATTCGTCTTATTGCTCTTATAATACGAGAGGCATTTGTTCATGTATTGGACTGTTGCACTGAAGGTATAATTAATTTATGAGACAGTAGATCAGAACCTTATATTTTGTTTCTTGCTTTCTGTTGACTGCTAGATAGTTGACAAGGTTCTTTTAAAGTCTTGGGAATATATGTCATAAGACATTAAAATTTTTATACACAAAGAGCCCTTTCAAATTAATAAAAAGTCCCCAGTAGATAAAGGATAGAAACACACAATTCATAAAAGAAGAAATACAAACAGGTTTTTCAAAAATGTTTCACTTCAGTAATAATCAAATTCAAATCTCAAAAATAATGAAGCATATTTTTTAAGATTATTTATTTATTTATTTATTTGACAGATCACAAGCAGGCAGTGAGAGAGGGGGAAACAGGCTCCCCACTGAGCAGAGAGCCCGATGCGGGGCTCGATCCCAGGCCCCTCAGATCATGACCTGAACTGAAGGCAGAAGCTTTAACCCACTGAACCACCCAGGCGCCCCTAATGAAGCATATTTTTAAAACATGAATATCTGTTGGCTCAGTGTGATAAAGTATTGGCCAATGAGACGAGATAAAAGGATGAAATGAGAAAGAGTGAAAAAAATGCAGCATATTCACTATATGCAGTTGATAAGATATATATGAGGTAAATACAAGAGTCATCTGTAAGATAATTAGAAGGAATGAGGTGATTAAAGTGGAGAACTGCAAAAGTAATATATAGAATTTTTATGGATTGAATTATATCTCCCCAAAAGATATATTGAAATCCTAACCCCCAGTACTCAGAATGTGACCTTATTTAGAAATAGGGTCCTTGCTGATGTAATTAGTTAATAAGGTGAAGCCATACTAGAATAAGGTAGGCCCTTTAATCTATGACTGGTGTCCTAAAACAATGTGAAGACACAGAGAGAAGGCCATATGACAACATAGATGGAGATTAGAATTATGCAAGCCAAGAAACCCAAAGTGACACTAGAAGCTACAAGAAAGGCATGGAACAGATTCTCTCTTAGATCTGATTTCAGACTTTGAGCCCCCAGAACTGTGGGACAATGAATTTCTGTTGTTTTAAGCCATTAAGTTTGTGATACTTTGTTACAGCAGTGCTAAAAGACCAATACCTTGAACCCCAGCTTTTCTACATGCCAGCAATAACCAAATATAATGGAAAAATAAATCCCTACTGAGTCATAGAAGAAAACATTTCAAAAAATGACCTGTACTGTATATGGAAAGTTAATGGCAAAACATGGTTTCTTTTTATGTCAATTTGTAAAGTCAATGAAATAAAATACAACAGGGCTGGGTGGAGGAGAATTTTAGGAAAAGACTATAAAATCCAATTAAATTAAACTGGGATGGGGATATGAAAAAGAATAGTAATGAGGGAAAACTAGTTTTGCTCACTATTAAAACTTTGTCAAGTTGCAGTAATTAAATGTATGGTAGAAGAATAGAAGATCAAAGAGAAAAGAACTCAGGAGTAAACCCAAATATATACTTAACAGGAATTTAGTATATGATAAAGGATATTTCAGACCCTTCGGAGAAAGAGATTATTTAATAAATCATATTGGGATAACTGGCTAATCATGGGGGGAATAAAGCTGGATCTCTATTTCATCTCTCACACCAAAATAAATTTTAACTGAGTCAAAGATATCAATATGAAAAGGAAAGAAACTGAAAGGTAGAAGAAAACATTAGTGAAACTAATAGGTTAATGAATTTTAAATTGATAATATGCAGTGAGTATGTAGGGAAATAGGAAACCTAAAACAGTGAAAATATTTTAAAGATGGAAATCCTCCACAAATTAATGCATAAGTCTAATACCACAATTATCAAAGTTGTATATTTAGGAAAAAATCGAGTATCCAAGAAAATCTTGAAAATGGGGAATTAGGAAGAGGATAAATGTACGAGATAATGCAGTTGGATATTGAAACACACACTGGACACTGCACACAGCCAGTTCCCTCTTTGCCATGGTTGTCCTAGGAGCTCTGGCGACCACCACCGCCATTACCACCAGAGAAAGTGCGACATCATCATCCTTGCTCTACAACACCAGTTCCCGATTGCAAGTCTAGGGTGAGTGTTTCTGATTGGTGGAGCCAGGGTTTAGGCTCATACCCTCCCCTTTGGCAAGTGGGGCAAAGAAAACAAGCATTTGATCTTTTTCAGCATCTATTATGCAAGGCTTTTCCCTTGCAACCCTTGTGGGTAGATGGAGGTGGTATTCACATGCTAAAAATCAATAAAAGACATGGATAGTAAGAATTTTAAGACCAGAATAGAGTTACCTGGGACACTTCATGGACAAGATGGAGGGTGAGACTTGAACAATGGTGGGATGGAAGGAAGGAAGGTGAGCAGTTGTGACAGTACTTCTTAGTGCTGTGTATCTAAGAAGGAAGTTACTGGCCCTTGTGGAGTGGTGGGCTTGCTGGGTCGAAGAGTCGTGGAGAAAGCTAAATTGGACAGGTGGTCAGGCTAGGTTTTGAATGCTCTTGGAAGCCAAGCAGGATGCTTGGGCTTTTCATGACCCAGGCCCTGTGGAGACTCAGAGGTTCCAGACCAGCAGAGTAACTCTTGTCTAAGAGCCTAAGAGGGTTTAATTATCAAATCTTTGTTGTGCAAGATAATAGGAGTAGAATGGTGAACCAGAAGAGGGTATACTCCCTACCCTCAGGCGACTTCCAGTGTGGCAGGAAAGACAAACAGCAGACAAGCAAATACAGTATAGAGGAGAGGAGAGGAGAGACAGAGTAAGGAAACCCTAGGGGCTGTAGGGACACAGGGATGGGGATATTCAGTGTCAACTATGAGTGATGGAGGAGGCTTCCTCAGGAAAGTGAGATTTAAATTGAGACCTCAAACGTTCCAGCTAGAAGAAACAGCAAACCATGTGGGTCTTCACACTTTTAAAGCTGGCCCCCAAAGTTCAATAAATCAAACAGATTGTTAGTGCTGGGTTTAAGAATATGCACTATGTAGAGAGAGACTACATGGGTTCTACAAGCCCTACTCTATCCCTTGTGAGCTCCATTAACATGGACCATCGGCATAACCTAAGCTGAAATCTCCACAGCTGTAGACACAGGGTGATGACAGCACAGCCTCAGATGATGTGTCCTGCCGCCTTATATAGATCCTCACACACAGGAAGTGCGTCTGTCGGTCAGGACCCTTTAGGAAAACAGAAACCAAGTAGTTCAAAGAGATTTTAAGAAGAATTCCAAGGAGAATTGAATGTAGGAATTGTTTCGTAAGTGATGGAAGAGCTGAACATCAAATAGGAAATGATAACAAAAAGAAAAGGAAGGAAGGGAGGGAGGGGAAAATGGAAGGGAAGGAGAAGAAAGGAAAGAAAAGGAAAGGGAGGGAGAGGAAGAAGGGAGGGAGGGAGAGGAGGAAGGGAGAGAAAGGAAGAGAAGTGAAGGAAGGAAAGGAGGGAGGAGGAAGGAGAGAAAGAGGAAAGAAGGAAGGGAGGGAGGGAAGGAGGAAGGAAAAAAAAGAAATGGTAAAGCAACAAGAGCTCAACAACTGCGGGGGAAACTGCTCCCACCCCAGGCCGGAAGAACAAAGGGAAGAGAAGGTGTTGCTGAGCCACAGGGCTGGGTCGCCTGTTGAAGTGAGAAGTGCAGTGGGGTCAGCGTGAGAGAACTGAAGCCGGCTCCTGCGCTGTGGGCTTGTTCCAGGTGAGCTGGGAAAAGGGATGGGGCTGAGCTAGAGGATTTGACACTGCAGAAAATTGACATTTGTTAGGTTATCTTAGGGAGAAAGACAGCACTTGACATCCCTTCTCCTTTCAAAGGCAAATGATTTTTCTGAGGAGTTTTCTGAGTCTCCGAGGTACAGTAGACACAAGACAAAATTGAGAAAAGTAATCTATCATGGTCTTTGTCTGATTGGAACGTTCACTTTGGAGAGCTTTTCCTGCTGCAGCATCTCCTCCCCAACTTCCCAAGTGTGTAGATCTCCAAGCAGGTTGCTGACAGCACCCACAGGTGAGCAGACTCCGAGGGAGAAGAGTGAAGCTCACGCTAGTGTTTGGCTCCACTCCCTGAGAAATATAGCTGTCAGCACCACAGTGTCCCTCCTGATCAGAAAGCCCTAGGGAGACGGAAAGCAGAGCCTTCTCTAACTACTCTGATGGGCGACCTCCTTTTTAAAGATTTAGAGTATAAGGATCCCAGTCATTGGAACTTAGCCTTGGTTTGACTTTGGAATGTCTGTGGCCCACTTAGCAAGGACTTTGCTCAGCTTTGCAGGACAGCTTATACTATTGTCCTGATTCTTCTACTCTCCACTCCCTTCAACTCATTCCAGACCCTCCACCCCCTCCAGACCCCTGGCAGAATATAATTTAGTTTGCAGGCTGATTCCAGTTGAGAGTTGTTCTCTTCTAAATATCCACTTTTCACATCCACTTCTACAAAGAGAGATATGGTCATCCCACAAGTGGTAAGAAAACTATGATTCAGAAAAAAAGCTGTAGTTTCTGTTAGCAGAAAGGCTACATTGAAATGAAATTATTACATTGTTTATAAATATACAAGGAAATTAGCAAACACTTGGGTAAGAAAATAGTTGGGCCTATAGACAAAATAAAAGAGGAGCAGTAGCTATAGTAATTTGTAACAAGAACAGAGTCAGAACCCGTTCTTCATTCATGACACAACTATTAATTCCGAACCTACTATATGTCAGGTACTGTGCTAGCCTCTGGGAATATATAGTTGAGAAGTTCGTGATCCCATAACTTATGCTTATACTGCAGTGGACCAAGTGCTGTGATAAAGGTCATTGTGATATTGTGATTTATAATAAGAAATAGATGGTCTGCTATTTCTGGCACAGAGTTCCTGAAACCTTGGAATTCCTAAGTGATAAGCGTGATAAAAGTGTCAGGGAAATACATATGAAAACCACAATGAGATACCACCTCACACCAGGCAGCACACCAGGCAGAATGGCTAAAATTAACGAGTCAGGAAACAACAGGTGTTGGTGAGTATGTGGAAAAAAGAGAACCCTCTTCCACTGTTGGTGAGAATGCAAGCTGGTGCAGCCGCTCTGGAAAACAGTATGGAGATACCTCAAAAAGTTAAAGATAGAACTATTCTATGAGCCAGGAATTGTACTACTAGGTGTTTATCCAAAGGATACAAACATAGTGATTCAAAGGGGCATATGCATCCCAATGTTTATAGCAGCAATGTCCACAGTAGCCAAAATATAGATAGAACCCAGATGTCCATCAACTGATGAATGGATATAGAAGATGTGAATAAAGAAGATGTAGGGGGTGTGTGTGTGTGTGTGTGTGTGTGTGTGTGTGTGTGTGTTTGTAATGGAATATTACTCAGCCATCCAAAAGAATGAAATCTTGCCATTTGCAATGATGTGGATAGAACTAGAGTGTATTATGCTAAGCAAAATAAGTCAGGCAGAGAACGACAAATACCAAATGATTTTACTCGTATGTGGAATTTAAGAAACAAAACAGATGAACATAGGGGAAGGGAAAGAAGAATAAAATAAGATGAAAACACAGGGAGATAAACCATAAGAGACTCTTTTTTTTTTTTTTAAATATTTTATTTATTTGACAGAGAGAGAGATCACAAGTAGGCAGAGAGGCCAGCAGAGAGAGGGGGAAGCAGGCTCCCCGCCGAGCAGAAAGCCCGATGTGGGGCTCGACCCCAGGACTCTGAGATCATGACCTGAGCCAAAGGCAGAGGCCCTAACCCACTGAGCCACCCAGGCGCCCCACCATAAGAGACTCTTAACACTAGGGAACAAACTGAGGGTAGCTGGAGGGGAGTTGGGTGGGGGGATGGGGTAACTGGGTGATGGGCACTAAGGAGGGCACTTGATAAAATGACCACTGGGTGTTATATGTAACTGATTAATCATTAAATTCTACCCCTGGGGGTGGGGAAGAATTCTTTGGGGGGGGAAAGAGTGATGAAGGTGTCTTAATATTCATAACGAACCACTTTCAACCACATCTGAGCTTACGTCAACTCTCAGTGGCTCTTTTTGGAAGCATAGAAAAATGGGGGCAGATTGCCAGGAGAATCAACCCTGTGATTAGAAGTTCGGAACTTTTAGTCCCACCCCTGCGACTTCTAGAGAAGGTAGAGAGGCTGGAGGTTGAATCGATCACCAGTGGCCAATGATTTAATCAACCATGCCAATGGAATAAAGCCTCCATAAAAACTGAAAAGGAAGGGAGAGCTTCCGGGTTGGTTGGTAAACCATGGAGCCTTGGGGAAAGGAGCACTCTCGGAGAACCACTGAAGCTGTGCATCTCTTCCATCTGGCTGTTCCTGAGTTATACCCTTTTATAATGAACCATTAATCCAGTAAGTAAATTGTTTCTCTGAGTTCTCTGAGCTGCTCTAGCAAATTAATCAAACCCAAGAAAGGGGCTATTGGAATCCTCCCATCTATAGCTGATCTGTCAGAAGCATAAGTGATAACCTAGGTTTAGTTGTGGTAGGGGGCAGTCTTGTAGGACTGAACCCTTGACTGTGGAATCTGATGCTGTCTCCAGGTAGATAGTGTCAGAACTGAGTTAAATTGTAGGATACCCAGCTGATATTGGAGAATTGATTGGCTGTGTTGGGGGGGAGGGGAAGACCCACACATGGAAACTGATATCAGAATGGGAGTCATAGAGGGTCTTATTAGAGCCCAGAGGAAGGGACCAATAGAAACTTTCAGTTTGGATTTCATATAATATGCCACAGCTGTCTAAGTCATCGCAGGTAAGAGATAAAGTGAAAAACTACAGAGTTTTCAGAAGACCTCTGGATCACCTAGAATGTGTTCAGCTGTCAGTAATAGAATACCTGACCAAAGCTGATTTAAACAACAAAGATGATCAAGGGTCCCACACAACTGGAATCTGGGAGTAGATGGTTCTGAGTTCAGAATAGACATTCAGTGATGTGATTTAGGGCTCCAGCTACCTCAACTTTTTTGGCTTTAGCATTTTCAACTTGTAGACACTGTCTTCCTTCTGGTACCAAGATGCTAATGGTGCTCTGCTCTGTGAGTCATTTAAATTTTCCATTTCTCCTCTATAAAACAAGATGTGATTGGATGAGTAGCTTTCTATTACTCCAACTGCTACCCTCATGTAATAGTTTAACCCATTATAGTTCTTTTATTTTTTTAAGTTTTTATTTATTTATTTATTTATTTATTTATTAGAGAGAGAGAGCACGAGAAGGGAGAAGGTCAGAGTGAGAAGCGGACTCCTCTTGAAGCTGGGAGCCCGATGTGGGACTTGATCCTGGGTCTTCCTGATCATGACCTGAGCCGAAGGCAGTCGCTCAACCAACTGAGCCACCCAGGCACCCCTATAGTTCCTTTTTTAATTTAATTTTATTTTTTCAGGGTTCCAAGTATCGTTCTTAAATTTCAGTGTACATCAGAGTCACCCAGAGGGTTTATTAAAACAGATTGTGATTCAGTAGGTCTGGAATGGACTCTGAAAATCACATGTTCCAACTTCTAACAAGTTCCCAGATACTGCAGCAAGTGCTGGTCCAGGCATTACGCTTTGAGAAGCATGATTTAAGTTATGAGTATGTCAGTTTCCCTGACCTGTGAAATGAAGGAGTGGCTCTTAAAGAGGGTTCATAGTACTCCTAGATAACTGCCAAATCCACTGGGGAGCTTTTTAAAAATACAGATAATCGAGGGGCACCTGGGTGGCTCAGTTGGTTGAGCGTCTGCCTTCGACTCAGGTCATGATCCAGGGGTCCTGGGATCAAGCCCCTCCTTGGACTCCCTGCACAGCAAGGAGTCTGCTTCTCTCCCTTTCTCTCTGCCCTTCCTCCTTGCTCAAGCTCGCTCTCTCTCTCTCAAATAAATAAAATCTTAAAAAATTAAAAAAAATCAAACAGCCTCTATCACCCTCCATAAATACATACATACATACATACATACATACGGATAATTGAGCCTTACCCTTGGAGATTCTGGTGCAGTGGATCTGGGGGTAGGCCCACCAAGAGTTCTTTTACTAACAATCTCTTAGGTGATTATGACATTCGAGAGTTAGATAATCTTTAAGATCTTTCTAGTTCCATATTTGATAATTAAGATTGCTGGTGACAGCAGCTTGAGTAGTTGAGTAGTTATAAGGGAAAAACAACTACAAAGGAATTAGCATTTTTACCATCTTTCCTTTCAAATTCATAGATATCTAGGAATCTATTTTTATTTATTTTAAAACCTCCCTACCCCTGGGGGTGAAAAAGAAACTAGACATTACTAAACTCTACTTTCTAGCTCTAAGAAATTCTCCACTCTCCTCCTTCTGGAGGTTTATAATTTCACTCTTAACTCTCTTAGCATTTATCTATATTGATGTTACTACATTTAATATATATTATTATAATACATGGTTAGAGTTCTTAAAATCAGATAATATAAAAGGTTATATGATGCAGCATGGTCCCACTGCCCTCCCAGTCCCACTCTTCAGAAACAGTTTTAATTCTTTCATCTGTTCCTTCTGGTGTTTACCACCATATTTCTAAGTCATAGGCATATACTACTTATTCTTAACTTCCCATTTTCCACCATCATTTATTGACTTCCCACCATCATAGCTGAGGGTTTAGTTCTCTTAGGCCAATTAATGTACTCTAATTATATGTTTGATTTCCCCCAATTATTTTTTTTCTTGTAATTAATAATAGCCTCAATACTTTTGTTTAATTTTTATAAATCCTTAATTTTTCCCAGATGCTTTGACACATCTCTCAAACAGCTGACAAATGAGTTTTCCCAAACGTTTAAACATCCATTGGTTCTTTTTTACATGGAGCCCTCCCTTCTGGAACCTCCATCCTCCAGCCCCACTAGGAACTGATTGCTCTCTGCCACAAACCTGTCCTCCTGGTGGTATCCTTCAGCCTCTGTCTTGTGTTGAGACGTCTGTTGCCAGAATCCTCTTCCCCTTTTTTGTTCTTTCTGGAATTTTCATTTTTTGGATATTGGATCTTCTGAACTGATCTTCTGTATCTGTGCTTGCCAATATGGTAACCTCTAGCCACTTGTGGCTTTTGAGCATTTGAAGTGTGGACTGTCCAAATAGAGGTATGTCATAAGGCTCAGTATGAAGAAAGATTATAAAATTTTTCATTAATAATTTTATGTTGATTACATATTGAAATAACAGTATCTTGAATATATTAGATTAAATAGAATATATTACTAAAATTAATTTTAGCTATTCTTTTTTGATGTGACTTCTAACAAAATTAAAAATGTGGCTTGTAATATATTCCAATTGGACAGTACTGCTTAGTATGTATTATCTGCTGTGTTATGTTTTCCATCTTTTTATTCCATCTGTTTTCTGGGAATGCATCAATTCCACCTTCTAGTTCTACTGAATTTTTTTTTAAAGATTTTTTTTATATATTCATAAGACACAGAGAAAAAGAGGCAGAGGCAGTCTCCCTGCAGAACAGGCAGCCCGATGCAGGACTTGATCCCAGGACATTGGGATCATGACCCAAGCCGAAGGCAGACACTCAACTGACTGAGCCACCCAGGCATCCCTGAATTTTTTATTTCAACTGTCATCTTTTTAAATTTCCAAAAGAATTTTGGTAATCTTTCAGGCTTTCTTTTCCATAGCATATTTCATTTGTTTTGTGAATGCAATAGTTTCTCATCTCTGATTTTGTAATTCTGGCTCTCTTGACATTTTATTCTACTATCTTCACAAGTTCCATTTTCCTACAAGCTTCTTCCTTCTCTTTGGTCTTCATTGATATTCAAGAGCTACCAAGAAAGCTGCCTAGATATACTGTGTGGGTTGGCTTGTTGGCTTGTGGTCTTTACTGTGCATTGATGATGGGGAAAAGCGAACTTTCTTTGAGAGACACCCTACACCACCCCACCACCCCTACCACCAAGTGTTACTTTGTGGAGGCTTTTCCTCTGGTACTTTTTTATTTCTCCAGAGAAGAATCTTCCAGGCTGCTGTCTTGGTCAGTAGTTGGGGGAAGGGAGAGAGATGTTGGAAGCTAAGTGTTCACTTCTCAGTTAATTCCACTATTTTCAGTGTCTACTCATCCCTGGCCTCTCGGATAGGTTTCCAAATCCAGATTTTCTCCGGTTCAGTATCTCTAGAGAGTAAATCTTCTGTTGCTTAAGAAGTAGAGGTAGTCACCTGACCAGAGGTTGGAAAGGGAAAGAGGACATTATTCATCCAACCTTCAGTTCCTCCATTACACTGGAGGCCCAAGGGCCTCACAAGTTTTTGGTGTCCTTTGTGAATACTTCTGTGGTTTAACTTTCTCTCTTCTGTTAAGTCAGTTACCATTGCTCTTGCTGCTTTTCACCTTTAGAAGCTATGTGTAGGGGCATTTGGCTGGCTCAGTTGGTAGAACACATGACTCTAAATGTCAGGGTTGTAAGTTCAAGCCCCATGGAGCCTACTTAAAAAAAAAAAAAGGGTGCCTGGGTGACTCAGTTGGTTGAGCAACTGCCTTCACCTCAGGTCATGATCCTTGAGTTCCAGGATCGAGTCCCACATCGGGCTCCCAGCTCCACGGGGAGTCTGCTTCTTCCTCTAACCTTCTCTCATCTCATGCTCTCTCATTTTCTTTGTCTCTCAAATAAATAAATAAAATCTTAAAAAAAAAAAAAAGAAGAAGAATAAAGAAAGAAAGCTGTGTTTAAATCTTTCATCTACTGTTATCTCCTGTCCCGTTCTGGTTGTCTTTGTGAGCTAATTCATTTTTAATTGTAGTATTTTCTTTTTTTTTTTTTAAGATTTTATTTATTTATTTGACAGAGAGATCACAAGTAGGCAGAGAGGCAGGCAGAGAGAGAGGGGGAAGCAGGCTTCCTGCTGAGCAGAGAGCCCGATATGGGGCTCAATCCCAGGACCCTGAGACCATGACCCGAGCCAAAGGCAGAGGCCTTAACCCACTGAGCCACCCAGGCGCCCCTAATTGTAGTATTTTCTTAGAAGGGTTTTAGTAAAAAAAAAAAAAAAAGAAGAAGAAGGGTTTTAGTAAATAGAGGAGATCCACACATTCCTTCATCTCTACCTGAACTTCTATTTCTACCCTAAGCTTTAGTTATTTACTGCTTTTTATTTTCTCCTTTCATAGAGGGCAGGATCAAAGTCTACCTTATCTTTAAGTCCACCCACCCTGCCACCACCACCTTCTTCTAGCGTTTACATGAGACTATATATACTAAGTGCTCGACAGAGAAGGAAGTCACTCATGTAAATTGTCCACACTTTGGGATGTTATTGTCTCCCTGTGTGCCTAGGTAAAGTCACTTTACCTCTTTGGGCTACAGGAAATCTGAGGTAGAGTCTGGTCTCTAGATGATTTCTAAAGACCCTATTTACCTTTAACATTCTAAGAATCCATGTGCCCAGCTTCTCCAGTAGTTTTCACTGTTTGCTAACGTATAGCATATCATCATTAGGCATCTAACATTGTAGAGACCTTTTACAAAGGCAAAAATTAAATCCATCGAGAGAGACAATAATTACTCCTAGTTGAAGGGCTTATAACCCATTATCAACAACAGTGACCAAGTGTAGTATTGGAGATAGAATGAGAATAGCAAGTGCAATAAAACCAGTACCTTTTTCCTGTCCTACCTTGTCTTAGTCTTGGCATATGGTGTGGAGGGATGAAAAAGGAGGGTAGGGTAAAGCTACTGGAAGTTATTAATTTTATTTCATTTTAAAGATTTTATTTTTAAGTAACCTCAACACCCAACATGGAGCTTGAACTTATAACCCCAAGATCAAGAGTTGTATGCTCTACCAACTGAGCCAGCCAGGCCCCCAGGAAGTTGTTTGAAAATGTACCTGGGAGGGGAGCTTAGGTGACTCAGTGGGTTAAGTGTCTGCCTTCGGCTCAGGTCATGATCCCAAGGTCCTGGGATTGAGCTCCATGAGCTCCCTGCTCAGTGAGGAGTCTGCTTATCCCTGTCCCTCTGCCCCTCCCCCTCACTCATGCGTCCCCTCTCTCGCTCTCTCTGTCTCTCTCTCTCTCTCAAATAAATAAAATCTTCAGGTCTGGCAAAGTCAACAGATCAGAAGACAATGGTCACTTTTGAAAAGATAGTTTCTTACTTAAAATTCCCAAGAAGGGACATGGTGTCCCTGCCTGGTGTGATGTAGGACCATATAGGGAAGCACAGGGTGAGTCAAGAAGCAGAAGGAGTATGAGGAAAGCATGGGCAAAAGACTTTATTGCAGTTTTTGCAGGAGGGAATGGGCAAAGTAATAAGCAGCTGACCAGACTTAGGATTGGACAATTTGATAGTTTGAATAATTGATAACTGGCTCAGTTGAATAACTGGCAACTGAATACCCTAAGAACTACCCTAAGGTGGAATGATCAAAGCCAAATTCCAGCTGATATTTCCCCCTTTATATCTTCGAGGTAAGAGCTTTCCTGGAAGTCCTGCCTAGTAGATTTCTTCTTACATCTCACTGGCCAAAACTGAGCCACATGGTTGGCCCCCTGGAAGCAGGGATATCTAGGGGAGATAACTTTCTAACTTAAGGTTGCAGCCTCAAGCACAATTGAGGTTTTCCGGGTAAGGATGAATCCCTGTGTGAATGGATGGTATTTAGCAGTGTCTGCTGCAGAAGGAGAAAGGAAATAGGAGCTATGAGCTTGTCTCCCTCAACTAAATGAGACAAACTATATAAAGTTTACTAGCACAATGCCTAGCTTATTGTATGTGCTAAAAAAAAAAAAAGTTTGCTGCTTCTGCTATGAAAAACACATTCCATCCTTGTCTCAATGTTTAGTCCCATTAATTCAACAAATGTTTATTGCAGTTTTACAGTGTTCAGTCTTCAGGTGCTGAAGGTCAGAAAAGGGAATAAAATGAGAGTCCTTCCTTCTCAGAGCTTACTCTTGTGCAGGTAAATACACGATGACTTGAATGCGATAAAAATTTCAACAGAGGCAGCCTTAGAAGTTAGTAGAAGTAGGGGCACCTGGGTGGCTCAGTGGGTTAAAGCCTCTGCCTTCAGCTCAAGTCATGATCTCAGGGACCTGGGATCAAGCCCTGGATCAGGCTCTCTGCTCAGTGGGGAGCCTGCTTCCCCCTCTCTCTCTGCCTACCTCTCTGCCAACTTGTGATCTCTCTCTCTGTCATATAAATGAATAAAATCTTAAAAAAAAAAGAAAAGAAGCTAGCAGAAGTAGATAGAACTCAAGAGTACCTGGTACAATGAATCCCTCATCTCAGTTGGGGTAAATGGGGGCCACCAGGGAAGTAAAGGGGCTGACTTCAGTCACCCAGTTCTCTGAGAACAGGGCCTGGATCCCAAGCCTCCTGATGGCCCAGCTGGTGCTCCTCCTTTTAAATTGCCCTGTTGAAAGTAATTGAAAATAGAAAGCTCGAGGAGGAGACCAAAATGACCCTAGAAATATACCCTTGCCCTTTGGGGTGGTGGACAGATCATTCCTCAGAAGCATGGAGGCCTAGGAGGAAACATGACCAGCGGTAGATTAACTGAACTCCCAATATTGGGTTGTGTTGTATTGTGTTGTATGTGTGCTGGCATGAAAAGGAGGACCTCTCTGAGTGGTGGGTAGGAGAATTCCTCCAGGTCAAGACTTTTATTCATGTTGTGTTGGTTTTTTTTTTTTTAATTTTTTTTATTTATTAGAGAGCGAGAGACTGAGAATGAGAGGGGAGAAAGTCAGAGGGAGAAGCAGACTTCCCGCAGAGCCGGGAGTCCGATACGGGACTCGATCCCGAGACTCCGGGATCATGACCCGAGCCGAAGGCAGTCGCTCAACCAACCGAGCCACCCAGGCGCCCCAATGTTGTGTTTTTTTAATTAGTAATCCTGATTTTATTTTTTTCTTTCTTTCTTTTCTTCTTTTTTTTTTTTTGGATTTGTTTATTTATTTGAGAGAGAGAGAGAGAAAGAGAACAAACACGAGTGCGGGGGGCGGGGGGTGCAGGGCAGCAGAGGGAGGAGGAGAAGCAGACTCCCAGCTGAGCAGGGAGTCCATGCAGGGCTCCATCCCAGGACCCTGGGATCATGACCTGAGCCACCTAGGTGCCCTAGCAATCCTGATTTTTCTAATTCTTTCTAATTTCTTGTCTAATTCCCCACCCACTACTGGACAGCATGGGTCCACTAAAATGTGGGAAAAGAATGGAAATTTGGTGGGGCGCCTGGGTGGCTCAGTTGGTTAGGCGACTGCCGTCGGCTCAGGTCATGATCCTGGAGTCGTAGGATGAGTCCCCCATTGGGCTACCAGCTCCACAGGGAGTCTGCTTCTCCCTCTGACCTTCTCACTTCTCATGCTCTCTCTCATTCTTTCTCTCTCAAATAAATAAATAAAATCTTTGGGGAAAAAAAAAGAATGGAAATTTGGGGGTCCTGCTGCCTGATGCAAAATTAAATGAGGGAAAAAACCATAAAATGTCATTCAGGAATATTTTAAAGATATTAAATGTACTCTGTTCACTATAGTGACCACTATATTTCTTAAATTCAAGAATACTTTGGCTTGGCATGAAGTATAGCACTAGCTTTTGGGAGCTTTTGTTGTTATCGTATAATTGATGGAAGTTAATGAAAATCGAAGACTGGCTGGCTGGCAGAAACAAAATAAAATCACATCTGGAAACAGCTGCACTTGTAATTAAATGGCATTTAATGTGACTAATATCAAAAGGGTTGGTTTTTCTCCCCCTAGCATTAGGGATGCAAAATTCAGACTTCCTAGCTGCTCTATTATGATAGTTTTGAGTCAGTGGGTGTTTAGAAGTCATTGTGATATTTATAAAGGAAAACCCCCAGTGAGCTATAGAGGAGATTTGAGTCAAAAGGAAAAATGAACAAGAGCTGCGCAGTTTGAATTTTGAGAACTGACATAAATTTTACAGGTTTTTTTTCCCAAGCATTAACTGTTCAGTGTTTCAGTTCAATGAAATAAAGGCCTCTTGTTTCCCATACCAATCAAGTGACCTCCTGCCTTGCCGTAATTAGTGGTAAACTTCAATATGCAAACTAAAAGACCACCTAATTAAAAAGTGTAATTAATTTGCATAGATCATTCAAAATGGCTAGATTAGATAGCTTATGGAGATAATGTAAAACTCTTTGAGCTGCTTTTATTGGCTTCTTTCCCTGCTGTTCCTCAGGTTCTGAGTATTTTCATGGGAATGAGTTTATCAAAGTGGGAAGGGCTTTGAGGTGATGGTTTTAGCTAATCACTGCTAAACATTTAAAGCTTTGCAATTATTTTTTTTATCAATTACTCAAGTATAAAACAAAAAAAAAATGGTCTTATCTTCCTGCTGAGTGGCCTAATGTTATTAGTGAATATTAAGTGCCTGTTGAGTGCTAGACGCCACTCACAACACACACATATTTTAGAGTCGGCCGTGATGAGCAGTCGTACTCCTTTCTCTGGGCCAGACCACACTCTGATTCTTTGATCACTAGGAGATGGCTGCAGGGTTCAAAAGCAAGATAATGGTCAGAGGGTTTCCGGTTCCCTTTACTCATAATTCACAATCCCAAGCCATGTCCTGTTATTATCTACTCTTCAGTATAAACAGTGTTGGGCTGCAGAGCTGGGCCAGCTCCTGGATGACAAGCAAGACAAGAGACTGCTCCAATGGTGAGGGAAGAGAGATCTGCCCCGGTGTAGAAATTTTGGCCTCATGGTGACAGTCGATTACAAATTTCCTTTCCTTTACCTGAGTTGCTCACGGAGAAATTTCCCCCCTATTTATGGATGGAGGGAATACATCGGGAGAGAGACTGATCAAGCAGGGGTTCTAAACAAATAAGCTTCAGACAAGAGATTTGTTAATACAGGCTGTCTTTGGGATAGAATCCCAGGGACCCTTGTCAACACCTTGCCAAAGAACAATAGATAAATCCTTACCCTCTTTAATTTCACCTGCTTCTCCTAAGAAGGAAAAGCTGTCACAGCATTAGATGATCTTGGTCTAACTGTACAGGGTTGTCCTGGGAGTATCTTGTCATAACAGCACATGCCAATTTCCTCTCATTGTATTTGACAATATGTATCATCATGACATGAACTTTCTGTAAGTCCTTAATAATTTGGGGATCTGAATCATTTGATAAGGAATCCTCCCCTCTCCATGAGATGAATTGTTGTGTTATAAGTGTTAGAACCCGAATCCTGTGATTAAGTTCCTATGTAGCTTCTAAAATTTCACCTTTTTGTTCTCTGTAAACATAATCCGAATTCTACTTCATTTCTATATGCCTCATTTCCCTCATTGCTAGGCTTCTGGTAATAGCATCATAATCAAGCAACTTAAAACTTTGATACAATCAGTTAGACTAATAGCAAATAGCAGCTAAAATAAAGGTGCTTCAATATTGACGCATGTAAGAATCTCCTGGGGAGTTCAGAAAAAAAAAAAAAAAATCCAGATACCCAGGCTGCATCCCAGACCAAGGGAATAGTCTCTGTGAGGAAGGATCCAGGTATCAGGATTTGTGTAACTGAGCAATAAAAGCTTCGTATATGGGACGCCTGGGTGGCTCAGTTGGTTAAGCAGCTGCCTTCGGCTCAGGTCATGATCCCAGGGTCCTGGGATCGAGTCCCACATCCGGCTCCTTGCTCAGCAGGAAGCCTGCTTCTCCCTCTGCCACTGCCTGCCGCTCTGCCAGCTTGTGCTCTCTCTCTCTCTGACAAATAAATAAATAAAATCTTTAAAAAAAAAAAAAAAAGCTTCGTATATGCCTGTGAGTTTTGAGGTGGTTTGTTAGGAAGCCCTGTTGTGATTATAGCTCTCTGATACTCTCACTCATTCATTCCTTCATTTTCTGAATAATGACTGAGTACCTACTACGTCCCAGGGATTTGCTAGGTATTAGGGATATAGTGAAAAATAGTGGTGGCCAAGGTCCTTGCCCTAGTGCAGTTTATGATCTTGTGATGAGCAAAAAAAGTGAACACAGCTATATCATATATTTTCAGGCATCATTCAGAGCCATGGAGACAAAAAATTCCATAATAATGTGAGCTAAAGGAAAACAAAGTTGTATCCATAACCCATATCTTATGATAAATTCCAAATAGATTGAAGACTTGAATTTTAAAAATGAGGAAAAATGGGAGACTCACAAGCCATAGACTACATAATACCATCATCAAAATCAAAAGAGAAAGATTAAAGCAAGAAAAAAATATTTATAACTCATATGCCGAAAGGGGGACTTTTCCTAATGTATGTAGATTTCAGAAAATTAATAAGATCCACAATCAAATAGAAGAAATGAATGAAGAGCTTATAGAAAAGGGAAATAATAATGGTTCTTATATAAGAGAAACTCAATCCACATGTAATAATAGAAATGCATGCTCAAACTATGCTGAGGGGTGCCGGGATGGCTCAGTCCATTTAAGGGTCTGACTGCTGGTTTCAGTTCAGGTCATGATCTCAGGGTCTTGGGATCAAGCCCCATGTGGGGGTCCCACTCAGCTTGGAATCTGCTTGAGATTCTTTTCCCCTCCCTCTCCTTCCCCTCCTGCTTCTTCCTGTGGGCTCTATCTAAAATAAATAAATAAATAAAATCTTAAAAAAAAAAAAACTACCCTGAGATACTCTTTTACTCAATAGATTGGCAAAGATCCAGGAGCTTGATACTACACTAGGTTGGCCGGAGTGCGGGGAAATAGGCATTCTCATATATTCCTGGTACAAGTATAATCTGGCCCAACTTCTATGAATGGCAATTTGCTATAAACATTTTGTCCCAGTGCTTTGTTCCACTTCTCTCTTACTCTACAGATGTATATGCATATTTGAGAAATGATGCAGCATTGTTTTAATGGCAAAATATTGGAAACCACTAAATGTTCATCAACAGGGGGTGAGTTAAATAAATTATGACACATCCGTGAATACTATGTAGCTGCAGAAAAGACTGAGAAAACTCTTTCTATGCTGACAGGGAAAGATACCTCAATTATTCTGTCAAGTAAAGAACAAAAACAAAGCGTGAGATGATGTAAGTATACTGCCCTTTGATGAAAAAGTATATAAAAGCATTACAGACAAACACCCATAGATACATAAATACATACATAGGTAGTATGAGTATAAAAAAGTTTGGGTTTTTTTAAGAAAAAAAGATTTTATTTATTTATTTATTTATTTATTTATTTATTTATAATTTTTTATTGACATACAATGTATTATTTGCCCAGGGTACATGTCTGTGAATCATCAGGCTTACACATTTCACAGCATTTGCCAGAGCACATACCCTCCCACATGTCCATAACCCTACCCTGCCCCCCACCTCCCAGCCACTCTTAGTTTGTTTCGTGAGTTTAGGAGTCTCTTATGGTTTGTCTCCTTCCCCATCCCATCTTGTTTCATTTCTCTTCCCCACCCCTCACAACCCCCTGCCTTGCCTCTCAAATTCTTCATATCAGAGCAATCATGTGATAATTGTCTTTCTCTGACTGACTTATTTCACTTAGCATAATACTCTCTAATTCCAGCCACATCGTTGCAAATGGCAAGATTTCGTTTCTCTTGATGGCTGCATAGTATTTCATTGTATGTGTATATACCACCTCTTCTTTATCCATTCATCTGTTCATGGACACCCAGGTTCTTTCCATAGTTTGGCTATTGTGGACATTGCTGCTATAAACATTTGGGTGCATATGACCCTTCGGATCACTACATGTGTATCCTGAGGGTAAATACCCAGTAGTGCGATTGCTGGGTCGTAGGGTAGCTTTATTTTCAACATTTTGGGGAACCTCCATACAGTTTTCCAGAGTGGTTGTACCAGCTTGCATTCCCGCCAACAGTGTAGGAGGGTTCCCCTTTCTCCACATCCTCACCAACATCTGTCGTTTCCTGACTGGTTAATTTTAGCCATTCTGACTGGTGTGAGGTGGTATCTCACTGTGGTTTTGATTTGTATTTCTCTGATGCCGAGTGATGTTGAGCATTTTTTCATGTGTCTGTTGGCCATTTGGATGTCCTCTTTACTGAAATGTCTGTTCCTATCTTCTGCCCATTTCTTGATTGGATTATATTGTTCTTTGGGTGTTGAGTCTTTATAGATTTTGGATACTAACTCTTTATCTGATTTGTCATTTGCGAATATCTTCTCCCATTCTGTCAGTTGTCTTTTGGTTTTGTTGACAGTTTCCTTTGCTGTGCAAAAGCTTTTGATCTTGATGAAGTCCCAATAGTTCATTCTTGCCCTTGCTTCCCTTGCCTTTGATGATGTTTGTAGGAAGAAGTTGCTGCGGCTGAGGTCGAAGAGGTTGTTGCCTGTGTTCTCCTCCAGAATTTTGATGGAGTCTTGTCTCACATTGAGGTCTTTGATCCATTTTGAGTCTATTTCTGTGTGCGGTGTAAGGAAATGGTCTAGTTTCATTCTTTTGCATGTGGCTGTCTGTCCAGTTTTCCCAACACCATTTGTTGAAGAGACTGTCTTTTATCCATTGAATATTCTTTCCTGTTTTGTTGAAGATTAGTTGACCACAGAGTTGAGGTTCCATTTCTGGGCTCTCTATTCTGTTCCATTGATCTATGTGTCTGTTTTTGTGCCAGTACCACACTGTCTTGATGATTACCGCTTTGTAATAGAGCTTGAAGTCTGGAATTGTTATGCCGCCAACTTTGGTTTTCTTTTTCAATATTCCTCTGGCTATTCGTGGTCTTCTCTGGTTCCATATAAATTTTAGGATTATTTGATCCATTTCTTTGAAATAAATTGATGGTATTTTGATAGGGATTGCATTAAATGTATAGATTGCTTTAGGTAGCATAGACATTTTCACAATATTTTTTCTTCCAATCCATGAGCATGGCACGTTTTTCCGTTTCTTTGTGTCTTCCTCAATTTCTTTCACAAGCACTTTGTGGTTTTCTGAATACAGATTCTTTGCCTCCTTGGTTAGGTTTATTCCTAGGTATCTTATGGTTTTCGGTGCAATTGTGAATGGAATTGAATCCTTAATTTCTCTTTCTTCTGTTTTGCTATTGGTGTATAGGAATGCAACTGCTTTCTGTGCATTAATTTTATATCCTGACACATGATTGAATTCCTGTATGAGTTCTAGCAGTCATGGAGTGGATTCTTTTGCGTTTTCCACATAAAGTATCCTATCATCTGCAAAGAGTGAGAGTTTGACTTCTTCTTTGCCAACTTGGATGCGTTTTATTTCTTTTTGTTGTCTGATTGCTGAGGCTAGGACTTCTAGGACTATGTTGAACAGCAGTGGAGATAGTGGGCATCCCTGCTGTGTTCCTGATCTCTGGAAAGCTGAGAGCTTTTCTCCATTGAGAATGATATTCGCTGTGGGTTTTTCATAGATGGCTTTGATGATGTTGAGGAATGTGCCCTCTGTGCCTACACTGTGAAGAGTTTTGATCAGGAAAGGATGTTGTACTTTGTCAAATGCTTTTTCAGCATCAATTGAGAGTATCATATGGTTCTTTTTCTTTCTTTTATTAATGTATTATATTATGTTGATTGATTTGTGAATGTTGAACCAACCTTGCAGCCCAGGAATAAATCCCACTTGGTCGTGGTGAATAATCCTTTTAATGTACTGTTGGATCCTATTGGCTAGTATTTTGGTGAGAATTTTTATATTCGTGTTCATCAAGGATATTGGTCTGTAAGTCTCCTTTTTGATGGGGTCTTTGTCTGGTTTTGGGATCAAGATAATGCTGGCCTCATAAAATGAGTTTGGAAGTTTCCCTTCCATTTTTATTTCTTGGAACAATTTCAGGAGTATAGGTATTAATTCTTCTTTAAATGTTTGGTAGAATTCCCCTGGGAAGCCATCTGGGCTTGGGCTCTTGTTTATTGGGAGATTTTTGATGCCTGCTTCAATCTCCTTACTGGTTATGGGTCTATTCAGGTTTTCTATTTCTTCCTGGTTCAGTTTTGGTAGTTTGTGTGTCTCTAGGAATGGATCTATTTCTTCCAGATTTTCTAGTTTGCTGGCGTATAGTTGCTCATAATATGTTCTTATAATTGTTTGTATTTCTTTGGTGTTGGTTGTAATTTCTCCTTTTTCATTCATGATTTTATTAATTTGGGTCCTTTCTCTTTTCTTTTTGATAAGTCTGGCCAAGGGTTTATCAATTTTATTAATTCTTTCAAAGAACCACCTCCTAGTTTCATGGATTTGTTCTACTGTTCTTTTAGTTTCTTTTTCATTGATTTCTGCTCTGATCTTTACTATTTCTCTTCTTCTGCTGGATTTAGGCTTTCTCTGTTGTTCTTTCTCCAGCTCCTTTAGGTGTGGGGTTAGGTTATGTATTTGAGACCTTTCTTGTTTCTTGAGAAAGGCTTGTATTGCTATATATTTTCCTCTCAGGACCGCCTTTGCTGTGTCCCAGTTATTCTGAACAGTTGTGTTTTCATTTTCATTTGTTTCCATGAATTTTTTAAATTCTTCTTTAATTTCCTGGTTAACCCATCCATTCTTTAGTAGGATGCTCTTTAGCCTCCATGTATTTGAGTTCTTTACAACTTTCCCCTTGTGACTGAGTTCTAGTTTCATGGCATTGTGGTCATGGAAAATATGCAGGGAATGATCCCAATCTTTTGGTACCAATTGAGACCTGATTTGTGTCCCAGGATGTTATCTCTTCTGGAGAATGTTCCATGTGCAGTAGAGAAGAAAGTGTATTCTGTTGCTTTGGGATGGAATGTTCTGAATATATCTGTGATGTCCATCTGGTCCAGTGTGTCATTTAGAGCCTTTATTTCCTTGTTGATCTTT
>CM052809.1:51265788-51314404 GCA_028533885.1 Nasua narica | reverse complement strand
TCTTGTTGTACAGTCCCTTTAAGTATGATATAGTGTTCTTCCTCATCTCTTATTATAGTCTTTGGCTTAAAATCTAATTTATCTGATACAAGGATTGCCACCCCAGCTTTCTTTTGATGTCCATTAGCATGGTAAATTGTTTTCCACCCCCTCACTTCAAAGCTGGAGGTCTCTTTGGGTCTAAGAGGAGTTTCTTGTAGACTGCATATCAATGGGTCTTGTTTTTTTATCCATTCTGATACTCTGTGTCTTTTGATAGGGGCATTTAGCCTGTTTACATTCAGGGTAACTATTGACAGATATGAATTTAGTGCCATTGTATTGCCTGTATGGTGACTGTTAACTGTATATTGTCTCTCCTTTTTTCTGGTCTATGTTCCTTTTAGGCTCTCTCTTTGCTTAGAGGACCCCTTTCAATATTTCCTGTAGGACTGGTTTGGTGTTTGCAAATTCCTTTAGTTTTTGTTTGTCCTGGAAGCTTATTATCTCTCCATCTATTTTCAGTGACAGCCTAGCTGGGTATAATATTCTTGGCTGCATATTTTTCTCATTTAGGGCTCTGAATATATCATGCCAGTCCTTTCTGGCCTGCCAGGTCTCTGTGGATAGGTCTCCTGCCAATCTAACATTCCTGCCTCTGTATATTACAGATTTCTTGTCTCAAGCTGCTGTCAGGATTTTCTCTTTGTCACTAAGACTTGTAAATTTTACTATTAGATGACGGGGTGTAGACCTATGTTTATTGATTTCGAGGAGGGTTCTCTGTGCCTCCTGGATTTTGATGCTTGTTCCATTCGGCAGATAGGGAAATTCTCTACAATAATTTGTTCCAATATACCTTCCACCCCTTTCTCTCTTTCTTCTTCTTCTGGAATCCAAATTATTCTAATATTGTTGCGTCTTATGGTATCACTTATCTCTTGAATTCTCCCCTCGTGGTCCAATAGTTTTTTGTCTTTCTTTTTCTCAGCTTCTTTATTCTTTGTCATTTGGTCTTCTATGTCACGAATTCTTTCTTCTGCCTCATTTATTCTAGCATTAAGAGCCTCCATTTTTGTTTGAACCCCATTAATAGCTTTTCTGATTTCATCTTGGTTAGATTTTATTTCTTTTATTTTCCTGAAAGGGATTCTTTAATCTCTTCCATGCTTTTTTTGAACCCAGCTAGCACCTTGATAACTGTCATTTTGAACTCTATTTCTGAGATATTACTGATGTCTGTATTAACTAGGTCTCTAGCCATTGGTACTGTCTCTTGTTCTTTTTTTTTGTGGTGAGTTTTTCCGCCTTGTCATTTTATCAAGCTGAGAATAAATGTGAGAGAGAAAAGTACTCTGGAGTTCCACAGTTTTCACTGATTGATGAACTTGGGCTTGGCTGGATATTCTCACTGATCTTCTGGGGGAGGGGCCTTTTGACTTGGTTCTCAGATGTCTTTGCCTGAGGTGGAATTGCCCCGCCCTTGCCCGGGGAGGGACCAAGCAATTCGCTCAGGTTCGATCTCGGGAGTCTTTGTTCCCTTAGCGCTTTCCGTACCGCCCTGGAGGCCGGGAATCCAAATGGCGGCTCCCAGTCTCCGGCTGGAGGAGCTGAGCACTGGGGTCCCCGCTCCTTAGCGCACCCTCAGAGGAAAGCAGTCAGTCACTCCCGTCTCCCAGGTCCCCACCCAAGCTCCGAGCTCAGCCACCGGTGGCGGAAAGTTTCTATCTCTGGCGCGGCCCTGTCTGGAGTTTCCGAACCCAGCAGATTCCTGCCGCCCGCTCCCGTGCCGCTCCTCCTGGAGGAGGAAGGAGCGGGTCTCTCTGGAATTCCTTGTGGGATCCCCGCTCGAAGGGCCGCAGCCACAGTCTAGGGTAAGCCCCAGTTGAAAACGCACTGCGCGGCTCTTTCTCTGCCGCCGGCTTCTCTGCCCTGATATCTGGGAGCTCTGCCACACTCAGACACCCCCGGTCTCTTTGTGACTTCATGGGTCCTGAAACTACACTGTTCCCGTGAGGGCCAGACCTCCGCCTAGCCTCTGGAGCAATGTCCCTCAGCGGAGCAGACTCTAAAAGTTCCGATTTTGTGCTTCGTGGCTCTGTGGGTGCAGGGAGCCGCCCCCTCCCCCCGCGGTCTCTCTTCCCGTTGCTTTGGATTCACTTTTCCAGACGTCCTACCTTTCGGAAAGTGGTCGATTTTCTGCTCCTAGAATTGCTCTTCCTCTCTTCTCTTTCCTGTTGAGTATGCTGGCTTTTAGAATGGTTTGATAACTATCTAGCTGAACTTTTGGGATCTGACTCTATCTCAACCTCCTACTTCTCTGCCATCTTGCTCCTCCTCCTGAGTGTAAGAAGTTTTAAAAAAATAGAGAGACACCTAAGTATTTGTTTATATATGCTTAAACTGTATCAGGCAGCATACACTAAGACCAGTAATTTTTATCTCCTGTGGAAAGGAGAATTTTGTGGCTTTGGGACAGGACCAAAAGGGAGAGTTTCACCATTTGACTTTCCCTAATTTTAGAATTCTGAGCCACATCATTATTTATTCACAAAATTAAAAAAAATTAAATACCAAATATACAATATGAATGTGTTTATATGGAAACACATTTAAAATTAAAGAGAAGATTGCCAAGGGTTGGACTGTGGGCGAGTGGGCTGGATTCTGCATGAGATATGCTCTTTGTGGGAGGGGTTTCTGCTGGGGTGGCGTTTGATAAAGAGCTGACTGAAGTGAGGGCGGGAGCTATAGGAAAGCTTGGGGAAAAGAAAGCATTTCTGGTAGAAGGAAAAGCCAACGCAAAGACCCTGAGAGGGAGGCCTGGGATTTGGAGCAGCAGGAGTCTTTGGAGATGTGGTCTGAAGTCCCTGGGCCCTTGTAAGTTATGGTGGGAGATTTTGAGTTGATTATGCCTGATAGGACTACATTAGAGATTTTATGCTGAAGAGTTACGTGATGGGCCTTCCATTCCAACCTCTGTGCAGAGAGTAGCCCGACAGGAGGCAAGGACTCTTCAGGATGTCAGATGGTGATGGCTTGGACCTGTGACAGTGAGGGGAAGTGGTAACAAATGGGCACATTTGGGGACCTATTTTGAAAGCAGAGCCAAGAAGTTTTGCCACCACATCAGACATGGGGGTAATAAGAGTTGATTCAAGGATGACTTCAGTTCTTTTGACTTGAGCAAGTGGGAAGATATTTAGTGAACACATATTGTATTCTGGACACAAAATAGACATGGCACTGCCCTCAGGAAGTTCACTGTGTAATGGGAGAGCCAGACAATAAATAAGCATGCACTTGATAAACTCAATAGCCCTCGGAGAAGGTCAGGGAGGCATCAACAGGGTGGTGGGCTGGATGGTAACCACAGGGAAGAAAGAGCCTGTATTTAGAAAGCTAAGAGTATCTTGCCTCAGAGATGAGATTTAAGCTGAGATCTGAAACTGAGAAACCAGATGTGCAAAGAATGGCAGAGGAGCATTCAGGGGAAAGGGAACAGCATGTGTGAAGGCTTCAAATTAGGGGGAAAGATTTGTTTTACAAATGTTCACAAGGCCAAGATGGCTGGTATGGAGTACAGCAAAGGGAGGTAGGTGGATAGACAAATGGTGCTTATAGGCTAGGGAAAGGAAGAGTGTTGTTGCATGGGTGTGTTTATTTCTCAAAGGCAATGAACGATTAAAGTTTTGTGACTTTGTGATACCTGGCTCAGAATTCTGGAAACAACCGGGGCAGGCTTTGCATTCTGCCACGGTTTGGCCTGAACAGGTTTGGTGCTGGTTACTCCATTATTCCATTACCATGCTCCTTTTTTTCTTCTCAAGTTGGGCTGCCAATATTTTCTTGAGATGAATAACATTTCTTTCTGCAAATGCCCTGGTTCTCCAGGAAGACTGAGAGTTTGAGTTCTTTGACAGCTCAGACCAAGCAGTGTTGGTGGGACCGCTTTTGTGGTAACCCGTTCTGTTGCAGGTTGACCCACTTTGTACCCTCCCCTCATGGGGAAGGAGCAAAATTCAGTGGCCAGGAACAGGTGAGAAAGGACAAGGACAAGAAAATATTAGAATCAAGAGTTCCCAACTTCAAGTGACAGCAGGGTAACTTGGGAGTGGCGTGAGAGCTTGTTTGCTGTTACTGCGTGAGGTAGACTTTCCTCCCTCTACCACAAGCACTACACCAAATTTCAGAAGGGGAAAAAGAACAAACTAATGGTGAGCGGATGAGCTGATCAATATTCTTAATTTACCTCTTTAGCCTCAGGGCCCAAATTGAAAAGAGGACTGTGAGAATCTCAAAGGGCTGCCACCGTGGCATGTCCCTGCCCCCTGAGGAGCAGTGCCTTCTTGCCAAGTCGTGCTGCAGAGGTTTGGGGGCCCCTGCTGCTAGGACCCTTACAGATCTGTGGGGGCTGGTTAGAACTTTAACCCTCATGAACTTCTCCCACCTTTGCCTTGGATTATAACAAGGTTCCAGGGGCCAATCCTGTTGTTTTCAGAATCACTGTGGTCAATAATATAATTTCTCAGCCAGAATATAAGAGATTTGTACATGAATGGATGGGAATTAAAAGGTAAATCACGAGCAGAGTAATTGCCATCACTGAACTAGCATTACTATGTATATATGTTCTACACCAGCCCTTTAAGGCTCCGCCCCATGAGGTACATACTGATTATCCCCATTTTACAGATCATCAGTAGGAGTTCTTTTAGTAAGCGTTGCTATGCTTAATTAATGTGTGATGGAAATTTCGTCCAAATTCTGGAGGTTACTACGAAACCAATCAGGGTTAATCCAGAAGAGTGAAAAAGAGACCTGGGGGCTGGGAGATCTAAACCCCAGCCCTAATTCTCCACTAGCTGTTATTAGCCCTTGGCTCATCTGGGCCTGAATTTTTCATCATTAAAAATAGACATGTTAAAAAAAAATAGACATGTTAGACATTAATCCCTAAGGATTCCTGGTTCTGATGGCGGACTCTTCATGTTGGCATCCTCTATTTGTCTACCTCAAATTTCAGTCCAGTCCTCTGTTCAAACACTAATTCTCTCACCAGTAATGAATCACAGGGCAGTCTCTGTACTGGGCTCACTTTTTAAGGCTCAAAGCTGAGCATAGAGCTGGAGAGGGAGAACCCAACTTTCTTTACAGAAGCCACACTAGACTTATTGGCAACAAGACAATCTTGACACTTCACCGTCAGTCTCCTTCTGGATTGCTCTGCACAAAGCTGACCAGGTTAACCCCATCCTACATAGGAGGCATAAATCCAACAGTAATGACCTCTCCTTCATAATTCTGATTGCTTAATAAGCATAATTTGAATTGGAGTATCTGATTCCCAGCTGCTATTGAACAACTACGCTATTCATTCATTCTTCCTTTCATTAATTCACTCAACGAAAACTTTTTTTTTAAGATTTTATTTATTTATTTATTTATTTGACAGAGAGAGAGAGCATAAGCAGGGGGAGCAGCAGAGGGAGAGGGAGAAGCAGGCTCCCCCACTGAGCAGGGAGCCTGATGCGGGGCTTGGCCCCAGGACCCTGAGATCATGAGCTGAGCCAATGGCAGATGCTTACCTGACTGAGCCACCCAGGCGCCCCAAACCTTTTTTGAACATTATTATGTATCAAGCACTGTAAGGGCTCTAGGAAAACTAAGGTGAGGAAGACAACGTCTCAGCCCTGACAGGGCTGGTTTTCTCAAAGAAAAAGGGAATAAACAAGCATGTAGCACCCTTTCAGGTGGTGGTTAGTGCTATGCCGAAAAAATAAAGCAGGGGAAGGGATAAAGGATAAAGAATGATGGATATATTTGACTCCTTGGTGAGACATTTTTTAGATTTGGGAAGAGGATGCAGGGGAGTCCTCTGTATAGAGATGACGTTTGAGCAGAGATCTAAAGAAAGAAAGAGCTAACCAGGTGAAGGTCCAGAGAAGTGTGTTTTCAGAAGACGGGACAACCGGCAAGGTACCATGGCTCTGAGATGGGAATGAGGATAGCATATCTGAGGAACAAGAAACTAGTGTGTATGCACCTTGATGGTAGCCTTCTATCTGAGAGATGAGGGCCTTCCTTCCTAACCTGAGTTGTCACACGTTGGCAATTGAAAGTATGAGCTACAGGGAAGAAATCACACAGTGTGACTCGAAAGATGACAAAACATGTGGCAAAACAGTCAGGCCTACCACCTAACATTTGCAGGACCTGGAGCAAGAGAAAAATTAGAATATCAAATACTATATGTCTAAATATTTAAAAATTATAAAGCAAGCTGACAAGCTGAAATGAAATAGGAAATATGAAACATGAAATATGTTCATTCTCTTATCTTGACAAATATGGCTTAATAACAACCTGGAAGTTCAAATTGGAATTTATAATTTTTGAAGTCCTAGCCCAGGCTCTGGGCTTGCCCCTTTTTTTCTTACTACCTCCCAGCTGCATCCAGGGGGCCTTCCCCATGCATAAGTGGCCAGCCTAGGCTTCTTGTCCAAGCTCCAAAGATATCCCGACACAAACAGCTGCCCCTCAGGCCTAGAGGTGTATACACTGTAGAGAGACTGACATGAGAGGAAGCCCACACAAGTCCTAGAAGCAGGAGCAGTATATTGGACAAGGAATTCTGGGGCTCCAGGGGGTAGAGGGGCAGAGGGCACAGAACAGGCTCCGAGTGGGCTGCAGCTGGTGCAAATGGGGCCATCTAAAGCCAGGCACCAAAGCAGGAAATACCTTATTGCTCAAATATAGGGTGATACCATAGGTAGTTTTTGAATAGTTATGGTTAAAAACCCACATCCTTTGTGCAGAAACAAAATGGGGACCAAGGACTGAGGGCTGTGGTCAAGGAGCTGAAATTGGGCTAAACATTTGGGACAAGAGTGAGGAAGAGTTGACAGATACCTTGGACTTTTTGACCTGGGGATTTTACAAGTTTTTATATTTTCTGTGTTTATTTCTTCTTTGTTCTCTTGACATTGATAGTCAACTCTTTGAAAGCTCCATTCAGTCTTGGCTAAGGAAGTCCAGGGAAAGGGTTCAATCTTTGCTTGAGCCAGAATATTTAAGAGGGCAACACACCTGGGGGAAGCAGAAACACAGGTGAGAGAACCCAAAGAAGAAGGTAAAATTTGTGGTTCAACCCCTCCCCCTCCACACACCCTCCTAAACATTTTCTTTCCAGAGCTAACTTTGGAAGTTCTTTCCAAGTAAGAAAAGGAACCCCTTAGTGCAACAAAACTGTGTGAGGCTCTCAGTGCCTGTCCTCCCTCTTAGTAACAGAACTGCTACTGTCACCTGCAATATGACTGCCTAGTACAAAGACATTGGTTCTCATCCTTTCTTGTAGCTAGCTGTGATTTTTTTTTAAGATTTCATTTATTTATTTGACAGAGAAAGAGAGAGAGATCACAAGTAGGCAGGGAGGCAGGCAGAGAGGGGGAAGCAGGCTCCCTGCTGAGCAGAGAGCCCAATGCGGGGCTCGATCCCAGGACCCTGAGATCATGACCTCAGCCAAAGGCAGAGGCTTTAGCCCATGGAGCCACCCAGGCACCCCAACTAGCGGTGATTTTTTGACCAAGTTCACCCAATTCCACCTAATTGGATTGGGTGGAAGTGATGTGTACAACTTCTGGCTTGTTCTTTTAAAGCAAAAAGGATCCGATCCTCTTCCCCCTTCTTCCTTCCTGCTGGCTAGAATGTGAGCCATCCTGCACAACATGGACAAGGGGGACACTCTAGTAGCTGCCGAATTCTCATCCCAAGAAATACAGTACTTTTACATCTTCTCAAAGGGAATGATTTTCACAAGTTTAATTTCCACTGTATAAAGAACTTCCCTTTGGGGCGCCTGGGTGGCTCAGTGGATTAAAGCCTCCGCCTTCGGCTCAGGTCATGATCTCAGGGTCCTGGGATCGAGCCCCACATCAGGCTCTCTGCTCGACGGGGAGCCTGCTTCACCCTCTTTCTCTGTCTGCCTCTCTGCCTACTTGTGATCTCTCTCTGTCAAATAAATAAATAAAATCTTTAAAAAAAAATAAAGAACGTCCCCTTTTTTGCCTTGAAGATTGTGGGTTGTCTTCTAATCCACATTTACTTTCTTGTAACCATCCTGAATTGTGGAGATTTTGATCACATTACCTCTCAGCACATGTCTTTCTAGGTTGAAATCCTCTGAGTTTTATTCTGCCCTCAAGGAGAATGCCTCCGCATTTCGTCAAATTCACTGACATCAGTTTTATTCTCTGCTTTCATTTAAATGGTACCATAGGCTATTGTCCTCAGGCTGGCAATCCAACCTGGAACCTACAAATGTTTATTGAATTAAATTCACTTGAATTGAACTTCAAACAGCAGTTTCTCTTTAAAGAGAGCATGAACTAAGTTCAGGTTTCCAGACTTCGTAGCCTGGCTTTTAGGTTCTTCCCAAGTAGACAACATGAAGCTATGGAAGACTTGGAGAGGATTCCTTTGCAGGAACACCCTCTTCTGTCCCTGTCTCACCTCAATTTCCTGGTCAGTTCTTATGTACCCTTTATGTCTCAATTTACACATTACTTCCCAGGCCCCAAGACCAAGTTGGTTTCTCCTCTGATATTATCTCATGGCTTATGGTGGTTTTTTTTGTTTGTTCATACACACTCATGTTTGTATTCACTTCTCTGCTTTCTTCATCAACTCTGAAGGGATGATATATATACCCATTATATCCACAGGTCTCAGCCCAATTCCTTGGCTCGTAGCCAATACTCAATATTAATTTAGCAAATGAATGAGTGAATGAACTGTCAATTAGTAGATGGGCAATGAATAGCATTGTCCTTGACTCTTCTCTCTCAACCCTATGTCTAGAAGCAAATTCTAGGCTCTCCCTAAGAAATAGTTCTAGATTCCAATCACTTATCACTTCTTCTACTGTTCTCATTCTGGTCCAAGCAACCTTTATTTTTCCCTTGAATTATTGCATTAGGCTCCTAACTGGCCTCTGTGTTTCCACTTCCCTTCTCCTCTCCCCCAACACACACCAAACTTGCAGTACAAATGTAAGGAAGTCCTAAGTGAGGCCCATGTTGAAGATAGCAGTTTTGTCTTGTTTAAAGCAGGAAAGCTATGGAAAGTCCTTTCTTATTTTTTTTTTAATATTTTATTTATTTGAGAGACGGAGTGAGCACAAGCTGGAAGAGTGGCAGAGGGAGAGCAAGAATCAGACTCCCGGCTGAGCAGGGAGTCTGACGCAGGGCTCTATCCCAGGACCCTGGGATCCCAACCTGAGCCAAAGGCAGATGCTTAACTCCTTTCTTATCTTCTAACTAGTTCAGAAAAACACTACAGTTCTCAGTCTCCACTGAAGTAGTTACGGCCATTTAACAAATTTGGTCTCTGCCCTGTAAGAAAAAATGATAGATGCATCTTTGTGCCATGCCCTTAAAAGAGGCGAGAGGGTGAGGGGATGTGATGGTGAGCTGTCCTCTTCATCTCCCTTTCCATCTGCCTAAAGTACAGAGGTGACAGCAGGAGCTGGAGCAGCCATCTCAGACCACAAGACAGAAACCAAATATGAGGAAGGCAGAACAACAATAAAGAAGTCTGGATTCCTAAACTCTTGAAGCTGCTATGTCAGCCTTGGAATGTCAGGATAAAATTCCACGTTTTTGAAGCTACTTTAATTTGGGGTCTCTATTACAGCAGCCTAATATGTATCGTAACTAATACATACTCCCCTCCCTATTGCAGTCCCTTCATGGGAAGTAAGAAAAAAAAAAAAAAGATTATGCCGGGAAAATGTATGTGGAAAGTCAATATCCCTCCTGATGGGTGATGTGGGGGATCTCTTGAAAATTAAGGGAGAGGAGGAGAATAAACACTTGCTCAAAAGCAGCCAAGACAGAACTATCTCCTGCCTCAAAAGACACTGGTTCCATATGTTAGCATCTTGGGAAAGCTTGAGAGGGTGAAGAAGGCAGCTCTACCCCTTGGTTTCAGTCCCTAATGTGAAGAATTCCTTTGGGGAGTGAACAAGAGAATTAGCTTAAGCTCTGGATTTGGGGGCTTAGTGGGCTTAAACAGACTTTTAATCAACCTTTACTCCCTGTCATCCTAGTGTGTGAATTTTAATCACAGTCACTTGCATCTCCATCCAGGGCAAGGTCTCGGTGTGAGGCTACTGCCCTCTCCACCAGAGCCCCAGCTGCCCAGGCCCTGCATCTGGGCACGAGTTGCACACCAACGAAGTAGGTTTCCTGACAAGTCTTGGCAATATGGAAAATTTTTATATAGATTTGGATTAATAATCTCTATTTGGGTCCGTTGGAAGATACAAATTTATTAGACTGGGGGTGCCTGGGTGGCTCAGTCGGTTAAGCATCTGTCTTTGGCTCAGGTCATGATCCCGGGGTCCTGGGATTGAGCCCCGTGTTAGCCCCCTGCTTAGTGGGGAGTCTATTTCTGCCTCCTTCCCTCCCCTCCCCTGTGCGCTTTCTCTCAAATAAATAGATAACATCTTTTTTTTTTTTTTTAAAGAACCCGTTAAAACGAAACAAAACCAACCAACCAACCAACAAACAAACAGATTTGTTGGACTGCATGCATCTTCTCACCAGTTGTTTTCTTGGAACTTACTGGTTGACAATTTATTTTTGATTTTTGACTTACCTCTTCCCTAGATGCAGATTTATTGATAGAACTCCTCTGGAGATTTACATTATTTCTTCTTTGAAAGTCTTAATCACAAATATTAAAGGCTCATCTAGATACTACTCTTTCATAAGCTAGGGCTTGTGGGGGGCTCTGAACCCCCTGAAGTTGTTTGCAAATACATGCATTTTCCGGGGAGGAGGCCCACAGCTTTCATCAGATTCTCAAAGGGATCTGTGACTCTCCAAGGAAAAAAAGCTCTTTTAAGTGTTGAGTTTCCACCAGAGCCAGCAATGTTGATTAGGGAAGCAGTAATTTGGGATAGTAGTGATTTACCTCCAAACCATCCTCTCCCACTCCTATTGCCATCAGAAAGATAAGGAAATCACTCATCTAGCCAACTTGCCTCTCCTTGAATTCCTCTTTTAAAATGGGAACATTCTATAAAGGATATTACATTAGTTTGTAACACCAAAGAAAATTGATCAAGTTACTTTCTTCCTTGGGATCCCAGCTTCATGGATGGGGAAGGTGGGAGGCTCAGAGGACATAAGCTAGACTGACCTACTTCCAAGGTTTTTTCTGCTTCCCAAAGGGTGCAATGCCTAGTGGTCACAGGCCACCAATGACTGAATAATTTAATGCAGGGCATGCTGAACTGTAAGCTCCACTAGGCCAAGCATCTGCCCCTCTGTTCATCTCTCACTCACCGGGGCCCAAGTCAATGCCTAGCACATAGTAGATGCTCAGCAAGTATTGGTTAGGTGAATAAGGGAAAGTGGGTCAGCTACCTCATTGTCACGTTGTATGTGACTCATTTCCTTGTCTAATTCACAATGGTTCCAAATGATAAAACTGAATCAAGGAGAGGGTTAACAATCGAATTAGAAACAAAGACTGAGCTACTACAAGTGGTTCTCAGGAACGTGCATGTGTACACACCTTGATGTAAAGAAGGAATTCATTCATAGGCTGTCTGCAACCTGCTAAGCCTGAAAGGTCAGAGCTACCCATTTAGGAAATCTTTGGAAGAATTTAAGACTTTTTTCCTCTGAGGTGCTTAAAACCGAGTTGTTGCCTTGTCAGTACTTTAATAAAGTTCGGGAAATGACGTGGAGAGAATGCGAACCCCCAAGGCCCTTCCACGCAGGTCTCTAAGTCGGTGTGAAAACACCAGTTCGCCGCGCGCTGATGCCTCCCGCCGCGCTGTACTCCTGCGTCTGAGCACCTGTTTGTTGTGACTCGCTCTTTCCCGGTCGAACTGACATCCTCCCCACGCACACCGAGGGCTTCCACCTGCGCCCAGAGATTCCCTGGCCTGCCCCTCAGCACCCGCCCCGGTCAGGGGCTCCTCGCCCCGACCTGCTCCTCGGTCGGCCGGTGTCTTCGAAGTTGTTTGTGCCAACCCGGCTCCGGACGCGGAGCAGGCGGGCGCGACCCGGGAGCAGCCGGCCGCCCTCACACCCCGCGCCGCCGCCCGGCGCCGCCCCCCGCCGCGTCGGGCCCGCGCCGCCTGCCCGAGGGAGGAGGCCGCGCGGCTGGCGCTGCGCCCCCTGGGGGCCGGGCGGGACAGGCCCGGGTGCCCCTCGGGGACCTGCGCGACGGGGCGACGGCTTGAAGGCTCGGCGGCGGCCACTTCGGGCGGGCGGGCCGGGCCTGCAGAGGAGTTGGGCTATTTTGTAACTGCACCATCCACCCAAGCCTCATTACCACCTCTTAATGAGACCCCTTTACTCCGTGACGTGCAACCGCTCCATCTCATTAAGGAAATCGCTCTTCAATGCTGATTATTTTATTTGCAGCCATAATTATATTTCTTTCGGCTAAATCACGGTTTAATCGAGCCCACATGGAGGGCAGCAGCACTAATTACGGCGGGGGATGCGGCGGCGGCGGCGGCGGGCGCGGGCCGGCTGGGGGTGGGGGCCGGTAGGGGGTGCCCGGGCGGCGGGCGCGGCCGGGGGGCCCGCGGGCGGGGAGGGGCGCAGGCGGGGGGCGGGGGCCTGGGCTCAAACACAACAACTTATTACTTCTAATTCCCCAACTGTCACCAAATCACCTGCACGAAACAAGAATCTAATTTGTTAAGCTGGCATGTCTGCAGATGGAAGATCGATCTTCTCTGTAGATTTCTCTAATTGAGTGAATATAGACGCCCGGAATTAGCCACACTCGGGCTGCGGGGAGGGGAAAAGGGAAGGGTTGTAGAGAGAAAAGAAAGGGAGGGAAGGAGGGAGAAGAAAGCCGAGAGGAAGGGGAATAGAGAGAAGGGGAGAAAGAGAAATGAAAAAAAAGAAAGAGGACGCACAGGACGGGGGCGAAGAGGCAGAGCGGAAAGAGAATGAGGAAAGAGTGGGAAGATGAAAAAGTAGAAAAGAAAGAAAAAAAGAAAGGAAGGGAGAATAAAGGGAAGAGAAACAAGGAGTGAGAAAAGAGGAAAAAGGAAGAGCAACGGCAAAATGATAACGAAAGAAGAAAAAGACAGGGAAAGAGAAAATTCTATTTGAGGAAGGCTCATTACCTGTAGAATTATATCTCCCTCCCTTACTCCAGCCCCCAAAGTGTAAGGTAGCCAAAGAAACCTAGCCCCGGTGTCAGTCCTAAACTGGGACTGACTGCTTACGAAAAGGTTGGGACGGGGGAGCCCGACGAGGAGCGATGGGGGGAGGGGCGGGCGCCCGCTGCTCCAAGAAATAGCTTACAGAATTACATTTGTTTTTCTTGTGATTTTATTAAAAGTCACTCCTCATCTCCAGAATGCGTGAAAATATCTACTTTCCACTCAGATACACCACATTAACTTGTTGGAGGCGAATTTGTTTGTTTGTCTATTTTATTTATTTGCTAGCTAAGATTGATGCAGTCTTATTAGCGCTATATCTAGTTATAGAAAGAGATAAGGATGAGATGTTTTTCTTTTTATTCCAATTACTAGTCTTGTCACCTAACTGAATAACTGATATATGATTATTTATCCTGAGTAAATAGAAATCAGAAAAGCAGCGAACTTAACACATACAAATAAAATCTCTGTGTCGCTTATTGTATTCCGTGTGGCTAATTAGGGCCATTAAAATTACAGGGCTAAAGGCAAAAAAAAAAAGAGAGAGATACAGAATCAGGGGGCGGGTTCTGATCCGTCATTGTTTTGTGTAGAGCCTTCTGCCTTGAGGGCCGCTGTTGCTAAGTGTTAGAAGGCAAGGATAGAGAAAAAAAAAATAAGCAAGGGACAGGCCCCAGCGCCCACGAAGAGTCACACAGGTGGACTGCATAGTTATAGTTTGCAAACTCGACTGTTTAATGCAGGGCGGAGGGGGGTGTGTGGAAATTACGTGGAGCTCCTTTATCGCCACAGGCTTTCCGGAAGGGTAGGAAATCAGACAGACTCTTTCTGGGCGAGTTTTCCGCGGCTCCGTCGCTCCCCGCACATCCCCGCGGTTCGGGTGAGCAGTTAGTGGACACACACTGCTCACACAAGCGCTCACAGAAGTACACGCGTCACGAACACGCAGCCTCCTCTCCCAGCGCTTAAAAAAAGCAGCAGCCTGGAGTGTGGGTCCTTGGCTTTTAGTTCACACGCTGGGGAGCCCCGGTCCGGTTTGCAAAGTTTTTGAGGCCCTGGGCTCCCGAAGCGACATCAAAGGGAGAACCCTGGCTGAGAGCTGCCCAGAGTCGCTGCGCTCCCGGCCTAGGGAGGCCAGGAACATGCAAGTTTGGGCTGACCCGAAGCCAGGTCGGCTAGGGATTAGAGGCCCTCAGTTTGCCCTAGTGAGCCGCTGAAGGGGGCTTTCGCAGTGGCCAGGCAGGAGCACTCAGCCAAAGCCTCTCTGGCTGTCCTCTCTCTTGCACGGAACCCCAAGAGAGTTCTTTACTGCAGAGAAGCGTGGAAGTGCCTGTCACCCTTTCCCAGAGACTTGGCTACCCTCCCAGATCTTCTTCCCTCCACGCACTCCACCCTCAACTTGACACCCTTCAAATGAGCCATACATCAAGCAGTCCCAAACTCCAGCATGGCGAGATGTGGACCACTGACTCCTGTCCCCCGCAATGAGGTTTGGGGCTGGGAGAGCTTCCATTCTGGCACCTGGGGTAAGATATAGGAGAAGGTGGTCACCATTGTTTCAGACACAGTGGACTTGAGAGCTTCCTGTTTCTTTTTTTCTGCAAATATTTACCCTCCACTCTTTATTCTTTTTGAGGTTCTAAGGTAGGCCTGAGGAACGCGATCTGATTTGCCACTGCGTTTGGGTTATTGCATATCTGGAAAAGTAAACAGGATTGTTCAAGTCACTTGATTTGTTTTCTGTAAGCAAATAATACCCAAAAGCATGGCTGTAATTTACCACGAATTAAAATTGATTCTTTTCATCAGGCAAGAAAATAGGAAAATGTGAAATCGTTAATTATTGAGGGAGGCGCTCCTCATTAAAGGGAACAATGTTACAATTCAGCATTTAATAGCAGGAATGTGAATAATAACGCGCCATATTTTAGCCCACCGTCTGCAAAGAAAAGAGAGCAGTTTACAAACAACCCAAGCAGCCCAAAGTTACATTTAAAAAACACCCGAGGGTTCTGTAAGTGGGATAAACAATCAGGGAGCTGGGCACACTACCCACTTCTTCAGGAGCACCTAGCATAAATTTTTATTCTTTCTGTCTGTCTCTCTGTCTCTACAAAAGATTCACAATGAGCACAGAAATACAATTAGAGATAAAATCAGAATTATAAACCTAATTAGCATAAATCCATCATTAGGGCACTTGCTGCCAGGATCTCCCACCCCATTCACTTCCCCGTTCAACCATACTATATTTCTAAATCTTTCTCTGGACCAGGATGGCAAAGCAGGAGAGACACCCATTTGGTAGTCGCTGTGCTTGTAGTTTACATAATCAGCCATAAAGGTTTTGATTTAATATATATAGATATATCCCAGAAAGCCCATTCTCTCAAAACTACAAAGTTCTCGGGCTGGATCTGGGCGCTCAGCCGGTCGGGAGAGGGAACGGTTTCCCTGGGCTTTAAATGCTCTTTGTGCTTCCTTAAAAAGGAGAAGGGGAAAGAGGAGAAAGAAAAAAAAAATGATTTCCCTGTGCATCGCCCCTTGGCAGGCTCTTGTACAAAATTCAATCTCTATTTTTTATGAGAAGTAAACTGTCTAAATAAATTTTATTAGGGGCAACCAATATATTTTCTGGTAGTTCCCTTTGTTCCACTTCTACGTGTGTGTAACAATCTAAAACCTATTTATTGAGGAAAAATCACTGGATCCGTCATAGAAAATCCTTTTACTTTGCTTTGAAGTGATTTCTGAAGACATTCTTGTCATTCCGAAGATTTGGGGGCCATTGCGCTAAAGCCTCGCCTTGTTAGGGACTTCAGTTCCCATGATCATGTGGGAAATGCCTTAAATTATCAATAGCAATGGGCCTGACCGGCACTTTCCCGGCTGCCCCAGGAACGTGGGAAGATGACGGAGAATAAAACTCTGGTAAATACATCTCAAGCGCTGCCCAGGTGGATTCAGACATTGGCCAGAACGAGCTGCCGAGAGGGAACCGGGCGCGGGGACGAGCATTTTACATCCAGACTATTGTCGTTTTCCTCGCCACGCCTGCTGGCAGCCGGCTCCCGACATCCGGCTCCGGCTCCAGCTTGCACCCTCCCCACCTCGACGCCCCCACACCACCCCCCGTGACCCCCTCCCACTCTCAGATTTCCCTTCCTTTTTTTTCCTTTCCTTTATCCACCCCCTCCCCAGATGCTTATGCTCTGAAGTCTTGGAAGAAATGATTTAGTTTGTTTATACTGCTATAAAAATCAAGACCAATAGAAAAGTCATAAAATGAAGCGGGCTATCAATCACGCCGCAACATTGTTATTCAGCGGTTACTAACAGAGATGGATAATCCTTTGATTTCGTCCCATTGTTATTACTCTGATGTGTCTTCACATTAACTATTACACATTTATTTATCGACCTGAAAGATACAACAAAACAGAATATACGAGCGAGTGCGTGTGGGAGGACGCGGCACGGCCCGCGGCTGTTCTGGGAGTGGCTGTGGGAGGAGGACAAGAGCGTCTGTGTGCACACAAGAGTGGACTCGGGGCCCCGCGCCCTTCTTCTCTCCCCACGTCGCGGCCTCTCTTCCCTCCCTCCAGACACGCTGCACGGCCAAGGCAAAGCGGGCCTCCACGGACTTGCCTGTTTGGAGGAGCAGGGTCAGCCCCCAGGCCCCCCTCTCTTCTTGCTCTGACACTTCTGCCCACCTCTGTCCCTGCGTTCCGGTCTTGGAGCCCCTGCAAGTCCCTCCCAGGTGGACACAACCCCCCGCGAATCCCCGGCGACGAGCAGCCAGGTGCGCACTTGGGAGCCACGTCCAGGGCGCACGCCGCCCCGCCCCAGACCGCCGTCTGGCCTCTCCCCGCCAGCGCCTGGCGCGGTCGCTTCTGGATTTGGGGTTTTATTGGGGGAAGGGAAAGCTTTTACTGGAGGGACTTTATTTGTTTTAGATTTAGGCATTCTCCTTCCACCAAGGCTTTCTTGAAAGGACACTAGGTGTCTACGGAACACCCTGGGAGCTTTCGAGAGAGTGCCGCTGCCACCCGGGCTCCGCCAAGCTGCTGCCCGCGTTCCCGGCGCCCCATCCCCACACAGGCCTTGTTGGCATCAGTTGCGGCTGCCGCTGAAGCTTGGCCAGGCCCAGAGCTTCCGGGAAAGCGGTCTCTGCAGCTTGGAAGGAACCGCTGTGGCTGGTGATGCCCGGCATTCACGCGTGTGTGCATGTGCGCGCGCGCGCACGTCTGTGTGCACGGGAGGAGGGGAGCAGGCTGCAGGAGAGAAGGAGGAGGAAGCAAACTGCCCCAGAGTTCGCCTTGCTGCCTCCTTTGTCTCCTTCCTCGGTCCCTGTCACACATGCAGCTAAGGACACACACACACACACACACACACACACACACACACACCCATTCCTCTCGCATCTGCTCTCAGGCAGCATTTCCAATGTTTTGTGTAAGTCAATTGGACGGCGAACAAAAAAAGCCATTTGCTCGGTATTATTTAAAACAGACTTCATAGGACCACCCTTTTGTGGAAGCTTTATTTGCACTAAATGAATAATCTTAATTGCATCACTCTCGAATTAAAAATCAATGTTAATCAAGTTGAGAGTAGTAAATATCAGTTTTCATTGTGCCTGGGTAGAGGGCATTTTTCTTGTGTTGCAAATAAAAATACAAGTCAAATAACTTTAAAAGGGCATTATGTTCTGCTACAAATACAATTGAAACGGATTGTTTAGGAGCAGATCAGAAATGGTACAGAATTTTGCACTTAATTTCCTCAGTTATCATTTACAATAAGAACCTCTGGGCTTGACAGCCAAGTCTAAACAGTAGTAAATTAGTACAAATTTATACTGATTTTACTCTAATAATCGTAATAAAAGCTTATAGATTTGGCACTAATTACATAAATGCCTAATGATCTTGAAAATTACTCTGGTTAGAAATATATTACTAATCTAAACTTTGTTGTTGGCTGGCTCTGAAAAATCAGAACATTAGAGATGGTTCGCTTCACTTGTGCAAAGCACTTTAAATTGTTCAAGTAGTTTAACATATTCAAGAAGAAAATAAAGAGCATTTAACTTTATTTACAGCCATAAGTGGAATTGGGAACGGCGCCGAACTTAGAAACTTTGACCGAAAGAACAGGACGTGGGCCAGGATGCAGTCGTGGGTCGGGTGGAGGAGCGGGGAGCCGGGCGGGAAGGATGCAGAGTGCGCGAATCGACTCTCCGCTCGGGGCCGGGGAAGCGCCGCGGGGGCTGGGGGAGTCGACTTCTGTCTTCCTCTCAAGGCCCGCTGAGGGGGTGGTACTCTTTAGTCCCAGTCAGGGGCAAATGTACCCTAGGCTCGGGCTTGCTAGGCGGCGAAGTCTAGGCGCAGGCTAGAGGCCGCACTGGGGCCCGTTGGTGCTGCGTGTTGGCAGGCCGGAGCCCGCAGGAAGCCGGGGTGGCCCAGAGCGCGCGGGCGGGAGTGACTCTCGGGTCACGCGGGGGTCAAGCCCTGCTCTGTTCTCTGCACTGCCTTGGGCTCGAGAAGATCCTAGTCGTCGGAGACAGAGCGGCACCTTAGAGGCTACAGGGACGAGGAAAAGGGAAGGTGTGACTGGAGAAAATCGCGGGGAAGAGCCAGCAGAGGCCGGGCCGCGAAGCCCCGGGCGAGGCCGAGGCGGCCTCCGCTGCTGTAGCTGCTGCTCGCGGCTGAAGCTGCCTGGGCTGCAGCCACCGCCTCCTCCGGGCGGGCGCGGGCGGGCGGGCGGGCGGAGTGGGGGACTCTCCCGGCGCTGACATTTGCAGGCTGCCCTCCTGATTGGTCCCCTCGCCGAGCTGCTCACGGGTTCATTCAACTGTTAAGCACCTCCCCGTCTCTCTAAAGGACATTATAATGCAAGAAGCCCCCTTTTTAACCACAAACCGAATTTTCTTTCATTTAGGTGATCTATATATATCTATATCGTATAGCTTATAGCTTATATCTATTTTAAATAACTTAAAGCCGCTAAAATTTGGGGGGGAACAGCTTTCGCCCTGGAGCGGTGCGCGATGCTGTCTCACGCCGACCTCCTGGACGCCAGGCTAGGTGAGTGCGCGCCTCTCGCCCGGGCAGCCAGGAGAAGCCCGGGCAGGAAATTGTCAATTTGTTCCTTATTTTACCTTAATGCGCCCTAAATGGACTAATTTCTTTAAAAGTAATTGTGCTGCATTAAACTTTAATTTGATTTAACATCGTCTTTAAAAAAAAAATCTATGGAATATGTAGATCCAAAAAGGACTAGGGAAATGTTGTTACTTTTTGTTTTTCCTTTTTCACCCCCTTCCTCCCTCTTCCTTATTATTATTAATTTTTTTTTGAACGGCGATCTACCCTGACATAATTTGTTAGGAGGTGTTTTTCTTTCTCTCTTTTCCCCTCCTGTTTGCTTCGATTTGGGATTTTTTCTGCTCTTTTTTCCTCTCTCTCTCTCCTCACTACCTCCTTTTCTACCCCCCCATCGAAGTATGGTTGAATTTGTAAAAATCTGGCATAAAAGAGAAGGCGCTGCAATCGAGGCGGATTTTCTAAGTGTGTTCATTGAGAAAGGAGAAAAGCCAAATTCATCCCCACAGGCATCTTCGCCTGCAAGGGACTCGGCATTGCCAATGTCTGAGAGGACCGCGCCTTTTATTTCTCCGGAAAGAAAAGTTGAATTCTCTAAAGTTTGATTCACTATTCTGTCTATAGAGTTCACTTGAGTTTCCTTATAATGCGGTCTGGGTTGCTGGGCTCTGGGTTTCCGGTTTGTGAATCTTTGGTGATGGATGTGACTCCATTTCCCAAACACTTTCTCTGATTTGAGGGAGAGGCGGAGCTGATTTGGGTTGATTTCAGACGGTGAAAGGCTTGAAGAATTACTCATCTTCCAAAAGTGAGAGGGAATCGGCCGGAGGCCGGAGGTAGAGTTCGTTAAGCTGCCTAAGCGCAGGTGGGGCAGCAACCAAGGAATCGTTTCATTTCCTTTATTTCTTTTCTCTCCCCTCCGTCCTACCCCAACCCGGTCCAAGGATATGCTTTCTCGTTCCTGGGGCTTCAGGGGTGCGGTTCATGAAAGGGACTCGGAGGCACGTTTCTTTGCCGGGACTGAGAGTGTTTCATTGCGGGAGATACGAAAGCATGTGCGGTTTACTACCGGAGCTGGCCGCCGAGAGAGGGGAAAGGGCCGGGAGGTCGTACTCCAACCTGGCTGTCCAGATTCTAGGGGACCCAGCTGAGAGTCCCGGGAGTTTCCTCTGTAGGGCGAACGTGGGCGCGGAGGGAGCCGAGGATGGGGCTGAAGGAGGACCGCGCAGTGAGGACAGTCTCTCCTGGCATCGCCAGGAAAGTAGTGACCGCGATCCCCTTGCCTCCTCAGGTATGAAAGATGCCGCCGAGCTTCTGGGCCACCGGGAGGCGGTGAAGTGTAGGCTAGGCGTGGGGGGCTCCGACCCTGGGGGCCATCCGGGGGACCTAGCGCCCAACTCCGACCCAGTCGAGGGAGCCACTCTGCTGCCCGGGGAGGACATCACTACAGTGGGCTCTACGCCGGCCTCGCTGGCGGTGAGCGCAAAGGACCCGGACAAACAGCCGGGGCCCCAAGGCGGCCCGAACCCCAGCCAAGCCGGCCAGCAGCAGGGCCAACAGAAGCAGAAGCGCCACCGGACGCGCTTCACGCCCGCGCAGCTCAACGAGTTGGAGAGGAGCTTCGCGAAGACTCACTACCCCGACATCTTTATGCGCGAAGAGCTGGCGCTGCGTATCGGGCTGACCGAGTCCCGAGTGCAGGTACTCCGGGCTTGGGCGCGGGGGCAGCAGACATGGAGGGGCGGGAGGATTGGGGCAAAAGAAGTGGGGTCTTTTCCTTGCCGGGATCCTAGGCTTGCGTTTCGGCTGTCTGTGCGTTCCGTGGACACGCAGGGCCCCCATCTCCCACCAGTATAGTCACGTTCCCACAGAAATGCCTCAAAAGCGAAGCCGCCGTCGTTCGACTGTTAGGTCGTCTCCTCCGTTCTGACTGAGAAGGGAAGCTCCGCATCTCCCAGCCTCCGCACCCCCCCAGCCTCTGCGTCTCCCTGGTGGCTAAGCTGAGCGCGCACCTCCACTCCAGCTCGAGTTATTGACAAGTATTTCATTACCCCCTAATGAGTTTGTGTAAGGCGTCTGGATAAATGGGGGGAATGCAACAGTTATACAGAAAACTTGAAAAGGGAGAGAATAAGACATAATGGCACCTTAAAAAAAAAAAAAAAAAACACATCTGACGTTCAAGGTGTAGCTTTATTCTCCTGAACATCTCCCTCCCGCCGCTCTCTGACAAAATACCCTGAGCTTTGATGTTTGCAAAGGTTTTAAACTTAGACGGTCTACCAGTGCGTTGAGGGAGGCTGAAGAGATCCCCAACAGTCTGTGAGCCCTGGTTTTCCCCTAAGGAAACTGGGGAGGGAGGATGAAGGCTTTCTATTGTAGATATCCGATCTGAAGAAAGGACATTTAGGACAGGAAAGATAGACAGGTAGTAGACGAAATCATTACTGACCCCTTGTTCTTATCCAACCATCCTCCAAGTTGTAAATTATATATAATTTATAAAATCACATCCATAACTTTTCTGAAAATTGGGGAATAAAAGTACAAGCCCAGCGAATATCAGATTCCTCCCCCCTCTGCTTTTTAGAAGAATGAAAACAATATATCAGATATTTTATGGACAAGTGTGGAGGTGAAAATCTAAGGCGTGTAGTTAGTCTTGAGCTATCCAGGGTTCTGAAAACCCTCCTTTCCTGTCTCAGATATATTTTCTGTCATGCTGAGTGTCAACTATAGCTGTAGGTGCTTTAACAAATTAAGTTTAAAGGTCTGAGTTCCAAAAAGTGTCAGAATGCATAAAAAACAAGACCCATCTAAAGGTCTGAGTTCCTTTATATTTGATCTAAGAAGTAAGAAGCAAGAGTATCCATAATCACAGGGTTGAATATTTCTGTCTTTGTGCAACATTTTAAAGATAGTCTAACCTGGAAAAATAGCAAATGCTTCCGTTCTAGTCAGCAAGTGGATAGTATCATTGGGGACTTAAAGTGGTCAGATTAATAGACATAATCAAGGTATAATATAGATTAACATTTTTACTCAATATAAGCTTGGGTGGTTTCATTAGTGAACTTTTGAAGCCCTGAACCATGGGCCATTGAAATTAAACACCCAAAGAGTGTTAATTGCATTGTGCAATTATACTATTCATGTTTTAAAAAAATTTTACCTGCCTCCTCTTTTTAAATCTGAAGTTGAGTCTAAACCTTAACAGAAATACACAATTTCAATACTTTCATTATGGCTAATGATAATGCTGGCTTGTTAAAATCTCGTAAATTCAAAATTCATAAATTTGCTTTTTGTCCCTCAAGAGAAATACTATCTAATAATTTTTGTTTTAAAGAGTAAAATGCTGTTGCTTAACCTAGACATGGTGGTAATTAGTTTAAATTAAAATAGAGCTTAGAATCACAAATAAAATATAATTGGACAACTGACTTTATGAAAAAAGAAAATGAGGTCTATTAAACTTTATTAGGTCTTCCAAAGGTTAATGGCAGTGATTCTTTTAATAGAAAAAGTTATAAATGAAATAAAATACAAACTATATAATAGAAAGTTATTTTCAAAAAGTACACAAAAGAATAATCAAGAAGAAAAAGACAAAGTACTTTAATTGTTCTAGCATAATGTTCTACAAAAGATAATAGCTTGGGGCTGCTGATAGGAACAATTTAATAGAATGGCAATTTCAATATTTTTAAAAATAATGTTTCATAGTTTAAAAAGTAATCAGATCAACATAACCTTCTTAATTAACATTTCAGAATGATTAACATTATGTAATGTAATGCAAAAATAATTTATGGAAAATATATTTACTTCACAATTCACTGTACCATCGCTCCTTGACCAAATTCAAATTAAATAGTAATTGGTTTATGTTTTTATATGATGAGTCCTTCATAGTTTTCTTTATAGTTAACAGATTGCCACACATTCTTTTCAGTATGTGGGCCACTGTACTGATTAAAAATGATCTAAACATTTACTTTGTATGTTTTTAAAGATGCTTTTTAATTCTAGACTAACTGATCCAACACACTTATTTTTATCTATATCTGGTATATATCATACTTTTAAGTATTTATTAAAGCACCTCTACTTACATGGAGGCCAATTCCATGTCTGATATCGCTCCCTTTTTCTGGCTAGTGTAATAAAACCATTCCTTTTATAGCATGCCATTATTAGAAACCAATTTCAGAATTATTTATAACCTGGAATGGCTTATTAAGCAGCAATGCGAGAATCATGCAAATTACGCGATCAAATGCAATATAATAAGCATAATCATTAGTCTCTAGCACGGATTAATTAACTTTCAATATTTTATTTACATAAAAACCAAATCAGTGAAATAACTTCTGCACAGTCAGGCTTGCCTTTCAATATTTTATACGAACAAAAATAATGTGCTGTAATTCCATTGACCGTGTCCCCCAGAATGGCCCTGTCACCTGCCACATCTTAATAGGGGGACAAGCTGAGAGTATTTTCTAGTTTTCTAATGGAATGAGAAATTGCATTTTCTTCCTCTCCCAGCACTATTAAAGTGTAATGAATTCGGCCCAGAGTTCACGGCTGGCTGATCGAAATGAACCTGAGATCTCGGCTTTAATACAGCTCCCCAGATTTCCTCCCAAATCTTCACATTAATCATTTGCTGGATTCCAATGAGATCTTCATAAAGCGTTTGCTTCGAGGGGGAAAAAAGTAATATTCTCTCTTTCTCCCTCTCTTTCTCTATTTCTGAGCCATTTATAGTTGGGGAATTAAACGGGCTATATATTTTAAAATACATTTACAGTATGTCTATATTACTGTAACAGCAGATATCATGAAAGTGGATTTTTAAATTCCAACCTCCATTAGATTCTCACTGTTGTATTAAGCATTTTCTGAGAAGAGCTGCATTTCAAACTGAGTACAAAGTTGGCCCGTGGCTGCGGTTAATATATTTTCTGGAGTTGTCATCTGTGCATTCTCAAAATCTCCCTTAGGTTTTGCCTGCATTTTAATCCGTCATGCTCTAGTTTTCAAGTGGAAACATTCACATTTTAAAAACATATGCATCATAGCTTGGAACGGAGGTGCTCAGACCCCATGCAGATTTTTTTTTCCCAACCCCAGCAAGCCATGAAACATAAAAAATTTTGTAGCCATCATTTGACTACTAACCCTCAAACATAATTGAGCACAATTTTTCGATTATCCCTATAATATTTAGTTCTTTAACAGCTGTTCTTTTCCACCTGTGCCTGAGGTTCAGAAACCTTTCTAGTGGGCGTGTTTTCCATTGAAATTCTATGGGGCAATCCTGCCCCTCCTTCTTTCTTTCTGCTGCTTCCCTTCCCACTCCCCCACAGATGTCTGTCACCCTCCTCCCCTACGTTCCATACATTCAGACATTTTCGGGATTCATTGACACTTTGCAGGATGTTAGGAACCAGTCTTTATAGATACCTTTCAAAATGTATCCAAGTGTGGAATGTGAGATGGGACCATTTGGACATAGACACCATCCCTGTCTAGGGCTTTGGCCAGTCTTCCTCCCCCTGTTCCAGCCCTGGATAGGGAATGCAAAGTAACCTGTGGCCGTAGGTCACCTCGCCCTTGCTTTCCTTGGCTCCTTCGGGTTACTCTCTGCTCCAGGCCGGTAACAGCTCAATTCGCTGCCGGCAGCATTGATCCCGGTTACTATCGAGGGCCCCGAAGCGTCATTAATCCATTGTGCCGCCAACTCAAGGGGCTTTAGCAAGTAAGGGACCTGGCATCTTTATACAGTCCAGAACTTGGGGTAGGCAGAAACATGGCAAGTGGGGTAGAAATCAGAGAAAGATATGGTGGACTATGGCGAGAGTGTGGTAGCACGGCCAGGCCTGACCCAAAGGCAGGAGATAATTCCAGATTGCAATGCCCTTCACACTGTTAAGCTGTTAAGCATACAGTGTATCCACTTGCACGGGTGTAACACACCTCCATTAATAGCTGGCTCACCAACAACGGGTCAGTTACGTTCATACTCATGACCCTTTATCTTGCAGAATAAACACTAAATATTAGCTTTGATTAACGGACGAATGGCCTTTTGGTCATGAATTTGGTCAAATTGCGTTTGCCAGATTGTAAGAGGAAACTCATCAGTACTTGAGCTGTGTCATTTGTATTTTGCACATTAAAGCTCCAACTAACTAGATTTTAAACTGCAAGCCTGCCAAGTAGGCATGGTGCAAATTATTATCATTTTTTTAAAATATCAAATTCAAATATAGCGAGACAGGAGACTACCTTGGGCAGGCAGCTTACTTGACATCTTTCGGAAGGACCTTTCCTTCCCGTCGTAGTGAATATGACATTAGTAGGCAAACTTGTCTGGTAAGTTCAGAAATTCAGGGTTATTGTGAATAAAGAATGAGTAGGTTTACTTTTATTTGGAGTATATTTTATCAAACACATCTCCTTTGAAAAGATATGTAGCTCTTGGATCTACGCAAAATTAAATTTGATTCATTACTAGCGTGAGCTTTAAACCTGACCTTTAATTTGTAGTCAGAAAATGTGCTTTCAGTTCATAGATGAAACAGATGAAACAGAGAGGGGAGACTTGCAGAATTGGAGGCCTTATAGTCTCGGGTCCTCTGTAAGTTTCCGAAAATAGACTGGCAGGCTCCAGTGCTCCGGGCTCTGGCAGCAGGTTCCAGCGTATCTGCACAGCTCAGATGAAAGGTGCCTTTAGAGGAGTTTGAGAATGAAGCAAGGAGACTTGTGGCAGTAGCACCAGTCGCTACGAATCACAAGTCACGGTGGCGACCCAAACAACACCGTAGCTCAGTGCCGCTCGCTTTCCCACATGGATCACTATATTAACCTCTCTGCTCTGTCATCTGTGGCGGTAGGGGTTTTCCTTTGTCTTTCGATTTTGAGACTGGCTATGTCATCCACAGCCTTTCATCAATTTCCAAATTTCCAGCGTTTCTGAAAATTCTATACCCCATCAGTGTTATAAGGCATGCTATTAAGCCACATGGGTACACATGTTTATCTTCATTTGTACACCTGTGGGTCCAACTTTGACACATGCCTGCCTGCAGACTTGTGCATCTAAGCAGTGCACAGAATGTGCCAGCGTGCAGGGGTGTGGTGAACACCGCGCGCGGTGGTGTGTTCGCACCGAGTGTAAGCGCTCCCGGCACTACCACTCAGGACGCCGGAAAGCGGGCGCTGGCTGAGCGCAAGGGGCGCCCGTTGTCTCCAGCTGGCGCAGAACCGCGGTCTCTGGCTGGCCGTGGGGGCGCTTTGGGTCGAAGGCACTTGTCCAACCTGGGGCAGGGGCTGACGCAGGTTTCCCAGACTCAAGCCCCCGCCCCTCCCTGCCGGTCGTCTTGCTGATTGCGCTCTGTGTGTCTCCCGCCCGCCCGCTCCAGGTCTGGTTCCAGAACCGGCGCGCTAAGTGGAAGAAGCGCAAGAAGACCACCAACGTGTTCCGCGCGCCGGGGACGCTGCTGCCCACGCCAGGCCTGCCTCAGTTTCCGTCAGCCGCCGCCGCGGCCGCCGCCGCCATGGGTGACAGCCTGTGCTCCTTCCACGCCAACGACACCCGCTGGGCGGCGGCCGCCATGCCGGGCGTGTCACAGCTCCCGCTGCCGCCGGCTCTGGGCAGGCAGCAAGCCATGGCGCAGTCGCTGTCCCAGTGCAGCCTGGCGGCCGGGCCGCCGCCCAACTCCATGGGCCTGTCCAACAGCCTGGCGGGCTCCAACGGCGCTGGGCTGCAGTCGCATCTTTACCAGCCCGCCTTCCCCGGCATGGTGCCCGCCTCCCTCCCCGGCCCCAGCAACGTCTCCGGCTCGCCCCAGCTCTGCAGCTCCCCGGACAGCAGCGATGTGTGGCGGGGCACGAGCATCGCCTCCCTCCGCCGCAAGGCGCTAGAGCACACAGTCTCCATGAGCTTCACTTAATGCAGCCGCGCCCAGCCCGCTCCGCCCCCGGCGCCGCCCCCAGGGCCGCCTCGAGGTCCTTCGGCGCGCGCCCGGGCCCCCGCTCCCTGCCCGGGCCCCTGCCCCTGCGCCCTGTCCCATCCCTGCCCGGCCTCCGCCACTTATCGTTTTGTTCCCTCCTCTCTTGTTCGCTCTCTCGGGCTCACCCCAAGCCCCAGCTCGCGAGGCCTCCCCTCCGCCTGATTTCGCTCGCCCCGGTCCCCTTTCCCCCTACCTCCTTCCCCCCAGCTCCTCTTCCCGTCTCGCCTAATCTTCCCTGGCCCCCTTCTCCCGCGCCTCACCCCACCCTTTGCAGCTACCCCCGGCCACCCGGCTTGCACGTAGCGTGCTCGAGCCCTCCTCCCAGCCTTCCGACTGGCGGCATTCTCACCTACACCTTCAACACGACGCCTACGACCCCCTCGCCCGCCGCCTCCCCTCGGGTCCCTTGTTTACCCGCACCTCACGCCCCTCCTCCCGCGCCCTGCAAAAAGCATCCTTCCCGCCATTTTACTTACCAGGGAGTCGACTCAGGATCTGAAATCAGACACCAATGGACTGGTTTGTGGGCAGAAACACACACACTCGCACTCTCGCTCACTCTCAGACACTACATACACGCGCGCACACACACACACATACACAGTGCACCTAGGTCACACACAGACGTGTTCAAGGGACAGCACAATGTTAGGGATTTTCGTCTTAAAGGAGGACAAGCATCTGCTACAACCGCCTCATCTGAGGGCCCAACGGACATAATTTGATTTACTCCTGTATTCTTTCTCCGAACGCCTGTTTTTCTTTCCTCTCCCAGCACCCGACCCTTGCCCCATCCACCCAGTCAAATCCATGTAGCCCTCTATTGGCTTGCAAGAGAACACTTTTATTTTATCTAATTCTTATTTTCTTAAGCACAACTGTGTGATGGTATTGAAGGGAAGGCTTCTCAGGAGGAACATGCCAGTGGACTAGGTGGCTGGAGTAGACTAAAGCAGTCTATGTGATGAAGAAGAGGTGATCTTACCCATTTTGATAAGTCTTTATAAGGAAGAATAAAGTAAACGTAAGAAAATTTTCCTTTTGTAAAAGTAAAAGCCACATCTCTTTTTCTGGATCCTTCAGGACTGGGGTTTGTTTGCTTCCTTTCCATTTCTCTCTCCTCGCTGCTCTGTGCCCTAGGTTGTTTTGTGGTCGTCCTGTCGTCCCTCGTGCCCCTCGGCCACCGCCCTGGCCCTTGCCGGCTGCCGATGGGTGCACTTGGACATCTACAACCCTGCAACTTTGTACAGAGAAACACAATCAGCTCTTTCTGCATGTGCTGGTCAAATCCAAACCCAGAGAACAGAAGCGCTTTCGAAGAATGAACAAACATGTGAAATAGGATGTTTTGTGTAGATAAAGCATTCTTGTTACATACTGGTCAATTTGTGATATGTTTTAACTTATTGTCTGTGCTTATTTATGGAATTTGGTTTTCTTAATAAATGTTTGAGCTAATATAAAGCATATTATTTGACTTTTCCGGACAAGTTTATATCAAGTTAAATGTAAATGGTTAAAATAAAATCATTTTCAGTATGTGATACGGAGAATCATGGGTTTTGTTGTGCCTGAATTTCAGGAGAGGGTCTCATGGGGGAGGGGTAGAGAGCTCATCCTGTGGGCTCTCAATTCGAGCCCAGCGGGAGGGTAGGATCCTGGAGTCTGGGGGCGGCAGCCTTCCAGCAGGCTGGGGTTCCGTTTCCGGGTTGCACCGACACCGAAGCAGCGCCCTCCCACGCAGCGTCTGGGCGAGGAGGCCAGGCCTCGAATCACGCAGTTCGCAGGCCGGAAGTGAGGAGGCCGTGCGGCGAGGGCCTCAGGCAAGCTCGAGGCCTCGCGAGGCTTTGGGCCGGCCGGGGCCTAGGGAGCACGAGATCCGCGTGAGAGCCCAGCTGCCGGCACTAAACGCAGGGCGCAGCGTTGATAAGCTTTGCGTGTGAACGGTTTCCTTGGGCCCAGGGGTGGAGGGCGAGCGTGGTCGGGCTGCGTGCGCGTGTGAGGAGAAGGCTGTGGGCGAGAGGAAGGACCAGGGTGAAGGAAGCGCGGGAACCTCCCGGCGTCACCCAAAGTCCCGTCTGACCCCAGGTACACAGTGGCTGTGAAAGGGCCAGGGTGGAGGGAGGTGGCGTGGGTCAGAGTGTGGGGGAAGGGCGTGATTTCCTTTGCTAGGCCCTAGGCCTTCTGGAAGAGGCGACCCGGTCCTTTTGGGTCCTCACTGTCTCGGCTCGGCTTCCGGTACCCGGGACTCGGGACCTCCCAAGCGGAGGGTAACTGCACACCCGAAAAAGAGTGCGACCGACGCCCTGGCTTTGGGGTGTGCCTCTCAGGTTTTGCCTCCTCTGGCCACTCTCCTTTTCTCAGGGTGCTTACGTGGTACAAGCTAAATTCGAATATGGCCACGCGCTTGGGGGACAGCCCCACACTAATAGTAGTGAAAATTGCTGTTTCTTTGATAGTCTGGGAGGGAAGGTTGTGGGTGTGTTTTAAACTTGGAGGCAAATCAATATCACAGGCATTCTTTGGAAGACTAATCAAAATCGATCTTGTGGTTTAAAATTTAAGGGTCATTATAGGCGTTGAGAGTGCACCCATTCCCATGGGAAGATTTCTCATTTGGTTGCCACTGAGTGTAAATCCTGAAAAGATCCTTGCCCTAGAATATAGTTTTGAACCGCAGGGCTACATGTGAATTCTAGGAACTATTTTAATTGTTACTGAACCAAGAGCCGTGGAATCTCCTCGAAGGCAAGACAAAAAGGCATGATTTTCTGTGATAAAGAAAAACCGTATCTTCGTGGTACCTTAGGAATTAGAGGTAAAATTGGTGGGTAGGGTTCACAGAATGTTTCAATTCTACATTTTCTAAAGGGTATTTTTAATAAGAGGTTAAAATATTAAAGAAGATAAAAACATGCTCATTTGGGATTTCACATAAAAATGGAGTATTTCTGTATTTTAGAATTCTAGAATTTAGTGGCATAATCACATTTCTGAAATCTCTGTAGATGAAAAATACGTTTTTTTGTTTTTACATTTCATCATATTCTCTCTTAACGTAGTGCTGTTTTTTTTTTTAAGTTGAAATCGTAGCTACTGTAATCTCAAGTCACATTTAAGAGATCAGTACAAATTATAGATTGCTTTACCAGTGAGCATGGAAGGTTGTTTACAAGGATGCTAATTTTACAGCTTTTTTATACTGCTATAAAGCATAACTTTATGATGTAGGAATGCAATAAAGGATGCTAAATGGAATCTTTAAAAATTGTATTTCTCAAAGGCTAGGGAAATCTTTCATTTGAAAAAAAACGGGCCAACTCAGAACACTGATGAGAAGTTACAAATCAACTGAAGTGATAGATGCTTTCAAAGATACTTATATTTCATAATATAGTAGTTATTTATCAATATTATAATGAAAGTGTACAGAATTTTTTCACTTGACCTGACTTTAGAATAATATTTGTTTCTATAGCAATAGATTTCTGTATTAAGAATACTGAATATTTTAATGTTACATATGCTGTTAGCATAAGGGAAGGCAACCTGGTCTAAATTGTTAAAGTTGACAGTTCAGCAAAGATATAAATGAGAGAATGAAAACCTTAACTATAAGCCTGAAAGATTTCTGTATTTTGAGGGAGGAAAAAAACCCTAAAAACAAAATAATACTCATTATTTTTCACTCTTTATCAGCAGCAATTGGGTCTCAGAACTGTTAAAGTTACAATAATAATTACATTCAAAAAGGGAATAAAGACAATAATGATGACTAATATTAGAACACAAGGTAAGATAAGTACAACATGCTGGTTGTCCTGCCTCTAATGAATTGTACTTTTTGCTGAGTTGCCTATTTGGCATTGAATACTTTCACCACATGCTGGCTCGAAAAAGTCAAAGTTTATCATGCGGTTACTGTGTGATTGATTTATTTGAATATTCATATTCATCCTTGTGTATTTTTTCTTCTCAAGATTGTTTCTAAATATACGTGGCATAACATGATGGCCTAATAATGATGTTGCACTTAGTATACCTTTTGTTGATGGTGGAAGAAATAGGGTGTAGGAATGCAGCCTACCACAGATGGTGTTAGATATTAAGTACAAAATAGGATGTGGAGCAATTTGGGTAAATCAAGGTAGATGAAAATGGCGAATACAGACGACATCCTAACATTGGAGCCATTTATGTTTGATGTCCTCAATGACTGCTTCCTGTAAAAATGAAAACGTTTTTAACTTGGGTTGTGGACTTTATATTTTAATTAAGATAAAGAAAAAACTTTAGCCCACAAAGATGTGTCTTCTAATAATGACAGTAGTTAACCTGTCAGTTGAAAGAATGTAACCTTCCTTTTCTCCTTTTCCTGACATAAAGGTAATCTCATCTGAGGGCATTTATGTGAAGAAGTAACAGCATGGCATGGTGAAACTACTGGCTCATTAATCCTGGCATCTACTTCCTACAGGGTTCCTTGATTAGTTAGATTCATTCAGTGGGCATTTCAGAGTTTTTGATTTGTCACCATTGACTAGGTTCAGTGAGTTCAGGCTAAATTGAGCCAGAAGCAATGTTTATTAGTAATTTTGTAGTACAGGCTACTCTAATAATTCAGCCCAAATATCTCATCTGAAAAATATCCATTCACCCTCGCTTCTAATGTGGGTTGCAGCTGTGTTCATAGGGAATTGAAAGAACACAAGTGATTGGGCATGTATTTTCTAAATTATTAATATGATGGCTAATAGCTGTAAACCCATCCTCGTATCCAATGCAGAAATTATGATTCATTTTAAAAATGAAAGCAGCAACAAAGGGGGGCACCCCCTGCCTGGCTCTCTGCTCTCATCAGTGCAAGCTTTTGTACGGGAACCGTGGCCTATTTAGCATGTGGTCATTATGGAGAGAAACAGAACAATGCCTTTCGCTTTTCTTCTTGCTTGCTCTACCAATATAAAGTTTATAAGACTTACTAGAAAATGCTTTTAAGGAGTTTTAGGCATGAGCTACAAAGAGGCCCTCTCTTGATTTTGACAAAGTCGTAATCAGTCTTTAAGCAGGTGTAATTAGTTGTTTGTGCGATTAAACTGCATCTTCTCTCCACATGATCAAGTAGCTTGTATATCCAAGTTTTCATCGTTAAGGCTGAGTTGAATTTGAGAGAGACTTGTTGCAGTAGCTCATACTGCCACAATCCCTTTCAGTTCTGAGTTGAAGTGACTCACAAGTACCAGGGATAATTAACCCACATGACATATATAGTATATGTTCTTCTTATCTTTCACTGAAATGTCACAGGTTTCATATGCTTTTGCTCACAGTCATTACTGAATCTGTTTAAGATAAACTCAAAGTCAGATTAAGAACTCTAGAAACCCTTACTGAAAAGATAGGTGATTCCTAAGAAATTAAAAAATAAAAATAATAGTAAAACACAAAACGTAGGTGTACTGACAGTAAAATAAGCTCTTTCTAGATTTTATAATTGCAAAATTCTGAATGAGTTCAATAAGGTCGAACTGGTTCCTCTTCTTGCTGCCATTGTGTTTTTAATCATCACATGCTTAATCTGCCGTTGGTACTCCAACAGTGATTTCAGAAATAATACTTTCAGATGGTGTTTATTAATTTTCCTCTAGTACCTTATATTTGAGCCCTGTTTTTCAGTTTACAGAGCCCACACTATCTCTTTTTAATCATATCACCTTTATGAAGTCGACATTATAATCCTTATTTTACAGATGAAGAAATTGAAACTCACAGAGACTAAATAACTTGCCCAAGGCCACATACCTAATAAGTGGCAGAGATAATTTTTGAAGTTAGGTCTTCGGATCTTCCAGCAAAACCAGTGTATATGTGACATGTAGATACTGTTTTTATTCTTAAAATATTTTCAAGGAAGAAACTAAATCACTTCCTTTACTAAGAGGTTTAACAATCCAGCCCTGCTATTTAAGCAGGACAGATGATTTTTGACAGGACATGATAGCTGCATTAAAATTAAACGTGATTTCAAGAGTCTAGAAAATACCTTTCCTCTTGAACTTTTCCCTCTCTCTAGAAATGAATTCAAGATGATCCTACCATGCCACCAAGAAGACTCTTTATTGTGTGAAGAATCTTTATCAATGGAGTTGTCTTCTTGTGATATGAGCTTTGGGTTGATGTAACAAGAAACCTGGGAACCGACTCTGAGAATACTTTGGTGGTGTGGGGGGGGGGGGATGTTGGCCTTGTAAGGGGAAAGGGGTGGTTTTACTATCCACAAGGGAGAACATCCTTGACTCTCTTGGTGCTACAGATGTGTTTCTTGTCTTTCCCTACAAGATTTTATAGGGAGATCTTTTGATGTTGCTTAACATATTAAATAGCCACAACTCAGAAAATAAAATCTTAGCATTTGAAGGAATATTTGAAATTACCTAGTTCAAATTCCCTGACCACAGTTGTTATTTTTCATTTATCGCCAGCTGGATTTGCAGATACTGGTTGATCACAAGAGAGATCTCCAATATTGGCCCAACAGCCAGGGAGTCCTTCATTTTATTGACCTAGTTGGCTTCCTATTCTTGCTGCTACAGTCCTGCTTCGTGATGACTTTACATCACATAACTTAGTACTGAGAGGATTTTTTTTTTTCAGCCTTCTGTTAGTATTTCTGTCGGTGTAAGACTAGGTTTTGGTACGGTACCACGTAATCCTGTGTCTGGCTTTACACAACCCATATTTAGTTCTCGCTCACAAAAATTCTGCTGTAAATGAAGTGATTCTCAAGAACAGCTCCCCTTCATGTAGTGACTCAGTGATCCAAACTATTTTCGTTTTGTGGTTTGACCATCTCATTATGGGGTTTCCATAGTCTGTTGGGAAGGAAAAGAGAGAGCTACAGGGCTCTAATGCTTTGGCCTAGAGACTTCTGCCTATGGTCCAATAAGCAAGAACTAGTGACGCAGCTTCCTCTCGCTACAAGAGGACTGGCTGGTGTAGGGGAGCACATGGATATTCAATGAGTAGAAAATATCTCTGCAGTCTTACTTTCTCCGTCATAAGCACCCTTAGTTCCTTTATTTAACATGTTTTTCGGACTTAAAGTCAACAACTACTTTTTTGTGCTTATCAAGGCGGCAGAGATGGGAGTAGCAGAGAAATAGATGATGTCCAAGCTTTCTTTTCTCTCTCTCTCTCTTTATTTTAAAGACTTACTTATTTTAGAGAGAGAGCATGGGGGAAGGTGTGGAGGGAGAGGAAAAGAGAGAATCCCAAGCAGACTCCCTGCTTAGTGCAGAGCCTAATGTGGGGCTCCATTTCAATGATCCTGAGATCATGACCCGAGCTAAAACCAAGAGTAGGATGCTTAACTGACTGAGGCACCCAGATGCCCCAATGTCTGAGCTCTTGAGGATCCTACATATAGATGCTGAGACAGGACAAATATATTTTAAAAAGAACACTACACAAGGCTCTTTTTAATGGTTTGATCAAATGCTAAGTACTCTGATCTACATAATAAAGACAGTAGGAATTTGAAGAAGTAAGATATTGGGGCTAGAATTCCTGGGCAAAGCTTCCTGAAGGAACTGGGCCTTATAGGATAGTAATAACTCCCTTTAGAATTTTCTTTTCCAATTTACTGGAATTCTTTGACTTCTCCCTGTGGGCTTTATTTTCAAATCAATAAATTAGGTGTTGTGGTATATTTATCTCTATTATTACAAAGTTCTCTATTATTGTCCTAAATTTGGAGCCATTGATCAGATTTAGGTCTCTAATGACCAGAACGAGCTATGGTGGACCATCTGCCATACCCACATGATTAGACATTTATAATCTCACATAGTGTTATTATGGTATCAAGGATGACTAGTATGTAGTGTGGATACAGTATCACCACATGTATAAATTGTAGCACTGTAATTCCCCAATATCTAGCATTGACTCCCACACATAGTAGGAGCTCAATGGATGTTTATTAAGTTGAATTTAGGTCAGATGTGTTAGTGTTAATGCTCCCAGCTTTTTATACTCGCTACTTGTCTGTTATCTAGGGGAGTAGTTACCAATTTAAAAATATCCATATTAAAGGGCGTACATGATTATTAGGACAAAAAATAAATCACTCCTGACTGTAAGCAAAGTTATATTTTCATTCCCATAAAAAGAGACCATTCTCATCCTATGGTCCTATGGTGAGCTCGGTGCTCACTTGGAGTAAACTAGCCACCCATGGGAGGCTAATTACCTTTCCCAAAGAGCTGGGCTACCATGTAGTGTCTTTACAAAGATAATTTAGTAAATGTTGCCCTGGTATCTTGAAAGAGTTAATATGCCACTCTTAGAAACTCCAGTGACAGGATTGTTTCCCACAATAGAGGAAGGAGCACATGCTTGCCAGGAAACCTGCTATCTTAGATTTCCCTGTTGGAAGGCTTAAGAGCTTCATTTTCATTTTAAGGCTAGTGGCTTCTCAGAGAACTGGTTGTATGCTATGAGACATTTCAGATTTGAAGAGTTATGATGAGAATTTTCTCTTTAGGCACGCTAACTCCATAGCAGGACCTTGAGGTTCTGGTAGGGGTTGCTTTGGATACCTTGGATTAGGAGATTGGGGCTTCTCAAAGAGATGGTTCTTTTCCCTCTTAGTTGTGGAAGAACAGTCCTTGCCCCTGCTCTGCTGTAGTTGAGGGCCATGAGGCTAGGCAGCATGGTTTGGAAATCATAGTTGTAATCCTTGATCAGCTATTATTGAACTATGATCTCAGTCGTTTCTGAGCAGCTATGAACTTCTGTTTCCACATCTATTACCTGAGGTTCTTTCCCATTGCTAACCATCTCTAATAATGCTGTAGGTCAGTATGGGTGACCAGTGTGGGGTGTCAGTTTAAAAAATACTTGTTAATCAGAGGCCTGGGCAGGTCTTTGTCTAATCTTCCTTTTAAAGGTATTGTTCTTTTATTTGGGAGGAGAGGATCTGATTGTGAGTCAAGTCAGCATTGTGTTAAGGGGGTGAAAAGGTGAGCACATCACGTCAGTGCTGTGCTGAAGAGTTGCTGCCCCTGACAGCATCCCTCTCCTCCTTGTAACAGGACCCAGGCAAGGGGTTGGGACTGCACTGGGATTATTTTCCAGAATAGGAAAGGAATTTTGGAATATGTAAGAATTTAACTTTGCATAGAAAACATGGCTGTGCTAAGAAATCCTCATCCCTGTCCTTAAATCATTAGTGCCATTGGGTTTTTCTGTCATCCAGTAAAGTATGTTAGTCTGTGGATTCAACTGAAAAGGAGAAATCAGAAAGAAAATAGACAGTCTAGACATACTTTCCTATCGGAAGCACTCAGTAAATTTTGGTTGGATTGACTGGATTTGTGTAGTACTAATTCCTTGTATAAAGTCAGCAGGGCGACTGGACAACTACTTAGAAGCTGGTATGTGGCCCTGTCAGTGTATTTATTCGGTTGCCGAGGCGCCCAGAGGCTATCTCTGCTCATACCTCTTCTTTTTTTTTTTTTTTTTGCTCATACCTCTTCTTATGTATGAATGAAGGCAGTTAGTTCAAGTCCAGGGGAAGCTAGTGAAGTATGTGAACTTATTTAGGAAGCTTGGGCTTTCTTCTCTCCCCTGACATTTTTGGTCAGGACCTTCTCCCTCAAATCCTTCTCCCCATTCAAAATAGGAGCTTAGCTGTTATTTACATTTTGACTGAATAAATTTAAAGCAGTATGCTAACCTATCGATTTCAAACCCTTTATGTTTAGTGAGGAAGGAGTGTCTTAATTTAAAAATGAACCATTAGGAAGCAAATAAGAATGATGTTGGAAATAGAGTGTTTGCACAGGAGCATTCTTCAGTTTAAGGAAATTATATCACACTTGAGACTGGCTCCCCAGGTAAATCTACTTTAGTTGTTTAGGAATGTTCCTGAAGTGGAGAAAAAGGAGTGAAGAAAAATATTCTTGGTGTGAAAGGTAGAACATGGGTATACTTTGTTATTCTTCAAATTATATATATATATATATATATATTCTTTGTTGGACATATTTCACAATAAAAAACAAATTATCAGTTGTCATTTCCTCCCTGCCACAGTGTCCTATCTTCAGACATTAGCTTTTCTAGAGTAATGAAGATTTTACAGATTTCCTTAGGGGTTGACTGTCTAAAAACTTCGAGGCTACGGAGGCACCTTCTACATTATTGGCTTCTACTAGGTGACATCCTGGGCTCCACAGTCACTTGGGCCATTTATCTGTCTCCTAGCTTTAAAGTAGTCTTCCTCATACATTGCTCTCTTACAAAAACAAAAACAAACCACCTTTTTTTTTTTTTCTTATCTTTATTCTTCTGCTTTGAAATCCCCAGACTCTATTTTTATTATGTAATAAACTGCTCTGAGCTTCCTACTTCCTTCCCTGTGGTAATCTTGTTGTTCCCTCTAGAAAGACAGTCCTCATTCTCCTGGCCCCAGGTTTCTGCTGCCTCACGGGCACCTGAAGCTGGGGTCAAGGCTGAGAAGAACTAACAGCTGGGCATATTAACCATGCATCCCTCAGGTAATTGTGGTTTGGGAGGGCGAGAGGGGAAAATGGAGGCTTAATTGGGTATAATACAGAAAAGTCTGACCTGGAGCATAGCAATAGATTGAGACAATGAAATCAGAATTTTGGGAGAACGACATCTGGGACTTTGTCTCTTGTGTATATTGATGATTAGTTTAACTGTTTCCTGGCATGAATACATGACACCTGACACTTCCTAGATAGCAAAAAATATTCATTGAATAAGTGATACTCAGGTGGTAATAAGGTGAAAATACATTGACTTTGAATTTAGGTACTGAAAAAGCGAAAGAGGAGTCAGATGATTTGCAGTGTAAAAGTAAAAAAAAATTATTTTGATATGAGTTGCTTATCTAATTATCATGAACCACTGAAGCAATTATATATAAAATCAAATACTTTAAAATGAAATTTGAGGGTTTCTTTTACAGTAGTGATAAGTTCTACTAGATGTTATATCAGATAAAGGATTAGTATACAAAATCTATAAAGAACTTATCAGGGGTGCCTGGGTTGCTCAGATGGTTAAACGTCTGTCTTCCGCTCAGGTTATGATCCCAGGGTCCTGGAATGGAGCCCCACATCTGACTCTAGCAGGGAGACTACTTCTCCCTCTCCTTTTATTGCTCCCCCTGCTTTTCCTCTCTGGTTCTCTGTCAAATAAATAAATAAAAGCTTAAAAAAAACTCCAACAACAACTTACCAAACACAGCACCCAGAAAACAAAAAATCCAGTCAAGAAATGGTCAGAAGACATGAACAGACATTTCTATGAAGAAGACATACAGATGGCCAACAGACACATGAAAAGATGCTCATCATCACTCATCGGAGAAACACAAATGAAAACCACAATGAGTTACTCGGACCAGTTGGCATGGCTAAAATTAACAACTTAGGACACAACAGATGTTGACAAGGATGCACAGAAATGGGAACCCTTTTATACTGTTGGTGGGAATGCAAACTGTAGTCACTCTGGAAAACAGTATGGAGGTTCCTCAAAAAGTTAGAACTACTCTATGAGCCAGGAATTGCACTACTAGGTATTTATCCAAAGGATACAAGCATGGTGATTTGAAGGGGCAGTGCATCCCAATGTTCATAACAACAATGTCCATAATAGCCAAACTATGGAAAGAGCCCAGATGTCCATCGAGTGATGAATGGATAAAGAAGATGTGGTATATAGATATACAGTGGGAATATTATCCACCAAAAAGAATGAAACTTTGCTATTTGCAATGACATGGATGGAACTAGAGTGTATTATGCTTAGCAAGTTAAGTCAGAGAAAGGTAAATACCCTATGATTTCACTCATATGTGGAATTTAAGAACAAAACAGGTGAACATAGGGGAAGGGAAAGAAGAATAAGGTCAAAAAGAAAGGGAGGCAAACCATCAGAGACTCTTAACTCTAGGGAGCAAACTTGAGGGTTGCTGGAGAGAAGATGGGTGGGGGAATGGGATAATTGTGAGATGAGTATTAAGAAGGGCACTTGATATAATGAGCACTGGGTGTTATATGCAATTGATGAATTACAAAATTCTTCCCCTGAAACTAATACTACAGTATGTGTTAACTAACTTAAATTTAAACTTAAAAAAAACTTAAATTCTACTAGATGTTAGGTAGGGTATGTTAAGGTAGGAAGGAAGGTCACTGGTTATCTAATCTTACTGTTGCTGGTCAAATCTTTCACACAAATTCTAGACCGGATGGTTATTTAGCAACAGCTTAGACATCTTCAAGAGACAGGAAACTCAGTACCTGATAAGGTATTTCATTTCTTCAAATACATTCTTAAGTTACACGGAAGCTTACCTTCCTCTGTCTTATCCTTTATGTCCCAGAAAACAAGTAGGCAACCTTTATTATTACTTGACAGGTCTTCTCATGTTTAAAGACAGCTTTCCTATTCTCCTTGCTTTGCTAAAACCTTTGAAAAGATAAGGGACTAGGGTCAGAGGTGCTGGGGTTTCCCAAGTTATCAAAAAATGTTTAGTGGAGTGCTTGGGTGGTATAGTTAATTAAGCCTCCACCTCTTGGTTTTAGCTGAGGTCATGATTTTGGGGTCATGTGGTAGAGCCCTGGGGTCAGGTTCCCAGCTCAGTGCGGAGCCTGCTCAAGATTCTCTTTCTCCGGGGCACCTGGGTGGCTCGGTGGGTTAAGCTTCTGCCTTTGGCTCAGGTCGTGATCTCGGGGTCCTGGGATCGAGCCCCGCATTGGGCTCTCTGCTCGGCGGGGAGCCTGGTTCCCCCTGCCTCTCTGCCTGCTTGTGATCTCTTTCTCTCTGTCAAGTAAATGAATGGAATTAAAAAAAAAAAAAAAAAAAGATTGTTTCTCCCTCTGCCCCTACCGCATAATCTCTCTCTCAAATAAATAAATCTTAAAAAAAGACAAAAACACGTTTAGGGGCACCTGGGTGGCTCAGTTGGTTGAGCATCTGCCTTTGGCTTAGGTCATGGTTGCGGGGTCCTGGGATCAAGCCCCACATTGGGCTCATTGCTCGATAGGGAGCCTGCTTCTCCCTCTCCCTCTGCCTCGTGCTCCCCCTGCTTGTGCTCTCTCTCTTTGTCAAATAAATAAAATCTTAAAGCAGAAAACATGTTTAGTCATCTTTGTTAAATAGAAGACAGATTTTTTTTTTTTTATCTGTAAGGAGCATGGGAGTGTCCTTATTTTTTTTCCTATCCCAAAGATTTTTTTGGGTGTGGATTTTTTAAAATCAATATTTCTCAGTCTTAAGGGATGGGGCTTAAGAACCTCATTTTGAAGTTTGAGAACCACTATTTCATTCAGTGAAGCTATCCAGATGAATTAAATATAATAGATGCTAGTCTCAGGAATGGGTTTCATCTAAAATGCAATGTTGAGCCTTTCTGATCTCTCTGCTAACAGCCTCGGCACAGTCTTAAGTCTTTTACTGACTGAATATTAACATCAACTCCCATTAGCTCTCATTTACAAGCTTTCTTTCCCCATTGTCTTCGTCATAGATTTCTCAATTTTAGATACACCTTTCCCCCATAGCACATGAGTTGAGTTCTTTTCAAGTCTCCTTATCCTCAACCCTTGAGGTTACTGCAGATGTAGGATGGTCATCTGCTGTCAGCATTCAAGTTTTCTGAGGTTATTTCTATGCTCTTCAATCTTGACTTTAAAGCTTTGTGTATATACAAACATTAATGGAACTCAACATGAATGAAATCCAATTTTAATCCCTCCTCCATCTGATTATTTTCCTTTGGTTTATGATCCTTTCTAATCCTCATATAATCTCACAACTCTGAGATCATGACCTGAGCCAAAATCAAGAGTTGGACACTTAGCCAACTAAGCCACCCAGGCGCCCCCCCCCATAGATGATACTTTCTATTTATGTATATTTTCCATATTGAGTAATGTCTTCATATGTAGTTTTAATGACTACAGCATATATGGTTTATATCCTTTTCTGATAATAGTGTTAACTGTTTATTGTAAATATTATTAAATATAAACACATATTTATTCAAAATATATTTTGATTCCATAGCTCCATCATTCAGTTAAGTACTAAGATTTGATAGATGAGCGTGTGTGTGTGTGTGTGTGCGCGCGCGCGTGTAGGTGAGAGAGAGAGAATGAGATACGTGTGAAAACAAAACAAAGTCACTTATAGCTATACCATCCAGTATGGTAACCATTAGCTACACGTGGCTATTTAAGTTAAATAAAATTAAAAGGTCAGTTCCTCAGTCACAGCAGCCACGTTTTAAGTGCTCAAAAACCACATGTGATTAGTGGCTGCAATGTTAGTTGTTAATATAGGAAGTTTTATTGGGCAATGCTAACTTGTAGCATTCTAGGCTGGGGAGATAGAGTATCTGGTTGTTCGCTTCTTGCTGAATTCCGTGGGACTTTGCTCTGTGATGTAGCTGTGGAGTTGAACAATATAAGTGGACAGTGAATTACCCGTCCCCACCCCCGAGGGTCTTGGAAGAAATGCATGTTAAGAACTTACGTAGCCCTGGGGTTTCAATCTGGGTTTCAAAGTAAAATTTTCAAAAATGAGGTAAAGGGAAATGAGGAAGGTGATTTTAACTAGCGAGGGTATGGAATGGGAGCGATGTGCAGCTGGGGTCTACTATTTCTGCGCTTGCTATATAGCGCTACTTGAAGCCACATTTCAGTGATTATCTCTGTCATTGGTAACCAAAGAATGCTTTTTTTTTCTTTTTCAAATAATGCTTTTTATATAAGGTTTTAAATTGGATCTGTAGGTAAATTTGGGGCTGTATGTTGGCCATTTAGAGTGGGTATGTGAGAGATGTGGTGAGGAATGGAGGAGGAGAGCCGCTATGATTCAAGACAGATGCATGTGTGAACACACACACATACACATTAAGCTTCTCCTCCAGCTACGTCATCGCTGTTTCAGGAGAACAACTGTCTTACCACTTACAGCTTGTCTGGTGCCTGATCTGAAATTTGCCATACTTTCTCCCCAGAGCATCCTCAGTTCCCTGAAGATCTCAAAAATGGTTATACATCAAAACCCTGTGGACCTGGTCATATGTGCTGTTACATTAATTACAATGTAGATCAGGGTTGTGAATTCTGTATGCAGATATGCATAGAAAGGCTGCAGATGTGCACAAAGGAAAAGCTGTCGAAAAGGCTTGAATATATTGCACTGGTGCCAGGCATATTTATCATAGGCTAGTTACTGGGAATGCTGATGGATTTATTTAATGACATAGGCAGTGTCAAGTATATAATGAGAGAGATTCAGTTGAGTTAGTAGGGGAAAAATATGTATGTATTTACTCTCTCCTGATACCCCTCTCGCTCCAGAGCCCCCAAACAAATAGAGTGGGCTTATAAAAATTTCTGGTTTCAAATGGTGCCTTAAAGGTAACCAATGAGGGTTTTTATGGGGACTTAATTCTAAAAATGGAAACTTACTTAAAAATGATAATCTGGTATCTTTGTTGTTGGCAATATTGGGGAATCACAAACTCATCATAGACTTGGTTTGTAACAATGACTGTGAGAGGCTCTTTTGTAGCCATTAATTTTTAAGTTTATAAAAAATTCCACACATATATGGAGAAAAGAGTACAATGAATTCTCATGTATAAATTCTCCATATCTAATGGTTTTTAACGTTTTGATTCTATTTGCTTTGTTTATTCTTTTTTCCCTGTTTTAGTCTATTAAAGTATGTCTCAGACATTGCACATATTTCAATATGCATCTCCAAAAGTATGAATAAATATTCTCTTCATACCCCCAACAATTAAATTTTTTGTCATTGGTATCATCTAGTTCATAGTCAGATTTCTTTGACTATTTCAAAATGTCTTTTTAGAGTTAGTTAGAATCGGGTCCAAACAAGGTCCATACATTAGATTTGTCTCTTAAGACTTTTTAAGAGCAATTCAGTAATATTTAGTAAACTTAAAGAGTTGGGTATCATCATCATCATCCAGTTTTACAACGTTTCCACACTCCGTAGAATTTCTTCAAGCCCATTTGCAGTCAATCCTTGTTCCCACCTTTGGCCCCTGGAAACCACTGATCTGCTTTCTTTTTGTGTAAGTTTTCCTTTTCTGGACATTGCATGTCTTAAGTTTTTTTAAAATCTGCGGTAATGTCCTCCTCCCTTCCTTTTTGCCTCTGCTAGCCATTTACTGTTTTGTAGCATGCCCTGCATTCTGGATTTGTCTGCTTGCTTCTTGCTGGAGTCACCTTCTTTGTTCCTTTATTTATTTCTCGTAAATAGACTTTCGTTCCAGAGCGGCATTATCCAGTAGAACTTCTGCAAGTGGTGGAAGTGTCTTCATATGTAGTTTTAATGACTATAGCATATATGGTTTATATCCTTTTCTGATAATAGTGTTAACTGTTTATTGTAAATATTATTAAATATAAACACATATTCAAAATATATACAGAATATATTCTGTATCTGCACTATCCTGTATATGGTTACAAGTGGCTTTTGAGGACTTGTGATTAGGAAACTGAATTTTTAGGTTTTAATTTTACTTTTTAAATCTAAGTTACGTGCTACATGTGTCTAGTGGTTATCATATTCGTGCAGCTGTGGAGTCTCACTCAGATTTAGGTCCAACATTTTTAGTCATGCATATTTCATATGTCATGCTATATGCTTCATATTGGATCATATCAGGAGGCACACAATGTTTGCTTGTCTTAATTTCAGCGATGTTGTCATTGGCCACAGGGTTCAAGTGGTGACAGCCTGATCTCTATTGTATAGTTTCCTAACACCATTCTAGTTAATGGTTTCATACATTTATGAATATTGTATAAAGCATTTGTTTCACTAGGGTTTGCAAAATGGTGATTTTCTCATTCTGTCATTCCTTCCACATTTATTAGCTAGAATTCTTTAGTTAAGAATTTTACTTCACCAGTCAGAGCTATTCGATTAGCCTAAAATACATCATGTACATAAAAGGCAGGAAAGATGCTTAATTTTTTCCATTTTAACTGCCAATCTCCAGAATAAGTGCCCTAGTTATTTCCAGTAGTGATTTTTAAAAGTATCATTAGGAACATGGGTTTATATATTTGGTGTACTTTAATCAGTTATATTTGTGTATTTTTTGATGCTCAAAGTATCCCATCTTTGGCCATTTGGAACTCTTTCTGTTGGCTCATACGTTCTTTTGATAAAAACTGTAGAGAACACTAATCATTAGGGAAATGCGAATCGTAACCAGCTCGTACTCATACCATCAAAAACCTAAACAAAACAGAAAATAGCAAGTGTTGGCAAGGATGAGGAAAAATTGGAACACTGTGCACTCTTGGTGGTAAAGTAAAATGTTGTTTTGGAAGACAGTAGAGTGGTTATTAAAAAAATTAAAAATGGCATTACAGAATGTTCTAGCAATTCCACTTCTGAATATAAACGCAAAGGAAACGAAAGCAGGAACTTGAAGAGGTATTTGTATACCCCATGTTCATAGTAGCATTAGTTGTAGTAGCCAAAATGTGGATGCAGTCTAAATGTCCATAGAGAGTTGAATGGATAAACAAAATGCTTTAAAAAGGAAGGAAATTCTGACACATATCACAACCTGGATGAACCTTAAAGATGTTACGTTAGGTAAAATAAGCCAGTCACAAAAGGACGAGTACTGTATGATTAACTTATATGAGGTACCTAAAGTAGTCAATTTCATAGAGGCAGAAAGTAGAAGGGTGTTGCTTTGGGGAAAATGGGAGTTATTGTTCATTGGGTATTGAGTTTCAGTTTTACAAGATCAAAAGAGTTCTGTGGGGGGGGACAGTAGTGATAGTTGTAGAACAATGCGAATATACTTATTATCACTGAATTGTACACTTAAAAATACTTAAGATGGTAAATTTGTTATGTGAATTTTACCACAGCTTTCTTTAAAAGCAGTTTCTTGAAGTTCCATATGGGCAAAAGCCTAATTGGGTGTGCATTTAAGTGAGAATAAAAGGAGTGGAATTGGTGAATGTAGATATAGACAATTATTTGAAAACTTAAAATACATACAAAACCAGCAAAATTTACCTACTTGTTTATTTTTTAAAAAGCTCTACGCCCAGCATGGGACTTGAACTCATGACCTCAAGATCAAGAGTCACATACTTCACCAACAGATAACCCCCCCCCTTTTTTAGTGAGAGCAAAAGTATTTAAAAACCCATTTATATGCCACTTAAAAACCAACCATTGTTATTTTTGTATATGTTCTTCATGTGTATATTAAAGGAATTTTTATCATTAAATTTATAAGGGCAAATCCCCACCTCCCCATCCTGTGACACTTTAAACACATTTATGTATTTATGTATTTATTTATTTATTTGTAATCTTTTTTTTTTTTTTTAAAGATTTTGTTCACTTATTTGACAGAGCAGAGGGAGTGGCAGAGAGGTAGAGGGAGAAGCAGACCCCCGCTGAGCAGGCAGCCGGATATGGGGCTTGATCCCAGGACCCTGTGATCATGACCTGAGCCGAAGGCAGATGCTCAACTGACTGAGCCACTCAGGCGCCCCCTTTAAACACATTTAAACCAAGCTTATCTTGGGAAATCAGATCTGGAAGAGTCACACACAGCATCTAGTTAAATCTCATTTCTAAAAAAAGGTCATGGGCCCACAAAGTTGTCTTTGTTGAACATTGTGTAGCTGAGAGATAGTACAGCTGGCAGAATACCTATTCATTCTGATATTAACACTGTACCATATCTGCTTTAATTATCTCCCTTGAGAAGGGAGATAATTTTGCCTTTTGGTTTCCTTATATCTGTCAGTGTCATTATCATTGCTCCAGCTACCAGGGGGTATATGGAGGTAATAATCATTAATTCCTATTTTCTTCTTTTCTTTTGTTTCATATCTAATAAATAAAGTACTGTGGAAATTTTCTTTGTAGCATTTATCACACTCCCATTTTCTCACTTTTAGTGACACTGTAATCAGTAGGATTTAGTGGTGACAGCCTTACCTTCATTGTTTAGTTCACTGTTAACTTTATAAAACATCCAACCCTTGATGAATATTGCTCTACTCCTTAATTTAGAGTCTTATTTCTTCTTGCTTGTCTTCTTGAGCTTTTTGGTTTTCTCTCCATGTGTGCTGATGCTTGGTTTTTCTTTTTATATATCTTTGGGATCCTCCTCCTGCTTTACTCAAAACCTTTTTCATAGCCTAGCAGATGTCTGTGGTCTATGAACTTACATCAGCAAAGTATTTTTTTCTTTAATTTGAAAGCTTTTTTTTATTTTTTTAAAGATTTTATTTGTGTGACAGAGACAGAAAGAGAGGGAACACAAGCAGGGGGAGTGTGAGAGGGAGAAGCAGGCTTCCTACTGAGCAGCGAGCCTCATGCAGTGCTCGATCCCAGGACCCTGGGATCATGACCTGAGCCAAAGGCAGACGCTTAACATCTGAGCCACCCAGGTACCCCTGCTTTTATTTTTTTAATTTAAAGACATTTATTTGGGAGAGAGTACACACATGTGTGTGCAGAGGGGAGGGGCAAAGGGAGAGAGGTTCTTCAGCAGACTCTGTGGTGAGTGCAGAGCCACCTTAGGGTTCCATTTCACCACCCTGAGATCACGACCTGAGCAAAACCAAGACTTGAACGCTTAAGGGACTGCGCCACCCAGGTGCCCCAGGTTGAATGCTTTTAGGTATGGCATGGCTTCACCCCAACCTGCATGACTTTCTTTTGCTTTTATTTAGCTCACTTTACTCATTTATACTTCGTACTTGTTCCTGTAGCCATTTCGAGTTTGCCATACTTTTTGATATTTAGCATTGGTCTTCAATGCCCTGAATAATGTTAGCACTCTATTTCCCAACATTATTTCTTACTATATCTCTGTAGGAAGTCTTTATCCATTTTTTTACCTTTTTGCTCCTTTCCTTGTCTCTTACACTTAACCAAATGGTTTAAAAATGGACTCATCTCACACTTAAGACCTATTTCTGGCATTGTGTATGGAATAAATGGTTGAATGACTTTTTCTGGCAGTCATTGGGCTTGTAAAATCTTTGTCTTCAAGGAATTCAGACTGTGGGAGACTGGGATAGAGTGGTATGTAACAAGCTAACTTTAATAGTAAATTTAGGGGATGCCTGGATGCCTCAGTTGGTTAAGCATCTGCCTTCGGCTCAGGTCATGATCCCAGAGTCCTGGGATTAAGCCTCAGGCTCCCTATTCGGCAGGGAGTCTGCTTCTCCCTCTCCTTCTGTGCTCCCTGTCTCTCTCGCTCTGTCTCAAATAAATAAATAAAATCTTAAAAAAAATAGTAAATTTAAAAAGGCAGTTTCTGCTTGGGAGGGTAGGAATGGTCAATTTTGCCTGGGAGAGCTGTATCTTCTAGCTTTCCCTGACTACTACAAATCATTAACTTGTTTCCTTGTCCTCTGACCATACCATTCCTTAACATGTATTTTTTGGTTGTCTTTGTCTCTGAAACTAGATTATGATCTCCTTGAGAACAGTGATTGTATTTGAATTTTATACTCTTGTGTCTTCCCCTACTCGTAATTGGAATTCAGATTTTTTTTTTAAAGTATATCAGTCCAGGTTTTGATGACAAGAACTGTCTTGCTGTTACAAGCAAAAAGGGTATATTGTAAGAATAATGGAGGATCACAGAAATAACAGGATTCCAGAGGAGCAGGCTTAGAAAGCAGGCAGGAACCAGAAGGGACCCAGAGTATAGGCAGCCATCAATAGTCTGGGCAACTAGTTGCTTTCATCGCTGGATACTGCCATTGTTACTGCAGTCCTCCATAAATCAGTCTTAATTGCACCTTTGACTTTGGGTCATTCTTCTAAACTTGAGAGTTCTAAACAGCTCTGCCTTTTAGAGAGTAGAGAAAGGACAGATCTGTCTTCTTTGGCCTCAGAACAGAGCATCTCACAAGGCTATACACAAAATAGATCCCCCCAAATAGGAGAAGGATTTGATGCTGGACAACTCCCCATCCCGACATGTTCCCAGTCCCAGGGAAGTGAAAAACTAACAACAAATATCCATTACTAGTAGACGAAAAATGTATGTAATCTTTGCCTTGGGCAATGTGGAGAGAAAGTGTGGTAGAGAAAGTTTCGGTGAGGATCCTTGGGCATGTAGAGTGGGAAGAAAGGGTCAGAGATGAAGGTTTTGAGGATAGACAGTGGGAAGGAACAGATAGAGTGTGTGCTAACATAGGGAAAGCAGA
>CM052809.1:51190879-51265688 GCA_028533885.1 Nasua narica | reverse complement strand
CACCCCCCCATAACCCCCTGCCCTGCCTCTCAAATTCTTCATATCAGAGCGATCATGTGATAATTGTCTTTCTCTGACTGACTTATTTCGCTTAGCATAATACCCTCTAGTTCGATCCACGTGGTTGCAAATGGCAAGATTTCGTTTCTCTTGATGGCTGCATAGTATTCCATTGTATGTATATATACCACCTCTTCTTTATCCATTCATCTGTTGGTGGACATCTAGGTTCTTTCCATAGTTTGGCTATTGTGGACATTGCTGCTATAAACATTCGGGTGCAATTTATTTATTTTAAAGATTTTACTTATTTGACAGAGATCACAAGTAGGCAGAGAGGCAGGCAGAGGGAGAGGGGGAAGCAGGCTCCCCACTGAGCCGAGAGCCCGATGCGCAGCTCCCAGGACCCTGAGATCATGACCTGAGCTGAAGGCAGAGGCTTTAACCCACAGAGCCACTCAGGGGCCCCTGTGATGGAGATTTTTAAAGTGCACCATAAACAAATGTGATTATATATCCCCCTCCCTTGCTTTTGCACACAAATGGTAACATTTTGTTTCACTGTTTGCTTTTTTCATCCAAAGAGCTTTCTTATTCTTTTCTTCATAGTATTTGATTGTATGGGTATAAGTTATTTAAATCCCCTGTCAGTGGACATTTAGATGATTATTATTGGTCTTTTCTTATTACAATTAATGCTGTAGTGAATAATCTTGAACATTTATCATTTCATGTGTCTGAGTATTTCCTTGGGGTAATTCCTGGAAGTAGAATTGCTGTGTCAAAGACTTTTGCACTTTTAGTTTTATACATAATGCCAAATGGTCCCCCACAAGAAATGAACAACTTTCTGTTCCAGCAACAATTTATGAGAATTCTGATCTCCCCATGACTGAGGATGATTTTTAAAAATTCGCTTTGAGGATTATGATTAGGAAAAGAGGCTGAAGAGGAGTTATTTTTTACTTTATTTCCACTTTTGAGTCTTAAGGGGACATCAGGGGAGAGATGAGCGATTGGGCAGTGAACTTGAGATGTGTGTAACAGAGAAGTATCTTCTTATTGGAACAGCAGGCACTTTCCTGAGTCCTTAAGTGCCAAACCCTTAGTTACATTGTATTAAAGACTTTATAGGATAGGTCTAAAGGCTACTTTTTTCTGCTTTCTTAAACTCGCAGTGTAAATGTTTCATTGATGAATATTATGCACAGTTTCTCTGCTTTATTGACATCCTTGCAATTCTTTCTGATGTGATTTCAGTAAAATACTGTAGCATTATTCCTCTCCTCCCCAGAAACCGGCAATTGATTGATTCCCAGCAGTTGGAAAATAAAATGATTTCCAACTCTCAGACCCACTTTAGTTTAGGATTCATCTTGGGTGATATGTCTTGGCAAAATTAAATTTCAATGAAGTTCTTACCCCCAAAATTTCCTTTTGGTAATTTTAAAAAATAGTAATATTGTCCTACTCTTGTATCAGTTCCACACCTTCATTTTGTTCTTCAGGTTGAATTCTTTTGGTTTCAAAGGGAGCATTTCCCCTAGCTAGCTTTAAGAATTTTCAGAACTCCACTGTTTAAATTTTTGCTTGAACCCCTTTTCTGACTCTGCCCTTCTTGAATTTATTCTTGCCTTGGATAGTGACTAGTCCCACGCTAAGTCACTCCTTTTTTCATAGGTAGTTAGATATGTAGCTAGAGGAAAATCTATATAGTAAAATTTACTCTGTTTAGATGTACAGTTCAGGATTTTGACAGAAATATACAGTCATGTAACTCACACAACAATCAAAATATAAAATATTTACATCACCTCTAAAGTCCCCTCAAAGCCCCTTTGTAGTCATTCCCCTACTCTCAGTTGCTGACCTGTTTTTTATCCTAACAGCTTTTGTTTTTTTCAGAATTCCAAATAAATGGAATCATGCAGTATATAGCCTTTGCATTTGCATTCTTTCACTTACTGTAAAGGTTTTGAGTTTGAGCCATATTGCAGCATGCATCAGTATTTTGTTTTTATTCTTTTTGTTGCAAAGTAGTATTCCATTTGTATGGCTGTACACTATTATTAGTGTGTGTTAAGGAGTGATTTGAGTGTATTGATCCGGTTTGAGTACATAGATCAGTGATGTTGTTTCCTTTGTGATCAAGCCCAGGTGACCCTCTGAAAGTTTAGTAGTGCACTCTGGCATAGGATTCTTAAATTTTTTGGGGGATTAGGCTATGCAGAAGATAGCATTTGAGTTATACTTGGAGGCATGAGGAAGAAGAATGCTATGGGAGAATCCATGAAAGAGTGTTACAGAGCAATAAGTGAGCATTTACATCAGACTCTGAGTTCCTTGAAGAACTTGTCTTGCTCTTTTTTTTCATTTAAAATTTTTAATCTGTTTCATTTGTTTTTTAATTTTTATTCCTCTTTTCTATATTAGGTTTCACTTTGTAATGCTCTTGTAGTTCCTTGATAGTTACTTGTTGAGTAAGCAAAATTTATCCCCAAATGCTGCCAGGTTATGATGTTAATATATTTTATCCTTGAAGCACAGTGCTCTTAAAACCACTGTACACTTTGGACTATGCTTTCTCTATCCCCTCTTTCCAAATTGCTGTAAAGATCATCAGACTCTGACGTTATCTTATATTAGTGGGTTTAAATTTTTTTAATTAAATTTTTAATTTTAATTCCATTATAGTTAATATACAGTGTTATATCAGTTTCAGGAGTATAATAGAGTGATTCAGCAATTCTATACATTACTCATTGCTCATCGTGATAAGTGTACTTTTGAATCCCTATCATCAGTTTCCCCATCCCCCATCCCTCTCCTCTCTGGTTACCATCAGAGAAATGTCTGTTCCTGTCTTCTCCCCATTTTTTAGTTGGATTATTCAGGAGTTGTGTAAGTCCCATGTATATTTGGGATACTAACCCTTTATCAGATATGTCATTTGCAGGTATCTTTTCCCATTCAGTAGGTTATCTTTTAGTTTTGTTCATTGTTTGCTTTGCTGTGCAGAAGCTTTTTATTTTGATGTAGTCCCGGTAGTTTATTTTTGCTTTTATTGCATTGCCTCAGGAGATGGATCTAGAAAAATGTTGCTGTAGTGTTACATTAGTACTTTTTTTCATCATTAAGTGCCCTAAGCCCCCCTTTTTTAATCCTTCACCCCCTCCTCCTGTGATGGGACCCCATGTTTTGGGTGATTTTCACTATCATATAGCATTTGTTAAGTAAATAATTTTCTCATTTAGAAAATCAGTCTAGGATATCTACCTAGCTGTCTTGGTAGATATGTATCTGACAGTAATCGGAGCTTCTGATTGGCAAGAGATAACCACTGTTAACTTCAGAGAGTAGATGAAATTTCTACCAGGAGCTAATATATTTCTGTTTTAGTTAGCCTCATTAAGGGAACATATGTAACTTACTTTATTCTTTTTGTTTAAAGTTCCTCATTATTGCATTTATACATCCCTACATGTCTAGAGATACTAGGTTTGAAATTACTATAAAATTTCTTTTTCAAGAGTGCCTGATCTAAATAGTAACCAAATGTTTTGAGAATCTGGACTTGTGGCTTACTTAAAACCAGAAGAATTCCAAAGTCCTAAAGACAGGCATTGGCATTATGCTTCAACCCTCATCAGTAGCGTTAGCATTGAACCATAGTTGTCTGTGCAAACCTGAGTTGGGCCTTATGAAAAAGAAAAAAGAATTACATCAGACTGGATGCTTCCTACTGTTAATGCCAAGAAACACAATCCACACTAATGCAGGAAAAAGGAAATTCATTGACTAACCTAATTCCACAGACCAGGTTGCCCTCGGGAATTACTTGAATGGAGCTCAAGCATTGTTCACAAACACCTAGTTCTTCCTTGTGTCTCTTAGCTCTAACATTGCAGTGTCGGAATAAACACATTACATTCTTAGGCAGATTCTATCCTGTGGTGCTGGGTTGCCTAAAGCAGCTCCTTTCTGCGTCTTTCCATGTTCAAGTCCAGTGGGAAAGAGGAAGGCTCTTATTCCCAGGATTCCTAGCAGGAATTTGAGTCTCAGTGGCTTTGAGAGATGTGGTTATCTTATGCAAGGGACTATGCTCAGGGAAATGATGCACTGATTGTTTAGGCCAAGGCCAATAAATCGATGTGTGAAGCTCCATCTGTGGGCTGAGAACTGGGGCGGGGCATTCTGCAGAGGCAACTTGGGATGAAGTTACGAAAGGAAGGAGAGGTAGGTTTATGGTAGTGTAATACCAAATGGCCACGCACTAGCATTTAACATGTACTTGTCATTTCCTATTTGCTAGGTACTGATTGAGATACTTTAACAAGTGTGGTTTCATTTAATTTCATTCTTAAAGTGTCTCTGAGAGATAGTTATTTCTCTGTGTGCTTTGTGGTTAAAGAGATAATCTCAGAGAAGTTAAGTCATTGCCCAGTTTTTTATAAGTGGTAATTTCTAGAACCAGGATTCTAACCAAAGTCTGAATCCAAATGTATGTAGTGCATTTCCCACCATTGTCTCTTTGGTGTTAAAAAAAAATACTCTCAGCAGTAGCTGCAGCATCGCTAGAAAATAACTGTCATCTCTCAAAGTAATTATTTTAAAGATTGAGACCCTCATTTGGATGTGTTGATAAAATGATGGATTATATTATTTTTAGTTTTTCGTTGTGTAGGCCCATATGGGCTGCATTCATTCATCTAATAAATACTTGTTGAGTGCCTATTTTGAGCCAGGTAGTGTTCTAGGAACTGAGGATAAAGTAGTGAACAAAACAAGTATCCCATCTCAAGGAGCTTATATTCTGGTGTAGGTGGAACACATAAAGAGCTATATAATAGGAGATCGGGTCATCTTGAGTCTTCCCTTTTAATTTAGATTATTGAAGGAGCTTCAGCCCTCACAGACATTTGCTGGGTCAGGCAGAACCATGAAATTTCATTCATAGTTTGTCTAGTATTGACTCATAAAACTACTCATCGAGACCAAACTCACATAAGGGCCAGAAGCAAGGTAGAGAAATAAGCTAAGTATCTAAAATCATTCAAGCTATAAGGAAAGCCAAATGAGTTAAACATTCATTTATATTCAAAATGTCTTTTCCTCAGTTTTCTGGTTTTTTAGAGTTTTTCTTTCCAACCACTGCCCTCCTTCCAATATACACAAAATTTTTGATTGTTTAGAGCAATGATTCTCAAAAGGTAGCCTCCAGATATCTAGGGTTCCCTTTTAGGAGATTTGGGAGATTGAAATCATTTTTATTATAAGACTAAGATGTGATTTACCTTTTTCACTGTATTGACATTTGGTCTGTTGGTGCAAAAGCAATGGTGGATATAACTGCTCATGTTTTAGAGTGAATCAATACAATGACACCAAATTGTATTAGTAGTCATGTATTCTTACAGTAGAAAAGAAAAAGGTTGCACTTAATATTTTAGATGGACACTTAAGAAAATTTTGATCAATAAAAATTAATTTTATCAAGTCTTCACTCTTGAGTAGATTTTTCTTTTTTAAATATTCTGGGTGAGGAAATGGGAATAAAGCGCTTTGGCTGCATTTCTTTTTCTTTTCTTTCTTTTTTTTTTTTTAAAGACTGTTTATTCATTTGATAGAGTGTATGTGCTAGAGGGAGCACAGGCTGGGGGGAATGGCAGAAGGAGAAGCAGGTTCCCCACTGAGCAGGGAGCCCAACACGGGGCTTGACCCTAGGATCATGACCTGAGCCAAAGGTAGATGCTTAACTGACTGAGCCACCCAGGTGCTCCATTTTTGCCTGCATTTCAAAGTATGGTGGTTCTATTTTTTTTTTTGTTTGTTTGTTTTTTAAGATTTTATTTACTTATTTGACAGAGAGATCACAAGCAGGCAGAGAGAGAGGGGGAAGCAGGCTCCCCGCTGAGCAGAGAGCCCAATAGCGGGGCTTGATCCCAGGACCCTGAGATCATGACCTGAGCCGAAGGCAGAGGCTTTAACCCACTGCGCCACCCAGGCGCCCCAAGTATGGTAGTTCTTGAGGAAAAGCACGTGTGTGATTGAATTGTGAGCTAACCTAGCTGCTTTTTTCATGGAATACTATTTTTACTTTCAGAGAACAAATGACAAAGTATAGCTATTCAGAGTTGAGTATTGGGCAGATATTTTCTCAAAAATGAATAGTGATCTTTCAAGGGAAACATAGTATTTGTTGCCAGTGATAAACATTCAGTCTCTCAAGTGAAAACTAGAAATTTGGAAAACTTATATTAGCCACTGTGAGCTTGGTAGTGTCCCAATAGCCTATATTATATACGCTGTAAGCCTATATTATATAATTTTTAAAACTTACATTAGTCACTGTGAGCTTGGTAGTGTCTCAATATTTAAAGCCTTTGGGATAAGATTCATGGTTAATTGATGAAGGTGATTTTGAAGTACTGTATAATGAAATGTGTCAACATTGGAAAGATCTAGATAAGTCAGTAAACTAATATTTTCCAAGTGACCAATGCATGATGGTGCAAAATTATGCGAGTTAGAAAATTCAAAGATAAACAAATATATATAATATATTTTAGTTTACTTGACAGAGTGAGAGAGATCACAAGTAAACAGAGAGGCAGGCAGAGAGAGATGGGGAAGCAGGCTCCCTGCTGAGCAAAGAGCCCGATGTGGGGCTCCATCCCAGGACCCTGACATCATGACCTGAGCCAAAGGCAGAGGCTTTAACCCGCTGAGCCAAGCACCCCAAACCAATATATTTTTAATGCAAGATAAACCAATCAATATATTTTTAATGTAACAAAGTATGAAAATTTCATTGTTATGGTTTCAGATTCCATACTGCAACTAAATTTTTTTTTATGAAAGTAGAATATCTCTAATTATCCAAAAGAAATGTTAAAATAACTTCTTTTCCAAATACATAACTGTCTTCCAAATACATAACTAATCCACATAACTGCTGGATTTTTTTTTTACATACTTCAGTCAAAATAATATATCATGACAATCGAAGGCAGGCTTAAAGTATGAAAATTCAGCTGTCTTCTGTTAAGACAGTCTTCTCATTAAGTTTTTTTTGGGGGGGAGTACATTTATTTTTAGTAAACTATGTTATTTATATTAACATGTAATGGGTTTATTTTTTATTTTAAAATTAAATACTCAGGGGTTTTTTTTGAATTTTAGTTTCTCATTGTACAGCTATTGAAATAATCCATAAAAAAAGCTCTTTGAGGTCCTCAGTAATTTTTAAGGGATCAAGAAAATATGAGAACTCACATGTTGAGAATTGCTGCCGTAAGGGGCTGTTTTTTCCTTCCAAGGACCAAAAGATTGTGTTTCAGTTCTCTACTTACTATGCACAGTGAACTTAACTGAAGAGTTCTCCACAAAAGTGAAAATTTATCAAGGAACTCTACAATTAGGTAGTAGAATTTACAGATCACTCTCTGATTATCAGAGTCTAATTTCTAATAATAAAAATCTTGGGAAATAAATCTCTGAAGCTTTTTGTTAAAATGAGAGGATTTCATTTCAGGATGAGGCTGAAGTCTAGGTAGGGAGAATGTGTACCACCAAGAAATAGCCATGGTATAAAGTCCAGCTAATGACTCCTGCCTCTAGAGCTCCTTACCACTTTGCCATATGAAAAAAAAAAATCTTTTTATGTCTAGCTAATACTAGTAGGTCCCTTCCCCAAGCAATTGGTGACAGAGTCAGTACCTTAAAGTAGGAGACTCCTCCAAACTCTGTGGCAGGTGGCAGAAGAGTGGGAAACCATAGCTGAAAGACATATGTTATTGGTTTAAACTCAATGTTCTTTCCCCTTGAAATAGAGGAAATAACATTTGTGGCTTGCTTCTATGACAAAGTTACATGTGGTTGGAATAGGTATCTGTGAGCTTGCCTGGAAGCCTTAAGTTTTCTATGTTCCAAATGAAATGTTTAGAATTTAACTTTTTCATAGTTGGGAACTGCTTCTACTTTTTAAAATACTTTACATTTTAAATCAGGATAAATATTATTATAAGGACAGGGAGAATTAAGAATGGTCTTACAGTAGTGAAATGGGATAATTTTGCTCTTTATAAGACTGACTGTTGGAATTGGAACCATAGGTGATGAAATTAAGCCTACAGGCAGTATTTAGAAACACAACAGGGGTATTGATCAAGAAGTGCCTGAATCTCCAAATCTTATAAAATGGCATCCTATGTCTCTGGACTGTTGGCATTCAAAGAAAAAATAAACATTCCACAAAATTGTCTATTTTCTAGTTAAACTGATGTCCTATAACTGTATCTGAAAAGCTAAGTTGTAATTTTGAGGACACCATGGATGAAAGAGAAAAAAAAATTACTACCACTAGTAACAGATGTGAAATTACATTAGATAAATATAATCATTAGTTTCAGTCTCACCCTGGTTAATTTGTTTGTGGAAATGTGCAACCCATTATTCATTAGATAATTTTTCACACATTGATTAGAAAGCCATGTCGAATTGTGACCCTACACATTTGGGCTTACCTATCTTGCAATGAAGTATACCGCTTACAATAGTGGAAATGGGGGACAAAATGTTTATCTCAAGCTGATTTTGTGCCAATAAATAAAGTAAATCAATAGCCAGTGAAGTGTGAACAACATTTCTCTGCTGTATAATATGGTTTTGGGGGCAATTTGACATGCTACAAGGGGAAACAAGGGTCTTGAACAGAAAGGTAATAAAAGCAAATCATGCTGGTAACTGTTATTGAAGTCCCATATTTTTCTATACTTGGGCAGCTTTAAGATGTGAGAAATAATGCACATAAAATTATAAAAATATTGAGGCAACTTTCCCCCATATTTATAAACATTCTTTCTTATAGCTGAACTTGATTTTATTGGTCATGCATTCTATATCTGTGACAAATCTTTTCTATTTTCTATTTGATCTAATTTAGTGCACAAATTCAGATAACTTTAATATATTTATAGCAAATACAACACAAAGACCTTAAATTTCAAATAGACTTTATTAGCACTCAATAAGACTTCACATGAATTTTACTTTCCAATATTCAGATAATTACATACAGTAATCAAAAACCTCTCAAATTAAAAAATTTGTTTTTTAGGGGCACCTGTGTGGCTCAGGTCACGATCCCAGGGTTCTGGGATTGAGCCCTGCATCGGGCTCAAAGTAGAAGCAGTTCCCAACTATGAAAAAGTTAAATTCTAAACATCGGGCTCCCTCCTCCGCATGAACCCTGCTTCTCCCTCTCCCACTCCCCCTGCTTGTGTTCCTTTTCTCGCTGTATCTCTCTCTGTCAAATAAATAAATAAAAGCTTAAAAAATTTTTGTTTTTTGCCCTGCAAAAAGCCTCAAAGAGAAACTCCCATTTTATCATCTTGCACTTTTCTTACCATTCTAAGCACCACAGAACCATAGGAAAATGAAGCTCTTTTCTAATTCTCTGAAGAATAATGATATAAATGCATTTGTAAAGTGTATCTTCTTGCCAGGTTAAACCTCTGATGTTGTCTTTTAAATTAAGATGAAAGTAACACATTTTTCCACATAATGCAGAGTGCATTCAAGTAATTGATGGTTAATTAAAAGCAATTTTTTTTCTCCTGTAGGTCAGACAGTGAAGGGCTACATACACTATGCTACCATAGAAAGAAGGAGATTAGGCTGTGTGGCTTCTAGAAGAAGTATTTTGGCCCTTTTGGTCCAAAATAAAATCCTAAGTAGGGAAGCCTGTGGTTTCAAAGGAGAAATGGTTACTGGTATCACAGAAATTGTGTTTTGCTGCTTAGGAATATTACTTCCTTCAAATTCTTTGTACTGTTAGAATTTCAAAAAACCAATCAATCTTGTAACACTGAAAAATTAAAATAAACATATTTGGGGAAATAAATAAATAAAATCTTAAAAAAAAATTGGCATTTTGATAATGGGTACTAATGGGGGCACCTGGGTGGCTCAATCAGTTAAGTGTCTGACTCCTGATTTTGGCTAGGGTCATGATCTTGGGGTTGTGGGTTCAAGCCCTACATCGGGCTCTGTGCTGGGCATGAAGACTTCTTGAGATTCTCTCTCCCTCTGCTTCTTACTTATTTTCTCTACAAAAAAGGTGCTAACATGTAGTACATTTATTTATTGTCAATGACTTGATTCGTGTGGGGTCCTACAAATATATATGTATATACACATACAGATGTGTATATGTGTGTGTGTATATATGTGTGTATATATATATGTATGGCTTATTTTGACATTTCCCCTTCTCCTTTACCTTTTTTATTTGAATAGGGCTTCAGTCTACTATAGATGAACTTTAAAAATCTAGATTTAAAAACAACTGATATTGGTGAGGATGTGGAGAAAGGGCAACCCTCTTCCACTGTTGGTGGGAATGGTGTAGCCACTCTGGAAAAACAGTATGGAGGTTCCTCAGAAAGTTAAAAATGAACTACTCTACAACCCAGAAATTGCACTACTAGTTATTTATCCAAAGGATACAAATATAGTGATTCAAAGGGGCACATGCACCACAGTATTTATAGCAGCAATGTCCACAAAATATGGAGAGAGCCCAGAAGTCCATCTCCAGATGAGGGGATAAAGATGTGTTATATAGATACACAATGGAATATTACTCAACCATCAAAAATAATGAAATCTTGACATTTGCAAGGATGTGGATGGAACTAGAAGGTATTATGCTAAGTGAAATAGGTTAGAGAAGGACAAATAACATAGGATTTTACTCATATGAGGAATTTAAGAAACAAAACAGATGAACATAGGGGAAGGGAAGGAAAAAGAAAATGAAAATAACAAGGGAAGCAAACCATAAGAGACTCTTAACTCTAGGAAACAAACCGAGGGTTGCTGGAGGGGGGAGGGGGTAATTGGGTGACAGGCATTAAGGAGGGCACTTGATATAATCATTGGGTACTATATGCAATTGATGAATCACTAAATTATACCCTTGAAACTAATAATATGGTATATGTTAATTGAATTTGAAGTTTAAAAATCTATATTTAAGCATATTAATAATAGTAATGGTTCCAGAGGGTATACTGCTAAGTGAAATAAGTCAGAGGAAAACAAATACCTATGATTTCTCTCATATGTGAAATTTAGGAAACAAAATAAATGAACAAATCAAAAGAGACAAACACCAAAAAAGGACTCTTAAATACAGAGAACAAATTGGTGGTTGCCAGAGAGGAGGTATGTGGGGAAATGGGTCAAAGAGGTGAAGAGCCTTAAGAGTACACTTAGCATGATGAGCACTGAGTAATGTTTAGAACTGTTGAATCGCTGTACTGTACATATGAAACTAATGCAACACTATGCATTAATTAAACTGGAATTTTAAAGTAGTAATAAAATATTCTGTTTTGATTTCTCATTTGAATGTCAAACTAGCAGAAGTATTATGAGACCATGGGTGAGATAGAATGAACATTAGATTGAAAATGAGATCTATAGTCTAGGTTATTGCTGTTAGTTAAGACCTGCAACTTCTCTGGTTTTGATAGACTAAGTGAGCTCTGAGTCTTTCTTTTCTACCTTTAATATTCAGTGCGTGGAATACATTTATAAAATACCATCATACTATACACTGATGAACAAACTGTGATTCAGATAATGGTCTACATTTAATATAAACATTTTTCTGTTCTTAGGTATTTTTTTTATAATTTGTAATGGCTGTATCATATTCCATCATATAGATATACTATAAATTATGTAACCATTTCCCTGTTCCTACACAAAATCAAGGCTATCATATTTTTCTTATAATGCTGCTATAGTTTATTGTTCTTGTGTTTTCTGCTCTTGTCCCTGTATTGTCTATAATCCTTACAAGATAATTTATTTTCCTTTTAATGGCAATCAGATACAATATTGCCCTGATCAAATCTCTCCAATCATCTTTATATTTTTATTTTTTAATTTTTTTATAGGTTTTTATTTTTTAAAAGATTTTATTTATTTGACAAAGACAACGAGAGAGGGAACACAAGTAGGGGGAGTGGGAGAGTGAGAAGCAGGCTTCGTGCTGAGTTGGGGAGCCTGATGTGGGGCTCGATCTTAAGACCCTGGGACCATGACCTGAGCTGAAGGCAGAAGCTTAATGACTAAGCCACCCAGGTGCCCTCTCCAACCATCTTTAGAAATAAAATCCTAAATCATTATATGGTCTATAGGGCACTGTGTAATCGAGCACCTGCCTACCTCTGGGACCTTATTTCTATAGTTTGCCTCACTGTCTGCACTCCACCCACTGTTCTCTTAGCTGTTCTCCAATTCTCTAAGCATGTCCCAACCATAGGCCACAGGGCCTTTGTTCTTGGTGTTTTCTGTACGTAGAACACTCTTTCTGATAATTGGGTAATTTTTTTTTAAAGATTTTATTTACTTATTTGTCAGAGAGCAAGCAGAGAGGGAATAGCGGGCAGAGAGAGAAGCAGGCACTCCATACAGTAAGGAGCCCGATGTGGGATTGATACCAGGATACTGGGATCATGACCTGAGCTGAAGGCAGCTGCTTAACCAACTGAGCTACCCAGGCATCCCTTCTAATTTGTTCTTGTATTCCTTTAGATCTCTGCTTAAAAGACACCTCCTTAGGTAGTTCTCTGAGCATTCTCTGTAGAATAACATTCCTCCACCATTCTTTATTCTTTGGCTGTTTTTTTTTTTTTTCTCCTAACACTCATTGCTACCTGACATGTTATGAATATTTTTGAAAAAATACCTGTTATCAGTGTATAAACTCCCTGAGGGTAGGACTGCATCTGTTTTTTTTTTTCTTCATTGTTAACATCTCTAGCACAAAGAACTATGCTTACCTTATAGAAGGGACTGGAAAAATATTTAGGTGACTTGAGGCTTTGTTCTGCATTCTTCTGTTACAGGTGTAGTCGGATGAGGAAAGTTATCTTGTCAATTATATTTGTTGGGAAAACATCTTTTTTCTTTTTTTTAAGATCTTATTTATTTATTTGACAGAGACACAGCGAGAGAGAAGAAACACAAGCAGTGGGAGTGGGAGAGGGAGAAGCAGGCTTCTGGCTAAGCAGGGAGCCCGATGTGGGGCTCAATCCCAGGACCCTGGGATCATGACCTGAGGTGAAGGCAGATGCTTAATGACTGAGCCATCCAGGTGCCCCATGTTGGGAAAACATCTTGATGAGCATCTATTCATGGAATGTGTGGCTCTGCAGAAATGGGTTGAAAGAAAAAGAGATAGTTACAGTGTCTTAAAATGATTAGTAATTACAGATATAAGAGAGGGGAACGAAGAAGATGGGGGATGAGTGGAGAGAGAGAGGGTCAGACAATAAGGCAGAAGGCTACGGCATGAATAGATAGAAATGACTGATATTTTTAATAGAATGGGAGTATTTCATATTTATAGTAATTTGGCAATATAAGCCTTCTCCCATTAACCCCTGAATCTCTGGCACACAGCTGCGTGATGTCAGCGGCAGTGTTTTATTGGGGGAAATCAAGAAAAGCCAGGTCTCATGTTTGAGTCAAAACCCAGATGGTGATAAAGGAACAGTTTGTACATGGAGAATGAGTATTCAGTAGAAATCAACATGAAGCCAGAAGTTATAGGGAGGTCACAGAATTGCTCACTGGAAGTAGGAAGGGAAATTAAGTAGATCTTATCTAGCTCTCAAGCCTGAGTTATAGAAACAACTCAGTGGTAAATCTTTGTAGCTAATTCTTTATATGATGTCCATGATTTACTTAGGGTAAATTTCTAAAACTGGCATTACTGGATCAAAGTGTTTGCATTTTTAAGGCTTTTGATATGTGATCATAGTGCCTTCCATATAAATGGTACCAATTTAAAATCTGAAATGTTTTATAAAAGCCAGAGTTATTAAAAGAAACCTCAAGGGCATCTGGGTGGTACAGTTGGTTGAGTGTCTTAATCTTGATTTCAGCTGAGATCATGATGTCAGGGTCATAAGGTCCAGCCCCGCATCAGGCTCTGTGCTGAATAGGGAGTCAGCTTGAGATTCTCGCTCTCCCTGTGCCCCTCTCCTCCATGTTTTCTCTCTATTAAAAAATATTTATCTATTATTTTAGAAAAAGAAAGACATCTCAATAATATAGACCTGCTAGGCTTGCTATAATAAAAAAGATGGAAAATAAGTGTTGATGAGGATGTAGAGGAGAGGGGCACAGAAGATATAAAAATGTGAAAAACACCAAGTCATGAAATTGAATCAGTAATCAAACAACAACAACAAAACAAAAACCTACCAAAAATTAGAAATCCCAGACCAGATGGATTCACAGGTGAATTCTAACGAACATTTCAAAAAACTTAATACCAGGGAACCTGGCTAGGTCAGTCAGTAGGGCATGAGACTCTTGACATCAGAGGTTATAAATTCAAGCCCTACAGTGGGTTTAGAGATTACTTAAAATAAATCCTGCTTTTCTTTTTCAAAGTTGCTTTGGTTATTGAGGTCTTTTATGAGTTCCATACATATTTTTTTAAGATTGTTCCTCCTGGCTCTGTGAAAAAGGCTGATGGTATTTTGATAGGGACTGCATTAAATGTGTAGATTGCCTGGGTAATATAGACATTTTAACAATGTTTATTCTTCTAATCCATAAGAATCCAGATTTATGGATTTGTCTTCTTCAAATAAATATAAATTCAAATAAGTTTTTTACCCCTTCTCTCTCCTTCTGGGACCCATATAATGCAAATGTTCACTTGATGTTGTCCCAGAGATCCCTTAACCTATTCTCATTTTTTTTTAAAGATTTTATTTATTTATTTGACGGAGAGAGAGAGAGAGATCACAAGTAGGCAGAGAGGCAGGCAGAGGCAGAGGGAGAAGCAGGCTCCCCACTGAGCAGAGAGCCCGATGTGGGGCTCGATCCCAGGACCCTGAGATCATGACCTGAGCTGAAGGCAGAGGCTTTAACCACTGAGCCACCCAGGTGCCCCAACCTATTCTCATTTTTAAAATTCTTTTTCCTGTGCTTTCCATTACCCTTTCTTTAAGACTGAGATATGTTTTTCTGCACCTGCTTATCTACTATTGATTCCCTGTAGTGTATTTTTTAAAAATTTCTGTTACTGTATTCTTCAACTTTGATTGGTTCTTTTTTATATTTTCTATCTCTTTATTGAAGGTCTCACTGAGTTCTTCCACTCTTCTCTCCAGCCCAGTGAGTATCTTTATAGTCATTACTTTAAATTCTTTATTAGGCATATTGCTTATCTCCTTTATCATTTAGTTCTTTTTCTGAGTTTTTTTTCTTTTTTTCTCTTTCTTCTTTTCTCTTTTTCTTTTTCTCTTTCTTTTTCTCTTTTTCTTTTTCTTTTTCTTTTCTAGCATGTTCTGCTTCCCAATATTGCTTGACTTTCTCTGTTTGGTTCTATAGATTAGGCAGAACAACTACTTCTAAATGTGCAGGAATGGTCTTGTGTTTGATTGTGTGCTATGTGGACTGTGTGTGCTTGGTGACTTGTGCTGGCTGGCTAGGGCAGTGGCTGGCATGAGGTGGGATTTGTGGGCTTTCAACATAGTGAGCATCTGTCAGGATAGCTGAAGCTGAAGGGGTGCAAGCCAGTGTGTCCCAGGGAGCTTTCTGCAGGGTGTTTTGGCAGGGTAGCTGGAGTTGATGCAGTGTGTGGGCCAGAGGGGCCCTGAACTCTCTGCACGGAGGGTGCCTTGGCAGGATAGCTGAGCCTAGAGTGATGCAAGCCAGGGTGACCCGGGGCTCTCCACATAGAGGACAACTTGGTAGGATAACTGAAGCTGAAGTGGATATAAACCAGGGAGTTTCTGGACTCTCTGTGCAGAGGATACCCTGATGGGCATCTTGAGCTGAGGTGCATTATAGGCCAGGAGGTCCTGGGGTGCTTTGTGCAGGAAGTGACCGCTTGTGACAGCTAAAACTAGAATGGGCAAGGACTGGTTTGGTTCCTGGGTTCTACACACAAAATGTGCCCTGGCAGGATAGCTGAAGCTGAATTGGGTGCAAGCTGGGGTACCCCCCACCATGTTCACGGTGAATACTGGCCAGGTCGCTTGAGCCTATGCTGGCATGGGCGTGAATATTCCTGGGTACTCCACATGGGGTGCCCTGGTGAGGTAGCTGAAACTGATGCAGGCATGGACCTGTGGTTCTCAGGGCGCTGTGCGCAGGGTTACCCTTGCAGGATGGCCAGATCTGAAGATGTCAACTGAGAGGTTCCAGTGCTCTCTGCACTGAGGTGCCCTAGCAAGCCTTCTGAAGCTGAAGTGGTGTGAGCCTGGAGTGTTTGGGGGAAGCTTTGCACCTCTGTCAACTTAGTTTGAAGCCTGGGGCTGCATTGAACACTAACCAAGGGTGTCGCAGTGTGCATTGCCCTTTGGGTGCCCTTGTGGGATGGCTGGGGCTGGTGCGGGCTAGGGGTTGGGGCTCACTCAGGTGGCAGGCTGGTTAGGATACCCAGACAGTGCGCTGGTCTGTACTTTGAAGGTGAAGGAAGAGTGCAGACCATGTCTGTTAGAACCTCCCACTTGGTGAAGACTCCAGCAGCTCCTCCAGTGTCTGGCAGAATAGTAAGGCTTATTCTTCTATATGCCAGTTGATCTTTTAAACCATAGCTTTTTAAAATTTTTATTTTAATTCCAATGTAGTTAGCATACAGTGTTATATTAGTTTTAGGTGTACAGCATTAGTTTTAGGTGTACAGAATCAACATTTCCATATATTACTCAGTGCTCATCAAGAGAAGTGTAATCTTAATCCCCTTCACCTGTTTTATCTGTCTCCCTACCTACCTCTTACCTGGTAACCATCTGTTTGGTCTCAACTAACAGTTGTCTGGGTGTTTTGGTTTGTTTTGGTTTGTCTCTCTCTCTTTTTTTTTTTTTTGGCCTTTTGTTCGTTTGTTTTGTTTCCTACATTCCACATATGAGTGAAATTGTATTTTTCTTTGGCTGGCTTATTTCTCTTACCTTTATACTCTAGCTCTGTCCATGTTGTTACAAATGGAAAGATAACAGTTTTTTAAAGTTTTTATTTAAATTACAGTTAGTTAATACATAGTGTAATATTAGTGATCTGGCACATGAAACACCTGGTGCTTATCACAAGTGCCCATAATCCCTATCACCTATTTAAACAATCCCCCAACACTCCTCCTCTCTGATAACCATCAGTTCTCTATAGTTAGGAGTCTGTCTCTTGGTTTGCCTCTTTCTCCCCCATGCTATGATCATTCTTTTTCATAGCTGAATAATATTCCATTATATACACACATATTTAATGCATACATAACATGCACATACATACACACCACATCTTTTTTATCCATTCATCTATCATTGGGCATTTGGGCTGCTTCCATAACTTGACTATATTGTTAATAATGCTGCAGTAAACATAGGGGTGCATACATCCCTTCGAATTAGTGTTTTCCTATTCTTTGGGTAAATGCCCAATAGTGTGATTCCAGGAATATAGGGTAGTTCGATTTTTTTTTTTTTTTTTGAGGGAGTTCATACTGTCTCCCACAGTGGTTGCAGCAGTTTGCATTCCCATTAACAGTACACGAGGGTTTCTTTTTCTCTACATCCTCATCAGCACTTGTTGTTTCTTGAGTTTTTTTATTTTAGCTATACTGACAGGCGTGAGGTGCTACCTCATTTTGGTTTCGATTTGCATTTCTCTGATGATGAGTGATGTTGAGCATCTTTTCATGTGTCTGTTGGCCATCTAGATGTCTTTTTTGGAGACATGGCGGTTCATGTCTTCTGCCCATTTTTAATCTGATTATTTGTTTTTTGGTGTTGAATTATAGAAGTTCTTTATATATTTTGTGTACTATCCCTTTATTGAATACATTATTTACGGATATCTTCTCCCATTCCATGGGTTGTCTTAGTTTTGTTGATTGTTTCCTTTTCTGTGCAGAAGCTTTTTATTTTGATGTGGTTCCAATAGTTTACTTTTGCCTTTGTTTCCCTTGCTGCAGGAGACCTGTCTAGAAGATTTTGTTATGGCTGATGTCAGAGAAATTATTGCATATGCTCTCTTCTAGGATTTTTATGGTTTCACATGTCATATTTAGATCCTTAATCCATTCTGAGTTTGTGTATATGGTGTAAGAAAGTGGTCCAGTTTTGTTCTTCTGCATGTAGCCGTCCAGTTTTCCCAACACTATTTTTAAGAGACTTTTTCCCATTGCATATTTTTGCCTTCTTTGTTGAAAATTAATTGACCATATAATTGTGTGTTTGGGGTCTCTATTCTGTTTCACTTACGTATGTGTCTATATTTGTGCCAGTACCATGCTGTTTTGATTACTACAGCTTTGTAGTACTCAAACTTGAACCTTGTAATAGCTTCAGGCTTTGTTCTTTTTTAAGATTACTTTGGCTATTTGGGGTCTTGTGGTTCCATAAAATTTTATGATTATTCATTCTAGTTTCATGAATAATCCTATAGGTATTTTGATAGGGTTGCCTTAAACCTGTACATGGCTTTTGGTCATATAGACATTTTAACAATAGTTTTTTATCCAGTCCACGAGCATAGAATGTCTTCATTTCTTTGTGTCGTCTTCAATTTCTTTCATAAATGTTTTTTAATTTTAGAGTACAGGCCTTTCACCTCTTTGGTTAAGTTTAGTCCTAGATATTTTATTATTTTTGGTGGAATTGTAAATGTGATTGTTTTCTTAATTTCTCTTTTTGCTGTTGCATTATCAGTGTTTAGAAATGCAATGGATTTCTGTACATTCATTTTTTTATCCTGTGACCTTATTGAATGCATTTATTACTTCTAGTTTTTTGGTGGATTCTTTCAGGTGTCTGATATTTATTATCATGTCCTCTATAAATAGTGAAAGTTTTAATTCTTCCTTACCCATTTGGATGCCTTTTATTTTAACTTTTTGTTGACTCATTGTTGTGGCTATGCCCTCCAGTACTGTGTTGAATAAAAATGGTGAGAGTGGACATCCTTGTCTTGTTTGTGAACCTAGGGGAAAAGCTCTCAATTTTTCTCCAGTAAGCATGATATTTGCTGTGGGTTTTTCACATAAGGCCATTGTTTTTTTTTTTAAAGATTTTATTTATTTATTTATTTGACACACAGAGAGAGATCACAAGTAGGCAGAGAGGCAGGCAGAGAGAGGGGGGAAGCAGGCTCCCCGCCAAGCAGAGAGCCCAACGCAGGGCTAGATCCCAGGACCCCGAGATCACGACCTGAGCCGAAGGCAGAGGCTTTCACCCACTGAGCAACCCAGGCGCTCCACGGCCATTGTTATGTTGAAGTACGTTCCCTCTAAATCTACTCTGTTGAGGGTTTTTTCTTATTTATTTATTTATTTATTTATTTAGTTAGTTAGTTAGTTAGTTAGTTGACAGAGGGAGAGAGATCACAAGTAGGCAGAGAGGCAGGCAGAGATAGGAGGAAGCAGGCTCCCTGCTGAGCAGAGAGCCCGACGCGGGGCTCCATCCCAGGACCCTGAGACCATGACCCGAGTGGAAGGCAGAGGCTTCAACCCACTGAGCCACCCAGGCGCCCCAAGGGTTTTTTTCTTTTAATCATGAATGGATGTTGTACTTTGTCAAATGCTTTTTTTGGTATCATCTGTTAAAATGATCATATGGTTCTTATCCTCTTATTGATGTGATGTTTCATGTTCATTGTGATTTGTGAATATTGAACCACCTTTGCAATCCAGGAATAAATGTCACTTGATTGTTGTGAATGATTTTTTAAATGTATTGTTGGATTTGATTTGCTAATACTTTGTTGAGTATTTTTGCATCTGTATTCATCAGAGATTTTGGCCTGTAGTTGTCTTTTTTTTGGTGTCTTTATCTGGTTTTGGTATCGAGGTAATGATGGCCTAATAGAATGAATTTGTGAATTTTCCTTCCTCTCTAGATTTTGGAATAGTATGAGAAGAATAGGTATTGACTCTGCTTTAAATATTTGGTAGAATTTACACGTGAAGGTGTCTGGTCCTGGACTTCTGTTCGTTGGGACTTTTTTGATCACAATGAAATTGACAGTAATCAGTGTGTTACATTTTTCTGTTTCTTCCTGCTTCAGATTTGGTATGCTTCTAGGAATTTATCCATTTCTTCCAGGTCATCCAGTTTGTTGGCATATAGTTTTTCATAATATTCTCATAATTGTATTTCTGTGGTATTGGTGGTTGTTTCTCCATTTGGTTGTTTCTCCAAAAATCTCACATTTGTGATTTTCTGTGGGTTCTCTCTCCCTCTCTGTCTTTGTCTCTCTTCTTTTTTTATGAGTCTAATTAGAGTTTTATCAATTTTGTTGATCTTTTCAAAGAACCAGCTCCTGGTTTCCTGATCTAGTCAATTGGTTTTTTTAGTTTCTGTATCATTAATTTCTGCTCACATCTTCATTATTCCCTTCTTTTTGCTGAGTTTGAGTTTTATTTGTTTTTCTCTATATACTCCTTCAGGTGTAAGGTAGGTTGTTTATTTGAGACTTTTCTTGCTTTTTGCGGTAGGCCTGTATTGCTATCAACTTCCCTATTAGAACTTCTTTACTGTATCTCAAGGATTTGGGACAGCTGTGTTTTCTTTTTCTTTTCTTTTTTTTTTTAAGATTTTTAAATTTATTTGTTTGACAGAGAAAGAGATCACAGGTAGGCAGAGAGGCAGGTAGAGAGAGGGGGGGGAGGCAGGCTCCCCGCTGAGCAGAGAGCCTGATGCGGGGCTTGATCTCAGGACCCTGAGATCATGACCTGAGCCGAAGGCAGAGGCTTTCACCCACTGAACCACCCAGGCGCCCCAGAGCTGTGTTTTCATTTCATTTGTCTTTTTTCATTTTTTATTTTTCTCTTTGGTTTTTTGGTTGACCCATTCATCGTTTAGTAGCATGTTACTTAATCTTCATGTGTTTGTGGTCTTTCCAGATTTTGTCTTGTGATTGATTGATAGTTTTACAGTGTTGTGGTATAGAATGACTTTGATCTTTTAGAATTTGTTAAGACTTGTTTTGTGGCTTAATATTTGAACTATTCTGGAGAATGTTCCATATGCATTTGAAAATATTGTTTTCAATATTTTCAATATTGAAATATTCAACAATAATGTATTGTTCTATTTATGGTTGGAATTTCTGAATATATCTGTTAAACCCATCTGGTCCAGTGTGTCATTGAAAGCCTCCATTTCCTTGTTGATTTTCTATTTGGATGATCTGTCCATTGATGCATATAGGGTGTTAACATTCCCTACTGTTAACATTCTTGTATTAGTATCAATTAGTTGCTTTATGTTTGTTATTAACTGTTTTATGTATTTGGGTGCTCACATGTTGGGTGCTTAGATATTTAAAATCGTTATATCTTCTTGGATGGTATCCTTTACTATCATATAGTGTCCTTCTTTGTCTCTTTTGTTACATTCTTTGCTTTAAAGTCTACTTTGTCTGATACAGGAATTGCTACTCTGTCTTTGTTTTGATACCTATTTGCATAATATATATTTCTCCATTCCCTCACTTTTTTTTTTTTTAAGATTTTATTTATTTATTTATTAGGAAAGAGAGAACATGAGAAGGGAGAAGGTCAGAGTGAGAAGCGGACTCCCCATGGAGCTGGGAGCCCGATATGGGACTCGATCCCGGGACTCTGGGATCATGACCTGAGCCGAAGGCAGTCGCTCAACCAACTGGGCCACCCAGGGGCCCTCCATTCCCTCACTTTTAATCCACAGGTGTCTTTAGGTCTGAAATGAGTCTTTTTTTTGGAATGAGTCTTACAGGCAGCAAAGAGATGGGTGTTTTTTCATTTGTTTGTTTTTTGTTTTATGTATTCCATCTTCTTAGGTCTTTTGACTGGGACTTTTAGTTCTCTTACATTCAAAGTAATAATTGACAGGTGTGTATTCATTGTCATTATGTTACTTGTTCTATGATTATTTCTGTAGTTCTCTGTTTCTTTCTTGCCCTATTTTCTCATGATTTGCTGGCTTTCTTTAGTTACCTACTTTGATTCTTTTTATCTTTTGCATATCATTGGTTTTTGACTTGGGGTTACCATTGTTTTTATATAAAATCTTCTGCGTAGAGCAGTCTATGTTAAGTTGGTGGTCACCTAAATTTCAACCCATTCTTTACTCCTTTCACCAACTGCCCCCATTTTGGGTATATTGTTTCATACTTTACATCCTTTTATTTTTGTGAGTCCTTTGATTTTACAGATATATTTACTTTTACTGCTTTTGTGTTTCCTACTTTTTATACCCTTACTTATGGTCTTTCCTTTCCACTCCTAGAGTCCCCTTTAATATATATTGTAGGGCTGTTTTAGTGGTCATGCACTTTTTTAGCTTTTGTTTGGAAAAATTATTTATCCTTCTGTTCTGAATGATAGCCTTGCTGGAAAGAGTATTTTTGGCTGCAGATTTTCTGTCTGCCCTTTGAATATATCAGACATCATGATATATCCTGCAGTCTCTTCTGGCCCGCCAAGTTTCTAATTAAAAATTCTCTAAAAGCCTCATGGGCTTTCCTTCGTATGGAACTGTCTTTTTTTCTCTTGCTGCTTTTAAATTTTTTTAAAAATTTAAAATTTTTTCTTCATCACTGCTTTTTGCCACTTAAATTACTTTGTGTCTTGGTGTGGACTGCCTTGGGTGGATTTTGTTGTGGGATCTCTGTGGCTTCTGGATCTGGATATCTGTTTCCTTCCCAAATTAGGGAAGTTTTCAGATATTATTTCAGATATTATTTCTTCAAAGAAATTTTCTATCCCTTTTTCTCATCTTCTGGAATAATGTGAATGTAATTATACTTGGCGGAGTCACTGATTTCCCTAAGTCTATTCTTATTTTACATAATTCTTTTTCTCTCACCTGCTCAGCTTGATTACTTTTTTTTTCAGCTTGATTAGTTTTGATTACTCCATACTCCACACCACCAATTTATTCTGTTTCCTCTTGCCTACTATTTATTCCATCTAGTATATTTTTAATTATTTATATTGTTTTCTTCATCTCTGATTGATTCTTTTTTTTTTTTTTGTCTCTCTTTTTTTTTTTTGAAGGTCTCACTGATGTCCTCTGCTCTTTTCTCAAGTCCAGAGAATACCTTTATGGTTATTACTTTAAATTCTCTATAGGCATATTACTTATTTTGTTTCTCTTAGGACTTTTGCTGTATTTTTGTCCTGTTCTTACACTTGGGACATATTCCTGTCTCATTTTGTCTGACTCTATGTTTCTCTGTTGGGAAAGTCAACTTTGTCTCCTGCTCTTGAAAGTAATGGCATTATGAAGATGTGGTGGTGCAGTGTTCCCTGTTTACTAGAACCTGGCACTTCAGGGGTTCTCCTTTGTGTATTGCATGCACCTTGCTGTTGGGTCTTGGCAGCTTTTTCATTTGGTCCAGTCATCTGCAGTGGCTTTTTTTTGCCTACATTGTGGGCAGCGTTTGGTCCCTTTGGTGTTAGTGGATTAGTCTAGGGCCATTTTGGACTTGAGTTTAGTCAGACCATGCGTTTGCCAGAGATGCAGTAGCCACCACAGTGCCAGGCACCCTCCTGTGTTGTATGAGCAACAAATGAAGCTGTTTATCTTAAAAACAACAAAGAAAAACTTATGTTGTTCCCTGAGTAGCTTTTGTCGGTGGGTAGTGTCTACAATGAGATTAGGTCAACTGTCTGCCCCCAGCCCTTTACTGGGGCCACCTTCTGACTAGTGTGTTAGGTTATTTTTACCCCACCCCAGGGCAAAAATCACTTGGGAGTGGTGCTGGTCTCTGACCTCTTGCACACTGTCAGGCTTGTGACCCTGTTCAAATGGGCTCCAGCCCAGAGCTTATTAGAGGGGCAGGGCATATGATGCTGGTAAGGTTCACCTTGAGACCAGGCCCACCAGACTGGGGCCACATTTTTTATAAGATGTGGGCAGGTCTTCCGTGGGAAGAGACCTGTAGTGCTGGGAGTGAGGCAAGTGTGCCTGGAAAGGGTAGATCGCCAGAATTTGGGGTGGGGCGATGTGGGGGAGGGTGTTGGGGCAAGGCTTGGTGTGAGCAAGTTAGGTAGTGAATGTTGATGCTGTGCTTATTGCCGCAGGTGGCCATGTGTTACGCTTGTGCCATGGGGGAGGGAAGTGGTGCCTGCCAGCTCCTTTGTTCCTTGAGAGCTCCCTTAGCCATCCCTGGACCAGCTCTAAGATTTGTAAATAATTCTCTCTTCCAAGTGCCCCAGGCATTTTTCAAACTGCTGCTCCTACTCTGTATCTCTGTGGGGTATTTGTCCTACTATTTGTTTAAGGGAATGAACTCAGTGTCCTGTCACCCTCTGGGCTCTCTCAGAACAGAGCCCACTGATTTTTAAAATTCCAGGCTTTAGGTCCTGCTGGTTGTAAGAATTCACAAATTTTGGTCCCTCTATTTTTCACAGCCAAATGTTAGGGCGATTTGTCATCCCCATGTGGTCTTCCCTGTGTAATAGTCTATTTCTCTCAGTTCTCTGCACTCTAAGGTTCCTCTCTCCCGCAGATGGCCCCCTAGGTCAGTTAGCTTCCCACTCTGTGTCTTCCCTGCCTACTCTCTCCAGTGTACCTTCTTCTCTTCCTTTAGTTTTGGAGTTTGTTCTGCCAGTCTTTGGGTCATTTTCTGCATTATTTACACTGATCTGTATGTTATCTAGTTTTATCCACAGGACACAGTGACTTAGGGTCCTCCAACTCTGACATCTTCCCAATTTCTCCAAACCACAGCTTTAAAAAAAAAAAAAGAAAAAGAAAAAGAATGAAGCAAGAAAAAAAAAGAAAAAAAAAACAAGAAAAGAACAAAAAAAGAAACCCAAAACAATAAAAGCAAAAGCAACAATAACAAAAAGAAAAAGAACAACCAACCAAACATACAAATAAAACCTTGTGGTTTATTTTCTGTGCCTCTGGTGTGGGCTTGTGAACCCTGAGCTCACTGAGGCTGCAAGCCGGCTATGGACTAGACCCTGTTCTCATCTAGGCTTTTAAGGTGGAAGAGGGAGAGAGTATTTCCATAGCTTCTTAGTCCTTTTAAACTCTGTGTGTGTGTGTGTGTGTGTGTGTGTGTGTGTTCTAGCGTGGGTTTGTCTTGAGCCACTGTGTCCATTGGATTTGCCAGTTATGACATCTGGACCCTGTTCTGCTCTGGTCTTCTAAGGAGGAATGGGAACATGAACTGTGTTGTTTTCTAATGCCTCTGTCCTGGAAAGCATTCCTGTAGCTCTGCTGCCATTTGGCTTTCTAGTGCTATCGCTTTTATATGCTAGTTGCTCTTTTAAGCCCGTTTTTTGTGTGCCCAAGGACAGAGGAATCTCTTGCTGGTCCATCAGTCCTATCCCTTTCCACTCCTGTTTGCTATGCCCTTCGTTGTTGTGTCTCCCTCTCTTGCTGTTCTCTTTGGCCTTTCTCTTTATTTTTGGTTGTGCAGAAGCTGTTCAGTTGGCACTCAGTTCTTCAGGAGAAATTGTTCTATAAATAGGTGTTATTTGGTGTGTTCCATGGAGAAGGGGAGTTCAGAGTCTTCTATGTCCCATCTTGGACCAGCACCTCTGTTGACAGTTTAAATCAGTGAATCGTATGGAGTGTGAATTACATCTCAAAGCTGGTTGAAAATATTATAGAATAATCACTAAGAATAAGATTAAAGAAAACTAAAGCACGTGCTCTGTAGAGGAGGGGCAGAGGGGGAGAGAAACCAAGCCAACTTCATGCTGAGCATGGAGACTGATGTGGTGCCTTAAGCTCATGACGCTGAGATCACAACCTGAGCTGAAACCAAGAGTCAGTCGCTTAACTGCACCACCTAGGCATCCCACTAATTTTTAGTCTTGACCTAGTTTTACAGCTGCTTTCATTCAAACTATCCAGTTTAAGTGTGTTGAGGGGAAGCCTCTGTGCTGAAGGTCATATAAGGCCTCAACCTATTCCCAGCTCTGCTTTTGTTTTCTACTCTTTCACCCCTGTGTGCCACTTGGGAGGTCCCTCAAGGTGTGCTGTATTCTTCCCCCATGGAGTTGTATGTCTTAGTAAATGTGACTTGTTTCTTCTATATCCAATCTGAATGTTGTGTGCTTGGTCATCTGAACTTATTGAAAAAGGAGATCCCTGCCAACCCACTGTGGGCATTCATTGGTAAGCTAATGAAAAAAAGCCAGACCTGTAGACCTACAAATTCAGACTAAAATATTAGCAAATTGAATCCAGCTATATATAAGACTAATAACAGCATAGTCAAATTAGGTTTATTATAGGAATGCAAGATTAGTTCAACATTAAAAAAAATCATTGGAATTCACATTAACAAAAAAAGGGACAAAAACACCCAAATCATCATTTCAATAGGCAAAGAAAAAACATTTGATAAAAATCTAGCACTTGTTTATAAAATCTTTTAGCAAACTAGGAATAAAAGCCTACATTCTTAAGCTCATACAGAATATTTATGCAAAATAGTACAGTAAACATTAAATTTGTATCAAGATGTCAAAAACTTTCTTTCCTGAAGCAGGAACACAAGGATGCCAACTTTCACCATTTCTATTCAAAATTATATAGTGCTATATGGCAAGAAAAATAAAAGTTGTAAGAATGGGAAAGGAACAAACGAAATTGTCATTATCATAGATGATATGATTGTGTATGTACGAAATCAAAAAGGTACAGATAAACTATTACAAAGGTAATTTAATAAGATTAAAATACAAGATCAATTATATTTCTATACAAAGATCAACTATATTTCTATGTATTATCACTGAACAAAGATGAAATGAAATTTTGATATGATAGCTTTGCATTACCACTGAATACATCAAATACTTAGGAATAAATCTTAAGAAAAAATGTAAAAGATCTTTACAGAGAAAATTGTAAAACATGGTTGAGAGAAAGACATGAATAAATAGAAAGATACACATGTGTGGGATTGGAAGATGATAAAATTTCCCTCAAATTGATCTGTAGATTCAATGCAATCCCAATAAAAATCCCATCAGTTTTTCCCTTTTTAATGTAATGCAATATCAATCAAAATGTCGGAAGCCTTTTTTTTTTAAACTTGGTGAGCTGATTCTAAAATGAATACCTCTGAAAATCCTGAAAAACAAAATTAAAGCATTTATGCTACTAGACAATAGATTATAAAGCTACAGTAAATAGAATGGAATTGGCATCGTGGAATAATATGGCCATGAACATTCCTATACAAGTATTTGTTCAAGTATCTGTTTTTAGTTCTTTTGGATATATACTTAGGTTTGGACTTGTTTTTCTCTGATTTATTTTACTCATCATAATGCCCTCAAGGTCCATCCAAATTGCAAATGGCAGAATTTCCTTCTTTCTCATGACTGAAAAATGTATTATTGTGTGTGTGCCACATCTTCTTTATCTATTCATCTGTTAATGGGCCCTTAGATTTTTTTCATCTTGGCTATAATGAATAATGCTGCAGTGAACATGAGCAGATATTTCTTTAATATCCTGTTTTCATTTCCTTTGGATATATATACCTTGTAGTGAGATTATTGGATCAGATGGTAGTTCTGGTTTTAACTTTTTGAGGAACTCCCATACTTTTTCCTTGGAGGCTGAACCCACTTATATTTCAATTCTTCTTTAAATGTTTGATGAAATTCAGTGGTGAAGCCATCTCGGCCTGGGCTTTTCTTTCTAGTTTTTTTTTTTTTTTTTTAAAGTTTTTATTTATTTAATTGAGAGAGAGAGAGAGAGCGAGAGAGAGCATGAGAGGGGAGAAAGTCAGAGGGAGAAGCAGACTCCCCGCGGAGCCGGGAGCCCAATGCGGGACTCGATCCCGGTACTCCGGGATCATGACCTGAGCCGAAGGCAGTCGCTCAACCAACTGAGCCACCCAGGTGCCCTTCTTTCTAGTTTTTTTTTTTTTTTTTTTTAAAGATTTTTTATTTTATTTATTTATTAGAGAGAGAGTCTGAGAATGAGAGGAGAGAAGGTCAGAGGGAGAAGCAGACCTCCCGCAGAGCCGGGAGTCCGATATGGGACTCGATCCCGGGACTCCGGGATCATGACCCGAGCCGAAGGTAGTCACTCAACCAACTGAGCCACCCAGGCGCCCTTTTCTAGTTTTTAATTACTCATTCAATTTCTTTATTTTTTATTATCCATTCAGATTATTTACTTTTTCTTGATTCAATTTGGTTGTGTCTTTCGGGCAAATTTGTCCATTTTATCTAAGTTATCTAATTCATTAGTATACAGTTCTTAGTATTCCTTTGTAATCCTTTCTACTTCTCTAAGGTTGGTATCATTTCTGATTCTACTAATTTGAGTTATCTCTCTCTGGTTAATCTAACTAAAGGTTTGTCAATTTTGTTGATCTCTTCAGATAACCAGATTTTAGTTTTAGTGATTTTTCTCTATTGCTTTTTTATTTCATTTATCTCTAATATTTATTATTTATTTCTTCTATTTGTTTTAAGTTTAGTTTCCTTTAGGTTAATGAGTTATGGTAGGAGATTTGGTTATTGATTTGAGATTATTTATTTATTTATTTATTTTAAGCTTTTTATTTGGCTGAGAGACAGCAAGAGAGGGAGCACAAGCAGGGGTAGGAGGAGAAGGAGAAGCAGGCTCCCTACTGAGCAGGGAGCCCGATATGGGGCTTGATCCCAGGACTCTGGGGCCATGACCTGAGCCCAAGGGAGATCTTTCTTAGTAGACGCTTTTGCCACTATGAATCTCCTTCTGAGCACTGCTTTAACTATATCTCAAGTTGTGGTGTCTTGAATATTTTCAGTCATCTCTAAGTTATTTTGATTTCCCTTTTGATTTCTTTTTTGACTTGTTGGTTATTTAGGAATGTGTTGTTTAATTTCCATGTATCTGTGACTTTCCAAGTTTCTTTTTCTGCATTTGCTTTGAAATATCATTCCATTGTGGCCTGAGAACACTCTTCGTATTATTTCTAATCTTTTAAATTTACTGAAGTTTGTTTTATGGCTTAGTATACGATCTATTTTGAAGAATGTTTCACATGCACTTGAGAGGAATGTATGTTCTGTGGTTGTGGGGTGGAGTATTCTCTAGACATCTCTAAGGTCTAATTAGTTTATAGCGTTGTTTGTGTCTTCTGTTTCCTTATTGATTTTGTTTTATCCATCATTAAAAATACAGTGTTGAAGTCACGAACTATAATTGTTCAGTTTTCTGCTTTTCCCTTCATTTTTGTCAGCTTTTGCTTTATGTATTTTGAAGCTCTGTTATTAGAGGCATGTAGTTGTATTAACTCCGATTTCCTGGTGAGTCAACCCTTTTGTGATTATAAAAAAGTCCCTCTCTATTGAATTACGTTGTTTTGTTTTAAAGTCTTTTGTTTTTAGTATAGCTACTTATAACTTTCAAGTGGTTCCTATTTCCATAACATATATTTTTTATCTATTTACTTTCCGTGTGTTTGTGTCTTTGAATCTAACATGTGTTTCCTGTAGATCATTTTTTTTAAACTGGCAATCTCTACCTTTTGATTGGATTGCTTAGTCCATTTATATTTAGTGTGGTTATTGATGCAGTTGGATTTACATCTGCTATTTACTTTTTGCTTTCTGTATGTCTCATGTATTATATGTGCTTCTGTTTCTGCTTTACTACTTTCTTTTGCATTATGTGGGTATTTCCAAGGTAACATTTTAATTTCCTTAAAGATTTTTTTCTTTATTATTTTTTTTGTGGTTGCTCTAGGGTTTACTATATATATCTTATTGGAATAAACTTCAGTTAAATACTGTTTTATTTTCAGTGACATATGGAGATGTTATTCCTATATTGCTTTATTCATATCCCCCATTTTTGTGGTAGTATTATACATAAGATATCTATTAATATCATAAACAATAGCACATTATTTTTTTACTTTACATCTGTAGTAATTTTTTTAGTCCAGTGCAGCTTTGTTCTTACCCACCTCCTTTTTGCTGTTATTAACAAATACATTACACATATGTTGCATTTGTATGTTACAGGCCCAACAATACACTGTTTACAGATTATTTTTTATGATTATTTTATTTACTTATTTGATTTTTAAATGTTTTATTTATTTATTTGACAGAGAGAGACACAGCAAGAGAGGGAACACAAGCAGGGGGAGTGGGAGAGGGAGGAGCAGGCTTCCCACTGAGCAAGGAGCCTGATGCAGGGCTTGATCCCAGGACCCTAGGATCGTGACCTGAGCTGAAGGCAGATACCTAACAACTGAGCCACCCAGACGCCCCATGATTGTTTCTTAAGTCATTTAAGAGGATAAAAAGGCATTAATACTTGTTTTATAATTATATAATTACCTTTACCGTGTGTATGTATTTGAGTTACTATCCAGGGTCACTTGTCAGCCTGAAGAGTTTTCTTTAGTATTCCTTGTAAGGTGGGTCTGCTAGCAACAAATTCTGTGTCCTCTGTTTTAATCCAGAAGAGTCTTTATTACACCTTTATTTTTGAAAGATAGTTTTGCTGTGTGTAGGATTCTTATTTGACAGACTTTGGAGAGCACTTTGTGTTATTCCACTGCCTTATCGCTGCCATTGTTTCTGCTGTGTACTTCGCTGTTAGTCTTATTGGAGTGTTCTAGTTAGTGATGAGCCATTTTCTTCTTGCTTTCAAGATTTTCTCCTTGTCTTTGACTTGAGCATTTATAATATGATGTGTTTGTGGATCTTTGCATTTATTCCTCTTGGAGTTTGTTGTGCTTTTTGGGTGTGTAGATGTATGTTTTTCGATAAAAGTTTTGAGACATTATTCAAATATTTTTTCTTTTTCTTTTCCTTTCTCTTCTCCTTCTGTTCCCATTATATGTAAGTTGGTGATGGTGTATTTATTTATTTAAAGATTTTATTTATTTATTTATAAAAACATTTTATTCATTTATTTGACAGAGATCACAAGTAGGCAGAGAGGCAGGCAGAGAGAGAGAGGGAAGCAGGCTCCCCGCTGAGCAGAGATCCTGATGCGGGGCTCGATCCCAGGACCCTGAGACCATGACCTGAGCCGAAGGCAGAGGCCTAAACCACTGAGCCACACAGGCGCCCTAAAGATTTTATTTATTTGACAGAGATCATAAGTAGGCAGAGAGGCAGGCAGAGAGAGAGGGGGAAGCAGGCTCCCTGCTAAGCAGAGAGCCCGATGTGGGGCTCGATCCCAGGACCCTGAGATCATGACCTGAGCCGAAGGCAGAGGCTTTCACCCACTAAGCCACCCAGGTGCCCTGGTGATGGTCTATTTTTATGCCCCACATTTCTCTAAGGCTCTTTTACTTCATTCTTTTTCCTCTGTGTTCTTTGGTTTGCATGATTTCTATTGATTTATCTTCAAGTTCACAAATTCTTTATTTCTTCTAGCTCAAATCTATTTAAGCCCTATAGTAATTTTTTAGAACTCAGTTATTGTACTTTTAACTTCAGAATTTTTATTTTATAATTTCTATCTCTCTTTGGTATTCTCTATTTGATGAGACCTTGTAATCATACCTTCCTTCTTTAATTATGCTTTTCTTTAGTTCTGTGAATATGTTTATAATGGCTGCTTCGAAGTCTTTTACTGTTAAATCCAACATCTGATTGCTTTCACCAGCAGTTTCTGTGTCTTGCTTTCTTTCTGGTGTATCGGTCATACTTTCCTGTTCCTTTGATATCCTTATAATTTTTTGGAAAATGGACATATTAGGTAATATATTGTGGTACCCTGGGGACTGGACCCTCTCTTTCCTGGACCTTATTATATTTTGTTTGTACATTTAGTGACAAGCTGGATTATTTTAGTGAATTCTACTTACCCCAACCTCCCTAGAGTTTTAAGCGTTTGATGTTGCTTCTTAGAGTTGCAGCTTTGGGTGTGTCCACAGTTATTCTGAGATGACAGTGGTATTGGTATGGTTCTTTTCTCTTTCCCTGACCATATCCAACTGTTAAACTCTACTAATTGGTGGCTGATTTCCCTATTGTTTTCAACATTGCTCTGGAGAAGTAAATTACTTTATAAATGTATCCAATGAATTAAGTCTCCTTTGAAGGAATAGTTTCTGAAGTTAGTGTTTGATATTTGCTCTGATACCAAGAGGGCTCTGGTACCAAGAGGGCATCAGATATTTGCTCTGATACCAAGAGGGCTCTAGCTGTTTTATTCCTGTTCTCACTTGCAAACTAGTTAATTGTAGTCTAGTCTGTATTTTTGTTAAATCTGTATTTTGTTAAACAAATTCTTCTGTTCATGAGAATATCCTAAAGTTGAACCTCTCATACTCTCTTGCAGATGCAGGTTCATTTGGGAGGAGATTAGGTTTGCTTCCGCTAACAGGCAAAATCTCTGAGGCAGCATTCTGCAGCTGAAGGTAAGGATAATGGAAATCTTCTCCCTAAGTATTACCTCTGCTCTAATAGCTGAGTGCTCGTTGGAGTGGGGCCATCAGCCTCAGATCCTCTTGTCTTGCTCCCCTGTCGTGGTACTATCTCCTTTTGAGTTGAGGCAGGGTTAATTAGGTCTCCATTATTCTCAGCATACCACACCAAGATGGAGCCTCAATTCTATGATGGAGCTGGGTAGAAGAAGCGAGCTTTCACCTCTTGACTACATTTGCCCAGTATGTATCCTCAGCAGTAGGTTTCTGTGGGCAGGATGAAAAATGGCAAAGGTACTCTCTACGAATGCAAGCCATCCAACTGGTTGATGGTGGCAGAGGGAGCCCTATGTTCTTAGCTGCAGCAGTCTTGAGTCTCTGCCTCATTAAGCTGGGAGTGGGAGGGAGGGAGCAGTCTTAGTTTAAATACCGTAGACTCTGGCCTTTCTTAATGAATTTTCATAGGTTTTTTTTGAATAGATGTTTCTTCATTTGCAGTTTTCCCTTAGGGCCATTTCTAGAGGACCTAGAGGTTGCTTTTTAATAATTTTCACCAGATTGACCAGATTGAAAATTGAATAATTTTCACCAGAATGACTCATGCTGTCATTCCAGAAGTCATTATTTGAGTATTCTTTATCTCAATATTACTTTAAAAATATTTATCCTTATTGACAAATGCTTCTAGTTAGTTCATTTTCACTGTACTATTTTACTGCTACTACATACTTCTATTCCATGAATAAAGTATAGTTTACTTAGCTCTTTCTCTAGTCAGGGATAATTAGGTTGCTTTCACCTTTTCATTAGAAACAGTGCTGCAGGGGCGCCTGGGTGGCTCAGTGGGTTAAAGCCTCTGCCTTCGGCTCAGGTCATGATCTCAGGGTCATGATCTCCTGGGATCGAGCCCCATATTGGGCTCTCAGCTCAGCAGGGAGCCTGCTTCCCCATCTCTCTCTGCCTACCTCTCTCCTACTTGTGATCTCTGTCTTCTCTGTCAAATAAATAAATAAAATCTAAAAAGAAAAAAGAAAAAAAAAGTAACAGTGCTGCAATGTGCCGCCTTATAGGTATCTCCTTGTGCGCTTGTGCAAAGACTCTATGCTAAACCGTTGAAGTAAAATTTCTAAGTTAACGTATAATGTTATGGCCAACTTTGTTTAGTATTGCCAAAGTATTTTCTGGAATATTTAGATGAATTTACACTTTCTCCATCCTTAGCAACATCTAGTATTACCTCACCTACTAATTATTGTAATTCTAATTAATGTGAAATGATTCTCTTTGTTTTGGGCAACTTCTTATATTTTATTGGTGATACTTCTTCTGTGCTTTGAAAATTAACTGTGTATACCCTTCACCCATTTTTCTGGTTTTGTTTGTTTTGTTCTGTTTGATGGGGCATACTGGTTGGAATTGGGATACTGATTTGTAGGAGATTTTTATATTGCGGTACCAATTCCTTTTTGGCTGTGTGGATTGCAAATTATTCTGAATTGGGAACCATAGCTGGTTGACTTACAAGTGACACATGGGTCAGTATGGCTCTTTCCTTAATAATATGAAAGAAACTTAGAACATGGAGAGACAGAGACCAGGAATTCTGTTTTTTTGTTTTTTGTTTTTTTGTTTTTTATCAACATATAATGTATTTCCAGCTAGCCTGATGGGTTTTCCCTTATAAGTTAATGACTTCTTTTGTCTTGCTGCTTTTAAGATTTTTTTTCTTTACCAGTATGTTTCGCAAGTTTAATTACAATATGTCTGGTATGAGCCTGCTTTCACTGATTTTTTTAAATTAACATATAATGTATTATTTGTTTCGGGCTACAGGCCTGTGATTCATCAGTCTTACACAATTCACAGCAGTCACCATAGCACATACTCCTCCCAGTGTCCATCACCCAGCCCCCTCATTGCCCCCATCCCCCTCCCCTCCAGCAGCCCTCAGTTTGTTTCCTGAGATTAAGAATCTCCTATGGTTTGTCCCCCTCTCTGGTTTTGTCTTGTTTCATTTCTCCCTCCCTTCCCTTATGATCCTCTGTTTTGTTTCTCACATTCTTCATATCAGTGAGATCATATGATACTCGTCTTTCTTTTTTTTTTTTATTTTATTTTATTTATTAGAGAGAGAGACTGAGAATGAGAGGAGAGAAGGTCAGAGGGAGAAGCAGACTTCCCGCAGAGCCGGGAGTCAGATATGGGACTCGATCCCGGGACTCCGGGATCATGACCTGAGCCGAAGGCAGTCGCTTAACCAACCGAGCCACCCAGGCGCCCTACTCGTCTTTCTTTGATTGACTTATTTCGCTTAGCATAATACACTCTAGTTCCATCCATTTCATTGCAAATGGCAAGATTTAGCTTTTTTTGATGGCTGCATAATAAAGAATTCTGTTTTTAATTAGGCTCTGGAAAAAGGATCATCTCCTAAAGGCCCCTGTGTTGTCCTTGTTCCATCATTTCCACTGTCTTAGAGTGAAATATCCTAGTATCCTTTCAGTACACACCTACTGTGCAATCTTGGGTTGATTTCTTGTTGCTTCTAACTACAAAAGCAAATTTTTAAAATTTAACACTTAGAACAAATTTCTGGCTTGAGTAATTTGTCTGTTAGTGGTGCCATTAATCAAAGTAGGGATTATAGGAGAGGAGGAGGGAGTGACATTGAAGAAAGGCAACTGGTGCAGTTTTGGACACACTGAGTTGTGGTACCTGTAGAGTACTCAAGTAGAACTGCCCAGGAGGAAAGTGAGGTATGAAAAAAAAAAAAAAAAGACTAAGAACAGAAATCTAGCCAACTCTTACTTACTCTTAAAAGGATAGGAAAAGGAAGAGGGGTATAGTTAAGAGGGGTGTCCAGAGCTGTAGGAGAACTCATAGCACCTAGGGGTGAAAGAGATTCAGGGAGTGATAGTTAACAGGATGAATAAGATGCTGGAGTTTCATGGAGGAAATAGTAATGATAGGTGGAGTAAGATTTGACAGTGAGGGATCATAAGTGACCTTAGCCTATTAGGGGCTAGAAACTAGACTGTAGAAAGTCAAGGAGTAAATGTGATGTGAGAATGTTAAGCCTGAAGGGAGAGGATTCTTTTGAGGAACTTGATATCAAAGGAAGCAGAGAGATAGGATGATATCTAAAAGGGGATGTGAAGTTGGGGAGGGGGTGATTAAAGATAGGAAAAACTGTATGCATTTACTTGTAAAGGGACTAGAAGGAGAAGCAAGAAAGACAAAAGAGAACATTATTTCCAGGAGACAGGAGGGAATGGGGCAGAACACAGACAAAGGGGTTCTTCTAAGAAGGAAAGAGAGTAAGGATGTGTTTTGTCACATGGCAAATAATTATATACTGTTTAAGACATGTTATGAAGTATGTACGAAGTGATAAGGGATTATAAAGGAGAGAGCTACTAAATCTATCTGTGGTGTCAGGAAGACTTCATCCATTTGATAAAGCTCCTTTTGATCTGATAAAACTGACTGCCTGCCTGTCTATGCAACCTGAATATCCAGGGAACCACAGACATGAGCTTTGTCACTTCATGGTCCTTGGGATCAAGGATTCTGTAGACCTGATGCATTTTTTTAGGCTCTTCTCTAACTATATTAAAATATGGCAGGGGATACAGAAAATAAATCTTGCTAGCCTTGTACTTTTTCCGTGTCTCTATATACGCATTCCATGAAGAGTCTCAGTTTTTCAGCCAAGTTACTGAGTTCAGAAGATTTTCTTGGAGCATTTCCTTACTTTTTCTATGTTGTGACATAGAGCAAAACAAACAAACAAACAAGCGATTGAATACTAATCCTGCATACTGGGATGAACATACTTCTCACAGTTGGTACTGGGACTCCTGCCCGTCTGCCCTAAGGGCCGCAATAGCTTGAACACACCTGTAACTCCTTTGGTGTATGAAGGCATACCAGTTGAGATCTCTGCTTTAACATGCATTCTTCCACACCCACACTTTTGTTTGTTTGTTTCTTCTAATGAGGTGAAGGACTTTTCCCTCCTGCCCTTAAAATCCTAACCAAAATGAGTCCACATGTAATTTGGAAGGATTCTTAAACGCTAGAAGTAGTTTGTTGTTCTCTTATGTATCTCCTTTATAAATAACTGCATAAATTAAAGAACCATATACATTCAAATATATTTCATAGGTCTGTAAATTATCTTTGTGAAATTCTTTCCTGTTTCTCACTATATCAAATCTAGTGTAAGTGTCAAAGCTTATTCTTTGACTACCTTTTTTTCCAGAAATTACAGATATTTTTCTCACAGGTTAGAGTGGTATAATGCTGGGAGAAACTTATGTTCATCACACCAGACATTATACCAGAATACATGCTTAATGCATTGATAAAAAAGGTTCAGTATAATAAAATCATTCATGTATCCTAGCAGGAAATAAGTTATCTTTGTTGTCTAATTTCTTAAATGCATTTTAGGCTGTTCGCCGTGGACGGAGGCTTTTATGGAGTGTGATTTTTGTAATTAAAAATTCCTTATTTTCAATTATACAATTTTATCTTTGGTCTCTGGAGGTTAAGAAGTATCATTAATTGTATATGCCTTTGTATTTAGGAAAGTTGTGGGAAGAGAAGAACTTGGCCTTTCTCATTTAAATTGCAACAAGAAGAAAAATACAGGAATTTGTTATGCAAGGAAGTGTTGAGTTGTATGGGAAATTGTGTTTTAAGACCTACTGTAGATCTATGTCTGTGTCTGTGAAAGAGAGGATAATTAGTGCCTGCACTCTCAGTCATATCAGACTAAAGGTAATGGGGTGTAAGAAATGGTTCATTAGGCTCTCTGAAGTACTTTTACTGTGTCCATACTATTTATACCAGCAGAAAAAATTCAGTCTTTAAAATCAAGTCAAAGCATTAGCCTTAGATTCTTCGGTATGAGAAATAACAGTGAGTAATGTTCCCTTAAAGTCAAATGAAAAAATGTACATAAAAAACCTACACGGTGTTTATTGCCTTATATGTCACCCACACTGACTAGTTACAGTGTTTGACCTCCTCCCTTTTTGACTCTTGGCTTCACACGGGCTGTGTCTCGAGGAGTTTAGGGTGAAGGAAGAGGTGAAGTCAGAAACCAGTTACCTAATAGACACAATCCGCGTATTGGAATTTTAATGAAAAGGAACTTTATTGAAAAATGTCTCCTTATCTGAGGTGGGATGAAGAGTACAGATGAGGGAAGCAAGCAATAATAAGACCTTGATTTTCAGTCCTAAAAAATTGCCTGTGGTGGTAGATAGGCAAATTGGGTTAATTAACAGAGGTATAAGTATATTTCTACAAATTCATTCCGATCATGCTCAGAGAAGTGTTGAGACAGAGGTAAAGGGGAAGGGTAGTGTGTTTGATGTTGGTTGGACCACATCTAGTTCTAATGGAAATTTCTCAAATCAGTCTCTCTCTTTTTTTTCCCCAAATACTTTTAGTTTTTCAGTGTTACAAGATTAATTGTTCATGCACCACACCCAGTGCTCCATGCAGTGCGTGCCCTCCTCAATACCCACCACCAGGCTCACCTAACCCCCCACTCCCTCCCCTCCAAAACCCTCAGTTTGTTGCTCAGAGTCCACAGTCTCTCCTGGTTCATCGCCCCCTCCGATTTCCCCCCATTCCTTTTATTCTCACAATGTCCTCCGTGTTTTTCCATATGCTCCACATGTAAGTGAGACCATAAGATAATTGACTCTCTCTGCTTGACTTATTTCACTCCGCATAATCTCTTCCAGTCCCGTCCATGTTGATAGAAAAGTTGGGTATTCATCCTTTCTGATGGCATAATATTGCATTGTATATATGGACCATATCTTCTTTATCCATTTGTCTGTTGAAGGGCATCTTGGCTCTTTCCACAGTATGGCGATTGTGGCCGTTGCTGCTATGAACATTGGGGTACATGCGGCTCTTCTTTGTACTGCATCTCCTTCTTTGGGGTAAATACGGAGTAGTGCTATTGCAGGGTCATAGGGTAGCTCTATTTTTGATTTCTTGAGGAATCTCCACACTGTTTTCCAAAGTGGCTGCACCAACTTGCATTCCCTCCAACAGTGTAAGAGGGTTCCCCTTTCTCCATATCCTCTCCAACATTTGTTGTTTACTGTTTTGTTGATTTTGGCCTACAAGAAATATTAAAGGGGGTTCTATAAAAGTAGAAAGAACCCATGAGTGACTTAGAACAGAAATTTACAATCTGTGGAAACAAGGACTTCACAGGCAACATGATGTCAATAAAAACTTATCTTTCAGTAATCACTCTCAACGTGAACGGCCTAAATGCTCCCATAAAATGGCACAGGGTTGCAGAATGGATAAAATGACAGGATCCATCCATATGCTGTCTACAAAAGATACATCCAGACAAAGTGAAAGCTAGACAACCATCTTTCGTGCCAACGGGCCTCAAAAGAAAGCTGGGGTAGTGATTCTCATATCAGATAAATTAGATTGTAAGCTAAAGACTATAGTCGGAGATACAGAAGGACACTACATTATTCTTAAAGGGTCTATCCTCCAAGAAGATCTAACAATTGTAAACATTTATGCTCCCAATATAGGAGCAGTCAAATCAGTCTCTTTCAATCCATCCCCCTACCTCCCCCTCTTCCCCGCAGCAGCCATCGTTCCTACTTTCTAAAGTACTGCTGAGATGCACTTCTGAGTTTGGGAGTCCATGTTGGTCAGGCATTAGTTGAAAATTCTGTGCCTGCATGCAGAACAGTTTCTCAGCCTATAGGAAGAAGGAGGAGGTCCCAGAAAGAGTTAGTAGGGGGAAGATCTGTCACAGTTAGTAATTTGGGATAAGTTATATATTTAATTCTTTTGTGATTCCCTTCTGTAAGTTTGGAGAATAGGGTTAAAGTTGAATAACCTATAATTTATGTGCTGAATGGGGTCTATGAGTGTTCTGGTAATACTCTGAAAAAACGTATTAGTTGGGGAGAATCTTACCGTAGATGACCACAGGCACTTGTACCTGATTTAGTCTTTTAAGATCTCAGGAGTTTCTGGACCCCCTAAGCCTTGAGGTAGCTAAGCAAAAGTCATGGAAACAGCTCTATCCCAAAAAGGAAGGGAACTTTGTAAATTCTTCGAGGGCATTGACATCTGAGTAGTGGCTCTGTGGCACCAAGTGCAATTGTTATTAAATGCTTTTTTGGTTTGATTGGTATGATGGGAGAGGAAGATTAGTAGAGAGGAAGAAAAAAAAGCCCAAGAAATACACAGGAACTGCTTACTCCTTTGCTCACACAGAGATCCTGTTTTATATTTCACTTTTGGGGCTGGATTAATCTAATCAAAGAGATTCGCAGTGAAAATCAAATACCTACTATAACTGAAAAACTAAAATTGTCAGCAGATACTTTGGTTAAATAAATGTCAAGAAACTAACTTGAGGGATTTAAAAAAAAATGAAATTGGCTGCTTTGAGAAACTTTCCCTTGCTTCAAGTAAATGTTTCTTTTTTACCATTTCAGGTAAAATTCAGCATAGCAGGAAATATGTTTTTTGATAAGCAAAATTTTCAGTACTTTTGATAACTGACTTATTACTTCACTCAGGACTGGTCTTGTCTTCATCTGCTCTCAAATTATGTCAGGAAATTGGGAAATGGTTAGGTAAAAATTTTCGCTGGGATATGCATATAATTACTCAATGCTCTTTATCAGATATTAGAAGTTTCAGATTGGATTGAAAGTCCACAACATAAAACAAGAAAATAAAACTATCTTGAACTAAAATTTTTAATGGTTATAGCTCTTGCAAAGCAGCAATGACTACTGAATACTCTTTTTTTAGATACATTTTCCCAGTTTTATTGAGATAGAACGTTGTGTAAGTTTAAGCTGTATACTATGTTGATTTGATACGTGTACATATTGAGAAATGATTACCACTATAAGGTTAGTTAACACATCTGTCACCTCACGTAATCACCATTTTTTTTTTTTTTTTTTTTGGTGGTAAGAAATTTTAAGATTTGTTCTTGCAGCAACTTTCAAGTATACAATACAGTATTGTTAACTCTAGGCACCATGCTGCACATTAGATCCTCAGAACTTACCCGTCTTATAACAGGAGGTTGTACTTTTTGATAATAATCACCCATTTCCCCCATCTTCCCTGCTCCTCGAAATTACTGATCTACTGTTTTTGAATTCAGTTTTTTGTTGTTAGCGAGAGAGTGGGGAGGGGCAGAGAGAGAGGGAGAGAGAGAATCTCAAGCTCCATGCCCAGTGCAGAGCTGGACTCAGGGCTCAATCTCATGACCCTGAAATCATGACCTGAGATGGACACGCACCCTGAGTTCAGTTTTTTTAGATTCCACATATAAATGAGATCATATGGCTTTTATTTTTCTGTGATTTATTTAACTTAACCCTCGGGTTTCATCTATGTCCTCATAAATGTCAGTATTTCCTTCTTTTTTATGGCTGGGTAATAGTCCACTGTATGTATATACACCACATACTCTTTATCCATTCCTCCATTGACAGATACTGAACTTGACTTGTTCCCATGTCTTGACTATTGTGAATAATGCTGCAATGAATACGAGGTATAGTTATCTGTTAAACATAGTGATTTCATTTCCGTTGAATATATACCCGGAAGTGAAATTGATGGGCCATATGATAGTTCTATTTTTAATTTTTTGAGGACCCTCTGTACTGTTTTCCATAGTCTGTACCAATATACATTCCCACCCACAGTGGACAGGGGTTCCCTTTTCTCCATATTCTTGCAAACACTTGTTCTCTCTTGTCTTTTTATTGACTGTTGTTCTAAGAGTTGTGAGGTGATATAATGGTTTTATTTTTGCATTTCCCTGATAATTAGTGATGTTGAGTGCTTTTTGGTGTGTTTCTTGGTCATTTGACTAGAATACTCTTGAGAATTTTTTAAGTTGCTATTAAATAATGTACATAGAGCAGATCCATGTAAAAAAATTTGAGCACAAGATATAGAGTCAAAAGAACTGAATTCACATTTTAGCGTTGCTGCTTCCTAGTTACCCCTGTCTTTTAATTTTTGAGTTTTTCACTCATCTGTGAAATGGGTAGAATAACATTAAAAAAATAGCGTGTCTCACAGTGGAAGTACACTGTTCAAAAGTGCTATACAAATAGGAATAGTGGCTGCTGTTATTATTACTATGGTTGGATAAAGTGAACCTTCTCATCTTTTTAGCTTGTCTCAATTGAGACATATATCTTTTTCCTTATTCAATTTTCCATATTCTTTCGAGTTTCAATATCCATTTCATCTCAAGCACACTATTCCAGTGAACTTAAAGAGACTTAGTTTTTAGGTCTTCTGTGGTTGCTTGCAAAATTGTGTGACTGAGAAGCCTAGCATTTTTCTTGCTTATTCAGGCACCAAGAATGCAAATATTAACCCAGTTTTTTCCATTGGTAAAACACTGTTCCCCCTTTCACTGAGAATTGGGATTTAAACACATTAACGGCAATTAGTACTTGAGCCAAGAATTCAGGTTTTGATAAAAACTATGGTTGACATTTGCTCCTGGAAGAGAGAGTGAAAAATGGTCCATAAAGTTTCTATTAACTTCAAAAGCAGCAACATCTGCTCCAATCCACAAAGCTTCAGGGTCTACCATGGAGGAAGAGAGTACTTTTTGCAAGCTGAGAGCAGTCCAGTTCACAGTCTTTCTAACTTAGCATTAAAATATTGAAGGGGGGAGAGCATCATTTCCATCAAAAACTTGGAGAAGACTTATAAACCAGGATGTGAATCCAGTATTCTGCTGTAGAATGAGGAAACACGGCCATGCCGCTGCCTGAAGCAAGTGCTGCCAAATGCATTTAGTTCACAAATGTTACTCCAGTTCCTCCTATTTTTTTTTTTTTTCTTTTTGCCTCCTACTACAGGTGTTTGCATGATTCAGTTTAGAAGTGGGGATCCTGGGTGGCTCAGTTGCTTAAGTGGCTGCCTTTGGCTCAGGACATGATCCCAGGATTCTGGGTTGGAGCCCTGTGTCCAGCTCCCTGCCCAGCGAGGAGTCTGCTTCTCCCTCTGGCTCTCCCACTCATGCTTGCTTTCTCTCTCTCTCTTTTTTATTTTTTAGAATATTTTATTTATTTACTTGACAGGGAGATCACAAGTAGGCAGAGATGCAGGTAGAGAGAGAGAGGGAAGCAGGCTCCCTGCCAAGCAGAGAGCCCGATGCGGGGCTCAATCCCAGAACCCTGAGATCATGACCTGAGCCGAAGGCAGAGGCCTTAACCCACTGAGCTACTCAGGCGCCCCTCTTTCTCTCTTTCTTCCCTTCTTTCTCAAATAAATAAATAAAATCTTTTTAAAAATTCAGTTTAGAAGTTTATGTCTTATAACTCTTCTGGCTGCTTGCTGATAAAGGCACTGACTACGAAAAAAAAAAACATCTTCTTTTCCAAATAAACTGGTTTTTCCAAATAAACTGGTTTTTCTAAGTTATGTAAGTTCCCCCCCCCCCCAAATTCAGGGGAATTCCAGACCGTTTTGCAATTAGTTAAGGATTATATTTCCTTATTTTTATTAATTTTATGTAGAGTGGGATTTATCAGCAGAGCATTCATTGACACTGACTTCAATTTATTCTGATGAAACTGACTGACATCTGTGTGTGCTGTTCATCAGTCATAATTTAAACCATTCTTAATTGCATTAAATATAAATTAAGACATTCAATTTCAGCCATTATTTTTCATAAAACACTGTGAACTGAGTTTTAGTGGGTCATGAGATCTTACATTCAAGATAGAGTAAATTCAAAACCTACCACTGATGTTCATATTTCACCCTTTGTTGACTATTTCTTTTGTTGCTTACTAGATTGGAACAATTAATTTACTCTCTGAAGAGATGGATGGCTAAGAAAGATATAAGCTGAAGTTTTAAACAAATGATTTTATTACTTTTAGAGCTTGCTTATGTTTTAAATAATGTGATTTTTAAAAATCCTTATCTACTTACCTCAGTCAAATGACAGTTTGAATCAAAAGTGCCAAACTAAGTTCTCTGATTTGGTAGTCATACCTTTAAATCCTTAGATTTTTGAGAATTTAGAATTACATACTTTTTAAAGAAAGGCTCTGTTATGCTTATATAAAATTTCAGCACTGTGGATTAGACATATTAATGTAAAATTAGCAACATCTATGGTATATTACAGAATATATGACATAATACAGTAAACTATGGCCTTTCCCCTCCCACCTTCTTGATAAGTGTTGCTTTTTCCAAATAATGTATTTTGGTTTCATTTGTAAACAACTGTCCTTAATGCTTGTACTTCTCCCCGTTGAATGAAAACAATCATCTTTTAATCATACAGTGATTGAGTGACAATTATAATCATTAATAGTAAATAATAATAGGCACTTGTATTACGTATTTTCATGAGAAAATATATGTCTGTGGTTAATATTCATCTTTACAGAAACACTGACCTAGTACAGCTCATGATGAAGAGCCTGAGAGAAATCAGATCCAAGTAAAAATCATGTTATTAGCAAGTATTAATTTTCAATAGAATTAAATATCAAATAGCTGTGCCTGAGAGATTAGGTTTGGTTAGGTTCCTATTGCTTATTTTTATCTTCTGCTTAGCCCAATGGATAGTAAGAGATTTCCTTCAATAACAAACTAGCTAGAACTCTGCGATATCATTAAACCTTTTTGCTTTCCAAATAAAAGTTGGTCAACAAAGAGAAGGAAACTGTTACACTTGCCTTAGTTACTCATGTAGTAAAATTTTATATGACTATTCTATACGACATTTACATTCCTATGTCAGTTCAACTGATGGAGAATGAAGTGTTGCAATAAGTCTGGAGATGGGTAGTGATGCAATCATCCTACCAGTTTCTTGCTATTAATATATGTCTCTTACTCATTTTTAAAGATAGCATAAATGAGAGTACTGAATATAAATGGCTTTTGTAAGTCATTCAGGTCAGTGAAGCATGTCATTGTTTGCAACCTGAGCTCCATGAGAGCCCTGGCTGTTGATAGGCACACCATATATTTTTCTCATAAATGAAAAACACAAACAATATTCACAGTGTTTAATGAATAATATAAAATAATACAATATGAGTTTTCTTAGGAAAAACTAGTTGCATGTATTTAATAGTATGACCTTAGTGTGTCATCTTTCGAATATATAAAGCCTATATAGAAAGGCATTATATAATTTATTTCTCCAGATGTAACATTAACAAACATTTTATTATGATTTATTTTTGGCTCCTTGAAAGATGAAGTAAGTTCTTTAGGATTAGCATTGCTAATGATTTTAATGAGGCATTAAAATGTTGCAGTATTGTAGGAACATTTTTCTTTTTTAAAACATTATTTCATTAATATTTCACAGGAGTTTTAATGTTAAATTGATGAAAGAACCTGAGACCATAATCCACAACATGTCAAAGTGCTTGAATAGTGGGAAAGAACCAGAGAAAGGCAGGGCGCAGTGATGGGAGGTCTGATGAGATACTCCTGCACTGCAAACACTACATGACATTCCAGTCTATTATTGCTGAAATACAAAAAAACAAAAAGCAAAAAACAATTTTATTTTCTTGTTCAGGATTTTTCTGCCATAATCCACAGAAATCTAGCACACAAAACACATACTGTTAAAATTCCAGAGTAGGTGTAGGGAAGCCAAGCACACAAAGAGGAGTTTTTCCTATAGAGGACAGTCTTTTGATGGACTTATGTATTAGGGTAATCTTTCTCTTTGGACCTTGACAGTTTAAATCCTTTCTGCAACGTACTGTTTAATAATTTCTAGTGCTTTCATGGCATCTGGGAGTATGCAGAATGCTTATGGGCATTACATTATTTAATCTTCACAAAGATCCACATGAACTATGGGAATGTTAAAGGCAATCATGTTTTACCCCAAATCATAGTACTTATGAGTATTGGGATAACTTACAGTTACTACAGAGTGACTATTCATAAAATATATGGACCAAAGGAAATGGGGACACAAGGTTTTGTTCCTAGGTAGGAGAGTTCTCATTACAAGTCCATAATAGGAAGAATGACCGGCTTTATTTTAGGTATTTGAGAGTTTCAACAGCAGGTGAACCAAGGACTAAGCAACCTTTGCAGCTGTACAGTGGAAATCCTGGCACAAAGGGGAACTGTTCTTGAATAAATTCTCCAATGTCGCAGGCAAAAATAGCCCTTGTCATGGTTTGGCCTCAGCAGCTGCTTGTTCTGCCTGAATCAGAGCATGGCAGAATCATATTCTGGCTGGGCAGTATCGCTCTCTTGTACATTTCATTATCTATAAGCCTGATCCTGCCCTTAAGAAGCCCTCAGGGCTATACCTTAAACCCCGTGAGTGAACACCCCGTGAGTGAACACTTTTTATCACCGCTTGCTTTAGAGGAAGTGTATATTGGATCTTTAACATGGTCTCTGTGTCAGCATAGCTGATTTAGACTCGGCTCACCTAGGGGTCATTGGACTTGAAAAGCAAACCAAAAAAAGATCTCTTGGTTCTAGAACCAGATGCAGGGATATCCTACTCCAATTTCATGCCCCAGGCAGTGACTTTCAAAGTGTGGCCCTTGAGTCTTTCATACCTGAGTAACTGGGGTAGGGGTAGGGTTGAGTAGGGGGGAGTTGTGGGTGAATAAAGGAAGAGGGAGAGGGTACTTCTTAAAATGCAGATTCTTGGGCCCAAACCTATGGAGTCAGACTCTTCTTAGGGAAATTTTGGGAGTCTTTATTTTAAACAAGAGTCTTAGGTGTTTCAGACAGCAGTAGTTCCCAGTCTTGAATTATTCCTGTTACTTCTTGATAGCTGGCTTATGGTAAATGTATCATATTTATTTCAGTACATAATTAGTCTGTAAAGATGCCACCTAGAAGTGATTAAAAGTAGTTCCATTCACCGAATATTTGCACTACTACTTGGAATGAGGGGTTTGCACTAACTGTAAGGTTGCCATGTGTTATGGGTCAGGTAGCTCTGAGGATGAAAAGTGGTCGTCCTGTTTCAACTCCAGCATCAACCAGCTGTCTTGCAAGTGCATAAATAGTAGCTTGTCATGGTGGACAAGCTGGAAGTGCAGATCTCTTTTCTTCCTGTTGGCTCTCTTTAACACCTATCCAAGCACCCTAGGAGATGTACAGAAAAATCTAAAAGCTGAAGTACAAGCCAGTCAGTGATGCTGTTTGTTAGCTAATATGAAAGCTTCATTGAGGAGGAGATGGCTTAATACCTTGACTAAAATTAAATTTTTGTGTTATCTTTGGATTTCAATTATTCATGCTATTCCGAAACTCCAAACCATGAAAAATCTAGAGCTGCTTATTACCTGTTCTAGTAGAGCCACCAATAAGTATGTGGAAACTATTATCGGTATAAGTAGAGCAATGGACTCTGTCTCTCTACCTCATTTGTTTTTAGCATTTTAATAGGGCTCAAATTTTCAAGTGTCTGGCCCAAGATAGGAAATTTGGTTCAGTACTACCATATTGGACTCTCTTCTAAATGTTGGAACTTTTTTTTTCCCCATTGACATGAGCTGATAGAAATGTCTCGTTCCATCACATGGAGTGCTATTTAACTCTGGTGACTTAGGGTGCATCTCAGATCATGCTGAGTGTCGGGAATACCAGACACCTTGGCTTAAGCACATTGTGCACAGACTTTGCATCCAGTTCGTGCTTCCTAAGCTATAGTGGGATTGTGTGTCTCTCACCCACCCAATACACACAGCTCACTGAATTAACAAATCCCATTCCTTAAAAGATGGCAGAAAAGACCCAGAAATACTGCAAAGGATAAGCTCAAATGAGATGTGTCTTGGCCTGCTCTAATGCTCTTCAAAATGGACAGTTGGTTCAGAGGAAGTTTTTGTTTGCATCCTTTTTGTTACAGTATTTTGTTAGGTACTTGTCTCTGCAACTAATATGCATACATTTAGAGTCATCTAAAGAGTTTTGTAGTATCAACAGAAATAGAACTCCAAAGAGACCTGAAAGATATACAGGAAAGTGAATAGAGAACAGGTACCTTTAAATAAACAAACATATGAAGATTGATAAATAGAAAAATACTTTCTCAATAGTAGATGGATAAGCTAGATGGCCACTAAAGCCCCTTCTGGTGCTAATGTTCTATGATTCTGTGGTGCATTGGTTATGAGAATAAGCTTTGGAAAGACTGTCAAGGTGTGAATTTCCCTTCTTCCACTTGTGAACTGTCTGTTATTTAACCTTTCTGTGTGTATTTTGTCATCTAAAACCGTGTTTAGGTTGTGAGAGTCAAATTAATACATCTGTTATGTGCTAAGCATTCAGTGAAGTTTTATTAATTATAATAATCTATTGAGCACCTATACTGTACCTTGAGATACTATGAAGAGAAATGTGGAAAAATAGTTGACACAGTTTTTTCTTAATAAATTTTCAATATATACCTATGGACAGAGGATTTATAAAAATGTGAGTCAGGAAAAATTATGAAACTGCAAGGTGCTGTCATACATCACAATAGGAGACAGAGAAGGGAAAATTATAAGGATGTAGTATGACCAGAGCACACATGGTGAGAAGGTCGGATGGAGCTCATCTTTTTTTTTTTTTTTTTAAGATTATTTATTTATTTATTTGACAGAGAGAGAGAGAGAGAGAGAGAGAGATCACAAGTAGGCAGAGAGGCAGGCAGAGAGAGAGGGGAAGCAGGCCCCCCGCTGAGCAGAGAGCCCGACAAGGGGTTTGATCCCAGGACCCTGAGATCATGACCTGAGCCGAAGGCAAAAGCTTTAACCCACTGACCACCCAGGCGCCCCGGGAGTTCATCTTTGAAGGATAGGTAGTATTTAGGTTGGTGGGATAATGAAGAATGAATGGTTTTAAGCAGTGACCCAAGGAATTGGAATGGGAATAAGATTGAGGACCTTGTAGTTGTCAAATTAAGAATTCAGCCAAAAAGTAGAGTGGGTTTAGATTATGGAGACTTGGACATTGGCAGAGGATTTTTAGTAGGAATTCCATTAGAATTTCTGGCAGTAGAAAATGATTATAAAGTTCTAATCACTTAGGTATAATCACTGGTGTGCCATGATGAAATTTAAATACACCTTGTCTGTTGAAGTTGGAAAGACTAGATACATGGAATCAATTATAACAGTGGTTCCTAATCTGTTGTGCATGAGAGTCAATTGGAGGGCTAAATTTAGCGTGGGGTGAGTAAGCCTGTGGTGGTCTGAGAATCTGTATATGCAAAGTTTTTTCAAAGTATTGTAAATATATTGAAGTTTTGTGATGTGAAAGTGTTATAGCATTCAGGATTTGAGAGGCACTGAAGTAGGAGGTTATCAATTCATTCTAGGCAGAAGGCCTTGGACTAGAGTCATGACCATGGGAGTGAAAAGGACTATTCAGATTTGAATGATGTCTTTTTTTTTTTTTAATATTTGATTTATTTATTTATTTGAGAGACAGAGAAAGTGAGAGAGAGCATGAGAGGAGAGAAGGTTAGAGGAAGAAGCAGACTCCCCGCGGAGCTGGGAGCCTGATGTGGGACTCCATCCCAGAACTCGAGGATCATGACCTGAGCTGAAGGCAGCTGCTCAACCAACTGAGCCACCCAGGCGCCCCTTGAATGATGTTTTAAAGAAAGAAATACATTGGTAGTGGATTGACTAGAAGGAATTAAAAAAGGAAAAAGTAAAAGATTACTTTGAAGTTTCTACTCTGATAGAAGAGAGAAGAAAAGTAGTTTGAAGGAAAGCATGCTGAGATTAAGTTATGAGCCAGCTGAATTTGAATAGATGGCAGTTGAACAGGGCATACATACCCTGGAGGTAGGTAGAACTTGAAGACTGGAACACAAATCAAAGGTCAGGACTGGAGGCAGGTCACTGGCATAGAGTTGGTTGTTGAAGCCATTAGACTAAATACACTCACTGGAGGGAGTAAGTGTAGAGATGAGAGATCAGAGACCAGTGTTAGCAGTAGAACCTGGGTGTAATACCATCCACCGGAGAAAGAGGCAGTGAAGGAATTTCAGTCAGCAAAGGAAACGAAAGAAGTTAGGTCATTCAGAATGTGGGATGATTGAACTGGAGGCATATGAAAGTTTTAAAAGTGGTTATAAATCTATGTAGATCATCTGAATGGTGTCTATGAAGTCTTAACGGGCGGTTCTACATGCAGAGTATAACTGTATTGTGAAAGAATGCGATTTGATGATTAACCTATTGGATCAGTTGTTCATTGGTTCAGGTGTAAGGGTTTGAATTGGCAACCTTGCAGCATAACATCAGGGTCTGGTATGTCTCTTTCAGGGGATGGATAAAGTTCCCATAGGGAGAAAGAGGAAAGGGAAAAAGATCACTTAGTATGCAGTAGGTGCTGTCTTTGCACTTTACACATGTTAATTTATTTAATCTTTACGGTTGCCCTAAAATATAGGTATATTATGCACATTTTATAGATGAGAAAAGTTTGACACATAGTGATTAAGTAACTCATCAAATGAAACATGATTAGAAGGAGAAGTATTTGGGATTCCTCTCATCAAGATTTTCTTATTCCAAAATACGGAATAATATTATTCCACATATGGAAAAATATGTGTTTTTGATAAAGTTTATCACAATTTTTCAGTTGGATTGTCTTGAATGATAGAAGAGAATGAATTTGTATTTAGGGGGATCAGAAGCAGTCTACTGGGAGTGGAAGTTTTTTGAATTCTGTTGTTTTACAAATTCATGTATATTTTGCATTCTATTTCTTACTTTATCCGTGCTCATTTTAATGTAAAAATAATGTTTTGGATCCAATAATGTACCAGTAGATTCTCATATTCCCTGGAATACTACCTGGTACCTCCTAGGGTACACATCACTATATCTTAATTACCTTTGGTGTCTGGTGCATAGTAGGCACTCAGAGAGTTAGAAAATTGGTGTATCCAAGGGCCATAAAATGTAGCTGAAACATGGGATGTTTTTAAAGGCTTGTCAGAAATGGATAAAGTTTATATTTTGTGACTTGCTGTGTGATACAGTGAAGGAATTTAAGGAAATTATACATAGAAGCAATCGAAATAGTATGTGTAGGGGACTATTGGTTTGGGGAGCTTGGATGTAGAGTTGTCCTAGATGAGAATCAGGTCTGGCATGTGGTTTTGTTGATGGGAGGCAAAGTCAGAAATCAGAAACTCCCAAGTGAGATTTCTGAATATTAGAGGGGCCACTGGCCTGTATGTGGTGATTGAAGAAATGAAGATTTAGGAAGTCATCAGGCATTTACGTTGATGATAAATCCGACAGTTTAGAAATTTCATCAAAGAGGAGACTGCTACCATGTTGTAGTCATGTATTTGTGATTCATTAATTCATTCAGCAAACATATATTGCACACTTACAGTGTGTCAGGCACAGGGCTAGGTAAGATGCTGATTTTAAAGATAAATTGGGGCACGCGGCTGGCTTGGTCAGTGGAGCATGCAGCTCTTGGTCTCAGGGTCATGGGTTCTGGCCCCATGGTGGGGGGTAGAGAGTACTTAAAATAAATAATAAAAAATTAAAAATTTTTAGGGACGCTTGGGTGGCTCAGTTGGTTAGGCAGCTTCCTTCGGCTCAGGTCCTGGGATCAAGTCCCATATCGGGCTCCTTGCTCAGCAGGGAGCCTGCTTCTCCCTCTGCCTCTGCCTGCCTCTCTGCCTGCTTGTATCTCTCTTTCTGACAATAAACTCTTTAAAAAAAATTAAAAAATTTTAAAGTTAAAATGGATGGTACTTGCCCTTAAAGAGTTTAGAGTCTATTTCAGGAAGTGAGAGAATATCTTTAATACAAGGTAAAGAGCAATAATAACAGTAAGAAGAACATAAATCAAATATCAGTAAGAAGCTCAAAGGAGGAGAGGTTTCTTCCTGGGAGAATAAGGAATTTCTTTTGGAGGAGACAGCGTTTGAGCCAAGTCCTGAAGGATGAATAGGATTTGTACTACTCATATACATGAGTATTCATAACAGATGTACTAATATATTTGAGTAAATATATGAGTACTACTCAGATGTACTACTCATATACATGAGTACTCATAACAGATGTACTACTCATATGTTTACTAGCCTCTTGGCATGAATTACTTTCACCTAAGTGGGAGCAAGTAACATACAGGTTTAGAAGGCAAAATTCACCTAATTTTTTTTTTCTGCATATGTGGAACACCTTTTAGTAGTCAAAATACCTAAGTGGAATGATACATAAGCCAAGATGCTATATTTTGTTTGTAAATTTATCTTTCTATAACAATTATCATACCATTTTGTGTTTTCTTAGAAGAAAAAACTTGGACATACACAATTTTGTGTTGAAGACATCATCAAATATCAGAATTAACTATAGTTGAACCAAAGGACACATCAACTGATAGTTAGTTCCCTGGCACCAAATGAAGATATATTATCAGTATTTGTGTTAAACATTCATTTTAACAGTGCAAATACATATTCATTAGCAGGCAGAGTAACCTTAGAGTTTGCACTTTGCATATGCTTGTTATTTTCATGAAATCTGAGCAGGTTTTAAAACTTTGCATGACCTCCTGCATGTAATCTCAGAGTCTGTCATTCACATGTAGAAAACTCACCTCTCTATTTAGCCCGTGGTTGGTAAGAGATAGACATTTACAGGGCCCCTCTGCCCTTGAGCTGTTCCATTAGTGCATGGAAAGCACCTTGCAGCCTGTGACAAGCGCAGCAGATCGGCACTAAATCAAAAATCAGTGCCAGCCAGGGATCTAAGCCACCATGAAGGTCACAGCCATCAACTGCATGCCATCTCAATCCAAACAAAACACATTGGATACAGGGGGGATTTTCACAACTCATAACAGGTGACAAACACTTCATGTTAGAGTAATCCATACTGGGAAACTGAGAACCGAGCTCTTAAGTACTTTTGAGTATTTAATCAAACTTTGAAAAAGCTGGAGGTAATTGTTGGTAATATTTTACTTTTAAAAACAACAAAAAAATAAAACCTTCACAGCATGGTGTTGCTGTAATCAAGATTTTGATGAAAAATATTTTTTGTTTTCGGTATTTGTGTGTGCTTTTAAGAAACAAAATAATCGGAAACTGTATATAAAAATTTTCATTTGCTTTCTTGAAATACATGTAATCGACCCTTTATGAAATGAACAATTTATGCTTTAAGCTGCCCAGCGTTGCTTATTCTGAGAGTTTATAATTAGCATTTATATTAAATAGGAAATATTATGACTAGCCTGACTTTAGAGCAGTGTAGTTCAACTGAATTTGGTGAATTTGAATCTACATATTATAGAATTTCTATACTATCTAGTGAAGGTTTTAAATAATATTACATTACTTAAATGTTACGGACCCATTTCCTTTTTCACCTATAACACACACACACACACACACACACACACACACACACACACACATACAGACAAATTCAGAAGGTAAAAAAAATGTATGAAAATTATAAATCTTCTACCTATATGATGGGTTTTCTTTTATAATCTGAGAATTAATTGCCTAAGTTAATAAGAAGAATTGGGTAGCCAAATGAAACAAGCCAGATTTTGGTAAATTAACTTGGAAAATGCCCATGCTTTACAAAATGAAAAGCTTATATGCAAAAGTTATTTTCAAAATGGAACTAACATGTTAATGTGACATGATTGAATTATATCACACTTCTATGGGGGTGGGATGTGGCAAAGGTTTGATGTGATAACTGACAGGGGGCTAACATAAAAGATACATACGTTATTCTTACCACCATTAACGTTCATCAGTGAAAAACAGCGAAGCAGTGGCTGCAGAGAAAAAATGAAATTCTCTTTACAATCAGGTTTACAGTGATCAAGACTATTTTGAGAATATGCCGTTTCAGTAATCCAACTGTCCCTACCATTGAGTGAGTTTGTGGTTAATTTACACTAGCTGGAGAAGTTTCATGAAATTGTAAAATCATAGCAGTCCAGCAGGAGGGTATGTAATGGAAGAATGCCATCTGCTGGTGAACCCTGTCAAATCTGTGTTTAATTAGGAAAACCCGAGGACACATTCTTTGCAGACCAGGAAGAGTCAAAGTTTGTGGAAGCATTTTTTTTTTCTTCTGACAAATCTGCTGTCATTAAGCTGATACATACCTTTGATATACATTATTCATTTTAAATTAACTTGATGACTGATTTCATGGAGTCACTAGTCAGGAAAGCCTTTAAAGGAAATGGGTGCGGAGGGCTTTTTTCCCCCTCTTTACCAATTTACAAAGTTTGGTGTTCATCATTCATCAGTAGTCAGCCAGTGAGTCTGTGCTGTTTAAAAGCTCTGGCTTTTCACTTAATGCATCCCATCTGTTTCTGAAATAAATTGCAATAATCCGTGTTTAATTTTAATCAATGTATTACTAAATATGCAAATTATATTAAAAGCGTGGTTTGAAAAAGCTTTCATTTGTAAATATGGTAGCTTAAAACAGGAAGCATATCTAAAAGCCATTTAGCTACAGTAGCCTAACTCTTACACTGTAGCTGATTTATAAAGCAGATCACAAGTTGATCTTTTTCCCACAAGGGGATATGTAAAACTGTTGCATATCAGATTTTGTTAACATCTGATGGGCTAGTGCTAACACTGTAAGAGACTCATCCTTCAGCAACCATGTCTTTGACATTTAAATTAAGGTAATCTTATTCCATTCTACATCTTTTTATTATTATTTTTTTATACAACCTAACATATGAATTTGCATGATTGGTATATGAATCACAGTTAAAGCAATTTGAGCAAGCCTTTCAATCAATCTTAAATTTTTAGTGTCTAATTTACTTGTGATTTGCATAATTAATTGTGGAAGGAATCCTTTGGGAATCTCTCTTCCCCCCCTTTTCCTTTCCTAACTTGTGTCTTGTTCACTGACTAGACAGAGTGGGAATGATATTGGAGTTCTTTAAGGCCTGCTGGTTGATTTTGTCAGGAATCTAGAAATTACATGTTACATTGCTGTGTCTGATGGGGCTGGAGCGGGGTAAATTCTGAAAATTATATCTGTTATCTGCAGAACAGTCTATTAACACAGCTGTCACTGAATTGTATATGTAATTTACCAAGCAGTTACCTTAAAGGAGAATTTTGGAATTTTTTTCTATATACAGGTCATGAGTTTATAGGAATATATATAATCACGTTCATATACTGAATTGTGTATTTTACTAATTGTTATACTGGTTTGGAACATTACCTAGAGTGTAGTCTTACAAGTCATAGGCTGGAACAGGTTTCAACTGTGTTGTTAATAAACACAGTCATTAAAAATAAAATTACATAAGCATACATTAAAATAAGTTATCCAAAAAACAAATGAAAGAAATGCTCAAACATCATTTCCTAATTACTGTGCTATAGTTTCTTGTTATTTATGCTCCTAAGGTTTTTACATCTGTTTCTTCTATATGTATTGTGAAAGTAGTAATGATGTGCTACTGTGCGTTTTCTGAATTGTATTTAATAACATCAAATTGGTGGCTTGTAGTAGGCCTCGGTAGAAGTATTTACACCACCGAAATCGGCAAATGCTACACATCAAGACTTTTTCTCCTCTGTGCAGCTAGTTGTTAACCAGCACATCCCTATCTTTAATTATAATACACACACAACAACCCAGTATATGTTCTCTGTTATTTATTCTTGGACTCTTCTAAGAGAAAAACAATAGTTCTCACAGATCCCTTTACAAAAAAGGGATATGTATTTGATTTCCTATGGAATCTTAACCCCAATTTGTTAAACTGTAAAAATTAAGTTTTTCTTCCTGTGATAATAGGTAATATGGAAAATACGGAAAAATATTTTTTCAGTGACTGCATTATTTTGAAAGGAGTACAGTCATTCCATATTCAGAGTTTATTAAAGAGTTTGTGTCTTGTTTATTAGTTTACCAATTTATTGCTGTCAGGCAATCCTGAGGTTAGAATGTGTTAGAAAACTAGTTTGTAGAATAAACTCACTGCAACAGTATAAATAGTAAAATTATGTCAATGACAATCTTTGCTAGTAATAAACTTATTTCTCTATGCAGAGGATTTATTAACAATACCTCAGGATGCTTAATAATCAGTGTAAACAAATTAAAAACCTCAGCTTGTGATCCAAGGTCATTTTCAAATTGGAAGTGACCTCAGCCCATCCTAAGAGGACTAATGATATAGAAATCAGTAAGGCCAAGTCCTCTGGGGAACAGAGCACAGGTCTGCAAGGCTCTTCTGGTGAATGCACCAATCTGCTCTGCTTCCATAGCCCCTTTGTGTAGCCAGACTCCCTGGGAAAGGTGGGCTGTCTGCTGTTGCCTAGCACTTACACAAGAATTTTCTGTTTTCAATTTCCTTACCTCTTTTCTGTTGTTGATTTTGTACTCACTGAAAAGAAATAACTCATAATCCACTAAAAATAAAACCACGGTTAAGTTTTCCTCTCCTAAACAAAGAGAGAATTCAAGATCTATGATTTTTTTCTTGATAAAAGTTTTTAAAATTAAATATTAGTTAAAAATATGTTAAGAGATGAAGAAAAAATTTTTATGATTATGTGCTTACTCTTATATATGTGTAAAAAACATTTGAGGTACCTCGTGTGCCCATCCCTTCTCCATCTACTTAAGGTCATCATTATACTGACTTGGAGTTTTCATTTGCTTTCTTTTACTCACCATTTTGACATTTTTTCTTCTAAACTATACATTGATTAATTCTGCATGATTTTGATATTTATATAGAGGGAATTATGGGTTCTTTTATGATTTTATGGCTTCTCCCATTAGTTATTAATTTCACTATCATATAATACTCCTTTGAATGAACAGGCCATAATTTATTCATTCTATAAACATATAAACGTAAGCATATCTGGAAGAGTTACTTTAGGTAGTGTCAAATTGTTTTCCAAAGTGATTATAATAATTTGTACCACCCATAGCAGTGCATGTGTATTAGTGTCTCACATTAATAGTTAATATTGTTAGAATTTTAAATTCTTACAGACTTGGTGTATTTTATTTTAGTGTGAAATTTTATTTTACTGTGAGCATCTTTCATATGTTTATGCTATGGCTACTTGTACTTCGTTCAAGTGTTCTTTTTTTCTATTGGGTTGTATGTCTTTTTCTTACTGATTAATAGTAGCTCTTCATAGCGTTTGAGTTCAACTTTTTTTGGCCATTTAGAGGGTATTACAAACAACTTTTTCCAGTGGTTATCTATTTTTTTTTTAAGAGGGGGATTAGAGGGGCCAAGGGAGAGAGAATTTTCAACAGGCTCCATGCCCAGCACAGCAGCTAACATAGGGATCAATCTAACGACCCTGAGATGATGACCTGAGCTAAAATCCAGAGTCAGATGTAACTTATGGAGCCATACCAGGTGCCCCTGTCTGTTTACTCTTTTTTATAGTATCTTTTGGTAAACAGAAGTTTTTAACTTTTCCCTACTGTTTGCAATGTGACTTTAGTAAAAAATCAAGTCTGTTTCTGGGATATTCTCTTCTGCTGGTTGTTTTGTCTATTTGTGTGCCAATACCACTGTCTTAATTGTTCTAGCTTTATAATATACCATATGATATCGGGTAAGGGTAATCTCATTTGTTTTCTTCCCAAGTGGCTAGGCTTTTCTTAGCCATTTTTATATAAAATTTAGAATCAGCCTGTTTCCAGAGAGAAATCTTGTTAAGATTTTGATGGGAATAGCATTGAATTGAATCTTTATATCTTTATGAACTTGTCTTCTAGTTCAAGAGTATAAGAAATATTTCTATTTAGTAGTTCTATAGTCTCAACAAAATATTATAATTTCTCTATAAGGATCATATACATTGTTAGAATGATTTTTAGGCAGCTTAATTTTTTCAAGACTGTATTTGTCAGAGAGAGAGAGAGTGAGAGAGTGCACAAGCGGGGGGAGCAGCAGGCAGAGGGAGAGGAAGAAGCAGGCTCCCCACCAAGCAGGGAGCCTGATGCCTGACTCGATCCCAGGACCCTAGGATCATGACCTGAGCCAAAGGCAGATGCTTAACTGACTGAGCCATCCACGCATCCCCAACTTATATTTTTTATGTTACTTTAATTAATATCTGTTCAAGAAATTTTAGGTAATTATGGATTCACATGCAGTTGTATGAAATAGTATAGAGAGGTGTCTTGAACACTTTGCCTAGTTAGTCTTAATGGTAACCATTTATAAAACTGTAGCATAATATTACAACCAAGAAACTAATTCCATGCTTCAGATTTCCCCAGTTTTAATTACATGTATGTGTTAAATACTGTATACCTTTGTCACATATGTAGATTTGTGTATCTACTATCACTGTCAAGATATCGAACACTTGAAAACACCAATTTGAGGAGTTATATGCACCTTTATGTTCATTGCATAATTGTTTACAATGGCCAGGATAGGAAAGCAACCAAAGTGTCCATTGATAGATGAATGGATAAAGAAGATACAGTGTTTGTATATATGCATATCTGTGTGTACACACATACATACACACATACATGATGGAATATCACCCATTCAATAAAAAATAATGAAATCTTGCCATTGGTGACAACATAGTTGAACCTAGAGAGTATGATGCTAAGTGAAATAAGTCAGACCAAGAAAGATAAATACCATATGTTTTTTTTTTTTTATCTTAATCAGGGGATTTACTATTTTAAAGGTAAAACTACTAAAGTAGATCCATCTAATGAGCTATCACGGTGCCATTAAGAGTATGTTTTTTTCTCCCAAATATGTTTATTTTTTCGGTGTTACAGGATTAATTGTTCATGCACCACACCCAGTGCTCCATGCAATACGAGCCCTCCTCAATACCCACCACCAGGCTCGCCCAACTCCCCACCACCTCCCCTCCAAGATCCTCAGTTTGTTGCTCAGTCCACAGTCTCTCATGGTTCATCGCCCCCTCTGATTTCCCCTATTTACCCTTCCCTTCCTTGTCACAATGTCCTCCATGTTTTACCTTATGCTCCACACCTAAGTGAGACCATAAGATAATTGACTCTCTCCGCTTGACTTATTTCATTCCGAATAATCTCTTCCAGTCCCATCCATGCTGATCCAAAAGTTGGGTATTCATCCTTTCTGACGGAGGCATAATATTGCATTGTATATATGGACCATATCTTCTTTATCCATTCATCTGTTGAAGGGTATCTTGGTTCTTTCCATAGTTTGGCTATTGTGGCCATTGCGGCTCTGAACATCGGGGTACGTGCGGCCCTTCTTTGTACTGCATCTGCTTCTTTGGGGTAAATACTGAGTAGTGCAATTGCAGCGTCATAGGGTAGCTCTATTTTTAATTTCTTGAGGAATCTCCACACTGTTTTCCAAAGTGGCTGCACCAACTTGCATTCCTACCAACAGTGTAAGAGGGTTCCCCTTTCTCCACATCCTCTCCAGCATTTGTTGTTTACTGTCTTGTTGATTTTGGCCATTCTAACTGGTGTAAGGTGGTATCTCAGTGTGGTTTTGATTGGAATCTCCCTGATGGCTAAAGATGATGAACATTTTTTCTTATGTCTGTTAGCCATTTGTATGTCTTCTTTGGAGAAGTGTCTGTTCATGTCTTCTGCCCATTTTCCCCCCCCAAATATGTTTATTTTATTTTTTCAGTGTTATAGAATTGTTCGTGCACCACACCCAGTGCTCCATGCAATATGTGCCCTCCTCAATACCCACCACCAGGCTCGCTCAACCCCCCATACCCTCCCCTCCAAACCCCTCAGTTTGTTGCTCAGAGTCCACAGTCTCTCATGGTTCATCTCCCCCTCCGATTGCTCCCCATTCACCCTTCCCTTCCCTTCTCACAATGCCCTCCATGATTTTCTTTATACTTCACATGTAAGTGAGACCATAAGATAATTGACTCTCTCCGCTTGACTCATTTCACTCCACATAATCTCTTCTAGTCCCATCCAGGTTGATACAAAAGTTAGATATTCATCCTTTCTGATGGAGGCATAATATTCCATCATATAGATGTACCACATTTTCCTTATCCACTCATCTGTTGAAGGACATTTTGGTTCTTCCCACAGTTTGGCGATTGTGGCCATTGCTGCTATGAACATTGGGGTACATGTGGCCCTTCTTTGTACTGCATCTGTTTCTTTAGGGTAAATGCTGAGTAGTGCAATTTCTTCTGCCCATTTTTTGATGTGATTATCTGCTTTGTGAGTGTTGAGTTTGAGGAGTTCTTTATAGATAGATCTTGGATATCAGACCTTTGTCTGTAGTGTCATTTGCGAATATCTTCTCCCATTCTGTGGGTTGCCTGTTTGTTTTGTTGACTGTTTCCTTTGCTGTTCAGAAGCTTTTTATCTTGACGAAGTCCCAAAAGTTCATTTTTGCTTTTGTTTCCTTTGCGTTTGGAGACATCCTGAAAGAAGTTGCTGTGGCTGATGTCGAAGAGGTTACTGCCTATGTTCTCCTCTAGGGTTTTGATAGATTCTTGCCTCACGTTGAGGTCTTTTATTATCCATTTCGAGTTTATCTTCGTTTATGGTGTAAGAGAGTGGTCAAGTTTCTACACATATCTGTCCATTTTTCCCAGCACCATTTATTGAAGAGACTGTCTTTTTTCCACTGGGTATTTTTTCCTGTTTTGTCAAAGATTATTTGACTGTAGGGTTGCGGATCCATATCTGGGCTCTCTATTCTGTTCCACTGGTCTATGTGTCTGTTTTTGTGCCAGTACCATGCTGTCTTGGTGATCACAGCTTTGTAGTAAAGCTTGAAATCAGGCAATGTGATGCCCCCAGCTTTGTTTTTCTTTTTCAACATTTCCTTAGCAATTTGGGGTCTTTTCTGGTTCCATACAAATTTTAGGGTTGTTTGTTCCAGCCCTTTGAAAAAAACCGGTGGAATTTTGATCAGGATGGCATTGAAGGTATAGATTGCTCCAGGCAGTACAGACATTTTAACAATGTTTATTCTTCCAATCCATGAGCATGGAATGCTTTTCCACCTTTTTGTGTCGTCTTCGATTTCTGTCATGAATGTTCTGTAGTTCCTTGAGTACAGATCCTTTACCTCTTTGGTTAGGTTTATTCCCAGAAATACCATATGATTTTTGGGATTGGCTTTTTCCACTCAGAGACTCATCCAAGTTATATGTATCAATTGTTTGTTCATTTTGATACCATGATATTTATATACCACAATTTATTTCATCATTTACCTGTTGACCCTAGTTTTTTTTAGCAATTACAAATAAATCTGTTACAAACATTGTTGTTTACGTTTTGCATGAAAAAATGTTTATTTTTCTGGCATAAATGCCTAGGAATGCAGTTAATGAGTTGTGTAATATTTGCATGTTCAGTTTTTAAATTGTAAAACTTTTCTAGAGAGGTTGTACCATTTCACATTCAGTAATGCATGAGTGAGCCAGTTTCTCAGCTTAATTGTCAGCATTTGGTGTTAATATTTTTTATTTTAGTTATTTTGATCTGTATGTAGTAATGGTTCATTTGGTTTTAATTTAAGTTTCCCTAGTGGTTAATGATGTTGAACATGTTCTTTTGTGTTTATCATCTCTATATCCTCTTAAGTAAAATGTTCATTTTTTCCCATTTTCTTACTGTAACTTTTGTTTTTTACTATTGAGTTTTGGGAGTGCTTTATATATTCTAGATACTTGTCCTTTGTTAGATGTATGATTTGTAAATATTTTTCCCTGGTCTTTGTCTTTTCATTCTCTTCCACTGGGCTTTTACAGAACAAAAGTTTTTAATTTTAGTGTGGCCCATTTTATCAATTTTTCCTTTTATGGATCATTGGTGTCAAGTCTGAGAACTATTGGTTTAGCCCCAGATCCTGATAATTTTCTCTTAGGTGATTTTCTAAAAGTTTTATAGGTTCATAGCTTACAATGAATCACAGATTTAAATAAAAACTAATTTTTGTATAAGGTAGGCAGTTTAAGTCAAGGTTCTCTTTCTGTCTCTTTGCTTATGGATGTACAGCATAATTTATTGAAAAGTTGTCCTTCTTTCATGGAATTGGTTTTGTACCTTTGTCAAAAGTTAGTATAGCATATTTCTGTGGGTCTGTTTCCGGGTCTTCCATTTTGTTCTTTTGATTTATGTGTCTGTTTCTCTGCCCATACCACACTGTCTTGATTACTCTAGCTATATTCTAAGCCTTAATACAGACAATAATGTTTCCCAATTCTTCTGTCAAGATTGTTTTAACTATTTGAGGATGTGTGCTTTTCGATAGAGATTTTAGAATAATCTTGTCTATGAAGAAAATCTTGCTAGTATTTTAATAGGAGTTGTATTAGACCATAGACCAGTTTGGGGAGAATTGACATTCTGGCTATACTGAGACTTCCAGTTTATGAATGTGATATAGCTCTCTATTTATTTTAGTTTTCTTTGACTTTTTAAAATCAGCATTTGGTAATTTTCAGCATATAGATTATATACATGTTAAGTGTATAAGCAAGTTTTTCATTTTCCTAGGAGTGATTATAAATCGTATCATGTTTTTAATTTCAGTTTTGATATGTTAGTATAATTGATTCTTGTGTGTCCTTTATATTTATTTAATATAATATACTAGTGATATATTTAGGTTGGTTTTAACAATTTTCTAGAAATTGTTCTAGAAATGGATGTTCATTTTCTTTTGTAGGCAATTAAAGTGAAAATTATAGTTAACCTTAGTGGTATTACAATGACTTAAAATTGTTTCTATACCAAAGATAACTTTGGTTCAAAATTAACAAAGGGAATATAGCTAAATAAATCATCTATTGCATATAGATAGTCAGTGTGGGGGGATCTCCTCTACAGATAAATTAAAAGTAAATGTTAGAACAAATGGGAATATTTGTACTGTTATGGATTCTCTTCCATTTTTTTTTACAGTTTTTTTAATCAAAATGTTTGAGATACTCTTTACAACAATCCTGTGAAGTAGCTATTTTCATTGTGCAATCAAGGTGTTCTAAGTGTTGAAGGTGGTAATGAATAAGGATAATAATAACTGCATTATATTTCATTGCCTTGATATATTCTTTTTTGTTTTTAAGTTTTTATTTAAATACCAGTTAACATCCAGTGTAATATTAGTTTCATGTGTACAATTTAGTGACTCAACACTTCCATATATGACCCCATGCTCATCACAAGTGTACTCCTTCTTCTCCATCCTCTTTTCCCCACTCCTTTCCCCTCTGATAATCATCAGTTTGTTCTCTATAGTTAAGAGTCTCTTTCTTGGTTTGCCCCCCTCTCTTTTTTGTTCCTTCACTCATTTGTTTTCTTTCTTAAATTCCACGTATGATTGAGATCATATGCTATTTGTCTTTTTCTGATTGACTTATTTCACTCAGCATTATACTCTCTAGCTCCATCCATATTGTTGCCAATGGCTGAGTAATACTCTCTTGTGTGTATTTACCACCTCTTCTTTATCCATTCATCAGTTGATCAATATTTGGTCTCTTTCCATAATTTAGCTATTGTTGATAATGCTTTTATAAACATTGGGGTGTATGTATCCCTTTGAGTTAACATTTTTTTATCTTTTGTATAAATACCTACTATTTGCTGGATCATAGGGTAGTTCTAACTTTTTGAGGAAGTTCCGTACTATTCTCCTCCAGAGTGGCTGTACCAGTTTGCATTCCCACCAACAGTGTAAGAGGTTTTGCCTTTCTTTGCATCCTCGACAACACCTATTGTTTCTTGTGTTGTTAATTTTAGCCATTGTGACAGGTGTGAGATGATCCCTTATTGTAGTTTTGATTTGCATTTCCCTGATGATGAGGGCTGTTGAGCATCATTTCACGTGTCTGTTGGCTGTCTGGATGTCTTTGGAAAAATGTCTTTTGATGTCTTCTGCCTACTTTTTAACTAGATTATTCGGTTTTTTGGGTACTGAGTTTTATGTTTTTTATGTATTTTTCTTTAATGGTCACTTTAATTGTCACTAGCTTTCAGGTTCATTTCAATCTTCTGGGTTTTTTTTTTTTTGTTATAAATACTAAGGTCATAAATATTGTTGATAGGCATTTTCATCCTCATTTTTTTCCCCATATGAGACCTTTCTTAGTGAAAGGATTTTTGGGTAACAAGTATGGAAAACTTTAATTATTAAAAGTCTCATTTGGATATGGTGACTTGAAACACTACATTTCTCAAATTTCATGTGATTACCCTCAGAGAATCAAGAAAAACTTTACATTGTGGTTGTGGTAATCTCAGGATCTTTATTAGTAATTTTTTTCTAGGGCTTTGACTGCTCTTGCATCTGTTCATTCATAAAAAGACTTTTTCCTTTTAGTTGTCAAACTGTCTCCTTCATTAGTAGAAGCCCTTAGGCTTTAGATGTGAACCTGGTTTATACAAGTTGATTGCAATACACCAGTTTGAATTTAGACAAAAAACTGTTTGAAATGGAAGAATGATGTAAACTCTTAGCACTATATTTAAAAAAGATTGCTGATGCCCTTGGACCTGGGCAGCATGGCTATAACCAAGCTACAGATGTACAAGAGCACCTGGCTCCCAGGATCCCAAATAGACCAGGTTGGGCCACTTGCCACTGACAAAATCCAAAGGCAGAGAGAAAATTGGTGGTGAAACAGGAAGGGCATTTATTTCAGTAAGGCCAGTACTGGGAAGACAGCAGACTAGTGTCTCAAAGACTATCTCCAAAATACTGAAAATACTTCTACATTAATACAAGGAAAATGTGGGACAAAGGTCTGCGGGTAGATGCAGGTGGGCAGTAAAGATCAGGTCAATCATTGTCTTGGAGTTAATCTCTTGGGGTCAGTCACGTCTTTCTGGCTCAGGGTAGTCCTTATTGTTTGATAGGGTAGTTTGGTTTCCCATCATGGGAGACTTTGCCCTCTGTGTCTTTTTTTTCCCCCTCAAATACGTTTATGTTATTTTTTCAGTGTTACAAGATTAATTGTTCATGCACCACACCCAGTGCTCCATGCAGTTCGTGCCCTCCTCAATACCTACCACCAGGCTCGCCCAACTCCCCACCCCCTCCCCTCTAAGACCCTCAGTTTGTTGCTCAGAGTCCACAGTCTCTAATGGTTCATCACCCCCTCTGATTTCCCCCCATTTACCCTTCCCTTCCTTCTCACAATGTCCTCCATGTTTTACCTTATGCTCCACACGTGAGACCATAAGATAATTGACTCTCTCCGCTTGACTTATTTCATTCCGAATAATCTCTTCCAGTCCCGTCCATGTTGATAAAAAAAAGTTGGGTATTCATCCTTTCTGATGGAGGCATAGTATTGCATCGTATATATGGGCCATATCTTCTTTATCCATTCATCTGTTGAAGGGCACCTTGGCTCTTTCCACAGTTTGGCGATTGTGGCCATTGCTGCTCTGAACATCGGGGTACGTGCGGCCCTTCTTTGTACTGCATCTGTTTCTTTGGGGTAAATACCGAGTAGTGCAATTGCAGCATCATAGGGTAGCTCTGTTTTTAATTTCTTGAGGAATCTCCACACTGTTTTCAAAGTGGCTGCACCAACTTGCATTCCTACCAACAGTGTAAGAGGGTTTCCCTTTCTCCACATCCTCTCTTTTTTTTTCTTTTTAAGTAGCCTCCATGCCCAGTTTGGAGCCCAGTGTGGAGCTTGAACTCACAACCCTGAGATCAAGACCTGAATTGACATTGAGAGGCAGACACTTAACCGACTGAGGCACCCAGGTACCTCTGCTATCTGTGTCTTTTGCCCAAGTAAGAGACAAATTGGAAAGAAGAACTTAATCACTTAGAAAGTGCAGACTGCCCTCTAAATATCTATTCACTCTTGAAAAGTTTTGAGACTTGAGATTTAATTAGCAATAATCGCACCTTGGATAAACCTCATTGGCTACGATACTGCCACTGTGCAAAGCTAGAATTGAGATTTAAAAATTGAGATTCTTTGACCTTAGCTTGCAACAACAAGACCAACTAGGGGTTTTGGTGCTGCTGCTCTTGTACTTGGTAAGCTATGTCTGCAGAATTACCAAAGCAAGACTGATTCCATAGGGTCCTGCCAGCTGCTCGAGTGACACCCAACCCCACTCCCACCTCCATTTACAGAGTATGGAGAACGAGATACCATAACCATTTCCATCCTAGGTGAGTATCTTTCCTTTTTCCTCCTCCCTGGGTTGAGGGAGGTCAGGAAATAGTCTTAAAGATTGCTTAGGTTTTACTTTGTGTTCTATACTGTGGATCTGTGTTCTGTTTGTAAAGGCCTAGTTATGTAGAGGGAAAAGAACCTATTCTTGGTTTCCCTCCAGGGAAAAAAAAGTAATCACATTAATTTAAATTTTGTTTTTGGGGACTGATAGGGTACCATTTTAAAGTCCATCAAACAACCACCAAGCTGTTAGGAAGTCTCTTTGGATCCATAGTTGGATTATGAGGACACCCTTCTATCCTGCAGACTATCGTTGTTACTGCTATAATTATTATCATCTTTTTTAGATCGTTGTATTTTTCTTTTTGGCTGTTGTACAAAATAGTGTGCTAATTTTAGGCCAACTCCTTGAAACAAGTGCTATTATTATTCTCATTTTACAGGAAACTGATGCTTAGGTTAAGTATCTTTTCTGATGCAACAGAGCTAGGATTCAAACTCATTCTTGCTCTTAGCCAGTTCTATGTACTATATTTATATTGCCTCGCTATTAATATTAAAAAATAATCCATCTAAAACCTCTACAAGCTTTCAATTCAAGGTGTAACCCACAGACCAGCATCGGAGGCCTTACCCAGCTGCTTATATTTAAAGAGGCAGAGTCAGCTTTACCCCACACCAGACCTATTGAGTCATAATTTGTACTTTAACAAGATACTCATCTGATTCTTATGCACATTAAAGTTTGAGAAGCACTGCTCTAAAATGATACTAAAGAGGCAGATTAACATGATCAAGGAAGACATTCTGGAGGTGAGATATTAACTGACTTGAAGATAGGTAGTTCTAACTTTTGTCTACAGATGGTATGTAGTAATACTGGAAACTACTTCTGAAAAAAGTAAGCAAACAAAAACCTCTTCAGTTTTCTAGTCATTACCTGATTGGTCAATGTATTTATCCTGACCATGATTACAAGACATAGTAGATATTCAATAAATACTTTAAAATGTGTTTTAAGACTCAGTTTCTTAGTGTGATATGCAGGTCCTCTCATCTGACTTTAGTGTACATTTTTAGTCCTAATCCCACTACACATTTCCGTCTGTTTTATATTTTGGTCACATTTAAATAATTTTTCATTCACTTACTCATCCATATAGCAAATATTTGTTGAGCCTCTATATTTACGAGGCATTGCAGGAGCAGTATATATTGACTATATATATTATCTCATTTTCTGTGTTCTTGATCCTCTGGCATTTGAGATCTTGATCCTAAAAAATCTGTCTCTTCCAGGTCTTTCTAATTCCTCGAGGTAGGAAACATGTCCTCTGTGAGCATGCTTTTGATACACAAACCAGCCAATGCAGAGCCCACACCCAACATGCTCTTTATCAGCTCACACACACCAAGCATATATTTCCCCTTGATCTAAATCACTCTAGGGCCAGGTACTAGACAACTAAGGATCATCCCTATAGCCTAGAGCCCTCTGAAATTATTCAAACTCTCCACTCCTAAATTTACTCAGAGGACCTACCCTGCTATGCTCTTTCCTTTGCAAGCCATTCCAATAAAGACCCTGGGCCATGCTCTCCCCACTTCCTCATCTATCAACCTTAGTGCTTCTGTGTGGTCCTGTGGACCATGCCATGCCTTCTGTTTTTAGGTATCTGTGAGTATCAACTTCTTCCTTCATCACAATCATTTGTGTGTTTTTGTGTCTTACTATGTCTGATGAAAACAAATCCCTAGGGCATTTCTAGAGCAAAGGGGTTAACAGTGGTTATTCTCTTGGAAACTGCATTCTAGGTAGGGGAAGATGGGGGAGGAAAAAGATGTAGGTAAGTTGGTATTCACTTTATATGCACAAAAATGTCTGTACTGATTATTACAGCCAGTGTTTGTTTTGATTGGTCAGTTGCCATACCAATCATTAAAGGTTTTGAATAACATCTCTGTGGTAAATTCTAATCCCATTTTTCTTATCAACTAAGCTTCTTTAGAGAGTAAGAGATGAAGCAGGAACTGAAACCTTAGTCTTTGGATTTAAAACTATGTTTTTCTCTTTTAAAATAGAATTCTGAACTACTTAACACTTAAGCCCCCTTTGACTTTGTTGGTAACGCCCTTTTTCTTCTCCGAGTTTGGAAATCTTATTTCTAATTTAACTGATACGTCTTCCGTAGAGACTTCTTTGGCATCCCCAGGTAAATTTCACTACTTTTTTTTTTTTTAATTTCTAATTTAACTGATACGTCTTCCGTAGAGACTTCTTTGGCATCCCCAGGTAAATTTCACTACTTTTTTTTTTTCCGTATGCATCTTGAAGAGTTCTTACTTCATTTTACTTTGCTTACATATCTGTCTCTTCTAGTATACTCCAGCTCTTTGAGCACAAGGGAGATAATTATATTGTTATCTTCAGTATCTAGCACAGCACTGCACACACAGAGTAGAATCTTAGTAAATGCTGAAATGAAATGACTTATCATCAGGAGACTTGAAGAAGGGCTTGCTCCTTGGAACCTAAGTTCTTAATAAAACTTTCCTCATCAACTAGCATAAACTTGTATGTATACTTGGTAAAGGAGGATGTTGGAGCAAGGCCAAAAAAACCACTGAGGTATTCTTTAGCATATTCCAAGGAATGGGAAACTTATTAGACCAGTAGCTTGCAACTTTATCTGGCTCAGACCTTGATGACCCAGGTCCACTGTGTGATAGTGAAATCCTTGGACAAAAATGTCGACTACGGAATTACCCATCCTTATAAGGGCGGATGAAAGAAAAAAAGAATTCACTGGCCCATTTCTCAGTAGAACTAAGCTGATCTCCTATGAACTGGGAAGGCAGATCCTAGCAAGTAAGCTTCATTTGTTCTAATTTTCATAATTTAAACTTCTGCTGATGAGCCTATACCATAATACTCTAATCGAGGAGCAGAGACAATTTGGTCTTGTCATCTGGCAGCTATTCATTAATATTGGTGACTGATAAAGGCTAGATAAATTAATAAAAATAGTTTTTGTGAGTCTAGGATAAACGGTTGAAGCTAGGCCAACTGTTCCTTTTCCTGTAATTATGGAGTTAAACTTAACCCTTAGTATTTTGTGACTCAGGTTACCGCTGTGGGAACTACTTAAATGGTGAGATGTGGCATAAAATAAAATCTTTGTTATTAGCCCTCTGGGCGAGTCATCCTTGCCTCTGAGCTATGCCTACTTGGAGGTTGTTTGTGTACAATACAGACATAACTGACATCAGAGCAAACACAATGCAATAGCTTTCCAAGAGAGAAAGCTTTGTTGTTACCTTAGGGTCTGACATTACTTTTGACATTCTAAATCTCAGTGTTTATGAGAAACATCAATAATAATAACCACCCTTTGCATGGGTACAGCACCTTTCTCCCCAGGCTCTGAGTGTTTCACAAGCATGAAGTGTTCTGTGCAGAAAGGGAAGATGGAGTGGGAGAATCTGGCCCCGGACAATTAGGAGCTAAAATTTTTCTCTACAGTGATCATGGAACATAAAGAGGACAATTTAGGATAGGAAATGAAGGACATTGGGTCCAGCTGAGACTGTAAGGGGAATTTAGCAAAACGGTAATGACCTGACTCAGAGTTTGTCCTACTAAAATTCACCATGACTCTAAAAAACAAAACAAAACAAAACAAAAACCAAAAAACACCTCAGAAATAACTGGATCCATGAATATCTCTGGTATATGCTCATTACAGCTAAAATATCAGATAAAGTTTAATCATAACTACTGGCTTCACAAACTAATGTAACTTCAAAACTATTTTGTCTTAATTTGGCCACGTTTTATAAACACAGTCAAAACATTCCTTTTGGTCTGGGGAATTAAGACCTTAAAAACACCACCACCACCACCATTTATCATTTGTTATTTTTAGACATTGGTCTTTGAGGGCAGGATTTATGTCTTACTTCATGTTGGTATCCCTAGCTTCTAGACTATGCCTTTCCCATTCTAAATGCACAATAAATGTTTGCTTAAACTGAAATTTTGCAGGTGCTTTATAAAATTTTTTTAATACTTGTTTCTCAGTTACTTTCGGTTTTCAATTTTTTTTGTTTATGGAAAAAATTTGCACATATCATGGTATAGATGTAAATTTCTTGTACAGTGTTATCTTGAATTTTATGTTTTAAGCATAATTTCCATATAAGACCTGTGTAAATTATTAAAAAGCAAAAATATTTAATTTTAAAAGAGGTAATGAGTTTTTCAAAACTATTTGAACTTATTTTCTTGGAATAGAACCTTTATTTTATTTTATTTTTTCCAAAGATTTTATTTATTTATTTGACAGAGAGAGACAGATCGCAAGTAGGCAGAGAGGCAGAGAGAGAGGGGGAAGCAGGCTCCCCGCCGAGCAGAGAGCCCGATGTGGAGCTTGATCCCTGGACCCTGAGATCATGACCTGAGCTGAAGGCAAAGGCTTTAACCCACTGAGCCCTAGAATAGAAACTTTATTTTCTTATTTTTTTCCAAAGATTTTATTTATTTATTTGACAGAGAGAGCGATCACAAGTAGGCAGAGAGGCAGGCAGAGAGAGTGGGGGAAGCAGGCTCCCTGCTGAGCAGAGAGCCTGACAAGGGGTTTGATCCCAGGACCCTGAGATCATGACCTGAGCTGAACGCAGAGGCTTTAACTCACTGAGCCACCCAGGCACCTCCTAATAGAACCTTTAGATTCAACTGGGATAGTTGAAATTTTCTCTAGAAATGTTATATTTTGTAGATTAATATTTATATAATAGTTGAAGTGGTAATATGCCCTTCAAAATTGCACATGCATGATATTTGTAGAGCTTTTTTCTTTGGTGCAGTTTAACAGCTGCACAAAGTGATTCTGTAAGTTTTATAAAGAAAGATACAGTACTGGTGAGAACAGCTCTTTAATATTTTGAAAAGCACAGCATAATATAAGAAGTAGCCACTGCAAAGGGAATCCTAAGAAATAAATCTGGTAGGTTTTAAAGATGTGGATGGAGTCACCACACTGTTCTTTCTTCCCCCACATCTTAGCCAACACTTGTTATTTCTTGTCTTTTTGATAATAGCATTCTAACAGGTGTGAGATGATACCTCATTGTGGTTTTGATTTGCATTTCCTTGATGATTAGGAATTGATGATTGATACTGAACATTTTTAAATGTGTTCGTTGGCCATCTGTAGGTCTTTTTTGGGTCAAGGTCTATTCAGATTCTCTGTCGTTTTTTAATTGGGTTGTTTGTTTTTGCTATTGAGTTTTAGGAGCTCTTTATATATTTTGGATATTAATCCCTTATCTGATAAATGATTTGCAAATATTTTCTCCTATTTAGTGGGTTGCCTTTTCGTTTTTGTTGCTGATTTTCTTTGCTGTGCAGAAGCTTTTTAGTTAGGTGTAGTCCCAGCTGTTTTTTTTTCTTTTGTTGTCTTTGTTTATGGTGTCACATCCAAATTACCATCACCAAGGCAGATGACAGAGTGCTTTTTGTCTATGTTTTCTTCTAGGAGCTTTATGGTTTCAGGTCCTATGTTAAAATCTTTCATACACTTTAAGTTGATTTTTGTGTATAGCGTAAGACAGTGGTCTAGTTTCATTCTTTTGCACGTGGCTGTCCAGTTTTTCTAGCACCTTTTATGGTAGGGACTGTCCTTTCCCCATTGTGTATTTTTGTGTTTTTTTTGTCATAAAGTAATTGACCATATATATGTATTATTTCTGGACTCTTTGTTCTGCTTTGTTGATCTTTGTGTCTGTTTTTATTTTAACATTATACTGTTTTGATTATGATAATTTTGTAATACAATTTGAAATCAGGGAGCATGAGGTCTTCACCTTTTTCTTTCTTTCTCAGGATTGCTTTGGCCATTCAGGGTCTTTAGTGGTTCTGTACAAATTTTAGGATTGTGTAGTCCTTTGGGTCTCCTGGACATAAGCCCTGTTGAGTTTCAAAGCCAGTCATTTTGGACTTCATTATCCAATGCTGGTCCTAAGGCTTCGGATATCTCCTCAAGGAGAAGATTTGTGTCTGTGAGAGCCTCCTTGATTTGGGGATTGTTACACTAGGAATGGGGTATTTGGTCAGACTATGTGTCCACTTCCCCCACCTATTTTTTTTTTAATTTAAACTTTAGGTAGTTAACATACAGTGCTATATTAGATATTTAACATACGGTGCTAACATAACATACTATATTGGTTTCTGGAATAGAATTCAGTGATTTGTCACTTACATACAAACACCTAGTGCTCATCATAACAAGTGCCCTCCTTGATGCCCATCATTCATCTAGCCCGTCCCCTACCCACTTCCCTCCATCAACTCTCATTTTGTTCTCTATCATTATGAATCTTTCATGGCTTGATTCCCTCTCTTTTTTCTTTTCTCCCTTTCATATGTTCATTTGTTTTGTTTCTTAAATTCCACATAGGAGTGAAATCATATGGTATTTTTCTTTCTATGACTGACTGATTTTACTTAGCATAATATACTCTAGTTTTATCCATGTCATTGCAGATGGCAAGATTTCATTCTTTTTGATGGCTGAGTGATATTCCATTATATATATATCTCATATATTCTTTATTCATCAGCCAATGGACATTTGATCTCACTCCATAGTTTGGCTATTGTTGATAATGCTGCGATAAACATCAGGGTACATGTATTCCTTTAGATCTGTATTTTTGTATCCTTTGTGTAAATACTTAGTAGTGCAATTGCTGGATTATAGGGTAGTTCTATTTTTAACTTTTCAAGGAACATCTTCCATACTGTTTTCCAGAGTGGCTGCACCAGTTTACATTTCCACCAAGTGTAAGAGGGGAACCATCTTTCTCTGCATCCTTGCCAACAACTGATGTTTCTTGTGTTGTTAATTTTAGCCATTGTAACTGGTTCGAGCTGGTATCTTATCATGGTTTTGATTTGTATTTCCCTGATGATGAATGGTGTGGAACATCTTTTCATATGTCTGTTAGCCTTCTGGATGTCTTCTTTGGAAAAGTGTCTGTTCATGTTTTCGGCCTATTTCTTAACTGGATTTTGTTTTTTATGTGTTGAGTTTGGTAAGCTGATTTTGGATACTAACCCTTTGTCAAACACATCGTTTGCAAATATCTTCTCCCATTTTGTAGGCTGCCTTTTAGTTTTGTCTATTGTTTCCTTGGCTGTGGAGAAGCTTTTTATCTTGATGAAGTCTCAATAGGTCATTTTTTGCATTTGTTTCCCTTGTCTGTGGTGATGTGTCTAGTAAGAAATTGCTTGTCAGAGAAGGTGCTCCCTGTGTTCTCCTCTAGGATTTTGATTTCTCACATTAAGGTCTTTCATCCATTTTGAATTTATTTTTGTGTATGGTGTAAGAAAGTGGTCCAGTTTCACTCTTCTGCATGTTGCTGTCCATTTTCCCCAACACCATCTATTGAAAAGACTGTATTTTTTCCATTAGATATTTTTTCCTGCTTTGTTGAAGATTAGTTGTCCATAGAGTCATGGGTCCATTTCTGGATTTTCTGTTCTTTCCCATTGATCTGTGTGTTTGTTTTTTGCCAGCAGCATACTGTTTGTGACTACAGCTTTGTAATATGGCTTGAAATGCAGAATTGTGATGATCCAGCTTTTTTGTTTTGTTTTTCAGAATTGCTTTGGTTATTCAGGGTCTTTTTGGTTCCATATAAATTTTAGGATACTTGTTCACAACTCTGTGAAAAATGCTGATGGTATTTTGATAGGAATTGCTTTCAATGTGTAGATTGTTTTGGGTAATAAAGACATTTTAACAGTGTTTGTTCTTCGGATCCATGAACATGAATGCTTTTCCATTTCTTTGTGTCCTTTTCAGTTTCTTTCTTTTTTTTAAATTTAAATTCATTTAGCCAATGTAAAGTACATCATTAGTTTCAGATGTAGAGTTCAATAATTCATCAGTTGCACGTGACATGCAGTGCTCATCACATCATGTGCCCTCCTTAATGCCCATGACCCAATTACCCCATCCCCTCCAGCATGCCTCAATTTGTTTCCTATATTTAATAGTCTCTCATGGTTTTTCCTCCCTCTCTGATGACTTCTCATTCAGTTTTCCCTCTCTTCCCCCATGATCCTCTGTTCTGTATCTTATGTTCTACATATGAGTGAAACCATAAGATAATTGTTTCTCTGATTGCCTTATATCGCTCAGCATAATACCTTCCAATTCCATCCTCATCGATGTAAGTTCTAAGTATTCATCCTTTTTTTTTTTAAAGATTTTATTTATTCATTTAACAGAGAGAGAACACAAACAGGCAGAGAGGCAGGCAGAGGCAGAGAGAGGAGCAGGCTCCCTGCGGAGCAAGAAGCCCAATGCGGGACTCGATGCCAAGACACCGGGATCATGACCTGAGCCAAAGGCAGTTGCCCAACAAGCTGAGCCACCCAGGCGTCCCAGTATTCATCCTTTTTGATGGCTGAGTAATATTCCAGTGTGTGTGTGTGTGTGTGTGTGTGTGTGTGCGCACGCGCGTGCGTGTGTGCATGTGCATACATACACACCACATCTTCTTGATCCATTCATCTGTCGATGGACATCTCATCTCTTTCCATGGTTTGGCTATTGTAGACATTGCTGCTATAAACATTGGGGTGCAGGTACCCCTTCAGATCACTACATTTGTATTTTTGGGATAAATACATACTAGTGCAATTGCTGGATCATAGGGTAATTCTATTTTTAACTTCTTGAGGAAACTCCATACTCTTCCAGAGTGGCTGCACTAGTTTGCATTCCCACCAACAATGTGAAAGGGTTTCCCTTTCTCCACATCCTTACCAAAATGTGTTTTCTGCTGACTTGTTAATTTTAACCATTCTGACTGGTGCGAGGTGGTATCTCATTGCAGTTTTGGTTTTTATTTCCCTGATGCCGAATGATGTGGGACATTTTTTCATATGTCTGTTGGCCATTTGTAGTCTTCTTCTTTTTTTTTTTTTTTTAAAGATTTTATTTATTTATTTATTAGGAAAGAGAGAGAGAGCGAGAGAGAGCATGAGAAGGGAGAAGGTCAGAGTGAGACGCGGACTCCCCATGGAGCTGGGAGCCCGATGTGGGACTCGATCCCGGGACTCCGGGACCATGACCTGAGCCGAAGGCAGTTGCTTAACCAACTGCGCCACCCAGGCGC
>CM052809.1:51062119-51190379 GCA_028533885.1 Nasua narica | reverse complement strand
CCATACTGTTTTCCAGAGTGGTTGTACCAGCTTGCATTCCCATCAACAGTGTAGGAGGGTTCCCCTTTCTCCACATCCTCGCCAACATCTGTCATTTCCTGACTTGATGATTTTAGCCATTCCGACTGGTGTGAGGTGGTATCTCACTGTGGTTTTGATTTGTATTTCTCTGCTGCCGAGTGATGTTGAGCATTTTTTCATGTGTCTGTTGGGCATTTGGATGTCCTCTTTACTGAAATGTCTGTTCATATCTTCTGCCCATTTCTTGATTGGATTATTTGTTCTTTGAGTGTTGAGTTTGAGAAGTTCTTTCTAGATTTTGGATACTAGCCCTTTATCTGATATGTCATTTGCTCAAGCATTTTTTTCTTTCAGCCTCCTAACTTCTTGTGAATAATGCTTATTACCTCATTAATTTTCAATTATGCTTCTCTTCTAGAATGCATTTAATGTTAAAAATTTCTTTTGGAACACTTCTTGAAACTGCATTTTACGAGTATTGATACTTTGTATTTTTAGTTCAAAATATTTCCATGATTTGGTCCTTGCATCACTTAGATTTCTTTCTTTCTTTTCTTCTTTTTTTTTAAATGTCAAACTTCCCCATAAATGTAATGCAATTCAAATAAAATTCTTAATAACATTGTACATTGACCCAAACTGAATGTGAAATTTATGTGAAGAGATCATGGTTCAGAATAATTCTGAAAAAGTAGAACAAAGAGTTGAGGGGGGTGTCTTGCTTGTCTTAGCATATCTGTGACAATATAAAACTTTAATAATTACAACAATATGGTATAGATTTAATGCCAAGTATCTATGAGAACTAAGGCCTTGATAGAGGAATGATTAGAATTTAGTTGGAAAAATAAGGTGTTAATAAATAAATGGTAAGAAAAAGAATCTTTTTTTTTAAAGATTTTATTTATTTATTTGACAGAGAGATCACAGGCAGACAGAGAGACAGGCAGAGAGAGAGGGAGAAGCAGGCTCCCTGCTGAGCAGAGAGCCCGATGAGGAGCTCGATCCCAGGACCCCGAGATCACGACCTGAGCTGAAGGCAGAGACTTTAACCCACTGAACCACCCAGGCGCCCCGAAAAATTTTAAGATTTTTTTTTTTTAATTTTTTATTTGACACAGAGAGAGAGAGAGAGAGAGAGAGAGAGAGATCACAAGTAGGCAGAGAGACAGGCAGAGACAGAGAGGGAAGCAGGCTCCCCGCCGAGCAGAGAGCTTGATTCAGGGCTGGATCCCAGGACCCTGAGATCATGACCTGAGCCGAAGGCAGAGGCTCTAACCCACTGAGCCACCCAGGCGCCCTAAAATTTGACTTTCATATGAATTAATTTATCGGTTTTCATTTATATTTAGTAATATTTCATAGATAGTTTCTAAAATATTTTTCCCACTAAGCATGGTGTTTTCTAAAACATAAATTTACTTAAACTTGTATCATCCAATTTTGTTTCACCAAAGTGTTTTTTGTCAGAATTGAATAAGATCTAAATGCTATTTTGGTTACTGTCTGACTTAATGAAAGGGAGTAAGTGAATTTCTGGCAGAATTAGACTAAACAAACCATATTCTCCATACCATTTTATTGTAAAGTTCCAATTTCAAAGTTGACCTTTTTTTTTTTTTCAGGCTATTGCATATTTTTATAGTTTAAAATATGTTTTATAGTTTAAAACAGAAGGGTAGTATTTTAAAACAACATGGTATTTATTTCAAAAGCCAATTCATATGCAAATCCATTTCCGGTAAATTAACTATGGTATAGAAAAAGGCAGAGAATTAGTCTGTGATTCGTAATAACTTAAATACAGACCCATTCATTAGGACTTTGCAAGCAAATTATGTTATTGAAAATGCTGTTGGTCAAATAACTTTAACGTTAGTACTTTAATATGTATGGTAGACCTTGGCAGGGAGTAGTAGGCAGTAGTCCTTGTAGATTAGTATGCAGAGTAACCACTTGAGAAGGCTGTTGAAAATGAATATCCCCATATACTGCCTGAGAGATTCCCAGGTACAGATTTTAGAGGCGAGGCTAGAGCTCTTCCTTGGTAACAAGCATCCACGTGACTCTGATGCAAGGGCCCTTTGACCACGTTTTAGGAAAGGTCGGGAAGGAGAATCAGGGGGTCTCCTTTCTTGTTCTTCTTTTGACAAGTAGAATTTCCATCTTCCTCTTTCTCCTTTTTTGCTCCAAAAATTGGAAGAGGGCGGTAGTTGAAATGGACACTGGCCAGGGTGGATAGGGAGAAAATACCAATTCCTTTTATACTCTTTGTCCTAAGGTCTTTTAAAGTATATTTGTTTATTTGAGGTTCTCTGTCATTTTAGGCAATGACTTCATCCAAAAGACCTGGGTGTTTGGTTTAACTTTTCAAACATTATCTCTGAGTCTTGAATATCAAAACTGTAAGTTGGTCCAATTCACAGCAGTGCAGTAATGCCGAAATAAAAAAAGCATAAATAAAGTAAGTGTGATATAGTTGGAAAATCACACCTTCCTTCATTATTAGATTTTATTTATTAAATATAATTAAAACATCCTAAAGATAAATGTCTATACTCTTTGAAAAAGGTAATTAAAAATATTGAAAAAGGAACCATATTATTATAAACTCTAAATAAGAATTTGAATTTAAATCTTCTACCTGAACAGTGCATTTGTACATCTTTGGGTGCTTGATGAACTAGATTTAACCAGAAAGAGCCACTTCTCCAGCCAGAACAACAAATTGGATATCTTTTCTGTTTCTTTAGTTAATCATTTGATCACTCCTCTATATCCATTAGCCATACAAGGCAGTCCAGAAGACTCCTTTTAGGATAACTTTTGGCCAGTTGTCCCATATTTCTGGGGATTATTCAGGTCCAGAGCTGTGGAGCTGCTTCCAAACATCAAGTGGTGAGCATTGAGACATTTTGATCAGTTCATTGTCGGGTTGCTGCTTCAGAGTTGCTATTGTGTCTATTTCCAGAGGTAGATTGCTTATTTTCCAAAAACTTGGGAATTTTCAAGTTACCTTTTTTAAATACTGTCATTAGCTTAGATATATTGTAGTCAAAGAATATCTCTCTGTGATTCCATGTCTTTGAATTTATGGAGACTTGCTTTGCAGCACATGTTTAATTTTTGAAAATGTTCTATATGCATTTGAAGATGGATTTGATTTGTTGGGAGGATAATCTGATTATATCAGGTCAAGTATCTTCTTTTTATTTAAATTATATATATATAGTCTGTGTATTCTATCAGTTTCTCTTCATGATTGTCTATCAATTTCTAGTCATGATTTTGCCTCTAGTTCTATAACTTTCACTTGATATATTTGAGGCCAACAAATTTAGAATAGTTTTATCTTTTGTATGAATCAAGCTCTCTATTCTTATGAATTACCCCTCTCTATTTTTAGTATTGCTTTTTTGCCTTGAATACTATGTTGCCTGATACTACTCCAAATACACCAGCTTCTTTCCAAATGTTTGTATGGTATATGTTTTCCTTCCATTTTACTTTTAATACTTTTATATCCTTCTTAACATATGTCTATTTTGAATAGCATAGTTAGGCTTTGCTTTTTAATTCAATCTGATGGTATTTTTGCTAGAGCATTTATTTAACTACTGTATATTTCTCCCAGTTAGGGGTATCTCTGCTTTGCTGGGGTAATCTAGAATTAGGCTTTTATTAAACTAAGGCTTACTGAATGGCCTTTCTATTTACAGCAGACTCGAATTTTCCAGTTGTGTTGTAGTCATCTTGAGAAAATTTCTTTATTTGTTTAAAATACTCTGTGAAAAAGGAAGAAGATGTGGATGTGGTTTCAACCTGAGATTTAAAGAAATTAGTCTCCATAAAAGAGATTGCTATTAGAAGCAGTGGCCGAGAAAGGAGCTATATCAGGTTTACAAATATAGCAAAATTCAATCTTCACTTTGGTATTGACACAGAAAAGAAAGTATCTAGGCTTACTGAGTTATGAATAAAGCTGTATGAATCACATACCACTATATATTTATACACCTATACATAGCAAATGTGGTTTTATCTGCAATATAAAAAGGGTCTTTTTAATGGGGCTTTACTGTAATTTTAATAGACTGGAGAAAGTAATGAGAGAGCCATAACTTATGTGTATTGGGGTGAAAAAGCAGGAAGAATATCTGAAGTAATCATCGAAGTGTTAAAAATCTATCCAGGCTGGGATAAGGATTGTGGAGGTGTGCCTGAAGTTAATGACTTATGTGTAAGACCCTTGTAAGTAAGATACAAGTTCAGAATAGAAGTTGTAAAAAAGCAAGAAAAATAGTATTGCTGAATCCAAATGGTGAATACTTTTTTGTAGTGAAGTAAAAATAAATATTTTAATTTTTTAAAGATTTATTTATTTGAGAGAGAGAGTAGGGGAGGGGTGGAGGGAGAGAATCTTTAAGCAGACTCCTGGCTAAGCCTGGAGCCCAACTTGAGGTGATCCCATGACCCTGAGATCATGACTTGAGCCAAAATTAAGAGTCTAATGCTCAACTGAGACACCAAAGTGGCCCTAGAAATAAATATTTTAAATGAGTGGAGAACTGTAAAGACACTTTTTGAGACAAATAAGGAAATTTAAGTATTGATTGGATATTAGATGTTATTAAGAAATCATTGTTGGGCACCTGAGTGGCTCAGTCTGTTAAGCATGGGCCTCTTGATTTCAGCTCTGCTCATGATCTCTCAGGGTCTAAGATTGAGCCCTGCATTAGGATTCGTGCTCAGCGGGGAGTCGGCTTGAAGATTCCCATCTGGCCCAACCCCTGGTCACACTTGGGCACTCTGGCTCTCTCTCAAACAAACAAATCTTAAAAAAAAAAAAAAAAAAAAAAAAAATTATTGTTAATTGTGTATATGTGACCGTATTGTGGTGATAGAAGAAATTGTCTTTACTTTTCACATATACACATAGAAGAATTTAGGATTGAAATGACATAGACACAGTGTCAGGAATATACTTTAGAATTTTGTCCTGGGGCGCCTGGGTGGCTCAGTGCGTTGAGCCTCTGCCTTTGGCTCGGGTCATGATCTCAGGGTCCTGGGATCGAGCCCCGCATCAGGCTCTCTGCTCGGCGGGGGGCCTGCCTCCCCCTCTCTCTCTGCCTGCCTCTTGTGGTCTCTCTCTCTCTCTCTGTCAAATAAATAAATAAATAGTCTTTTTTAAAAAAAAGAATTTTGTTCTAACAGAGAGAAATAAAAAAATGAGATAAAGCACATGTATCAAATGTTAAAAACTATTGAATTTGATCAATAGGTTATATGAGAGTGGATTATACTATTTTCTCTAGTGTATGTTTGAAAGTTGTAGTAAAAATTTTTTAAAGATTTTATTTATTTATTTGAGAGAGAATAGGCAGTGGGGAGGGGCAGAGGGAGAGAGAAAGAGAGAAGCAGATGTCCCCCTGAGCAGGAAGCCCGATGTGGGGCTAGGTCCCAGGACCCTGGGATCATGACCTGAGCCGAAGGTGTACACTTAACTGACCGAGCCACCCAGGCACCCTGTAATAAAATTTTTAAAAAATTTCCTGGAAAGGCATTGTATCACCTTAATGTTCAAAAAAATTTACATGTTTTCATGATGGATAAAATTTTTTTAAGTTTTTAAAAATGGAGGCTAGGAAATGAAGTAGAGAATGCTAAGGATGGTGCTGGCTGGCGTTTGTTGTAGTGGGGTGAGCACTGGCGTGGCTATGGACTTCTGACTACCACTACTGAGTTCTGCCCTATTTGGCAGGACATTTACCGGTCTGGGCCTCAGGAGTTTTTGTTTCTAAGATGGGACATTGGGCTAAATGAGCTGGAAGTCCTTTTTAGGGCCTGTTATATGTGGTTCTGAATGAACTGCATTTATACTGGGCTTCTTGGAACTTTTCATTTACTAGAATTGGGAATATGCATAAGCTGTAAGGTTTCCAGATTGAGCCCCTCAGAATTCTGGTGCTTTTAAGGAACTCCTTCAAGTTAAAGGAAGAATGCCGAGTGATCAAGCCACAAGTTAGTAGGGGGAACAGCTCAGCCTCTCTTTTTTTAAATTACTCTGGGTTTTTTTTGCTTGTTTTGTTTCTTGCCAGTTCCCCTAGGAAGAGTTGGTCTCTCTTTGCCCACTGTGTACAATTATTTTTGTACTCTTATTCTGTTGTACTGCTTGTTCCTTTCCACAAGACTGTGAGATCCTTAAAGTAGGGATTTTCTATTTCATTTTTATATCTTGAGTACTTAGCACACAGCTAGCTTCAAAGGGGGCATAATACATACCTGTTGAATGAATAAACCCATGAGTGAATGAATAAAAGAAACTTAAGGAATCTTGTAGCATTTAATTTAATTTCATGGGACATAGGAAAATACAAATCCATCCTTACAGTTAAGTTTAGAAAACTTGGGCTCTTCAGTGGAGTTCATTTACATTGGCCCACTTACTCTCCCTGTTGCCTCCTTATTCCATCCTCAGCGGTACGTCTCCTGAAGAATTAATTTGATCAAAAAGCATTAATTTATGTGCTCCCCTCATTACCTGGGTTCCCACAGCCATCGTTCTAAAACTAAAACTGAGGGAAAGGGAGTTTGGGAAACTGTTGGTGAATTGTGGTGCATATTCCTAGAGGGTTGATTTTACCCAAATATTTAGGAAAATGGAATGTAAATGGTAGAGAGTTTAGGGTACTATTTTATATTAAAACAAACGGATGTTTTATGGAGTGGGATGTTCAGTTAACACAAAATTCTAAGATATATCTTAAGATTGAAGGGAGCCTTTTGGCCTGTGACTATCCTACCCAAACTCCTGGGTCAGTGATTTATTCTTTGCTATGATACCTGGGTAGAAAATGCCTGAGTTGGACTAACCTAAGACATATGTAAAAACTCTAGAGTAGTAAAAGAGAAAAAATTTATTTTTAAACTGTCACATTTTCTTTAGGAGTAACTTGATAGTTTTGTTTCTTCGTACGAACACATGTATCATGCTGTTTTGAACTGTGAAATACAATTTATAAAAAGTGTAAGAAAACACATTTAGTAAAATATATACTTTTTAAAAATAATTTGAAATAACTCTAAATTCCCCAGATAATTAGATGCCTCATTGCTCTTTAATAAAAGGATTGGATAACTCAAGTTCTTAGATCCTCTTTTTTTTCACCCTTGTTTACTTAGGCTTCAAACGAATGGACATTTAAAATCTTCAGTTAATACAGTGAGTTTTGGGGCGCTGGGTGGCTCAGTGGGTTAAAGCCTCTGCCATCGGCTCAGGTCATGATCTCAGGGTCCTGGAATCGAGCCCTACATGGGGCTTTCTGCTCAGCAGGGAGCCTGCTTCCTCCTCTCCCTCTGCATGCCTCTCTGCCTACTTGTAATCTCTCTCTCTCTCTGTCAAATCAATAAGTAAATAAAATCTTAAAAAAATTACAGTGAGTTTTCAGTGTTCAGAGTCCTTACTGAACTGTAATTTGATCTTTATTCTTTATATTCATTTTTTTTGGTCTATATTTGATTATATCCAAATTTATTTCTCATCACTGTTGAAATAAGTAAGTGCCTGGTACTCCAGAGATCTATATTGATTATAGTAACACTAAATTCAAGTATTCCTAATTCAACTCCGTTAAAAAAATTATTAAGCACTGACTGAGCATGGCACTAATGTGGCTTTCTGTAGGTAGTAGGTAATTGATAAAAGCTTACTAACTAGAAATAGTAATAGTAATGAACAAAGTACTTACACTCTGTGCCTTTGCTTTACCATCTGCAAAGCATAGTCACTTCTTCCCAAAGTTATAAAGCAGAATAATGAATAAGATGCTTTCCAACCCCCCCTGGTAAATATAAAATTGATGCTGTTATGGGGAGAAAAGTTCAGATTATTCTAAAAATTGTTACTCATTGTATTTTTCAAAGGCATGAAGTATTACCATTATTTTTCAAATTTTCCCTTTCTCAGGTAACTACTACGGTTGTTCGTATTTTTCCTCAAATGAGTGCCCTGCATCTGTCAACTACACTCCTTCACCACACATCACACATTTCCTTGTTGCCTTACTGAAACTACACTTTCATAATCTCTAGTGACTTCCATCCCAGTCAAAATGTTTACCCTTTGCTTAGACACCTCAAAATCCCTAATCTTTTTTCAGCATTTAATTTTTCTGGTTACTCCATTTAGGAAATTTTGTCTGATCTTGACTTTGAAGGTGCTGTGGTTTTTGTCTTTTTCTCTTGGATGGTTTTTTTTGTTTCTCTTAAAGATTGCTTTTTCTCTGGCATTCTCTGGGACTATCTTTCTTGGATTTTTTCCCTCTGGAATTAGCTGCTGTCTCTAAGTTGCAATTTTTAGTTCTATTTCCTGTGGCTCTTGCTCCTCTACCCACCAGAACTGCAGTCTATCTGTAAATCTGCCAGGAGGGCATCTTCACATGTTGTCTTAAATGCAGACAGGTATGAAATTGAGTGCATTTCAGGCATGCTGTTCCTCCTAACTTCACCTTTGATGTTTTTAGTCACCTATAGGTCATGAAGTTCTGTTGATTCTTCTGGAAAAATAACTCTTGTAATTATCTCAAACTTAGGAACCAAGTAACTTACTGTGAGTCAGTGAGCTCGTAGGTGGGCCCAGGAATAAAGCTGAAGTCCTAGAACCAGAACACCGAAGGCCTATTGGTTATAAGGCTCATGCCTTATCTGAAATTCTTGGTACCAGATTTATTTCAGAAAATCACCTTTTGGACAACACAGCGGACGTAATCAACACACTAATATTTCTGCATTAAAATGTGTGAATATTCACATGTAATAAGTCAAGACTATAAAAAGCCTCATGTTAAATTAGGTTAGGTTTTGCTACAAAATGTGGTTAGTCAGGTAAAGTTTTGCCACCAAAGTGTTAAGAAAAGTTTTCAATTTTGAGAACTTTTTTTTTTTTTTAATATTTTATTTATTTATCAGAGAGAGAGAGCAGGTCAGAGGGAGAAGCAGACTCCCCATGGAGCCGGGAGCCCGATGCGGGACTCGATCCCGGAACTCCAGGATCATGACCCGAGCCGAAGGCAGTTGCACAACCAACTGAGCCACCCAGGCGCCCCGAGAACCTTTTTGATTTGGAATTATGGATAAGAGTTTGTGGATCCAGAAAATTACTCATTTGGAATTAATGTTTATAGTTTTTTTTTAATATTTTATTTATTTTTATTTTAACAGAGAGAGAACACAAGCAGGCAGAGAGGCAGGCAGAGGCAGAGAGAGGAGCAGGCTTCCCGCCAAGCAAGGAGCCCAATGTTGGGACTTGATCCCAAGACGCTGGGATCATGACCCGGGCCGAAGGCAGCTACCCAACCAACTGAGCCACCCAGGCGTCCCAATGTTTATAGTTTTTTTTTTTTTTCAATGTTTATAGTTTTGATACAACATTTCTTTTGGGCTGACAGGCAGTTTCCCCTGTTATTATCTAGGGAACAAAGTATTTTGTATCTTAAAGAGAACTTTGGGAGATAATAGAGAGCCTAGGGTCAATACCAGTTTGTTTGAGCTAGACTCATAAGGTAACCAGTCTCCTGGCATATAAAACTCCTATAGGTTAGGGATTGAGGACTAGAAATTCAGGTGTTATTAACAATTCTAGCCAGTGAAATGTTCTGGAGGACTGGGGGATGTAGAAGGATGAAGCATTTATGTTTTCAGGTGGTTATGAGGACTTAAATGGAAAAGTTGCCCAGGCAATGTACTAATCTCTTTCTCCCCTCTTCACCTCTCTTCATTTCACTTCACCTCATCTTAGCATGATTTCATATTAGAGGTCTTTTATTAGTCTATGTAGTGAAGAATTAAGAAAAGACATCAAGTTATAAAATTGAACAAGTAATGGATTACAACTTCAGTTCCCTGGTTCTGGGTTTGGTCATAATTCAGTTTCTTTGTGTGTGGAAAAGGAGATTCAATGAATTATTACAAAGGCTCTTTTTAGTTCTCAAATGTCATGATTATGTCCTGTCATTTTATCCACAAATCTTTTCTTTTACACTCAGCCCATCTGCCTTATCAGAATCTCTAACTCAAAGTCCTGAATTTTGGTAGGCTGTGGTTGCACCAGGCTTATAATTTACATAAGGGGCAATGAAATAAGGGCATATAGAAACAGAATTTGAGTTGACTAGGAGAGTACAATTTTGTGATTTTTTTTTCCTCACTGGAGAATATTTATAACAATCATTTTTCTCCTTTATAGATAGATGGGCAGAAATAAGTTTATAAGAGTAATAGGCATATAGACTATACAGTAAGGTCAACATTGAGAACATCAAATAGGAAACTAATTAATTATTTGGGACAGTATAAGATAGTCAAATATCATGACTCCAAGGATTTTAGTCTAAATAATTCCATTTGCTCAATTCTCCTGAGAACTGCTTGGTTTTGAAATTAAATTTCAACAAGATTTCAGGTATTCTTTATAATCCTCATGCTTTGTATAATCTTTTTTTAAAAAGATTTTATTTATTTATTTGACAGAGAGAGAGATCATAAGTAGGCAGAGAGGCAGGCAGAGAGAGACGGGGAAGCAGGCTCCCCACTGAGCGGAGAGCCCGATGCGGGGCTAGATCCCTGGACCTTGAGATCATGACCTGGGCTGAAGGCAGAGGCTATAACTCACTGAGCCACCCCTGTATAATATTTTTTAATTATATTAACAAACCTAGAAAGAAATACATTTCCATATTACAGAGGAGGGAGCTGAGATTCACAGAGGTTAAGTAAATTGTTTAAATTTAGACTAAGTGGCAGAAATAGGTTAATATCTCTTTGTCAGAATCTAAACTTCATTATCAAATCAGATTTTCTGATTTTTTTTTAAATAAAAACTATTGTTAGGTCTTGCTATGTTAATTAATACCAAGTATAATCCCCACAAGTATAATCTGAACCCACTTACCTATGAGTGGCTTTGTTTATTTATTTATTTTAAAGATTTTATTTATTCATTTGACAGAGAGAGCACAAGCAAGGGAACGGCAGGCAGAGGGAGAAGCAGGCTCCCTATTGAGCAGGGCACCAATGGAGGGCTGGATCCCAGGACCCTGGCATCATGACCTGAGTGAAAGGCAGTTGCTTAACCGACTGAGCCACCCAGGTTCCCCACGAGTGCTCTTTTTAATATCTATAATGGTACTCCATAATGTTTGGGAACAGAGAACAAAGTGAACTGCAGTGTTATGGGGTTCAGGTTCAGGAAAGGAAGTTCCTTTCCAGGATGGATCAGCAGCAAAGGAAGAGCGGGAGGGGAGAAAGTGAGGAAAGGCTTGATCACATGGCAATAAGGCTAGTAAATTTGGTGATGGAGATGGTCATTTTGTGTACACCAGTGTATAAAGCATCTCCTGTTTATTCAGTTGAGTTTCCAGTCTTTGGGCCCTGTTTCCTTGCATGTGTGACTTTCAGCAAGTTCATTTGTTGTCTTCATGTGGAAAATTAAACTAACTATACTTATATCTTACTGTCTGACAGAGAAAGCATGAAAAATAATGGGTTAATGCTGGAAAAGAGTTTAAAGATCTTTAGGCAATAGAACTGTTACCAATTCTAGCATAGAAGCATTTGGACCCTAGAATAATGTTAAAGTAGTTACTAAGGTATTGTCAATGCACATTTATTAAAGTAGATATTTTTTCACATTATATTTGTGGTTTCTAATTTAACAAATCTAGTTTTAATCAAACCATTCTAAATGGGCCTGGAACCCAGTCAGAGCATGATCTCACACCAAAAGGCCAAGATAGATAATTATCCTGACTTTCTCATCTGATTGTTCTGTAAGTAGGCATTTTTTTTTCCAGTGAGGCTATGCATCAGCTCTCTGAAAATAACACTCTAAGTGACATCAAGGAAAGTAGTTTTAGAGCCCTAAGTTATTTCTTTTTCTTTTCTTTTATTTATTTATTTGAGAAAGAAAGCATGAGAGACTGTGAGAGTACAGTCAGGGAGATGGGTAGAGGGAGAAGCAGACTCCCTGCTCAGCAGGGAACCTGATGGGAACCTTACATGGAACTCTATACCAGAACCCTGATAATGACCTGAGCCAAAAGCAGACACTTAACTGACTGAGCCACCCAGGTGCCCAAGTTATTTTTCCTTTAATCTACTAAAAAATAAAAAAGTTTTGATGTACTAGAAAAGTATATTGAAATATATTGCAAAAGTAATGTCCTTTAATATTTTCAGTGAGTAATACAGGGTCTTAGATGAACTAATCTTCTAGAATTTTAAATGTAATAGCTTTCTTGTATGTGTCTGTATATGATAGGTAACAAAAATTTCACTTTTTTGTTACCGTGGAAGTTATAAGTAAAAACTCATGAGACAATTTAAATGCATGCCTAGCATTGGAACACTTTTTGGCATAGACTGCATATTTAACATAAAAATACAAACCTATTTAATAAAGATGAAAAAGAAAAAACTTAAAAAGCTTGGAATTTACCTAATTTAGATGCAAACAAGACTATCTCAATCAATATTGTTATAGAAAAACTTTTAAATCTGGTGTAAGTTTGCACAAGCTATTTACCAGTGAATCTTAATTATGTCTCAATAAATATGTTTGAATATCTTAGTAAGTTATGTAAGAGACAATTTGATACAGCAGTCGGTAGGTTAAATTTGGAAAGAGCAAAGACCAAGTACTTGGAGTTAGACAGCAACCCGAACATTCAATTTAAAATTATGTTGATTACTTAGTAAAGTGAATGCAAGAGTTAATGTCTTACGGATAAAAATACAAGACCTATCTATATGCTGCCTACAAGAGACTGATTTTAGACCTAAAGACACCTGCAGATTGAAAATGAGGGGATGAAGAAACATCTGTCATGCAAATGGATGTCAGAAGAAAGTTGGAAAATTCAGTACTTTACATGGGACAAAATAGACTTTAAAATAAAGAATATAGTGAGAGACAAAGAAGCGTGCTTTATACTAATAAAGGGTACAATCCAATGAGAAGATATAACAATTGTAAAGATTGATGCACCCAACATCGGAGCACCTAAATACATAAAACAGTTAATAACAAACATAAAGGAACTAACAGACAATAATACAATAATAATAGGGGACTTTCACAATTCACTTCCATCAATGGACAGATCATATAAGCTTAAAATCAACAAGGAAATAACAGCTTTAAATGACATACTAGACCAGATGGACTTAAGATATATTGGAACATTCCATCCTAAAACAGCTGAATACATATTCTTTTTAAGTGTGCACAGAACATTCTCCAGAATAGATCACTTAATAGCCCACAAAATCAGACTCAATAAAGTCAAGAAGATCGAAGTCATACCATACATTTTTTCTGACCACAATGCTATGAAACTAAAAGTCAACCACAAGAAGAAATCTGGAAAGACCACAAATGCATGGAGGTTAAATAATATGCTACTAAACAATGAATGAGTCAACTAAGAAACCAAATCGGAAATCAGAAAGGACAAAGAAACAAATGAATAAGAAAACGCAATGGTTCAAAACCTTTGGAATGCAGCAAAAGTGGTTCAGACAGGGAAGTTGATGGCAGTACAGGCCTATCTCAAGAAGCAAGAAACATCTCAAATAAACTAACTTTACACATAAAGAAGCAAGAAAGTGAACAAACAAAACCTAAAGCCAACAGAAGGAAGGAAATACTGAAGAGTAGAGCAGAAATAAATGATATAGAAGCTAAAAAACCCCAATAGAACAGATAAATGAAACCAGGAGCTGGTAATTTGAAAAAATCAACAGTATTGATAAATCTCTAGCCAGACTTATCAAGAAAAAAGAGGAAGTTTTTATAAAATCACAAATAAAAATCACAAATGAGAAAGAAATAACAACCAACACCACAGAAATATGAGCAATTATGAGAATGTTTAGAAAAACTATATGCTAATAATTTGAACTACCTAGAAGAAATGGACAAAGTCCTAGAAATATGCAACCTCCCAGAACTGAACCAGGAAGAAATATAAAATTTGAACAGACCAATAACCAGCAAAGAAGTTGCATCAGTAATCAAAAAACTTCTAAAAAACAAAAGTCCAGGGCCAAATGGCTAAATGGGTGAATTGTACCAAACATTTAAGGAAGCGTTAATACCCATTCTTACAAAAATAGAAAAGGAAGGAAAACTTGCAAATTCATTCTATGAGGCCATTACCCTGATACCAAAACCAGATAATGACACTATGAAAAAAAGAGAACTACAGGCCAGTATCTCTGATGAACATAGATGCAAACATCCTCAATAAAATAGTAGTAAGCCGAATTCAACAATATATTAAAAAAAAAATTGGGCCCCTGGGTGGCGCAGTTGGTTGAGCGACTGCCTTCGGCTCAGGTCATGATCCCGGAGTCCCGGGATCGAGTCCCATATCGGACTCCCAGCTCCATGGGGAGTCCGCTTCTCACTCTGACCTGCTCTCTCTCACTCTCTCTCTTTCCAAATAAATAAATAAATAAATAAATAAATAAATCTTTAAAAAAATTCACAATCAAGCGGGATTTATTCTTGAATTACAAGAGTGGTTCATTATTCACAAATCAATCAATGTGATATATCATATCAGCAAGAGAAAGAATAAGAATCATATGATCATTTCAGTAGACAGAAAAAGCACTTAACAACATACAACATCTTTTCATGATTAAAGCTTCAACAAAGTAGGTTTAGAGGGAGCACATCTCAATGTAATAAAGGCCTTGGAAAACCCACAGCTAACATTATCCTCAGTGGGGGAAAACAGAGCTTTCCCCCTAAGTTCAGGAATAAGATAAGGATGTCAGTATAGTAGTGGAAGTCCTAGCCATAGCAATCAGATAGCAAAAAGAATTAAAAGCATCCAAATTGGTAAGGAGGAAGTCAGACTTTCGCTATTGGCAGGTGACATGATATTTTATATGGAACACCTGAAAGATTCTACCCAAAACCTGCTAGAACTGATGAAAGAATTTAGTAAAACTGCAGGATACAAAATCATTGTGCAGAAATCTGTAGTGAAGCAGCAGAGAAAGACATAATGGAAAAAATCAAATTTACAAATGCACCAAAAAAATAATAATGTACCTAGGAATAAACCTAACCAAAGAGGTGGAATATTTGTATTCTGAAAACTGTGAAACACTGATGAAAGAAGTTGAAGATGACACAAAGAAATTAGAATGACATTGAATGCTCATAATTGGGAAGAATGTTGTTAGAATGTCCATCCTACTCAAAGCAATCTATATACATTTAAAGCAATCTCTATCAAAATAATAATTAACATTTTTTACAGACCTAGAACAAATAATACTAAAATTTGTATAGAACTACCAAAGATCCCGAATAGCCAAAACATCCTTGAAAAAACAAAGCAAAGCAGAATGCATCCCAATTCTGTACTTGAAATTATATTACAAAGCTGTAGTAATCGTACAGACTTTCCAAAATAGCAGAGGAGTAGGTCTGGTTTGTCTGGTCCCAGGAATTCAGATAGATAGCTATCAAATCATTCTGAACACCTGTGAACTCATCCAGAGATCTAAGAATTGCTGCAATTCTACAAATAGGAAAGGGACCACTTTCTGCAAGAATGACAAAACAGAAAAACTCCCCTCAAAAAAGGGAATAAGAGGCAGTACTGACTTCCAGGGACCTCAGAATGGATATAAGTAAGATGTTGGAACTAGAGTTCAGAATAGCAATTATAAAGATACTTGTTTAGCTTGGAAAAAGCATAGAAGACACTAGAGAATCCTTTTCTAGAGAAATAAAAGAGCTAATATCTAAAGATACTGTAATCAGCAATGTAATACAATAAAAAATGGAGGCTCTAACTGCTAGGATAAACGAAGCATTCATTTTGAATTTTTGGATAAATACGCAGTACTGCGATTGCGGGATTGTAGGGTAGTTCTATTTTTGACTTTTGGAAAAAACTCTATACTATTTTCCACAGTGTCTGCACCAGTTTGCATTCTCACTAGCAGTGCAAGGGGGTTACTTTTTCTCCACATACTCGCCAACACCCATTGTTTCTTGTATTGATTTTAGCGATTTTGACAAGCGTGGTTTTAAGGTGCATTTCCCTGGTAGTAAGTGATGATTAACATCTTTTCATGTGTCCTTCGGCCATCTGGATGTCTTTCTCTGAAGAACTCTGAAGAAAGGAGTTCATGTCTCCTGCCTGTTTTTAAACTGGACTCTTTGGTTTTTTGGTGTTGAGTTTTAGAAGTTTTTTATGTGTGTGTGTGTATATATATATATATATATACGTACACACACATATATATATTTATATATAAAATATGCTTTTATATATAAAATGCTTTTATGTATAAATATATATTATAATAATATATACTTAGAAATTCGAGAAACTGAGTCTAAGAAAATTGATAATTCTCAGAGGTCACAAAGAAAATTAATGACAGTTGCAAATGAACCTCTCCTCTGAGATCGTTCATTTGGGGTTAAATTTATATTGTGCGTATATATTTATTTAAATGTACATTATGGATTCTTAAAGATAGTACGCCTGAGAAAAATTTTCATACTTCGTTCTTTTTCTGGAAATTTTGGTTTATAGACTTAACCTTATTTGGAAAATGTTTTCTCTTATTTTAATCAAAACACATTTTAATTTCAAAGTTACTTCAGAATTAAGAGAACGTATTTAATGTAGAGAAGTAAACAAATTAAGAAAATAGTGTTTTTCACATTCACATTTATCATTGGAGTAAAGGGAATTTCTTGTTGAAGTAGTTTCTGATTAGTGTCATATGAAAACAAATGACTTGGGAAAAACAAGACTGTATTGCCATCTGGGGGCTTTTCGGGACATCACACTTCACAGAACTAAGAATTATATAGGGTAATTCACAGCTATCTCCATTTACCCTTTATAACAGTATAATTACCATTTATTTTTCCATCTTTTGCTTTTTACAGTAATTACATGGAAGGAATAATGGCTCAAAATATCCTGTTTTCTATAGTCTACATTACCGAGATATTTTCTGTAGCCTGGAAATCTTTCTTTCCTCTCAAGAGGCAGGATTTGTACTACATAAGATGTCTAAAATTTTAGATTACATTATGAGATTCAGTAGGATTATAGGGTAAAACCAAGTTAGAACAAACTTAGCAAAAAGGCATATAGTTACAGGCATCTCTGGCAGTGGAATTATATCCCTTTTTGGTGCAGGGTTAACCTGAAGAACTCATAGAACATTTGGTCAGTACCAGCAGAGCCACTTTATCAGGGTAACATTTGAGAAGTGGTTACAGTGCAATATCAATTTTTGAGGGAGTTCCTTTGCATTCACTTATAGTAGGCTTAACTGAATGCGTATTGTTTGCTAAATATTGTTAAGGAAAAAGAAAGATCCTTTGTGCTGTCAGAAGGTAGTATAGACAATACATACAAGATAGAAACATATAAGAGCTGTTAATGTTCTTAGAGTATTTTTGTCTTGTTTTACAACAAAATGTTTGCTTTTAAGAATTCTGAAAATGAGTTTGGTGATCTGATGCTTTAACTATATCTTTCCCATGTGGTTGATTTCCAAATTCCTGCTTCTATAAGAAATGTCATATTTAGAGGCACCTGGGTAGCTCAGTCATTCAGTGTCTGCCTTTGGCTCAGGTCATGATCTCAGGGTCCTGGGATCGAGCCCTGCATTAGGCTCCCTGCTCTGTGGCAGGAAGCCTGCTTCTCCCTCTCCCATTCTCCCTGCTTGTATTCCCTCTCTCGCTTTGTCTCTGTCAAATAAATAAAAATATTTTTAAAAGTCATTTAATGAGAAATTCATTATTCTATTTGCCAATTTATTCATATCCCTATTTCTTCCTGTTAATTACCAATTAACCTAATATATAGCAGATGTTCAGTAAATGTGAATAAATAAGTCAATATTTTGGATTTTTTCTAGTTGTCCCAACAAAAAATACATCATAAAGGAAAAGAAAAAAGTGGCTTCTTGTGGGACGAAGGATTTCTTAAAAGTTCTGATTAGAGGGGTAAGATTGGTCATCTAAAAATGGGCATCCATAAATTATTTGTACATTATTTGAACTGTATTACATTACTATGGCAGAGGCCAGTAGTAGTTCTTCAGTATGTACATCTTTGTCATCAGCAATAGAGTTTTTATCTGGGCCTTAAAATAGAGGCTATGGTTAGCAATCAGACAGCAAAAAGAAATAAAAGACATCCAGATCAGTAAGGAAGAAGTCCAACTTTGACTTCTCACAGGTGGCATGATACTCTATGTAGAAAACCTGAAAGATTCCATCAAAACCTGCTAGAACTGACCCATGAATTCAGTAAACTCATAGGATACAAAATCAATGTACAGAAATCTGTTGGATTTCTATACACCAATAGTGAAGCAGCAGAAAGAGAAATCAAGGAATTGGTCCCATTTGTAATTGCATCAAAACTCTAAGACTTAACCTAGGAATAACTTAACCAAAGAGGTAAAAGATCTATATTCTGAAAACTATAAAACACTTACAAAAGGAATTGTGGGCAGCACATAGAAATGGAAAAACATTCCATGCTCATATATTGAAAGAGCAAGTATTGTTAAAATATCCATCCTACCCAAAGCCATGTATATGTTTAATGCAGTCCTTATCAAAAATACCATCAGCATTGGGATGCCTGGTTGGTTAAATCGGTCAAGGGTCTGCCTTCAGCTCAGGTCATGATCCCAGGGTCTTGGGATCGAGTTCTATATTGGGCTCCTTGCTTGGCAGGGCATCTGCTTCTCCCTCTGCCTCCCACTCCCTCTCGTTGTGCTCGCTCGCTCGCTTTCTCTCACAAAGAAATAAATAAAACCTTAAAAAAAATACCACCAGCATTTTTTTTTACAGAGCTAGAACAAACAATCCTGAGATTTGTATGGAGCCACAAAAGACCTTGAGTAGCCCAGGAAATCTTGAAAAAGAAAAGCAAAGCTGAAGGCATTCCAGTTCTGGACTTAAAACTGTATTACCGCAGGTGTAGTGATCAAGACTGTGTTGGCACAAAACAGACAAATAGATCAGTGGAACAGATCAGAAAACCCAGAAATGAACCCACAACTATATGGTTAACTAATCTTCGACAAAGCAGAAAAGAATATCCAACGGAAAAAAGACAGACTCTTTAACAAATGGTGCTGGGAAAATTGGACAGCAACATGCAAAATAATGAAACTGGACCATTTTCTTACACCATACACAAAAATAAATTCAAAATGGATGGAAGACCTTAATATGAGACAGGAAACCATCAGAATCCTAGAAGAGAACACAGGTAGCAACCTCTTTGACCTCAGCCTCACCAACTTTTTTTTTTAAAGATTTTATTTATTGGGCGCCTGGGTGGCTCAGTTGGTTAAGCGACTGCCTTCGGCTCAGGTCATGATCCCGGAGTCCCGGGATCGAGTCCCATATCGGACTCCCAGCTCTGCGGGAAGTCTGCTTCTCCCTCTGACCTTCTCCCCTCTCATTCTCAGTCTCTCTCTCTCTCTAATAAATAAATAAATAATCTTTTAAAAAAAAGATTTTATTTATTTATTTTATTTATTTGAGAGAGAGAGGGACAGTGATAGCAAGAGAGAGCACGAGCAGGGAAAAGAGGGAGAAGCAAGCTCCCCGCTGAGAAGGGAGCCCAACTCCAGGCTCCATCCCAGGACCCCAAGATCATGACCTGAGACAAAGGCAGATGCTTAACCGACTGAGGAACTTAGATGCCCTACTGCAGCAACTTCTTGCTAGATATGTCTCCAAAGGCAAAAGAAATAAAAGCAAAAATGGATTACTGGGACTCTATCAAGATAAAAAAGCCTCTGTAGAGCAAAGGAAGCAATCAAAACCAAAAGGCAAATCACAGAATGGAAGAAGATATTTGCAAATCACATGTCTGATAAAGGGTTAGTATCCAAAATACATAACTTAAAAAACACCCAAAAAACAATAGTCAAGTTTAAAAATGGGCAGAAGACATGAATAGACACTTCTCCAAAGAAGACACCCAGATGGCCAACAGAAACATGAAAAGATGGTCAACATCAATCTCATCAGGGAAATTCAGATAAAAACTATAATGAAATCACCTCATGGCCATCAGAATGGCTGCAGTTAACACAGGAAACAGCAGGTGTTGGTGAGGATACAGAGAGCAGGGAACCAACCCTCATACACTCTTCGTGGGAACGCAAACTGTGCAGCCACTCAGGAAAACAGTATGGAGGTTCCTCAAAAAGTTAAAAATAGAACTATCCTAAAATTCAGCAATTGCACTACTAGGTATTTACCCCAAAGGATACAAAAATACAGATTTGAAGGGATACATGCACCCTGATGCTTATAGCATTATTATCAACAATAATAGCCAAATTAGGAAAAAAGCCCAAATGTCCATCAACTGATGAATAGATAAAGAAGAGGTGGTATGTTTTTAAAATGGAATATTACTCAGGCATCAGAAAGAATGAAATCTTGCTATTTGTAATGATGTGGATAGAGTAGAGAGTATTATGCTAAGTGAAATAAGTCAGCCATGGAAAGATAACATCTGATTTCACTTAGAGGTGGAATTTAAGAAATAAAACAGATGAACATAGGTGGGGAAAAAGAGAGGCAAACCAGAGAACAAAATTATAGAGAACAAACTGAGGATTACTGGAGGGAAGGTGGGCAGGGGGTTAAATGGGTGATGGGGATTAAGGAGGGCACTTGTTTGTGATGAACACTGCATGTTGTATGTAAGCAATGAATCACTAAATTGTACACCTGATACTAATATTACGCTGTATGTTAACTAGAATTTAAAAGAAACTTGGAAAAAAAAACCAACAAGGGGCTGTGGCTACATTCCCTGGCTTCCCTTGCACTTGCCTATGTCCATATGACTAAGTTCTAGCCCATGGGTTGTAAATGGAAATATATTGTGGCAACTTTTAGAAAATATTCTTAAGAGATAGGTGGCACATGCCATTTGCCTCTTCTTAATCTCTTCCTCTGTTCTACTGTCTAGAACCAAGATGCTACCCTTTTGGGCCGTAATATAGAGGTCACACAGAATAAAGCTATATGGAAGGAGCTAGGATCCTTCGAGTGCTGTAACAACTCAACCACTTACCAGGGAGAGAAATCAGCTGTTATTATGGTACTCATTTTAGGTTTTCTACAATTTGCAGCCAAATCTAATATCAACTAATCGCCATGGAAAATAGAGATTCATTTCTTGATGATAGTAACTAAGAATGTATTCATGTTTTCTTATTTTTATGTAATATACAATATGTATTATCTACTGCATTAAATTTGTCTGTCCTCTCAGCTTACTAGTATTGTGATAGTAGTAGAAATGTCGATTTAAAAGAAGTGCAAATAAATAGAAAAATTCAACCTAAAACAAAAATTACAATTAAAATAAATTATCCTTTTACTACTAGTAACTTTAAAGCATTTTTCAAAAGTAAATTGGAATATCAATTTATTACTTTTGGCATTATAAGTTAGAAAAGAAATTGGAAGTAATATGTATCAAGAACCATAAGAAAGGCATCTTGGTGGCTCACTTGGTTAAGTGTCCTGGGATCCAGCCCTGCATAGGGCTCTCTTCTCAGAGGGGAGTCGTCTTCTCTTCATCGCTCTCTCTCAAATGAATAGTATCTTTTTTTTTTTTCTTTTAAGAAGAATCATATGAATATATTTGCCTTTTTATTGAGCAATTTTGTTTCTGTGAAGCAGTTATAAGGAAATAATCGTGAACATTCAAAGTGTTACATACACAAAGAAGCTCATTGAAGCATTATTAATAATAGTAACAAATGGGAAAAAATCGAAGCGTCCAACAATAGGGAGTGGTTAAATTACAATATAGATCAGATAGATTGTCAAATGGCCATAAAAAATGAGGATTACTTATTCAACAAATTTACATTTGTTGGATTCTAGTGGCATGTCAATAGATACTTGTTGATGAATGCCTACTATGGTGAAATGTTTGTTCAGGTTATATAATTATGAGGAAAAGTAGACATGGTCTTGGTACTCATGGAGCTTTTATATTTTATAGCCTTGTGAAAAAGATGATGAAATAATTACATTATGGTTAGTGCTATATAGGAAAGGAAGTTGGTTCTATGAAAGCAAATAGTAAGATAACCAGACATGGAATCATGTTAAGATAAGCATCGTTAATTAAAGGTGTGACCTTTGGGGGCGCCTGGCTGGCTCAGTCAGGGTATGTGACCCTTGATTTGGGGTTGTGAATTTGAGCTTGGGTGAAGACATTATTAAATTAAAAAAACGAAAAGCTTAAAAACATGTGACCCTTGAATTGAGGCCTAAAAAATGGATAGAAACATTATGTAATAACATGAGAAGTACTTAGGTCATAGTAACTGGAGAATACCAGGTACAAAAATGAATCTACAATATGATTATGTACAGAGACAAATGTACAGAAAGAAAGACTGGAAAGGAAACATGAAAATGGTAAGAATCATTTAAATGATAGTAAGGTTATAGGTGACCTTCCTCCCCATGTTTTCCTAGTTTTCTATAATTATGTCATAATTTTATGAAAAAAAATTTTTTTATTATGTTAGTCACCATACAGTACATTAGTTTTTGATGTAGTGTTCCAAGATTCATTGTTTGTGTATAACACTCAATGTTATATCCCCCATCCTCCTCCCCTCTAAAACCCTTAATTTGTTTCTCAGAGTCCACAGTCTCTCATGTTCGTTTCCCCCTCTAATTTCCCCCCCTTTATTTTTCCCTTCCTTCTCCTAATGTCCTCCATGTTATTCCTTATGCTCCACAAGTAAGTGAAACCATATGGTAATTGACTTTCTTTGCTTGACTTATTTCACTCAGCATAATCTCCTCCAGTCCTGTCCATGTTGATGCAAAAGCTGCGTATTTATCCTTTTTGATGGCTGATAATATTCCATTGTATATATGGACCATATCTTCTTTACTCATTCGTCTATTGAAGGGCATCTTGACTCTTTCCACAGTTTGGCGATTGTGGCCATTGCTGCTATGAACATTGGGGTACATATGGCCGTTCTTTTCACTACATCTGTATCTTTGGGGTAAATAGCCAGAATGCAATTGCTGGGTCATAGGATAGCTCTGTTTTTAATTTTTTAAGGAACCTCCACACTGTTTTCCAAAGTGACTGTACCAACTTGCATTCCCACCAACAGTGTAAGAGGGTTCCCCTTTCTCCACATCCTCTCCCCAACATTTGTTGTTTCTTGCCTTGTCAATTTTTGCCATTCTGACTGGTGTAAGGTGGTATCTCAGTACGGTTTTGATTTGAATTTCCCTGATGTCTAATGATGATGAACACTAAATTAATAAAATTAAGAAAAGTGTTTAAGAAATGCTATTTTTCTGTTATGTTAACATATAAAACTATTAGCATCACTCATGTAGGAAAGCTTTGCCTCTAATAGTATAAGAAAGAAAACAAAGTTTTTGTAAAGCATGATAAAGAAACTAAATGATTAGTCATTGATAAAAGCCATCTGTGGGCATGTGCAAAGGATTTAAGAGTAAATCCCAGAGTATTGGGATTCCCAGAGTAAAGGGAGGAAGGTTTTTTTTTTTACCATTCATAGCGTCTTTTGTAATTGAAGGAGCTAGAAAAATAAATTGTGTTCATGAACATTTAAAAGGCATACTTAAACTCTGGCAGGTACTGTGTGGAAATGATTAAGAGTTTTTGGAAAGTGTTCTTTTAGTGTATGTTTAAATTTTTATAAAGGAAAAAACTAAGTACACCTTTTAAAGGACTAGCTTAAGGAAAAACTGGACAGTTTCTTTGTCATCTCTAATATTGTGTGCAAAATAATTTATATTCCTTCACTCAATACCAAGAGGAAGAAGGCAGATGGATGAATGAGGAATAGTAATTTAGTTCCCAAGGAAACCCTTTGCTAATTGGAAAAAAAAAAAAAGCTGTTTCAGGATCTGTGACTATGGCAATGTATCTAGCCAGCTGTGAATTTTTCTGCTGTTATTTTCTAATCTTGAAAGGAACGAGGTTGCATTACAGATTTTAAGAGCTAATTTAGTTATATGGTGAACGCTGACCAATAGCAACATGAGAAAGGCAATGCCAATGAAGAATTCAAGTTATTACTGTTAGGAGCACAGATCTGTAGAGTGCCAAGCAGACACTGGAGTTCACGAATTAGGCTCAGGAATCTTTAAAAAGTTTCATTAAATGGGGGTTAACAGAAGAAACTATGTAAAAAAGTACATATGGCATGTACTTGATATATATTCATCCCAAGAATATAGAGGTGGAACAAATCCATATATATTATTATATATGGTGTTATATGCATATATACTATTATACACCAATCACTTAAGTGTGTTTTAGCCAGCATTTGTTGAATAAAATTATAATTATTTAAAGTCAGCCTTTCACCTTCAATCAAGTACTAAATTTATAAGTCTTTTTATTATGCCTTAATCAGAAAATTTCCACTGCTACTTAAGATTCCCTGGGGGCTTGACACATAGTAAGAATATTATATGTGAGTGTTCAATATGATAATGTATTTATATATTAATTACTATTTTCAGAATTTTAAAAATCATTCTACTCGCAGGAAAGTTGGGGTCTGCAGCTCAATTTTATGTCCTAAAGACTTTGCTCTGTTGTTGGTCTCTTCATGACTACATACTCATGTAGACAGAGATACAGACACACATGTAATAATAGACCATGGTTTTTCTTAGTTTTCAGTGCATATTACAGTCATACGGGAAATTTTAAAAATCTGATGCCCAAGTTGCTTTGTATACTAGTTATATATATTGTGGGTGGGATCCACTATCATTTTTTAAAGATTTTTATTTATTTATTTATTAGAGAGCGAGAGACTGAGAATGAGAGGGGGGAAAGTCAGAGGGAGAAGCAGATTTCCCGCAGAGCCGGGAGTCCGATATGGGACTCGATCCCGGGACTCCGGGATCATGACCTGAGCCAAAGGCAGTTGCTCAACCAACTGAGCCACCCAGGCGCCCCCACTATCATTTTTTAAAGCTTTCCCTGTAATTCTAGTATGTAACAAAGTTAAGAATTATTTTAATTAAAAGGGATTATAAACAATTATTGTTCTAGATAAAAAAGTAAACCAGCAAAATTATAAATTCATTTTAGCTTTTCCCTATTTAATCTAGCTAAAGATAATATACTTTTGTATGGACAGTTCCTGACTATGTACCCCAAAGGAATATTGTATTCATTGATTGATTAACTTTTTGAACCCTAAGAATGGTAGAAGGTAGAATAATTAAAGTATACATTACCTATTACTGATTTACGAAGTGTCTTAAATGTGCTCATCTGTAGTATTAATATTAAGAGTGGCTTATGGGTGAGAATCCAAACTTTAGTAATGCTTCTTGGTAACCTAAATGGACATTTACTATCTCGGAAGAAGTGTTATGTACCAGAATTCTAAACAGGCACAGTGATAGTAACAATAAAGCAATTAAGCTTATGTATTCTTGCAACTTTCTAGCTGCTGACAGTGAACTAACCTAAGCTGACCTTTACTAATAGAACTGCAGGTGTGATAGAACTGTGGATGGATGTTTGCACAGATTCATATTGTTAAAAATTACTCCACGGGCTACATGGAGAGCAAATAAAAATTCTTTGCTTGTATTCAGAGATTTAATGTGATACACTATTGACTGACTGTGGTTGATTAATAAGTCATTAAATAAGAGTCTCAAGCTAATTTACACAATGGAAAATGTTATGGTGGATTTTTGTCATCACCAATGCACTCATTACAAATACTACAATTATGAATGAAAAGCCATTAGAGATAGAGACCAAGAACTCAATTTAAAATTCTGCATCCTGTTTAATTCCGTGAAGTATATAACAATTTCTTTAGTAGAAATGCAAAATCCTTAGCTGAACAATTCCTTGTTTGAGTGAGAGAACTGGATATATTTATTGGTGCAGTGGAGTGTGTTGAAAAGAGGTCACCTGGAGAAAAAATGAACTGGTTGTATTTGTTAAAGGAGAGAGTTAAAAAGAGCTTTAAATAAGAATTGTGGTCTAGAGGATCTTTCAGTGGGAAGTTATAAAAATTACAAGTAACACTTGGCTTAGTACAAATCCTAATTAGTAAGGGTATGGTTTTTATAATTCTAATTTAAAATCTTGAGTCAGAAGAACTTGTGGTTGAGTCTTATCTCCATCACTTACCAGACCATACAACCGTGATTAAGTTACTTTGGATCTTTGTGACTCAGTTTTACCATCTATAAAATATAGGTCTTTCTCCTGCCAACTTCATAAGGTAGTTATGAGGAAATACCCAGATGGGTATGGTATGAGTATGAGGTAAATTGTGAACTAATTTAATGTGATGATCCCAGTTCCATACTGGTGATTATTTTAAAAAGCAGAAGGAAAAACCAGTCCTGGTCAATGAGATGTGAGGGGAAGTTTCTCAATAGGTTCTGTTAAAGACTTATTCTCATATGTCAGTAGAATAGCAAGATTCAGTGACAGCTGTAGGTTGCCAATAGATACCTATATTAGCTTAAATTTTTAAAATAGCTTGATTGAGCTATAAACCACATACAGTTCACCCATTTAAGGGATACAATTCAGTGCTTTTTAATTTATCTACAGGTAAGTGCAAATATTACTGTAGTCAATTTTAGAATGTCTTTATCAACCTCAAGGAAAAAACCTTGTATCCTTTAGTTACTGTTGCTCTGACCCACTCTCCCCCAGCCCTGAGCAACCACTAATCTACTTTATGTCTCTATAAATTTCCCTATTCTGTACTTTCATGTGAATGGATCATACAGTAGATGGTCTTTTGTGACTTGCTTCCTTCACCTAGCATGATGTTTTCAAGGTTCATCCATGTTGCAGTATGTATCAGTATTTGATCCTATTAATAGCTGAATAATATTGTGTTGTATGGATTTACATTTTACTTATCCGGTTGACGAACATTTGAGTTGTTGCCCCTTTTTAGCTGTTATGAATAAGTGCTATAAACATACATGTACACATATCTGTGGGGACATGTGTTTTCATTTTTCTTGGTTATATACCTAGGTGTGGAATTGCTGGGAACCATGAAAAAAGGGAATTCCAGGAAGATGGCAAAAGATACTCCAGGGTGACAGCTTTGCATCAGGCCTAGAAAACAACCAGCTCAGATGAGAGCAGAAAGTTTAGTTTTAAGGAGGGAGGTCTCTAGGAATAGAAATTGGTATCTTATAGTTTGATCAAGTGGAAAATTACATTGAGAGGAATGAAGTAAATCATTGGTCACTTAGTTCACTAGAAAGAATGAGGGAAAGACAGTAGAGTCTTCCTGAGAACAGAACAAACCTTAAACAATGACCTCAAAAACTGCCCCTGTCTGAATTTTATTGATCACACTGTGAAATAAGTTGTACCCCGGGGGTGTTACCAAAAACAATCAACAATTAGTGGGGAATGACCGCTGGTTGTAATATCAAAAGGGGCAGATCACTTTAAAGAAAAATCGGGTACAGATGTCTGGGTGGCTCAGCCCAGAGCCTGTGCTTCTCCTTCTGCCTGCCCTCCCCCTGCTTGTGCTCTCTCTTTCTCTGTCAAATAAATAAATAAAATCTTAAAAAATAAATAAGAATTATAAAACAGAGTGAAAAGGATACTTTGGACTTGAAAAGTAAAAAAACCAAAATGAAAAATTCGCTAGAGGGACTCAACAGTAGATTTGAACTGTCAAAAAAAAAAAAAAAAGGTTTGCAAACTTGATAGGTTGATAAAGATTGTGTAAGCTACAAAAAGAAAAAAGAAAACTGACTGAACTTCAGAGAATTGTGGGACACATTGAATGTACCAACATACATGTAATATGAATACCAAAAGGATGAGAAGGAAGAAAGGGACAGAAAAAAATATTTAGAGAAATAATGGCTGAAAACTTCCCAAATTTGATGAAAACCATTAATCTATAAATCCAAGAAGCTCATAAATTCCAAGTTGGGTAAATACAAAGAGACCTACAGCTAGTTACATCATAGGAATGAAATCCTATAATTCTACCTTAATAATGAGTAACTTTTATAGTCAGATATTACAGCCAATAGACTGTAAACACTGAATATTGATTTAATCAAAAATTTGTTATACTTGGAGGGGATGGTGAGAACTACAGTTGGAATAGTGAGGTGAGGATAGTTTAATGTGAAGGCTTAATGGTGAACAGGTTTACATTTATTTTTAATACTCATCTAACATAAGAAATCAACTATCTCAAATGTTGCAAAGAGAGCAAAAATAAAAGCAAGTGATAGCAGTATGTGCATATTTTCAGAAATAGGTAGATAAATTGAGAAAGAAGCAGCTACAGCCTTTGGAAGTAGTACCGGGATGGGGAATGGGTGGGACAGTGTGTTCCTGTTTTTGGACAGGATTTTTTTTTTAAAGTTTTGTTTATTTCTTTGACAGAGAGCACAAGTAGGCAGAGAAGCAGGCTCTCTGCCGAGCAGGGAGCCAGATGTGGGTCTCGATCCCAAGAACCCTGGGATCATGACCCAAGCCAAAGGCAGCTGCTTAACCGAGTGAGCCACCCAGGTGCCCCACTCTTCCTGTTTTTTTATATAAGTCCTTAGTACAATTTGACTTTATGTATGTACATGGTTTTATGTTCATAAAATACAAATTAACTTTTTTACCTTACCATACTTTGGTGATATTTTCTTCCCCAGCTTTATTGAGATATAATTGACATACAAAAATTTTTAAGGTGTATAATGTGATTATTTGGTACATGTATACATTGCAAAATTATTATCACAGTATGTTATCATACCTATCACCTGATATAATTATCTTTTTTGTGTGTGTGGTAAGAAAATTTAAAATCTATTGTTTTAGCAACTGTCAAGTATATACCATAGTATTGTTAACTGTAGTCATCATACTACACCTAGATCCCCAGAACTTACTCATCTTATGACTAGAAGCTTGTTCCCTTTGCCCAACATCTCTTTTTTTTCCTCCAAGCCCCTGGCAACCACTCTTCCACTCTGTTTTTATGAATTCGGCTTTTAAAAATTCCATATATAAGTGAGATCATATGATATTTGTCTCTGACTCATTTCACTTAGCATAATACCCTCAGGATTCTTCCCTGTTGTCACAAATGGAGGGATTTCCTCCTTTCTCATGGTTGAATAATAGTCCATTGTGTGTGTGTGTGTGTGCGTATCATGTTTCTTTGTTTAATCATAGTTGGATGGACATTTAGGTTGTTTCCATGTCTGGGCTACTGTGCATAATACTGCAACGAACATAGGGGTGCAAGTATCTCTTCAGGATAATGATTTCATTTCCTTTGGTTAACTACCCTGAAGTGGGATTGCTGGATCACATGATAGCTTTCTTTTTAATTTTTTAAGGAACCTCCATACTGTTTCCATAGTAGTTGCACCAATTTATATCCCCACAACAGTATATATAGTGTTCCCTTTTTTCCACATCCTCACCAACACTTATTTCTTGACTTTCTGATAATAGCCATTCTAACAGGTATGAAGTGACATCTCATTGTGGTTTTGATTTGCATTTCCCTGCTAATTAGTAACGTGAAGAATCTTTTGATGTACCTGTTGTCCACTTGTATATCATCTTTAGAGAATTATCTATTCAGGTCCTCCGCCCATTTTAAAATTAGTTGGTGTTTTTTGTTTGTTTTTTTGTTCTGTAGTTGAGTTGTATGAGTTCCTTGTATATTCTGTGTATTAATCCTCTATCAGGTAGATGAATTCGAATATTTTATCTCATTCCATGTATTGCCTTTTCATTTTGCTTATTACTGTTTCTTTCACCGAGTTGAAACTTTTTAGTTTGATGTAGTCTCACTTATTTTTTGTTTGTATTGCTTGCGTCTTTAGTGTCATATCCCCAAAAATTAGTCACAACTAAAGTCAAGGAGCTTTTTCTGTGTTTTCTTCTAGGAGTTTTATGATTTCAGGTCTTATGTTTAAGACTTTTAATTCATTTCAAGGTAATTTCTGTGAATGGTATTAGATAGAAGTCCAGTTTCATTCTTATGCATGTGGTTATTCATTTTTCCCAGCACCAGTTATTGAAAAGACGTTTCTTTCCTGTTAAATATTTTTGACTCTCTTGTCAAATACTGGTTGACTTCATACATGAGGGTTTACTCCTGGGCTGTCAGTTTCAGTACATTGGTCTGTGTGTCTGGTTTTATGTTAGTACCAAGCTGCTTTGGTCACTCTTTCTTATATAGTTTGAAATCAGGAAGTGTAATGCCTCCAGCTTTGTTTTTCTTTCTCAGTATCACTTTGTCTATTTGGGGTCTTCTGTGGTTCCATATGAATTTTTGGATAGTTTGTTCTTTTTCTGTGAAAAATGTTCACAATTGCCATTTGAAGTTTTATAGTAGCTCTTTAAAGTTTTTGTCAAATAATTTCAACATCTTTGTCATCTTGTCTTTGGCATCTGTTGATTGTGTTTTCCCATGCGAGTTGAGATTTATGTATTTCTTCGTATTCCAAGTAATTTTGGATTGTATTTCTGGACTTTTGGAATAGGACACTAAGAAACTGTTTTATTTAACTCCTGTAGAGAATGTTGGGTTTTTGCTGTTGTTGTTTGTTTTTAGTTTGATTCAGGCACAAGTTCCAACCTTCCTTCTGTGACTATGATTCCACTGTTGATTCAGTTTTAGAGTTTTGCAGAGTTATTTGAATTTGTCCCATATGTGTGCCACCTAGTAATTAGTCTAGGACCCAAGTGAAATTGTTACTTTAGTTCTCAGTGTCTTTAGTATGCTAATTAGGATAAGAGCGGTGCATATTCAGGTGAAAGAAGTGAGTCCAAGAGTTCCTACAGAAGTTTATGAAATTGTTTTCCCTTTCCACTATCTGTATACTATCTTCAGGTTTTTAGAGATTTCTCTGTTTGGATCTCTGGTCAGAAACCCCTGCTTCCACAATTGTTCCACCCCCAGTACCATTTGGTAGAAGAGTAGACAGGGGAAAAGACTGATAAAAGGCTTTGGAGTCACCATTTTGCTGCCTTAATTTCATCAAATGAAAAAGTTTCTTGTTGGTCTCTTGTTGGTCTCTTGTTGGTAACCACTGTTGCTGCTACCATCGCTGTGGGAGATCTTAGAGTCTGTGACATGAGAGATTAGAGAAAATGAATTGAACTCTCCCACCTCCGTGAATTGCCCCCAAGATTTTCTCTGAACCTTTAGGCTCTTTGTTTTGTTTTGTTTTGTTTCTGACCTCTTTGGCCAGACATGGGATTCTTCTGCAGCTTTTTCTGCATGACAGTGTTCACTTTCAGGTTTGAGGCTGCATTGGATTCAGGCTGGAGAGATGGTGGAGGTAAAAGAAAAGCAGAGTTGGTTGTGTGTGAATTATAGTTTTCTTCCTCATTCTGCTTTTTCCTCAGGTAGCTGTACTACTTGATCCAAGATCCATTCTGTCCAGGTTTTTACACTGGTCAGTTAGAGAAAAAAGATTCTGTGTGTTTACTCCATTTCACCTAGAACTGGACTCCTTTTATGTTTTGAGAATATATGGGATATAAGCCTTTTATCAGATATTGATTTACAAAAATTTCGCCTGGTTTGTGGCTTATCATTTCATTCTCTTACAAGTGTCTTTTACAGAATAAAAATGCTAATTTGATGAAGTACAGTGTATCTTTTTAAAATATTTGTACTTTTGCTTTCAGATCTAAGATATCTTTGCCTAATGCAAGGTCAAAAAGATTTTTTCTATGCTTCATTCTAGAAGTTTTATAGTTTGAGGTTTTACATTTATGTCTATGATCCATCTTGATATTTTGTATATGGAGTGAGATATAGATTTAAGTTCATTTATTTGGATATGGATGTCAAAATGTTTCAGCACCCTTTACTGTAAAAACTACTGTTTCTCCACTGACTGCCTTTATACTTTTGTAAAAATAATTGATTTCCCTATATAAATGGTTATATTTCTGGATTCTATTCTGTTCCATTATTTTATGTCTTTTGTGGTAAAATACACATAATATTTATCATTTTAGCCACTTATAAGTGTATAATTCAGTGGCATTAAGTACATTCACAGTGTTGTATAATCATCAAGATTATCTATATCCAAAACTTTATCATCCTCAAAATAAACTCTTTATTAAACAATAACTCTCAAATTATCTCTTCTTCCCAGCCTCTGTTGTACTTTATACGAATTTGCCTGTTCCAGGTACTTCATATAAGTGGAATCATAAAATATTTGTCCTATGCCTGGATTATGTCATTTAGCATAATGTTTTCAAAGTAATCATGTAGAAATACAAAAATGCCATTCCTTTTTATGGCTGAATACTTTTCCATTATATGCATATACCTGGAGATTGTTGAGGTTCTTGGATTTATAGATTGATGCTTTCATTAAAATTGGGCTATTTTCAGCCATTATTTCTTCAAATATTCTTTCTGTCCCTTTCTTTCTTTCTTTGCCTTCTAGGACTCCCACAATTCATATGTCGATCGATTTGGTGGTGTCCGTCAGGTCCCCTAGATTCTGTTCATTTGTCTTTATTTTTTGCTCTATTCAATTATACTGTCTCCACTACTTTTTTCTGTCTGCTCAAATCTGCTTTTGAACCCCTCCAGTGAATTTTTCATTAGAGTTAATGTAACTTTCAGCCTCAGAATTTCTTTTGATTCCTTTTTATAATGTATTTCTCTTTATTGATATTCTTATTTCATTCATGCATTGTTTTCTTTGTCCCAGTCTTCCTTTAGTTCTTTGAGCCTCTCTAAAAAGACAGTTTTAAAAAAGTCTTTGTCTAGTAATGTCAGTGTTGGGGCTTCCTCAGGCCAGACTCTCTGATGGCCAAGAATTCCCCAGAAAGCTGCAAGCTTTTAAATAATCAGAGCTCCAAGTTAGTTAATACAGTTCCTACCAGTACCATTGTTGTGTAGATAGAGAAAGGGATTCCTGGCACTTCCTACTCCTCCAGCTTCTATGAGGTCACTCTTACATAATCTTTTATAAAGTTCTTTCTCAGCTATCCTGAAAGGAACCAAGGAAGGAAGTCTTCACTCCTGAGCCAGTGCTTTTGAGACCAGAAGAATGTTCCTTAGATCAGACAAATGAGGCAGTGGGACCCCCGCCCTGTACCCCCCAAAGAATGTGGTAAATCAGAAAGATAAAATGAAGACTACCTGGGCAACCATGCCTCACTCGAAGATGGACTTTCCAGGACCAAAATCCTGGTATGTTTGGGTCTTGTTTCACTTAAGTTGAGTCCCCCTTTTCCAGGGGCTGGGCAGTCTCTATTTTGGTCTGTCTGCAGTTGCATGCAGATTACAATTTGGGACTCACATATTGAAGGCAATCTTTTCCTGACTCTTGGGAGTGTTCCTTTGTCAAGTGCACTTAAAATGATTACAAAGATGAATCACAGGAGATCCCAGTTCTCCAGGGACTGGCAATTAGATTGAGCAGCTGCTCTTAACTAACATATCTTTGAGTATGTGGGCCTCTATTAATGGTGTTCAGTACATGCTGCCTTCATCCTAGAGAGCAGCAATTTTATTGATTTTTATATCTCTGTGCATCTGTACCCAGCACATATTTGTTGAATGGATGTATTGGGTGGAACAGTTGGCTAGATTCTCTGTAAAAATTTACTGCTAGGAACCTCATTTGAACCTCATAATCACATATGCAACTATATGTATGAACTTTTGTAGACTTAAGTATAAGTAGTCCATACACTAGTGATTCTCAAACCTTGCTACTCATCAGAATCTCCTGAAAAACTTTCCCCAAACCCTAATTCCTATGTTTTAACCATAGAGATTGTTTTAATAAGTCAGGGGTGGGAGCCAGAAATATGTATTTTTAAAAAACTACCTGCATTATTCTGTAGGCAGCTAGAGTAGAGGACCACAAACCTTTGACTGCCTAAGACAATCTAGTAGTCACAGTAGAGGATATAAAGTGCTTTCTCTTATTTAAGGAGATTCTGGGTTAAACATTATAGCATACAGTCAAGAGTGGTAGTTTTGGAGTGGGGAGATTGTTTTTTGTTTTTTTTTTTTTAAAGATTTTATTTATTTATTTGACAGAGAGAGAGAGAGATCACAAGTAGGCAGACGCTGGCAGAGAGAGAGGGAAGCAGGCTCCCCGCCAAGCAGAGAGCCCGATGCGGAGCTCAACCCCAGGACCCTGAGATCATGACCCGAGCCGAAGGCAGACGCTTAACCCACTGAGCCATCCAGGCGCCCCTGGAGTGGGGAGATTGTATTCCATCCTAAGTGTAGTCACTTCCAAGCTGTTAGCTTAAGACAAACTAATCTTACAGAGCTTTGAGGTTTTTGTTTTTTGTTTTATAGAATAGGAACTATAGGGTTATTAGTAGAATTTGTGTAAAGCCTTCCTTAGCAAAATACCTCTTTTACATTGCACAATAAATCGTCAGATTTATTCTGGTGTACACACGTGCTACTGGATTAGTTTGTATGCAGAATATACTGCAGTACACCTTTTCCAGTCAGTTCTTTAGGAAACTGGCGCGGGGTGGGTGCTGGTTTTCCGGTCCCCCAGCCAGGTGAAGGTCAAAAGCCAATAAAAAAGGAGGGGAGTATTGGTATTGATTGCTTTCTGGGCTCCAAGTGCTGTGCTACACATGTCCACTAGGGGCCGCTGAAGCTAACTAAGCTCAGAGCGCAAATTGGGCGAGGCCCCTGCGCGTGCTCACTGGGTGCTGCGCGCGCCTCTGAAACCCCGCGCCGCTCTAGATTTCGGCTGCTGTTTTGCTGGTGGCTGCCCCAAACCAAACCTCTGTGGCTGAGTACGGCAGCGCTTTAGGGACAAAAATATTTGTCTTCTCTAGGCTCGGCCTTGTACTTAATCGTTCCGTGGGCAAATCGGGCGGCAAGTATTTGTGTCTCCATTGCGCTGCTATCCCGGAGGTAGGGGGAGGCTGAGTTCGGCCTGGGCCCAAAGAGTCAGTGCCTCTGCGCGGATGTTGCGATGGCTGATCGGGGGAGGCCGAGAACCTCAGGGACTGGCGGAGGTAAACCCTGGGTGACCCTGCCTGCCCCCGTAGAGGCCGACCTTGCCTTTGCGGTGGCTTCCGTCCGAGCCCGGCTCCGGGTTCAGACGCCGGAGACCCATGCAGAGGCGGGGCCTGCGTGTTCGGAGGCCATCGAGGGCGTGGTTGGGACGGGACGGGACGGGGCGGGGCGGGGCGGGGGGCGAAGTGGGGGGAGGGGGGCGAAGAGGGGGAATAGGGGCGGGTGGGGGACCCTAGGACTGAGCTCCTGATTCACCTGAGCCCTGGGAAGTAAATATCACCTTTTCAAAAGGAGGAAACTGAAGCTGTTAAGATTTATGAATCGGCAGCAGGCTCAAGACTAGTCTCCGTACTTAAACTAGTTTCATACTAATTATAAAAGTATCTGACCTAACTACAAGCAAGTGGTGACTGCAACTTTCTACTTTATTAGAACGGGTGTCACTTCTCAACATCAGCTGATGCTTGCTCAAGGAATAGAAAATCTATTTGATTATTCAACAACAAAAAAGTATAAAATTATTTTTAAAAATTAATAATTTGCTTCGAGGTCAAGAAGACGATTTTGTAATTAACTCCTCTATTTTTGGTTCCATAGTCACGCTTTCTTCATGGGCCTGAATGATTGGATTGACTAATATACATTTGAAATATTGAGAATAAACTAATTTTGGAATTCTAAAAGGTTTGAGGCCTGGAATTTATTTCAGATGCCACCCGAGACTTAGAATTTGTACTTGGATTCCCTTTGATTTCTCATAGAAAATAGTTGTTTTGATGGTTAAAAATAAAAAGTTGGGGTTGTTGTGAGTCGGCAGCCTTACTTCTCACTTTTAACTTCCTTATACCTTTGCAGTTGAGGCTTACTGTGTATTAAAAAAAAATACTTCAAATCAGTTTCATTTCAGATGGGGTGAAATCTTAAACATTAGGGAATAGTAAATAATTACATGTGTCATAATTATGTATTGACCAGATTACTTGATTAATCATACAATTTCATTAACTAATTCTGCCATACGTGATAAGCTTTCATTTGAGGGAAGTGGTATACAATTTTCCAGTTTCTCACTTTTGCTTTTCTCATCAGAACCACCACAAGAGGTGAGATGGGATAAGTTAAAAACACCCACTGCTTTGGGGGTGATATTTTGTGGAAAACATTAGTGCATGTTAGGTTACACAATTTGTACTTTGTCAGAACCAATAATTTTCCTTAATTTAGGCAAGAACTGCTTCTAGTTTTAGCCCTTATTTCTCTGCTGGGATGATTTTGCCCTTAGGGCATATTTGGCTGGCCCTGGAAACATTTTGGGTTTTCAGGATGAGGAGATTAGATTTCTGTTACCACCTAGTATGTAGAAACTAAACATACTGTTGAATATCCTACAGTGCATAGGATAGTCCTCAACAGCAAAGAATTACCTGGTCCCAAATCTCAATAATGACAAGTTGGAGAAATTGCAGTTCAGAGGTAAAGAACTATTTATCATGAAATAGTGCTGGGTTTGACTACAGAAAGAGGGTTAGTTAACAGAATAGTTGAATGAATTATATGCGATATGTGCTTTGCACAGTGTTTGGCATATGGGCTGTGATCTAATTCTCTGTAACTGTTAGTAATTATCTTTATCAATATTATTGTCCAAACTCAAATTTATTGAATTTATCCACTCTGAAGGATTTCATTCTTCATTTATTTAGTCAGCAATCATGTGCTGAGTGCCTGTAATGTTTTGGGTACGGTTTTAGTCTATATTTAGCATTTTGAGCTGTAGGTTTGTTTCTGTTTCTCAAGTTTTGAGAAACACTCATTCGAATACTAAATTGGATTGGCCCATTGATTTTTTTTTTTTTTTAGATTACTAGGTTTATTGAGGTGTAATTTCTTAAAATAAAATTCACCCTTTCCTTAAATTTATGGTAACTTGAAAATACTAAAATCTATGGCAAGGGTGAGAATTCCCCCCTCCCTTACATTATTTTTAGTTAGCAATCTGAAGAGTGATGATATGAGTTTAAGGATACCTAGATCAGTTCTACCAAAGAGGAAAAAATTCATGATGTGGGTTTGTAGTAAGAGAAATGTTGTATGTTAAATTGGTAGTTAATTGATACTAGGGGAAATAGTATATAGTATTAAAACTTGGTATCTTACAGCTTTTTAAATCTTATATTTTTAGATGTATAACATACAGTTTTATTTCAGTATGGTCTTTTATCATAAATTGTTTAATCTCTTTCTTTCTCTTTTTTCTTTTCTTTTTTCCCCCCAATACAAGAAATCTCCTTTACAGACGATAGGTGAAGAACAAACCCAGAACCCCTACACTGAACTGCTTGTACTGAAAGCTCATCATGATATTGTACGATTTCTGGTGCAGTTAGATGAATATAGGTAAGAAGCTTTAGTTGTCTAATTGCCTACTGTTTGGAAAGAATTTTTAGGGAATCGTGTACTTAAAAACAACTTCATAATTAATATCTTTTCTAAAAATTTCAAATCTGATCATTACTAACATTTACTAGAAATTGACATCTGCATCTTGATCAAATATGTGCCAAAGTCATTTTTTGCTCAGGGGTCAGGGTGTTATATGTGGTGACTTGACAGTGATTCTTGTTGGAGGTTTTTAGTTTTTTGTTGTTAGTGCTTAGAAATATTTTTCGTTAGTTTTGTGGAAGGGATTGAGTTTAGAATTTGGGAGTTATGTTAAGGTGAACCTAAATTTGAGAAACAAATATAGGGAATGTTTAACTATGAAGTACCTACCAGGAATGTGCTGTTTTTAGTGGAAGGTAAGGTAACTAATTTGCATCTTTTGTTATTGAGGAAATCCTTTTAAAATGTGCATTATTTACTTTTTTGTCAACATGTTCAGTGTTGTGTTCAATTGCAAATAGAGATGAAGTATGTAGGTTTTAGGACTGTAGATTTAGCTTATTGCTGATTTTTATATGTGTTTATTAAGCCCTTATTCAACTAAATGCTTAGTAGCATGTAGCATAAAAACAATTAGAGTTAATTTTGTAAGTATTTAATATTTATCTTCTCTAGAATCTAAACTTCATGGGGGAGTCATGTTTTTCTTATTCACCACAGTATCCTTAGTACCTGGCACAGTGCCATACGTGTAGCAGGTAATTAATAGATAGTTGTTGAATGAGTGACTCCCCGGACTATTAGGTGTGCATGTTGTGTGCCATCCTAACTCCCTAACCCCCTGTCTGTTTTTCCTATCAGTTTTCCCACTCTCGTCTCTAATTTTCTCTTTTACCTTTGATACTATCTTCCTTTTTTTTTTTCAATTCTGACTCCATGAGTGACTGCTCTTGTGATTATTCTTAGTTCCAACCATCACTTCTAATGTCTATTAACCTTGTCTTTTCTCTGATTTTTTTTTAAAGCAGATTTTATTTATTTGACAGAGAGAGAGAGAGAGAGATCACAAGTAGGCAGAGATGCAGCAGAGAGAGGGGGGGAAGCACGCTCCCCACTGAGCAGAGAGCCCGATGTGGGGCTTGATCCCAGGACGCTGAGATCATGACCTGAGCCAAAGGCAGAGGCTTTAACCCACTGAGCCACCCACGTGCCCCTTATCTCTGCCTTTTTTTATGTCTTTGGTATTGTGTTTCCCATGTGCAGTGCAAGTCTGGCACTACCTGGAGTTAAGTCAGATTTTACAGGTTAGGGGCACAGTCCTGCACAGCATTCCCCTCACTTCTATCATCAGCTGCAGTGTCCAGAGGTGCCAGGCCACTCCCACTTCTGACCAGCTGGCTACAAATTCCCACTGCCCTTAGGTTGGGTATTTACTAGAAGCACTGACAGAACTCAAGGAAGCACTATTCTTATGATTACAATTATGTTATAAAGGATATAGCCAGGACTAGCCAAGTGCAGAGATGCGTAGGACCAGGTCTAGGAAGGCCTCAAATGGAAAGCTTCTGTGTCCTTAGAACATGTCACTCTTTAAGCACATCAGTGTATATTACCTAAGGAAGCTCACTCAAGGTCTGGCTATCCAGAGTTTTTACTGGGGTTCATTACTAGGAATGATTGAGTCATTTGCCACCTGACTGAACTCAGTTTCCAGCCCTTCTCTCCCTGCCCTCTCCTCACACTCCAACGCCAGGTTGAAAGATTGGGCTAATATTTGTAGCTCAAAGCACAGCTCTCTAATTACATGGTTCATATTTCCCACATGGCCAAACCTTGTCCTTAAATTGTATAGAGGGCCCAACCTAAGTCATCTCATTTGCATAAACTGAGGTGAGGTCTGAGGAGCACAGCTCCATTCTAGAAACCAGAGACACAATCCAGGCAGATTATTTTATAACAATATGTTCCCCACCTTTTGCTTGAGAAGATTTGTTTCATATATATATATATATATATATATATTACTAGCCTCCAACACTGTTTTGTTGTCATATGAGCCAGCCAAATCATAACATGTAGACAATCGTATAATAATCTTGAAGCTTTTTGGTAGTATTCATTGTTGATATGTTCTGAGAGATATTGTTTATTGAGTTGGCCAGCCAGTCAGTCAGATCTTTGAAACTAAATGTTTCTGAAAATATAGGATATTTGGACAGCTAAAGTTTCCTGTTATTTTACCATATTAAGTTGCTAGGTAGGTTTAAAAAAAAAACCTCAAATAATGTCTTAGGCCATAATCACTAATATTTGGGTCTTAAGGAATCCTCAGATCATGTTGTCTGAGAAAGTTAAATAAAAAATATACAATGTACTTTCAGGATGTGGTCTTTAAATTTTTATATACAATAACCATTAAGATTCCATTTTCATTGTTACCTGTCCTGTGAAATGTCCTGTTGGTTCTATTACATGAAAGAAGAATCTGCAGAAAAGGCCATCTCGTAGAATAATGATCATTGTGCAAATGCTGATATTTGATTACATTTTCCCCACAGTGATGCTCCTGTATAAATCAGTTGTCTGAGGAAGTAGTAAATGTTCTATAAACAGTAAAAAAATTACAAACAAGTGTATCACTTCTTTCTTGCTCTCTCATATACCACTCCAAACTTAGTGGTTGAAAACAATCTGTTTACTTAGCTCACTAACTGCGAGTAGCTATTGGGCGAGGCTCAGCTGGGTGGGTGGGTTTTTTTTTTCAATCTATGCTCGGATCAGTTGATCTTGTTTAGGTTTATTTAATGCATCTCTGGTCAACAGGTAAATTGGTTGGGGCTGGACAGTTCATATTGGACTCAGCTGCGATCACTGGGCTTTCTGTATAGTTGCTCAAGTGCTTGTGCACATAGTGATCATTGAGTTTTAATATAAGCGAAAGGGCGAGCCCTGATGTAAAACTCTCCTCAGGACTCTCTATCATGTTTGCTGCTGTTTCATTAGCCAGAGCGAGTCAGAGGAGCTGACAGAGATTCAGTACATGGCTAAATAAACTCTACCTCTTGAGGGGAGAAGCGACTAAGTCCTGCTGCTAAAGCTGGCAGACATAGGAAGGGAGAATAATTTGTGGCCATGTTTGCTATCGATCCGAGGGAATCTGAATGTTTAGAAATAGATGAAAAACTTAAATTTTGGCTTTTACAATAAAGTGAAGATATTATTACATGAGTCACATTTAATTCTTTGTGCTTGTCGTTACTGTGTCAAAAATTATATCTACTTAGATACAAGGTTTTCCTCTCAAAGACCTGTAGAAGTTTCGGTGTGTGTTTTGTTTTAAAAAATTTAATTCTGCACTAAAAAAAAAAAACGAAACCCTGAAGGAATCACTACTGGTAAGGAAGATATAAGAAATCTACAAACTATATAAATATTTATTTAAATAGAATTAAGGGCATACATTTTCATTTTTAATTTAGTAGTTTAGATAATTTAGAAATATCTTTACCATTGCTAGTGTACATTATTTGTGTATGGTCAAATTACTGAAAGATATATAGTATACTTATTATGTTTTTATTTAATTTTTGTGGACTTTACATTCTGGTTTTTTGGTCAGCTATTGTAATCCAGGTTTCACGCTTCAGGTCTTTAGATAATATCATTTTATTGAGAATTTTGCAGAAGGATTTTCTTGTTTTCTTGGCGGCTCAGCTAAAATCAGTGAGTGGAAAATTTTCACAGATTGGTTTTTGAAGGTACCAAATAAATCCTGTATAACCTAACAGACAGCTGCCTTTTCTTTTCTTCTGTAGTGGTTTTTGAACATGAAGTGAGGGTCATATTGATTGGGTGATCACTAAAGAAGGCTAAGCCTCAGCAAGAGTCTTCCAAAAAATGGACTGTGCTAAAATTGCATGTAATACTCTAGCATTTGACACATTAAACTAAACTGAGTTCATAACACATTTTAAGAATAGTTTTCTTTGTTGCTTATTTGACCATTCCTTGCTCCTCCAGGAAACAGACAAGGTTATGTAGGATGGTGATCACGACTGGAAAAGAATCAGGTGACCCATGAAATGCCAGACTGGAGAATAGAATTTGCCCCTTGGATAGCTGGTGAAGCTGTACGTTCACAAGACACTAAACAAACTTAACCAGTTTGGTAATTCACTAACAACAAGCAGTATGTTAAATCTTTAAGGAAATACTCTTAAGCTAAAATTATCTTTCTCACTAACATTCAGAGAATAGAAATCAGTAGTCAAGGTGATTTAGACCTTTTTAATACCTGAGTTCCCTTCAAAGCAGATAGCAAAATGGAATTAAGCACACAAGTGGTTTATTAGAGGGAGACATCAGTGAAGGGAAAACAGGAAACAGGATTAGACAAGGGGAGCTATCTCAGACTGTGGTATAGATCTGACAGAGTCTCTCTAGGCCCAGTGGGGAACTCTGGAGGAAAGAATGCTTTTTAGAGGAATTCTGTGTTGGGTAGAAACAAATGGGACTTTTAACCCTGCCTTGCTTAGTCATTTGCTGAGGGTCATCCAGGAATGTGCTTTTGGATGTGCTTAATTTTTTGGCTAGGAGCCAACTGAGATAGTATGACTTTGGCTTGAAAGCTGAAATGGGCCCTAAAGTGAACAATAGAGACATGTAACCACATTCCTCAGAGCTGGGCAGCTTCCTCTCTTAAAGGGATATCTGCAAGATGTATGTTGCCTTTCCTATACAAACTGTATCTTGGGATCAGTAATAATGGATGAGAGGAAATTTTTCTTTATAGAAGAATTCAGGCTAGGAAGGATCATGAAATTGGAATATTGTAATTTAGCAACCTCTGAAAACATTTAGACAGTTTGTTGTTGGCTGGTAACATCACATGCTCACAAAAGAAAGACTACTAGAAATTACATTTCCTGTTGGAGTATACAAACTCCCAATGAAGTGGCCCTACCAAAGTCAAATTTAAATCTAATTAAGTCTCTAGATCTATCAGTTTACCAGAAATACAGGGGATAAAGGTGCATGTTGAATGATCGCATAGGAAGGAAGCTAGCAAAATCCAGACTGTAAGAACTCTATGAGACAAATGTTAATTGCATGGAGAAAAACAGGAACAAGGAATGAATAGAATAGAATAGACTTCAGAGATAGTCAACCACTTTAAGTAGGAACTTTATTTAGGTCTGCTTCTCATAAACTTAAAAAAAAATCCTGAGGGAAATTTGATCTTTGAGTATGCGGCGATATTAAGAAATTAAATGGTTTCTTTAGTCCTGATGTAAAGGAATTCTAAAAGATGCACACTGAAATATTTACTGATGAAATATATTTACTGGATTTGCTTCAAAGTGATCTGCAGTGATCACTTTGTGATAAAATGTGATCACAAATAAAATCAAACATGTTTGTGATTTGGGGACTTGGGTGTGTACAGAGGAAACCGTATTGGTCATGAGTTGATAATTATTTTTTTTAAAGATTTTATTTATTTGACAGAGGGAAAGATATCACAAGCAGGGGCAGTGACAGAGGGAGAGGGAGATGCAGACTCCCCACTGACCAGGGAGCCTGATGTGGGGCTCTGTCCCAGGACCCTGGGATCATGACAGGAGCCGAAGGCAGACGCTCAACCAACTGAGCCAACTCAGCCCCCCTGAGTTCATAATTATAGAAGAGATATGAGGAATACCTGGAATTTTTTTTTTAAAGATTTATTTATTTATTTATTAGAGAGAGAGAGACTGAGAATGAGAGGGGAGAAGGTCAGAGGGAGAAGCAGACTTCCCGCAGAGCCGGGAGTCCGATATGGGACTCAATCCCGGGACTCCGGGATCATGACCTGAGCCGAAGGCAGTCGCTTAACCAACTGAGCCACCCAGGCGCCCTAATACCTGGAATTTTTGTTATAATTGAATGTATATTTAAGTTATCTGTGATGAAAAATTAAAAAATATATATATTTGATATAGAGGAAATAAAAATGCCAATTTAAAAGGTGTTTTTGTTTCAGAATAACACTTTTTCTTAGATGTTAGGTTCAGGAATCACACAGATGAACCTGAACATAAAAACTAATTCCTGGCAGAAAGCTGGGTTAAAGGATGTTGGCTTTGATATACAACCCTAATGGGATTTCTAATACTTCATCTTGAGTTAGGTAGACTTATTTTCTCCACTGGTACACACCTGGACATCTGTAAACCTCCCACTTGGATATAGGGTTACCTGAAAAATAAGAGCAAAGCAGAATGTTTCCTCTATAGAAACAGATACATCCTCAGAGAAAACCCTGCAGGGTCTGAACTGAGCATTCCCAGTTCATTCTCATACACTCATTTATTTGACCAGCAGGGCAGAGATTGGCCAGGGATGTTTCTCTCATAGTAGAAATTCTTTCACAGAAACTTGAGCTCAGATGAATGGAGGTTCCCCCTAATAGAAGTCCTAGGGAGTTTTGGTTTTCTAATATTTGTAAACTTTGATGTTGTAGTTTAGCTTTCTGTTTGTGATTTGGGGGAGGGGAGAATTTACTAAGGGTTTACCTTTCCTTTTGACCATGGAAACTATAGAATCATCCTACATTCATTGTGTGTGAGCTAAAAAAAGGACCTTAGACATTCAGATATTAGAGGTTTGTTAATGTATGCATTTTTCTTAGAAAAAAAAGGTTTGATGGATGTTCCAGTAAATCTAATGAAAGGATAAGTGACATCAGTGTGTGTGGCTCATGAAAACGCTTTCGAATTCCTTTCTGCTTCTTACAAGTTTTCACATACTTCTATGGTTTTCTCCAAGAAGTTCTAGCATACAAGATAAATAAAAATCTATTTTAAATGAAAGTTTTCTATTTTTTCGGTTTGGTTGGGTTTTTGATATTGTACGATTTTTCATTTCTATTTTATTGTAAAAAATATATACTATTTGAGCTGCGTCATGCATTAGAAAGTACTTGTGGATTGGGTGGGGAGTTAGTTAACCACGGGGGTTTTTTGTTTTGCCATAATAATGTTGTATTTTTATTTTTCCGTTGCTTTATTATAGATAATGAGTACAGGAAGTTTTATGGACTGTACCTTTCATTGTGTCCTCTAAGGTTATATGTGAATCTGTAGCACCTTTGACCTAATTGAAATGAATTCAAATGAATAAGAACTGATAAATAAGCCCTTAAGTAATAGACATAGGTATTACTTGTTAAAATATTTTGTGTTATACAAATCTTTGCAAAGCTTTGCTGTACTTTTCAGTTCACAGTTGGCAAGAATGAGAGTACTTTCTCTGAGACGTTCAAAGGGAACGTCTAAAAGCATTGTTTAAAAGCAATGACTTCTATAAATTGAAAGGAGCACAAATGAGAATTCTCAGTGGATTTGTGATCTGGATCCTATAGCATTGCTTAGTAATGTAGACTGAGTTCTTTAAAGGCAAGAACTATTCTTTTGATCTTTACTTTCTGTGTCAAATATATATATATAATTACATTTAATACTTAATATATAGTTAGTGTTTAATATTGAATGAATGAGTGAATCAACCCTCATAAGTTTTGTTCTCATAATCAGGAGAGGATAGAACATTCTAGAAGCTCTGCTATAGGCCTTCATTAAGTCATGCTTCACCTTGTTAAACTTTTCATGCTTTTTTCAGCTTTTGCTGGGTCATTTAGTTGTATACTCTCAGTGAGTGTATACTCTCAGTGAGGTTTTGAAGACATGGTTTCAGGTTGAAAGATACATATATATATTACATATATACACACACACATATGTAGTTCATGTTCCTGTCCCAGATATAGATATATATATATATTTGTATATGTGTATTTCATGTTCTTATATGTATGTATTTCATGTTCCTGTCCCAGATATGGATAGATAGATATATAGATATCGATATAGATATATCTATTTATCTGGGACAGGAACATGAAATATGTGTGTGTGTGTGTATCTGGGATAAGAACATGAAAAAAAAGGAATTTATTCCGGGTCTTAAATTTTTTTAATTTAAATTTTTGTTTTGACAGTATATTGATACATTAACAATGATAAAAGGAAAAATGAGGTTACTTTAATACACTTAATGATTATCTCTTTTATGGAGCCCTTGCGACACTTGAACAGTTGTGTATTCATTAATTTATTCATTGAAAAAGCATTTCTTTAGTGCTTTAAACCTGCTAGAGATAATAAGAGATTTGTTGGACTAGAAAGTGCCACATCATCAACATCAATAAATATGGCAGTTACAATATTTCATTGATTCTAAGAAACCTGTATTTTTCCTATTTTAAGATCTCTGAAATTTGGAGACATTATATAATTGCTGGTGTCTTTCAGTTATAAGTGGCAGTGAAGAATGTCTTATACTTGATAATATCTTAAAGTTGATGAAATACATTTTTTTAAAGAATTTATTTATTTATTTGTTTGACAGAGAGATCGAGATCACAAGTAGGCAGAGAGGCGGGCAGAGAGAGAGGGGGAAGCAGTCTCCCCGCTGAGCAGAGATCCCGATGTGGGGCTCGTTCCCAGGACCCTGAGATCATGATCTGAGCTGAAGGCAGAGGCTTAACCCACTGAGCCACCCAAGCGCCCCAATACAATACATTTTTAAACCATCAATGAATTTTAAGATCTTGAAGCAAGAACCACATATAATTGATTTTGACATTTTCCTGTCACTCAGCATGAATCTCACTAAATATATTTTGTACTAATCAGTAAGGAAGCATTTCTCTTAAAACTTTAAGTGTAGATTTGAATTCTTTGGATTCTATGAATTTAGAATGTTTTTAAAAATTATATGTAATTTTAATGCAGTACAGCCACAACTCTTCCTTCCATTGAATAGCTTAAACCTTACTGGCATTTTAATTACTCCTTTTTATAGTTCATTACTTCTTTTTAGCAATTACATTGTATCCTACTGTTAGGAATTCTTGGGTTGAATTTTCATTTCTGACTTGCAGATGGCTGAAGTGTGTGCTTGACTGATTAGGATGAACTGATTATAGTTTAAGATAAACTGATAAAGTGTAGCTAGTTTTCAATTATCCGTCCTAATAGCATGGATAATTATAATTCGCGAATGATCTCCCAACCCTTTATTCATTATTTTATGGGAGATACTAATATGTAGCGAAGTTATATTGATTTGCATTTCTGAGCTTCATGTTTTCTCTTTAGAGGAGGTAATAATAAATACTGAAATGGCAAAAAAAAAAAAAGAAAAAGGCAGCAATAGAATAATAAGAAAATTGAAAGGCCTCAATATCCACAACTGGGTAATTGACCTCTGAGCAATAAAATATTGGCTGTGATTTCATGCATTACTATTGAACATTGTTTAGATTTAACTTTTGTTCACTACTGATTGAATTAAAGTTTGAGGTGAAATGCTCTATATCTCATTTCTGAACTCTCAACCGTTCAATTGTTTCTCATTGTGAACTCATGAGATTCAGACATGATAAAACAATAATGAGAAGTTAAAAATCAGGGTTAGAAAAAAGTATGTATTTTAAACCTCAGTCTTCTAGAAGGGAGAAAAGCAATTATAAGAGTTTCACGAATCAATAGAAATTGATGTTTTATACCAAAGAAAACTTAAGACCTTGAGTCCTGCCTCCCCACCATCACTATACAAATAAAAAGAAATCAATAGGCTTAGAAACAAAAGCTATTAAAGATTGATATCCAGCAACTATTTTTGATATTTAGGCATTGTTTAGTATTCTGATTCAGAAAAATGTATGCTATTAAATAAGAAATTGTATTTTGAAAACTATTGTTTTTAATCTCCAGATTTTTTATATACTTCATTTTGAAATAATAAATGTTAGGCATGGATTTAAAAAATAATTGTGCATGTGATTTCTTAGTAGTTACCTAGGAAGCTCTAAAAGTCCTTCCATTAGAAAGATATGTTGTTCTATATTAAAAAATTGTTAACAGACTTTGGTGAGGATGTAGTTGACCAATTTCCTGTCTCCCGAATAATCTCTTCGCTCCTATAGTATGAACTATAATTGAAGAATTTAGAAATGAGTACTGAAATGAGTGTGGGAATTGTCGGAGCCAGTAAAGACAGCAGTAACTTATGGGACTCTGAAACTGAGCATGAGAAATTAGAACTTGAAGTTCAGTTTGGAGTTTTAAGGAAATTGTTATATGACTGAAGTAGTGAGATTTTGTGATCTCATATAGTGGTAAAATTTGTTAGAATTTCCTGATACTCTCAGTAACGAAGTAACTTTTGTGTCTTAGTGTGTCAGTCCCCCAGTGATAGAGCTGTATGGCTAACAATGTTTCCTGTAATGAAGACATTCAAGGCATACCCAGATTTTGTGAAACCCACCAACAGTCTTGCAAGGAAGAACACATTTTTAAAATATCATAGCTGCCAGTGGATTATCATTGTTGATGGTTGTTAACTATAAGGGGCCAGTTAGGCACAGTTCATAGCCGGCTTTCTATAATACCACTCCTTTCTCTCCTTTTCAAAAAACAAATGATGAATTTAAGTGAATGAAAGTGATATGGGATCAACCTTGGATCAATTTTGTTTCTTTAAAGAATCATTTACAAACTTATGTGCTGCATTATTAATAAATTAGTTGACATGCTTATGGTGTGATTGCTGTATACCATCGTGTTGGGACATTGCTTGAAAACAATACTTTCTTGATTTTACTATAATGCATTCACTGTGATGGGTAATCATGTACAACAAATTATATTTTTCTTGGTGCTCTTTGTATCATGAATATCTTCTACTCTACAAAATGTGTATGATTGTTCCTTTATGTATAGTGAATGGGAAGTAAAGAGGAGAGGGAAGCTATAACCGTGTTCATCACAGCTTTTTCTTCATGGGAGTAAATAAACTTTCCTTTGCCTTTTTGCATTTCAAGCATTTCCACTAAAAAACAAACAAAACAAAACCCCTCAGAAAATCTCAAAGCTTCCAAACTAAGAACACAGTATTTACATGAGAAGGCAGAGCCAAGTGGAGCAAAGGAGAGATTTTGGCTTTAAATAGTGAAGTTAAAATATCTTTACAGAGAAAATAATAGAAATAATGAACTTATCTAGAGACCAGATTCCTTTGTTCCACTCTTGGAATATCACTCCCCATCAGTGAAGCTCTTCCTCAGTTTGGTTTCATATCTCTTGTTGGGGTTTAATCATGTTTTTAAAGCCAGGAAGAACTTCAAAGATTATTTATAGGTCTCCCTCTTTCTTAGAGTTTTAGCAGTTGATTCATTGTGATGCTGTGAATGGTTTTATTTATCTTTGGATCTCAGTACCTGGCATAAAACCTAGAAGGTAGTCCATAATTATTTGTTGGATTAGTAACTTCATCAACATTAATATTGGTCAAAATAGTATTAATAAAATCTGATAGTTCTTAGGAATTTTAGCATATAAATGTCACCAGAAATTTGTTTTTTTACCTTTTTTGCCTACCCAGATTTGCATCTGCTGCTGATGACGGAATTGTGGTTGTGTGGAATGCCCAGGTGTGTATTAATTCTGTGCGAATTGTGTAATAAAGACATGATTGTATAGTTGAGTCGGCATTCATAAGCACTATCTGGGTATATACCTGTATATAAGTATACTGAAACTAATATTTCAAAAAGCCTACTTAGGATGAATCCATTTAAAATGGGGGCCAATATTTCATAATAGGGAAGGTTTTAATCTTACTGAACAAAATTTAAGTTATCAGCAACTGTGCACTGACTCTGAAAATGAATCAAGTATTGATTTTTGTGGGAGATAGAATTTTTATTTCAAAATTGTACGATAGCGTAATACAATATTCTTCTGATGTTTGACTTTAATAGGGATGTAATAAAAAGCTAAATTTTTTTTCAAAAATATTTCAGGCTTCACCAAATTTTTTTTTTAAAGATTTTTTATTTGTTTGTCAGAGAGAGAAAGAGAGAGAGCACCCAAGCAGGCAGAGTGGCAGGCAGAGGCAGAGGGAGAAGCAGGCTCCCCACTGAGCAAGTCCCAATGTGGGACTTGATCTCAGGACCCTGGGATCATGACCTGAGCTGAAGGTAGCCACTTAACCAACTGAGCCACCCAGGCGTCCCATAGGCTTCACCAAATTTTTAAGGCTGATCTTTTGATATTCAAATTATTCTCTTTTGAATCATTTATCTTCTCACTGTTTTTTCTTTTGTTTTTTTTTAAAGATTTTATTTATTTATTTATTTATTAGGAAAGAGAGAGAGTGAGAGAGAGAAGGTCAGAGTGAGAAGCGGACTCCCCATGGAGCTGGGAGCCCGATGTGGGACTCGATCCCGGCACTCCGGGATCATGACCTGAGCCGAAGGCAGTCGCTCAACCAACTGCGCCACCCAGGGGCCCTATCTTCTCACTGTTATTTGGATTGTTATCTGGTCTGACTCTGTCAGATCCTCATTTTTCTTTTTTTTTTAATTATTTTTTTAAAAATTTTATTTATTTATTTGACAGAGAGAGAGAGCGAGAGAGCGAGCACAAGTAAGCAAAACAGCAGGCAGAGGGAGAGAGGGAAGCAGGCTTTCCGCTGAGCAGGGAGCCCGATGTGGGGATCGATCCCAGGACCCTGGAATCATGACCTGAGTTGAAGGCAGAGGCTTAACCCACTGAACCACCTAGGTGCCCCAGATCCTCATTTTTCAATGGCTTTGCCAGTGATTAAAGCAGTTATTTAACGTGGTGTTCACCACATTCATGAAACCCTGCAACCTTGGAAGGGTTTGCAATTTATGTTATATTTACGTTGGATCTTTATGTGTTTACTGCTTGGAAAAATCAGTGAGATTGATGACTGAAGACACTGGATAGATAGGAATAGCTGTTGATGTTAGAGATAGAGTGGAGACTGATTTATGAGTGATTGAACTACTCTTGGATGTGTATAGTATATGTATAGTCTTGTTGTTTCGCTGACTTTTATTTCCTTCAACATTTTAATTTTGGAGATTTAGATGACAAATACTTGGATAATGAGGACTCCCTATTCATTCCCTACAGATTAGTAATGGATTTTTAAAAAATTTTTTAGGGGTGCCTGGGTGGCTCAGTGGGTTAAAGCCTCTGCCTTCAGCTCAGGTCATGACTCAGGGTCCTGGGATCGAGCCCCGCATCGGGCTCTCTGCTCAGCAGGGAGCCTACTTCCTCCTCTCTCTCTGCAGCCTCTCTGCCTACTTGTGATCTCTCTCTGTGTCAAAAAAAAAAAAAAAAATCTAAAAAAATTTTTTAATTTCATTTTTTTTAAAGATTTTATTTATTCATTTGACAGAGAGATCACAAGTAGGTGGAGAGGCAGGCAGAGAGAGAGAGGTGAAGCAGGCTCCCTGGCGAGTAGAGAGCCCAGTACAGGGGCTCAATCCCAGGACCCTGAGATCATGACCTGAGCCGAAGGCAGAGGCTTTAACTCACTGAGCCACCCAGGCGCCCCAGTAACTGATATTTTTATGCTTAATTTACACAATTCTTAAAACTACATGGAATGGTTTTAAGAATATCTTTTTAAGTTTTCATGTAACTGGGTGTTATATGCAAACAATGAATCATGGAACACTACATCAAGAACTAATGATTTGTACTGTATGGTGACTAACAAAACATAATAAAAAATAAATAAATTTTCATGTAAAAATTATGCTAAAAATTGGTATTTTCTATTAGAAAATATTTATGGTCACTCAGTACCTATTTAGATTCTATTTGCTTAAAGTTATAACATCTAAGTAAATAAAAATGGAATTTGTATTTTGTACTTGGTGATTCTTCTTAATGTTGTCACTTAAGATTATTGAAGTTACAAAATGATATGAGCCTATTAAAATTTTTATTGGTATTTCAGACAGGAGAAAAACTTCTGGAACTTAATGGACACACTCAAAAGATAACAGCTCTTATTACATTTCCTTCCTTGGAAGCCTGTGAAGAAAAACATCAACTGATCTTGACAGCCTCTGCTGATAGAACAGTTATTATATCCTTAAATCTGGAAGAAAATGAAATAGCTATAGTGACCCAAGGGACCAGTATACACATTATTAGTTTTTAGCCTTTGGGGGCTTGTCTGTACATTCATTTTAGCAAAAATGATTTTGCTCTAGCTTTCATAATACACTTCTTAAAAGTATTAGGCATCGGAAAAGTATTAGACTGGAAATAGGTGAAAGGCTTATTATTGATGGAAACCCCATGACTAAAGCTGTTCTTTCCAGAGTTACTATTATATCAAGTTATAGAAAATGGAGAATTTGGGCTTAAAAGTACTTACTTATCTCAGTTTGCTTTTCAATTTAGAGAAACAGTGATGAGTTAGACTGGATAATAATTCACATTTTTGTTTGTACAGCATTGTACAGCAAAAGAAATGTAATGGCCCCAACCCATAAGAACCTTTTGAACATCTGAGCTTGGCAGAAAAGTGAGTTACCATCTGTTCAGTGTTTAATAGTTAGTATTTAAAAACAATTTTAGAAGAGTAAATCCCCCCACCAACATTTATATAAAAATTTAAGGTGTAACAAAATTGTAAAGTTTTATAGAGAGCACTTATGTGTGCCAGGCATTTTTCTCTGTAGTGTATATTACATATATTTTTATATATATTCCATGTACATATATAACATGTTTAATTCTTATAATAAGTATTTTTATTCTCCCTTGCAGAAAAGAGAGACACAGAGAGGTTAAGTAACTTGTCCTAGGTCGTACAGCCATTAGAGGACAGATGGTAAGCAGTCTGACTGCAAGGTCAGGACTCTGAACCACTGTATAATACTGCCTTCATAAAATATTTTCCTTAAACAAATTCAGCCTTTAATGTTTATATGAGGAATTAGATTTATGAAGGCCTTGACCAAATACTTAATGGAAACTTTAATCTTTTTAAAAAAAAAAAAGATCAGAGATTAGGTTTAAATAGTCTGTGCTTATCTGAGAATTTTGTTTAAATAGTTTGAAGCATTAGGGAAGTAAGTTTTGGAGTATGCCCAAAGGAGTAGGTGTTTCTTGGGCTTCTACAGAACCAGAACAGACCTTATTATACACTTTTTTTTTTTTAAGATTTTATTTATTTATTAGAGAGCGCATGAACGCATGCAAGCCTTAGCATGAGAAGGGGAGAGGGGCAGAAAGAGAGGGAGAAGCAGACTCCGCTGCTGAGCAAGGAGCCAGACCAAGGCTCAGTCTCAGGACCCTGGGATCATGACCTGAGCTGAAGGCAGATGCTTAACTGACTGAGCCACCCAGGCGCCCCATAACACACTTTAAGTGAGCTCATTAGCTCAACTGATTTCTAGACAGATTGCTAATAGGTAAAAAAAAATTTCAAGGTAAGATTTACATGTGGTATACTGTATTTTGTGGTGACAATGTTGCTTAAGCAATATTACATAGAGTTGAGTCAGAGTAACTTTATTACTACTGTTCCATTGAGACAAATATTATTTTAGAGCCTAAGCTTTTTGTTTTCAGTATCAGTATAATCTCCAAAAATAGAATTTAAAATACTCTGTTTTTATTAGACCATTCCTAAGGTACTATAATAATGCTTAGTGGCAATTATTAAATGGCTCTTACAGTAGGGAGATGAGTAGTTGAGACAGTATCCGTATGAATTTTCCTTTTAAATGATGGTATAGAGACATTTTCTTCATTGTATTTTCTTGTTAAAAATAATTCCAGGCTGCTTGAGCCTCCACTAGTAAGAAACTTTATTAATTAAATGTTGAAGATAAATTTTTAATTTTTGTCAGGTGATAATCTTAAGTCTATCCATTTACATTCATGTATATATATATATACATATATATAAATGTGTGACCAGAAATGCTGTAAAATGTATATGTTACCTTGGGAAATGGGGTGAAAAATTTGAAAATTGTTATGCTCCTTAAGTCAAACCTTGGACACTTAATGGAGGTCCTCTAATGATTTTAAATATGTTTACAAGTATTACACTGTACTGGCTTCTTTGAGTTAGTAGAACAGTAGTAAATCATGCCATGCATGTTGAGGAGCTTTCAAGTGAGAATTAATGGAGTCAGTAGTTTTTAGTATAACTATTTTGTTCAATGTTTATTGGATTATGGGGGGCAGTTTTGGAGTATGAGTCTTAAAATTTAAACACTCGTAAAAATATTTAATGCCAGTAAATACTCAGTATTCAGACCATTCATTTTGTTGACATTTTCAGATCGTTTGATAGTAAAATTTGCCTCAAACTGATTTTAGATTGTAAGCTTGCTATGCTAAGTTGATAACTCACTATGTGATTTAATTTCAGTAATAGTATAAATGACAAATATTTTGTGCTTTATTTCAAGATTTTTCTACCTGAGTGTGTAGAATTTGTAATTTAATTATTAGAAAAACTGCTAATCGAGATTTTAATGTTCTGTTTAGAAATTATTTCTTAACATAAGTTTAGTTATGGGATTGCGATACTGGCAGACAGGTTCGGAAAGTATCCTGCTTCCAGTCTACTGTAAAGGTAAAATTTTAAGTGTTATCTACTGGTAATAATATTTTTGTCTAAGAGAAAATGTTTAATAAGTTAGATGAAATTACTTTTGTTAGTTTTAGGAATTATTTCTTCCACACATACTTATAGTCATTTGATTGCTTTAAGACTGGATTTTTGAGAGCTTATATATTAAATGTTAAGAAAGTTGACTTTAAATTAGATCAAGGGGTGAATATATGGCAACATAAGGAAAAGGATACTACCTAGTATATTTCTGTAGGCAATTCTAGGAAGAGATGCTACTTGCAGAATGACTATACCAGTAGCTAGTCTGTTTTTGTTTGTTTTTTTTTTTTTTGTACTTTGAACTAAAAACATGGATTTATTTGTCCCTCAGTCTCTGGTTTTTATAAAGTCATGAGGATGAAACAAATCAATTACTTAGTTCCAAAGAAATGTTATGTGGCTAATAGGCTGCTACTATTAATTTTTTTCATTTTTACAAACAAATATCAATTGGGCCTTATTACATGACAGGAGCTCTGCCCCATGTTGGAGAGGACCTTGTTACTTTGATTCCTACAGAAGAAATTACCTCAGATGTTCTTAGAAGGTGCCACTGTTTTTCAGTAATGTCAACAAGTTTGAGGAAAGAGTCTTGTAAAATGTGATGATTCCTTATTTATTGTAAAGATAATTTATTTTTACATTGGCGCTAACACTTTTCTTTTTTAATGTTAAAGGAATTGCTTTGTGCAGTAATGAAGGTATTTGATTTTTTTTCCTAAAAGGCATCATCTATGGTAGCCATCTCGTGCTACTATTGCTACTCTTATTATCAATTTAGTAGAGTTTCTGGGGAAGAAAGTGTCCAGAAATACTTGTATTCAATTTTAACAGTGGACTGTATTTGAGCAAGTTAGTAAAGTATTGATTTGATGAAAATTTCTAGGCTTTATTTGATCTGAATAGGTGCTTTTTAAAAATTCCTTAAAAAATATCTTTGCTATTTGACAGAGGTCATAAGGTTTCAAATGAAAATACACGAATTGAAGGAATAGAGAATAGGAACAGAAGAAAAATTTTGGTGTATTTTGGACAAATTCCTTTGGTGAACTGTTTATAGGAACTGATCATTAAGAGGTATCTTATTCCAGTGTGATGAAAGTAGTTTTTGAAGAGGTTTTACTGTAATGTTAGTTAGATGGTTGTATTTACTCCTGCTGTGATCATGTTTCACATAAGACACTGTTAAAAATAGCATTTCACTTTATTTCAGTGACTCAGTTCTTCTTGAAGAGATAATTTATCAAATTCAGATACCTAATATAAGAAATACTATGATTTTTTGAGCTATTAAAATTTTTTGTAAGGGTTCATATTAGCAAGGAAAGGGTGAAGTTGGCATTTTTATTGCTGTTGGGAGTATAAATTGATGATATTCCTGGAAGGCAGTTTGACAGTATTAATGAAAATTTTAAAATGATTACATGAATTGACCCAGAGATTCTTACAGAGAACTCTTTAAAGGAAATTACAGGAAAAAAAACACAACACAAAAAACCTTAGGCAGAAATTTATGAACAAAAACGTCTATTGAAGATATATTTTATAAGTGGATGATTGGCAGTATCCTACATGTTTTATAGTAAAATACTTAAATTGCAGTAGATATGCTAAAAATGGTGCTTCAGAGAATTCACAAGGAGTTTGGAAAATTCTAATAAGATGTTAAGTGACAAAAGTATATTATCCTTAACAAAATATTAGACTTATTTTAACATCTGAAAAATCAATAACTGTAATATACCATAGTAAGAATAAAGGACAAAACATGATCATCTGAGTAGATGCAGAGAAAGCATTTTATAGACTTCAGCACCCTCTCATGGTAAAAACAGTCAACAAGGTAAGAATAGAGAGAACTTCCTCAGCGTAATAAAGGGCACTTGTGAAAACCCCAGAGCTGACATCATATTAATGGTGACAGACTAACTGGAACTTTTTCCCCTGAGATCAGGAAGAGAAGGATGGCACTCTTCAGTGTTATGGACAATAAAAAAAGAAATAAAAGGCATCCATATTGAAAAGGAAGAAATAAAACTGTATTTACAGGTGATGTGATCTATATACTAGATACTAAATTCATAACCAAAACTGAACCAATGAATGAATTTAGCAAGGTTTCAGTATATAGTATAAATATACAAAGTTAATTGTATGCTTATACACTAGTAATGAACATCCAAAAATGAAATTAAGAAAAATTAAGAAAAACTAAGGAAATGAAATGAATTTATAATAGCATCCAAAAGAATGAAATACATAGAAGTAAATTTAAAGAAGAAACAAGAGAGTTGCACATGAATAACTACAAAATATTTTTTGGAAGAAACTAAAGAAAATCTAAGGAACTGGAAAGTCACCCATATTCGTGGATCAAATTTAATATTGTTAAGATTGCAGCACTACCCAAGATGGCCTGCACATTGGACACTGTCTCCACCAAAATCCCAGCAGGCTTTCTCCCCCCGCCCCCAGAAATGACAAGCCGAGCCTAAAATTCGTATAAAAGTGCAAGGGACCCCAGCCAGCATAGTTAAAACAGTTTTGCAAATAAAAAGCAAAGTTAAAATATTTAAAATTCCCAATTTCAAAATTTATTACAAAGCTATGGTAATTAGGACGGTGCAGTACTGGATAATGATGACATACACATCAGTAAAATATAATTGAGAGTCCAGAAATAAAACCTCACTCGAGGTTTTATTGATTACTTGAGTTGCAACAAGGATGCCAAGGATGCTCTTTTCAAAAAGAGCAAGAATAGTCTCTTCAACAAATAACACTGGATCAACTAGATATCCACATACAAAAAAAAAAATGACGTTGGATCCCTACCTCATGCCATGTATAAAATTCAAAATGGATCAGAGATCATAATAAAAGCTGAAACTGTAAAATCTCTTAGAAATAATATGGGAGAAAATATTTGTGATCTTGGATTAGGGATCTTAGATGACACTAAAAATACAGTAACAGGAAAAAAAGTGATAAATGGAATTTCATCAAAATGGAAAACATTTATACCTCAAAGAACCCTATGAAGAATGTGAAGAGATAACCCACAGAATGGGAGAAAATATTTGCAAATCATATATCTGATAAGGACCTTGATTCCTGAATATATAAAGAACTCTTAAAACTCAACAATAAAAAGACATCTCAATTAAAAATAGATAATGTGAAAGATTTCTCCAAAGACTATATACAGATGGCTAATAAGCATGTGAAAAGAAGCTCAACATCATTAAGTATTAGAGAAGTGCAAGTGAAAACCATAATGCAGTACTATTTCATATACACTAGATGGCTAGTATCTAGTGAGACGGTTAATAACAAGTGATGATAAGGAGATAGTTGGGAACCTTCATCCGTTGCTGCTGGAATTGTAAAATGGTATAGCCAATTTGAAAGTTCTTGGTTCATCAGAATGTCAAGCAGAGTTATCATTTGGTCTAACAATCCACTCCTAGGTATTCCTATTTGATTGTCAAGAGAAATGAAAATGTATGTCCACATAAAAACTCGTATGTGAATGTTCATGGCAGCAATATATATAACACAAAACTAATATAAATGTTCACCACCTGAGAATGGACAACTGTGCTGTATCCATACAGTGGAATATTATTTGGCAAAAAAAGGAACAAAGTACTGATATTATTAAACATTCCAAAATTAGAGTAGGAACTTTTGAAATATAAACTGCATCATTTTCAACCCTTTTTATTCCAGCAGTTTTAAAAGCAACCCTATCCTCTGCTTAGACAGGACTACCAGAACCTTTTCCTTTTCTTTTTTATTCTCCGTCACTCTCATCCTTGTGCTCAGTCATGGGTGGGCAGAGTACAACTAAAGGTGTGGACTTTAAAGTACTATTCAAGGTAAAGGACTTCTGTGGACTTGAAACACTCATTTTCCTAAGGTAAAGATTAGGAGATACTAATTTGAGAATTACATAAAAACTAAGGTCATATTCCATTTTTTAAAAAAATTTTTTAAAAGATTATTTATTTATTTATTTGACAGAGAGAGAGAGAGAGAGAGAGAACACAAGCAGGGGGAGTGGGAGAGAGAGAAACAGGCTTCCTGCTGAGCAGGGAGCCGGATGCGGGGCTCAATCCCAGGACCCTGAGATCATGACCTGAGCCAAAGGCAGACGCCTAACGACTGAGGCACCCAGGCGCCCCTCCATTTTTATTTTTAAAGGAGGTTTATTTAAGCTTGGTGTATTAATTATCTATTACCGAGTATCAAATTACCTCAAAACTTCGTTGCTTAAAACAGTAAATATTACCGCACAGTATTTGTGGTCAGGAATAAAGAGCAGCTGAGCTAAGTAGTGCTGGCTCAGTGTGTATTATGAAGTTGCTGTCACCTGAAGGCTTGACTGGGGTTGGAGGTTCCTGGGGGGCTCATGTGGTTGGTAAGGTAGTGCTGGCTGTTTTCCAGAGGTCTCACTGTTTTGCACGTGTATCTTTCTCCATCTCGCTGCTTACATGTGTTTGCCCTAGAGTGAGTGATTCAAGAGACAGGAGGAAGCCGCCATGTCTTTTATGACTTAGTCTTATCAGTCACACACCATGCCTTCTGCCACATTCTGTTTGTTAGAAGCTAGTCACTTAGAACAGCCTGCATTCAAGGGTGGGAGACTTAAGCCTCACCCCTTAAGAGAATGATAGCAAAGAACTTTGGACATATTTGAAAATGACCAGTGAATGCATGAAATTCTAAACTGATTTACATTTCACATGAATTTTGCAGTGTTTAATTGTTCTTCAGAGACTAGATGTTTGGCTCTCTGGTGGGAATGACCTGTGTGTGTGGAACCAAAAATTAGATCTTCTATGTAAGACCAGTTACCTTTCTGATACAGGTAAGAAAACAAAGTCATTATGAACCATGATTGATAGGCTTTGAAAGTATATAAATAATGAATAATGAATATAAATTCATAATCTTCAAAGAGACTTTCCATGAATACAGAGGTTAATATAGGGGATTTTTCTTTTCAATTCTGAGTATTTCCTGTAACCGTATTTCTCTGTATCAGAGAAACTGTGTTTATCTAATTCAGGTCCATGGTTGTGTAAAATATATTGCCATCCCAAATTGGAGGGAGAAGAGCCCCCCCCGCCCCCCCCGCCCCCCCCCCCCCGCCCCGTCCCCCGGCCTTCCCTTCCATTCTAACAGCATTTCTCAGAAGTGGTCAAGGAAAACCTTTTCATATATGCTCTTGGGCTCTATTCCTAAACTGAGTTTGATGAGCACATGGACAGGTGGAATCAAACCTTTCTGATTTTATAATAGCATTTCCTTCTTTATTTTGGGGGTTACTGGATTTTGAATAGATTCTAAAGGATGACTGCATTTTACAATTGGTTTTGATGTAAAGTTCATACATTGTGCAAACTTACTAAATACTCAGAATTTGGTTGATATTTTGGTTTTAACAGAAGAAAATCATTTTTGACTTCTGATACCATGGACCTTAAAACTAAAAACTATTCAGAGTAAAAATATTTAAGTATAAATGAGTAAATTTGAGTACTAACCTTGAAGTCATGTGATACACTGTTTTAACTATGTTTCTGAAAGTAATCAGATAAACCCATGGACATTGTAGAGAGAACGTTATTAAGCATATTGATGTCTTAAAGGTATCAGGAGCCCTGTGAATTGAATTCAATTGAATTCAACTGAATTGAATTCAATTGAATTCAATTGAATTCAACTGAATTGAATTAAATAAAATGAATTTAGTTCATGATTGGAACTAACTCATCTCCACATAGATACTATAAAATATCAGAAAACTAGTATGTCTTAGCAAAACTAAATCCAGTACTGTTCTAGGATTTACAATTTTACCTCCCCATTGAATGTTTGATACAATCTAGATTGTATGTCTTTTACAAAAGTTAAGGTTACCCTAAAATCTTTTCATGATTCACCTATATAAAAAGATACTCAGAACTCTCTTATCCTTCCTTCCAGTAATACAGGGAATTTTGTGAATGTACTAACTGATTATAAACATGCTATTTGAAGGCCATGTTCTTAGCTGTTGATTATTGTGACTTAACTCATTTACTGCCACGGAGCCTGCTTGGGCTTTTTAAATTTACATTGAGGATAATGCCAACTTTACATCTTATTTGAGCTAGCCATCTTGTAAATGATAATGGTGATTATCTCAAGGGATTTCTGGTAAAAAAGTTGACCACAGTGGTAAAAACATTCAAAGAGCATAGTCTGCCCTTAGTAAATCAATGTCTTCTTGAGGTCTCATATACTTTTCACAGAATCATTTTGCATGTGTAGGTAAGCACAGAAGTGTGGGGTAGCAAACTGTGTGAGCTTTATTGTTACCACCCCCTTTATAGGCAGTGACCGCCGTAAATCTGAGAATGTTCTCATTTTTGATGTCATCCTTGAAGAAAATAATTTGACCTTTCTTTTATATATTTAAGGGATCAGTGCTTTGATTGAAATACCTAAGAGCTGTGTTGTGGCAGCCGTTGGCAAAGAACTGAGTGAGTAGGACTCTTTTTCTATTTTTTTTTTTAAAGGTTTTATTTATTTGATACAGAGAGAGAGATCACAAGTAGGCAGAGAAGCAGGCAGACAGAGAGGGGGGAAGCAGGCTCCCCACTGAGCAGAGAGCCCAATATGGGGCTCGATCCCAGGACCCTGAGATCATAACCCGAGCCAAAGGCAGAGGCTTTATCCCACTGAGCCACCCAGGCGCCCCTCTTTTTCTATTTCTTTTTTAAAAAAAAATTAAAACTAGACTTGTATACACATTTTGGAAAGACAAGTATTTAATTTAAGGGACATCTGCCCCTGCTCCAGTGTTGGCCTCCTGTGATTGTTGAAGTGATGTGGAGAATGAGACATTTTCCAGATGTTAGGTCAGTTTTTGTTCTGTGCCTGATCTAACCTAGCCAGGTAGGGGCAGGGTAACCCTATGTGTCTGATGCCAGAGAAGGCTATTTACATTTCATAGTCCTCTCTGTTGCTGATCCATAGTCATACACTTAGCAGACATTTTAACCACATAAAGTAGCTACCACATTCTGGAAACTAAAAACTTAAGTTGGATGGTTGGAGGACGATCTTTGTGGGAATTTACTGAGGCAGCCACTATGGCATTTTTGCCTCAGGAAGCCAGGGTGGGGCCCATTTTCTTGGGAGGTGTTATACCATTTCCTTCAGAGTAGTAGCGGGCCTTCACAGCAGAGGGAGGGGGGTAACGAGGAATTCTGTAAATGTATTAATTGACAATAAACCTGTTTGAAGGCCACTTAACTGTTGACTGTTGGCTCTTTTACTGCCAGGGAACCCACCGTAAGAAAAGCCTTTTGTGCCTACTGCCTTTTGAATGGAATTAGGGTGCCGAAAAGTGAGAGTAAGCATACTGCTTAAAGGCTGCTTTTTTTCTACAAGCATTTTTCTAATGTATCCCAGAGGGCATTTGATGTTATTTGTGCTACTTTTCCTACAAACCAGACCTGAGACTTGCAAATGCCAGTAGGATGTGAGCTAATGATTCACTGTTTAGAAAGTGCTGTTTGTGGCCTCCATTGCTTTGCGGCCAACTTGCTCTTTCTTCACTTGACCTTTCCATGTGTCATCATGTCGGAGAAGTGATTTTCTGGATCCTGTGCTTATCCTTTCTTTCCATACAATAGTTTCAAAAGATAGGATAATTCTGTTTACTTTTTTCTTTTTCTTGGAGAAATGCAATTTTCCCACGTTTTTGATGGAGCTGGAGACCTACATAGCTTTTCCCTTGCCTTTCTCCTCCTGTAGCCAGCCAATCACTTTGAGTTTTGCTGATTTTACTACCTAACTCAGTGGTTCTCAGATTTTACTGTGCATTAAAATGACCTGGAGTGCTTGCTAAAATCAGGTCTGGAGTGGGGCCTGAGCTTCTGCATTTCTAACACATGTTTTGGTACTGGTGAGGTTGCTAGCTGGGGGCCATACTTTGAGGACTGCTGCTCTAAGTATTTTGATCCTCGTCTTTCTGTCTCAGTACTGCTGCTCCGCTCAGGCTCTCATCTCCCCTCTTGCCAGTCCTGTTGTGCTACTCTCCTAACTTGCCTTCTTTCCTCCTCTACTTAGTACTTCTCCAGTGCCTTCTCCTCCTCTGGTTTAGGGCTTCTCAGATACCTTTTCCAGGAGATGCCAGAGATGATTTATCTAAAAGGCATGCTGATCCCCTGCTTAAAAACCTTCAGTGGCTTCTAAAGTATTTTGCTTAGTAAAAACATTAAAAGCAAAAACAAACAAAAGCAAAAACAAACCTCTCATTTAACACCCTCATTTTTGTAAAATTGCTTTTTAACAAAAAAGTATGATGAATATGATCTCAGCAAAGAATAGGTTTTATTTTAATTTTTTTAAAGATTTTTTTTTCAAGTTTTTTGGTGTTTTTTCCCCCGAAATAAATGCTACAAGATTGATTGTTCCTACACCACACCGAGTGCTCCATGCAGTACGTGCCCTCCTCAATACCCACCACCAGGCTCGCCCAACCCTCCACCCTCTCCCCTCCAAAACCCTCAGTTTGTTGCTCAGAGTCCACAGTCTCTCATGGTTCCTCGCCCCTTCCGATTTCCCCCCCCCATTCACCCTTCCCTTCCTTCTCACAATGCCCTCCATGTTTTTCCTTATGCTCCACACGCGAGACCATAAGATAATTGACTCTCTCCACTTATTTCACTCCGCATAATCTCTTCCAGTCCCATCCATGTTGATACAAAAGTTGGGTATTCATCCTTTCTGATGGAGGCATAATATTTCATTGTATATATGGATCATATCTTCTTTATCCATTCATCTGTTGAAAGGCATCAGATTTTGTTTATTTATTTGACAGAGAGAGAGAGATCACACATAGGCAGAGAGGCAGGCAGAGAGAGAGGGGGAAGCAGGCTCCCTGCTGAGCAGAGAGCCCTATGCGGGGCTCGATCCCAGGACCCTGAGATCATGACCTGAGCCGAAGGCAGAGGCCCCAACCCACTGAGCCACCCAGGCGCCCCTAAAGAATAGTTTTTTGGTTTTTTTTTAAGATTTTATTTCTTTATATGACAGGAGAGAGATCACAAGCAGGCAGATAGGCTGGCAGAGAGAGAGAGGGAAGCAGGCTCCCTGCTGAGTGGAGGTCCCTATGTGGGGCTCGATCCCAGGACCCTGAGATTACGACCTGAGCCAAAGGCAGAGGCTTTAACCCACTGAGCCACGCAGGCACCCCAAGAATAGGTTTTATTCAGAAAATAAAATAAGTTCAGAAAACCATTTTTTAGAATTGGCTATTGCTTCCCTTTTGTCTTTGTATCTAATTTATATATGTTTTATTTCCTTGAAGTTATTACATAGATGACCCTGTGAATACTTGCCTATGGGGGCCGTATTTATGGAGCCACTGAATAGTTTGACATTATTATTTAGTACTTGGTAGTTTGTAGAAACCTCCTTGGTATGTTTCCTTTTCTTGTTATTGTTTCAGGTTATTATTTCTGTTAGTTTAATTAGTGGATTGCCTATTATTCCACAGTTCCAATGTCAAGGTGATTTAGTAGTAGTCTAACTAGAAGTAGAATTTGTACACAACTTTGGTAGGTATCAAGAAGCGTTCCCTTTGTATTTAATGATAGAACGCCTTTTGACAGCTGCAGTTTGAATGTAAATTGCTGTCAGGATGAAATAACTTGGCTAGAGATTTGTCAGTTGCTAACATACTGTCCAGAAAGAAATGTGGTGTGATCTGTTTTCCAGAGAGGAACGTGAGACAGAAGAGAGACGTTAGTAATTAGCCACCACTTGGAAAGGATAGGACTTCTGAGACCTACCCACTTCTCAGATAGTAGTCCTCCTAATCTGTGAGCACCCGTAGCACTTGGTACGGTGGCTTATCAATGGCATTTAATACATTCATCATAAACTTGTTTATTTTTTATTTTTTTTACAATGATTTTTTTTTCTTTCTTTAAAGATTTTATTTATTTTTTTGACAGAGAGAGACACAGTGAGAGAGGGAACACAAGCAGGGAGAGTGGGAGAGGGAGAAGCAGGCTTCCTGCCGAGCAGGGAGCCCAATTTGGGGCTCGATCCCAGGACCCTGGGATCATGACTGAGCCGAAGGCAGATGCTTAATGACTGAGCCACCCTGGTGCCCCCATAAGTTATAAGTATCACTCCCGTCTAGATTGTATTTAAGTGCAGTGACTGGGCCTTTTCACATTTGATGTTAAGTTGCTGGAACATAATAGATGTTTAGTAAATGTTGACAGAATTCCCCTGTTGATTTGATTTTGGGGTTTTCTGTATTAAGTTAGGATTTATACAAGTTTAAATAAAACTATTTGCTAAAGTCAGGTAATGAGTAAAGCAACACACTGAACATTATAGTCAAAAGTATAGTAAAGGAACACATTGAACATCCATGACACCCAAAAACTATAAGGCACGTTCTCAGAATTTATAATTCAATAGTGTATGCCTAAGTATCAAGAAAATTTTAAAAAATTAATAGCTGCTGAAGTGTTCACTGAGTTGAAGTTAAATATGAATGTACTGTAGCTTCTTTTGTAGCAGTGCTTACTGACCTGAGAACGTGAGTAGAGACAGCTGATGATGATGAAGGTGATTCTAGGTTGTGGATGGATCAGTCACTGGCCTAGGAGAGATGGAGCAGGGCAGCCAGACTTGCATTGAGGCTCTAGATAGAATGGAAACTTCTGGGCTTAGAAGAGTTTTAATAAAGGAACAGTTGTAAAGATATACTTACTTGGGATTTTAGTAGATCATCTCAAACATCTCAAGCCTTTGAAAGAAATACCCTAAAGTAGTGTGAGTAAGGCTGTCTTTGGAGATGGGTTTTTCAATATTGTATTTTATTATTTTTTTAAAGATTTTATTTATTTATTTGACAGAGAGAGTGCTAAAGAGGGAACACCAGCAGAGGAAGTGGGAGAGGGCTTCCCGATGTGGGGCTCGATCCCAGGACCCTGGTATCGGTGACGTGAGCTGAGGCAGATGCTTAACGACTGAGCCACCCAGGCGCCCCGGGTTTTTCAGTACTTTAGATCTTTCTCACTTAATGAAATGTTAGCTTTTTGAGCAGAAATAGATTTCTGTCTTTTTTGGCCATTTTAATAAAATTATATCTTTATTTTCATTTAGTAATTTTCCGGCTGGTAGCACCCACAGAAGAATCAGTAGAATGGGATATTCTTGAAATTAAGCGCCTCCTTGATCACCAGGATAATATTCTCTCAATGGTTAATGTCAACGGTAAGCTTACTGTGTGTACGTGTTTATTTTCTGTAAAATTTTGCACTTGTTAACAGAACCTTTTCTGAACTTTAGTCTTGTTTGGTTCTAGGATTCTATAATCACCAGTAAAATAATGCTTTACACTAATAAGGATCAGCATCTAATTATTCTGAGGTTTAAGCCAGTGGAACTGATCAAGTTTCGTAGGTTGGCAGGTCTAAGAGGTAGGAATAAGAAAAATACAGTGAGGCAGAAAAAAGATGATGGAGCATGATTATCTCAGATGCTGCGTGGTAGCTGTGGGATGACTGTCACAGGCTGTAAATACTAACACTTAGGAGCATTTCCGCATTTTTGGCAAATGGTTCTGGCTAGTTTTTCTTCTATAGACCACACATTACAGTATCATGTAGCAAGGTATGCACTTAGAGCAGAAGGAGCAGGATTCAGGCAGGCTGTAATCATGACTGGAGACTGCCGGAGAATACCACCCAGATAAAGTAAAGGTCTGCAGAAGTTGGGTCATAGCTGCCCTGTGTGCTTTGACTTTGCAGACTTCTTATTTGAAGTCACAGTGATGTCATCGTCACCTCCTGTGAGCTGACTCTGTCGTCGGATGGCAAGGTAGGATCGCAAACCACCAGTCCCGTGATTCGGTTGGCTCACTTTCAAATAGAGTAACACCTTCGTATCGTCAGACCTCTGCTGGGGGGTCTGTACTCCGCGTTCACACGAGAGGGGTCCTGGGTGCCTCTAGTTTGATGATAGTCTGGAGGAAGCCGTGAGGGAAATTGTGAGGCTGCTGTGAATACGATGCAGTGGGAGGACTGGACTGCACTCCCTGACCCGAGCCCCGGGCCGGCCTTTCTGAGCAATACTTTGTATAACCATGAAGGGAAAGGAAAGGTGGGTACAGACGGCACCAAATGTAGTCTTCATTTTTATGCCATTGAATCCAGATACATGTGTGAGAATGTCCTTTCCAGCTGCAAAGTCCCCTTCCCTGATAGCCATCTTCTTACACAACCCAGCTGCAAGTCTTCCTGAAGACCAGATTGTCTGTGGTGATAGAAGTGACACGTTGGCGCCCTTTTATTTTTCTCCGGCGGCTCTTACTTTCTCTAGGCATGTTGGGCAGCACAAAACACAAGCTCTTATTTGGGAGACCCTCTGACACTAGCCCTTAACTAAGGCCCTGGAGCTGCTAAGCAAAGCACAGCAGTGTCCTGGCCCACTACACTGGTCAGGCCTAGTTGCTCTGTTTTAGTGACGAGGCACTGGGACCAGAGGTCCCGCAGGGTTCCTGAGTGAAGGTGATGGTACGTCACTCAAGACGCCCTAACCTCATGGCATTGCTTTTGCTATGTGATACGCAAAGAAGCTTCTGATGGTTTAACCAAGAAAGAGTTCAAGTATTTCTTTGCCAACGTCTTAAGGGAAGGAAAATGGAAATCTAGAACAAAAAAATTGGTAAAGAAAATTGTAGGACACTCCTGGTGCTTTTTACTTAGTAACTCCCTGACTATAAAATTATACTACAAATAATAAATAAGCCAGAAGCATATTGAGTAATCATATATGGACAAAAAGTCTTTTTAGAATTTGAAAATGATATTATGACAGTTGTATTTTGTACGTAGGCATGTTTGCTATACTGCTAATTTCAGTGGTCCTGAAATGATTAGGTTACAATTCGCAGCTCCATTCTCAGCCCTGGGTCTTTTCCCCACAGTTACCATGGAAGATGTGGCTAGTTACTGGGTTTGTACCTCACAGGGGAAAGACATTTTCATTGAGGAGGCCCCAGGCAACCTTAGAATGGTAGGACAGAATTCCCACAAATGTGGATAATGAATAACAGGGTTGCCAAAGATATCAATGTGTGAGCAGAAGGTTTTGTAACACAGACATACAGGATAACCTTGTTTATGTCTGCTAGCGAAAAGCTCTTGGAGCTTCCTCATTTTATTCCTTTTCTTGTTTTGACAGCATGGTATGGTAATCACAAATCATTAGTACTTGTGAGGGAAGGATAGACAATTACAAGAATAAGATTTCATACTGAGTGACTTTTGATACTTACATTGGATGAAAATCCATCCATGTATATGATTGAGGTTGTTTTGTGTGAAACATTTTGAGTGACCTGTTTGGAAATATATATTATACAGTGATAAATTACCCTGACTTAGCTGAATGCCAGTATTTTGTTTTAAGTGAAAAATTTGTTTCTAATGCATGTATGAATCACAGAGAGTTGGGAGGATTAAGTCAGAGCGGGCTGTGATCTCAGGGATAAGTTAACTGTTACAGTGACACATGCAGTGCTCCTTCACTTCTCTGGTTCTTTTGTCGTTAGAATGAAATTGGAAAGAGGAGGGAAAGGGATGGAAAGGAAGGTCATGGAAAGAGTAGTACCCCCTTAACTGTCTCATTATTAAAATTAGAAACTTGTTTCTCTGCACAGATGAGAAGTGAACTTGTTTCTTCACATAGCAAAACCTGTAGTCTGTTAATGAACAATATAAATTGGACTTGGAACCAAGACAAAATAATGTTTACATGTATGATTGCTAGTAATTTTGCATTTCTAAGAGATTGTTCATCTAGGTATTAGATATTTATGTCATGGTTCACTTGATAAATGGAATAATCAAATCATAACTCATTTTTGATTTCCTACATTACAAATAACTGGATGTCTTAATACCATCATCATGGAATAATACTGGGGGCTCAGAGTAGCCCCAGGGACTCAAAGATAACATTTGATGCCTTTTTAAAATGGCTATCCATTTGTTACTGGATTTTTATACTCATCCTCATTTAATGCATAAGAAATCCAAGATAGAAAAAGGTTAAATGATTTTCTGAGGACCAGGTGGCTAGAAATAGAGCCACAATTAGAACTTGGGTTTTTAGACTCATACCATATTGTTCTGTTCTACCTTACCTAAAATATGTAGGGCTAAAATAAATAAATTTAAGATAATTTTTAGTGGCAGCAGTTGTCCATTTTCTATTAAATACATAATTTATAAGGTTTCTTTGTTGACTCACTAATTGTATTTTAAGGTTATAAAAACTTGTTATTATACAAATAATACAAACTCATAGTAGAGAAATGAGAAAACAGTAAGAAATGTGAAGAAGATAAAAATTTAAATTGTCCCATGCTATAGAATTAAGCACTGGTCATCCATATCCTTCTAGGCATTTTTCTGAGCATATGTATATACATATGGCTTTTTGTTTTATAATTGTATGTTATATTTCTAAAGCGATGGAAACATACTTTTATACCTCAGTTTTTAAATAGCATTACTGTTTTATTTTGTAGATGTCTTATTTATTCAGTCCCCAACTGGATAGTTTAGATTATCTTCATATTTTTAATATTATGTATAATAACCTTGTTACATATATCTTTTATCTACTTTCCTAAGGATAAATTCCTAGAAGTGGAATTGTTGGATCAATGGGTTTACATTTTTTTTTTTAAGGTTTTGATGGATATCAACGGTTTTTGATGGATTGAAAGGATTGTAGCGGTTTGTACTAGGACATGAGTAGGACCGAAGTGTATTGATTTTCTATGCTGTTGCCAGCATTGGGTAGTTTCCTGTTTTTTGAATCTTTCCCAGTTTTCACATCAATAAGTAGTGTCTTACTACTTTTAGATTTCTTTGATTATTAAGGAAATTGAATATCTTTTCACATGATTACTGACCATTTGTATTTTTTGTTTTGCCCGTTCAGGTCTTTTGCCCATTTTCTCTCCTGGAGTGTTTGTCTTATTTTTAGTGCTTTCTAGGGGCTCCTTATGTATCAAGTATAATGAACCCATTTTGGTGTCTGAGTTGCAAATGTTTCCAGCCTTTGTCATTTACATATTTTTTTTTAAGATTTTATTTATTTATTTGACAGAGAGAGAACACAAGCAGGCAGAGAAGCAGGCAGAGGCAGAGAGAGAGGAGCAGGCTCCATGCTGAGCAAGGAGCCAGATGTGGGACTCGATCCCAGGACGCCGGGATCACGACCTAAGCTGAAGGCAGCTGCTTAACCAACTGAGCCATCCAGGCGTCCCTACATATTTTTTTTTTTTGCTAAGCAGATATTTACATGTAAATCTTTCCCCACCCTGCGTCCTTGAGAGCTTTTTAGCACTCCTCATTTATAAAAGCATTTACCTTTATTTTTTTCAATCCTTTAAGCACCTTTTTTCAAAGACTTTATTTATTTCAGAGAGAGAGCGAGCACATACACTTGAGTGAGCAGGGGAAGGAGAAGTGAGAGATGGAGAGGGAGAGAGAGAATCTCAAGCAGACTCAGCTCACAACCGTGAGACCATGACCTGTTCTTGAAACCAAGAGTCAAACACCTAACTGATTGAGCCACTCAGGCACCCCTCCTTTAAGCACATTTAATGTTCTAATATATTTGAAGCTTACTTGACATATATAAAATAATAGAAAGAATATATTGGTCTCTGCTGCCAGTTCCTGGCACAGAGCTCCTAGAACCCTTGTAATTTCTTAAGTGATAAGAGCACTGGGAGCATCTTTTATTCTAATATTTGGTCTAATATTTCCTGACATAAGAGCTCCTAAATCTCTTGGAATTTTCTGGGTGATAGGAGTGTCTTTGGTTGTAATGAGACCATTATTTCTTAGTGGGTTTCTGGATGGGGGCTGGTCACGGGAAAGACCAAGTGGTGATTAGAAAGTTGGAATTTTTAGCTGCACCCCTCATTCTCCAGAGAGGGGCTGGAAGTGGAGTTAATAATTGATCATGCCTACATGTTGAAGCCTCCATAAAAATCCCAACAGTGTGAGGTGTGGAGAGCTTCCAGATTACCCCCATGTGGAGGTGCTGGGAGAGTGGCCGACTTGGAGAGGACATGGAAGCTCCACGGCGCTCCAGCCCTCCCCACACACCTTGTCCTACAGATCTCCTCCATCGGGATGTTCATCTCTGTCCTTCATCCTACGCTTTCGTGATAAGCTGGTGAATAGGAAATTGTTTTCCTGAGGTCTGTGAGCTGCTCTAGCAAATCAGTCGGACCCGAGGGGGAGCTGTGAGAACCTCTGACTTGCAGTGATTGGTCAGAAGCACGGGTAACAACCTGGACTTGGAATTGGCATGTGATGCTACGTCCAGGCAGAGTGTCAGAATGAGGTAAACTGTAGGATCCTCAGCTAGAGTCACAGAATTGCTTGGAGTGGGAAAAGCCAGCACACATCTGATGTCACAAGTGTGAGTCTGGTAGTGGCGTGACAGGAAAAAAGAGACACAGGAGAAGGGTCTGTTTTCTAAACAGTATGTGATCCAAGGTAGGGTTCTTTTATTTCTGTTCTCCAATTAGTTACCCAGATAATGCAGTGTGAGGCCTTTCTTTCCTCACTGAATTGAAATACTCTTGTCACATGCGAAATAACTAAGTAGACTCGAGTCTCTTTCTGGTCTTGCTGTTCTGTTCTATGCATCTTTCTGTGTGGCTTGTCCAGGTAGGTCACTGTTGTAAATGTTGTTGCTTTATAGAGCATTACTAGTAGGTAGTCCGTTCCTTTTTTTTTTTTTCTTTTTTTTAACCTTTAGCCTATGTAAAATGATAACTAATGAGAGACCTATGAACTCTGTCTAGATGTGAGTTTTGTGACTGGCTCCCATGTTGGAGAAATGATCATCTGGGATATCTTGGACTGGACCGTGCAGGCCTGTGAATGCAACTTCTGGGACCCATCTCCACACCTGGACAACCAGCAAGAAATAAAACTCTGCCAAAAACCAAATGACATTTCTATTCATCATTTCACATGGGATGAAGAGGTAAAAAAAAAAAAAAAAATTAAAATATCTGTGAACTTGGCTTTTTAAATAAATCCAGTTTATAATTTTTTAAAGTTAATCTCTTGATATAAAAAGGAATCATTCCCCATGTTCAGTTTGTGCTTTAAAATGTTCTGATACTTTTCAAAGATGGCACAACTTGCATTAAAAAAGCTTTTTAATCTTAGCTCCTCTCTTGTGAGACAAGGAAGTGATTAAATGTCCATAGGTTTAAAAACGCTGTTGAAATTTTTGGTTGGATTAAATAATCCCATAGGATTTGAGGATAAGGCTTAAAGTGGGCTTTGAGAAAAACTTCAGGAAAGGATCCTTTTGAAGATGCTTGAGCATTTCCTGCAGAGGTAAAGGAAATAAAAAATTTTTTTCTCTTAGTCTACTAGCATCCTGGGGCCAGATGATTGTGTGAGAATCACGAAATTCATTCCTTTAGGCCTTGGTGGTGATGCTGTTGAAACACTTTCCATCTTTTTTACAGTGAGATTGGTTCCAACGGATTACTGAATGTTGACTCTGATCTTTACATTTCTTCTTTTGCCTTCACAGGCTTAGAGAATGTGTACAAAGGGGGCTTACTTCTCTAAGTGTAATCAGAAGAAATGTTTAAGAGTTGTAACCCTGGAGTTAGAGAGGGGGGGGAAGCTTTTTTCCCCCCACTTAATTTTGTGCTTTTTATACTGTTTACCTTTTGTAATCATATGCATGTTTTAAGTTTATTTATGTATTTAAGTAATTTCTGTACCCAGCATGGGGCTTGAACTCACAACCTTTCCCGCCGCCCCTCCTCCGCCATCAAGAGTCACATGCTCCTCTGAGCCAGCCTGGCAGCTCTGCATGTTGTTATTTTTATCTTAAAAAACTCAGTGACAATGTTCGGGATGGGGAAGGGTATGGTACATTTTTTGTTTTCTTTTTATCTCTTGTACTTTAAAAACAAGAGTAAAACAAGACTAACATACCCAGAGATTTTTTTTGAGATTTATTGATTTATTTAGAGAGAGGGAGCTTGGGGGAGGGGAGGAACAGAGGAAGAGAGAATTCCGAAACAGGCTTCCTGCTGAATGGAGCCCAACAGTGGGCCTCATCCAGGACCCTGAGATCATGACCTTAGCTGAAATCGGGAGTCCGCTGCTTACCCAACTGAGCCACCCAGGTGCCCCCCAAAATTGTTTTTTTAAATGCACACTTTATTTTGGAGAAAAAAATTAATATATACGATAAACATGTTTGGGTTTCAGAAAAGATGGAAACTACCTAAGAGCTGTGGCCCTAAAAATGATATTTTTTTCATTTGATACCTCTTTTGTTTGTATAGTGTTTAAGGGTTTTTCATTTTGCAGTTTTAATCTCAAAAATTCTGATTGATGCTTTATTAAATGCTATAAATGCTTTTAACAAAGCATTACTCAGTTTTCCCTAGTTCTTTTTTATAGGATGTTTGTTTCTTCTACGGGGAGCCATTTTTTTTTTAAGATTTTATTTATTTGAGAGAAGAGCGAGCATGAGCTGAGGGGAGGAACAGAGGGAGAGAGAGAAGTAGAGTTCTTCTAAGCAGGGACATGGGGCTCGATCCCAGAATCCTGGGATCATGACCTGAGCTGAAGGCAGACACTTAATTGACTGAGCCACCCAGGTGCCCAAAGGGGCCATTATTGACGAACCGTGGTCGACGCAGTGACTCTGTTGAGTAATAGCTGCCCACGAGCTCATTAACTCTCTAGTTGTGTGTATAATTTTCTTTGTGACCTTTGGCAAATCACTCAAATTCTGCACCGATTTCTCCTTTGTTGAACTAGTTTGGTGGCTTTCTTTGTGTTTGAATTGCTACCCATAGGGCTCTAGACTTGAGCAAGTTGGCCAGCTTTTCTCAATGTTGCTGACACTGGTCCTCAGTTCCTCTTGCTAAATGCAGAGTACCGATCCCTAGGGCCAAGGAGGCCGTTGCAGATTAAGACTCTGGTAAGCCTTAGGGGCATGCTTTGGTCCAAATACTATACATCTAAGTTGGATTTGTAGCCTTTGAGGCTGCACGAGAAGACGTTTTTGGTATAAAATACGGAGGCAATGTAGGGATTTTGAAAGGGCTGCCGTCCAGGGGTATCTACTGCATAAGAAAATGAATCTTAGGTGAGTGCTACCAAAGTCTAGTGATGTGCAAGATAATTTCAGAAGCCAGGTGGTGTGTGTGAGGCAAGAGCAAGGGACTGGAGTAACGGGACTTTGATTCTGATACCCGCTCCACGTCTTAACTTTCTGTGTGACTTCAATCTCCTTTTCAAATTTCAACTGGCTTATCTGGAAAACGGCATCAGTACTTGCTCTCCTTACCTTAATGAGATGTTGTGAGGTTGTAAAAAGATAAATATTGGTCAAAGTACCTTCAAAAGGTTAAAGTTGTTTTAGTAAAAAGGTATTTCTAATATTACATTTGGCAAATGTTTTTGCACATCCTTCAGAGAATCTTAAGATGATAGTGTCTCTGTAGCATCCGCTTTTCTGTGTCCTTTATAGGTCTCTTGCGTGCTTAAGATGTGGAGTGCAGCTAATTTAAAGCTCATGTTGTGCAGGCAAAAGAAGTTAAGTACTTTCCCAAGGATAGAGTGTTAACGTGAATGACAGCTGCGGTGGTCCCTCAGCAGCTTCCGCGGCAGGGCCATTCTGCAGCCGTAGCTGCTGTCTCTAGCTGTCATAGTTCGGTGAGGGAAGAAGGTGATGCTAAGGGGGGTAACATGCAGAACGTCCTCTGTATGGGTGGTTGTGTCCTTCTACCTTTTAAGTGCTCTGAGCTTTCCTTTGCACTGCAGGGTGCAGTACAGTAGGTAGGACTAAGAGCTAGGACTAGGGAAGGTAACAGTGGCTTTCTGATGTTCTAGCCGGCCTGGAAATGTGTTCTGTGTAGTGGTAAGTGCTAATTTTATGTCCATTTCTCAACTTTTCCCAACACCAGAATGTGTTTGCCGCAGTTGGAAGGGGTTTATACGTGTATAACCTCCACATGAAGCGTGTGATTGCTTGCCAGAAAAGTGCCCATGACTCTAACGTCCTGCACATCGCCAGACTTCCCAACAGGTACATGCTCCCAGCTGTTCTACCACAGATGAAAGAAACGCACATTTCCCAGCGCCGCCGAGGTAATTTCTCAAGTGGCCAAGCTTATCTGGCTCCTGGTCTGACCTGGTAGGTTCTTTTCGAAATGGAGAATACCCACGGCTGTCTCTAACAGAAGAGTTTGTGGCAATATATTACAACATTTACAAGAAGCAGGGTTCAAAGGAATTCCATGGAATTTTATTGTAGAGAGAGAGAACATTAAAATTTGCTATTTATTTAAAAAGACATGGACTTTTGGGCACTGTGTGCTGATTTTTCTTCTTATATTTTCCATAAACTCATCTTTTCGTTGTAGTTGTTGATGGCCAGAAAGAAATGGTCATTTCCTTGTGGTGTGAGGCTACTAAGCGAGGGCTTTCCTGTCAGGATAAATTTGGGTGCTGAGTTTCTAATGATGAAAGTACAGGAAGGGAATACTATTTTCTATGCAGGATTCTTTTAGTGTGAGAGCCACCCTGAGAAGAGAGTGAGTGAGAGGATGGAAGCGGGGGACAGATCAGGATTTTGTGAAAGTGTAATTCATACTGCTCTCCTAAATGTGTTTTTCAAAATGGGATGAAGTATTTATCTTGTTTGAGCCAGTTGAACAGTAGAAGGGGTGCCCTTCCCATTTACTTTGCATTGTGAAGTCATGTTAAGTTGTGATTTTTACCAGCTCCTGCCCAGAGCTGGAAAAAAGCAGTTGAGGGCTCCAGTGATTTCTTTCACTGCAAATGTAGCATCGGCCCTCCATGGTGCATTCTTTTTATTGCGATTTTCTGTTCTGACAGGCAGTTAATCTCCTGCTCAGAAGATGGCAGTGTACGCATTTGGGAATTAAGAGAAAAACAGCAGCTTGCCGCTGAACCTGTCCCAACAGGTGCGTGTCTTCTCTCATCTGAAGGGCAGAAGGCCGGGAGTAACGTACAGTGTGCTCCCGACAGGCATGTTTACGTGAAGCCTGTGCTCCTCGTAATACTGTCTTAAGGGAAACTCTCATTTCTGAACAAATGGCCCATTGAAGTAATTATTCATTGTATATTGTCTATCCTAATGCTTGATATGCAAGGGGGATTTATACCATCAGATATCAAATTAAGTGTTCTTTCAGCCTGGAAGCTTTGGTATGGAGCTCTTTTGTGTTTCATAGTCTCATGAGCTTTTGACCTGCACGTGTTTGGTTTGAAAAACAAAATCCTGGTTCATTAGCAACCTTTGCATAAGAAGTCAGATGCTGGTACGTCTGGAGTTTCTTCTGGTCGTGGGAAGTGCTAGGATACTGTTTTTGGACACCCGTTACTATTTATCTGCCCTTGGTTGATAGATTTGTGTTGTGACTTTTTTTTTTTTTTTTTTTTTGGACACTGACATTTAGGTCTTTTACTGCTCTCCTCTTTTATTCCCAGTGCCTTTTTGTTATGTTAATACACCTTCACCCGTGGATGAGTAGGGGCAATAAAAGAGATGAGCAGCAAACCTGGTGGTTAAGATGAAATGAAGTAACACATTTCTTAGTGTTTTGTACCATCTCCTTGAGTAAAATAAGTACAGAGCATCGTTGCATGTAAATTTTCTGTTTTTCTAGGTTTTTTTAACATGTGGGGATTTGGACGAGTGAACAAACAAGCCAGCCAACCTGTTAAAAAGCAACAAGAAAATGCTCCTCCATGTTCATTGGAGCTTATTGGAGATTTGATTGGACACTCCTCATCCGTGGAGGTATTTCTTTTAATAGGCATATAAAGGTTTAGGGCATTCATAAAGATCTATACTTTATTTCCTGTGTTTTTGCTCAGTCTAAACATGGATAGGTTATGGTATGTGCAGTTAAGATCTCCCGTTACAGAGACCTGATGTGAGGAAGCAAGGAATGTGTTGCCTCTAAAAATGGGCTTAATCACCATTATGAGATGGAGACAGCCGAGAAGCGGACAGTGTGAATCATGTTGAATACCTAACAGGAGTAGAGGGTGTTTGGAGGGTTGGGTTATATATGTAGAGGTAAAGCCTTGCAGAAGGGAAAAATCCTGGGGCCTTTATCACATTCCTAAACAGAGCACTGTTTTTACCTTCTTTTGAAGGATCATAATTTGTTAGCTTTCCTAAGAGTTAGGGTATTGGTTATTGCTGTGCATGTATGAAAATATTAGTTGAGAACTGTGTGTACAAATCTAAATTGTGGAAATCCAAATACATTAATATTTACTCTATGCACCATTGCCTATAATGAAAGGAATAAGATTATTCGAGGTAAGATGATTGGAACTGGTAATAGTATAAGCAGAGCTTATTCTTAACCATCTTAAATGGTTCTTCCCTGTTTCACAGCCAGGGAGGAACAGATTACTTTTCAGTTGCATGTGCATTTATGCATAGGAGCAGCAGCACCACACTTACTCATCATTGCCTAGATTTTAGGCAGTGTACTAGACAGTGGAGTTTACCAAGATACATGTAACATAATCCTTGCCCTCCTGGATCTTACAGAGAGGAAGGATACAGCTCAAAAAATTGCGCTGCTCAGGAATTAGAAGGTTGGGGAGGGTAAACATAGCCTTGTGACCCTGAGTTCCCTAATGTTGGGTACTGGGTCTTGTTTATCTTCGCTTTATTCTAACATGTAGCCCAGTTCTTTTCCTTTTGTTGTGCCTTTTAACTCTGCTTCACGTAGGTGGCTATTGTGTAGTGTGGAATATGGCAGAGGTGGCGCCAGCAGGCCCGAGCAGTGGCTTTCTATGAACAGACCCCAGTAGGACTGAGAGCGTGAGAAAGTAGTGCTGGATCAGATTATGAATGTCCTTGCCTGTAAGGCTGGGGAATTTCGGCTTTATTTTTAAAATAGTAGGTACCCCACTAAAGGTTTTTAAATGGTGGGGGTAGGGGTGTGTGTCTTCGGCTCAGGTCATCTCAGGGTCCTGGGATCGAGCCCCACAGTGGGCTCTCTGCTCAGTGGGGAGTCTCTCTCAAGTATATTATTCTTTAAAAAAATGGTGGTGATAGCCTTCAAAGTGGCATATTTGCCAGAATGTAGACCTGAGGAATTTTCCTAAAAGTGTTGACCTCAGAGCAATTTTTTATAAGTATCTCTGGCTTGAGAAAAATTTTGGCTCCCCTTTAGGTGCTACCTCCTGAATTTCCTCATTCCTTTTATGTTTTTACTCAGCTCTGTTACCTGTAGTATTTTGCTCTCCTTCCTCTTACAGATCATCAGCTAAGGCCCTATATCCTGCTTTGTTCAAAATTATTTCAGAGAAAACTCCCCTCCTGTTCTTTGATGTTGTATTTCTCTCCTTTCCCTCTTGCCTTTGCTAAGCTCTGCTGCCTTCTCATCAACCTCTTTTTTTCTTATTCTTCTCTTCCAGCCTACTTCCTCATTAGACCTTCCCTTCAGGTGGGAAGTTTGAGGTTTTTGAAGCTTTGACAATTTCAGTGGTTAGTGATCTAGGTCCTCTCTTTCTGTGGCAAATCTAATCTATTGTGAACTACACTTTTTAGTACCTGGTTATATAGTCTTCACAACTGAACTACAACCTTCTTCAGGTAGATGGCATTCTGTAAATGCTTACAGATTACAGAGCTCAAGCCAGTTGTCCATAAATCCTGAGGGTGGTAGAACTGCTTAAGCAGTTAAGGCCAGACTTCTGACCCAATCATCTCAAATACCTGAAAAATTATAGTAAAACTGAGGAGATGCTGTGGAAATGCATGTAGGTCACAAAAATAGGTGTTAGAATTCTAATTATTAAAATATAATGTATTAGTCATATATATATAAATGCTAGATCAATACACAAAATGAGTTTTATATTCAGATTCAAGTAAGTCCTACAAGTTACCCATCTTATAAGCACATGCTAGCCTCGCCTTTTCTCTTTGAAATTCCTATCATCAGTAGTTTTAAATTTCTTTACAGATGTTTCTGTACTTTGAAGATCATGGACTAGTGACATGCTCTGCTGACCATCTCATTATTTTGTGGAAAAACGGAGAGAGAGAATCTGGATTGCGCAGTTTAAAATTATTTCAAAAGTTAGAGGACAATGGTGATTTATATCTTGATGTCTAGTGGGAGGACTTTGGAATACATGTGCATGAACCTTGAACGTCAAATATAGGGTAATACTCAAATTGTTAATGTATTATTTATTTTTTTAAAGAACTTTTAAGTAATCTCCACACCCAGTGAGGGCCTCAAGCTCACAACCACTAGATCAAGAGCTTCAAATTGTTTCTCCGGTATTAGTGCATGCACCAGAGAATACACTTAAGTTGCTTGTTTACCTTTCACAGAGCAGTAACCTGAAACCACTGAAGAAATGGGTCTAAAGAGCTCAGAACCTCTCAGTCACTTAATATAATTTCGTTCCCTGTCATTACATTCTTATTCATCACGAAACATTTTTAAGAAGTTACATGGACCTTTGTGACATTTGAAGTACCTACGTTTATTCTCAAAACGAGTATTTTAAAATTTTAATGAGCCTACTTTTAAGAAAATATATAATTACAGAAGGTATTTTGGGATAAAAATGAGAAACCCACTGACTTAACAGGGAGGATGTAGCACATCTTGAATGTACAGCGGGAGCCCGTCGGTTTGTGCTGCTGCTCAAGGGGTGAGTGCGGGGTTCGCGCGGCTTCATCTGAACCTAGACGCGGGGAAGGAGGAGCAGATAGAACAGCACACCTGTGGCGCTCATTAGAAGCCTTTTGTTCTATGGTTTTCCTTCCAGCCTGTTGGATTAAGAATCCTTGTGACAAGTGTATCTTACGTCCTACAGATTCCCTGGTCTTTAGTAACTAATTAACTACCTTCTGTGAGCAAACTTGAATCTCTCACTGTTTAGCTCCAACTTTTCTTATTGGTGGTGCCAAGTGCTTTTGTTTTAGTGTAGCTGCTCCCATTCCTATAAACTCAGATCAGTTGGAATCGTACCAGGGTGTGGTGTTTTTTCCCCTTGTGAACTGGCTGAGTAGCTATTAGCTCGATCGGGACTGGACCAGCACCTCGCCGTCATACAGGCCAGGGGTGAGAGCTAGATCAGTCAAGAGGTACAGTGCTTCTCATGCCCGTGTGGCTGCATGTGCCTGATGGATCTTACCATTCCTCCTTCGTTTCTGCAGTTACTTGCAGGGACCACTCGGATTTAATCCTCTTTCTTACCCCACCAGACTTAGAACAGATACTCTTTCTCCCCTTTGGTACTAAAGAATAAAAATTAAAAAAAGTCGAGTTAATTGTGGAGTTGTTATTCATAAGTGCTGATCAAAGAATCCTGTCACGATGTTCTCCTTGGCTCTCTGCCAGTTCACCTGTTTATTCCACTCATCCGTAATGGAATCTTTATAAATTGTTGTTTTTGCTAGTTTTACCTTTGACTTCCACAACTATTGCTTCCACAACTACCTCCGGACTGGCGGAGCTAAAGGTCATCCAGACTGATGCCCTGATGTTAGGAATGAGGAAACTGCGGCCCATGCAGGTAAGGCCTTCCAATTAGCCCTTTTTCCTGGTTTTAGTGCATCGGATTGTTGATCACTTTAGTTAGGTATCTCAGAGTCATTTTTGGGCTTTAAAATTTTCCTTGATAGTCTTCCATTACTAGCGAGCTTTGTCTTCTGAGATTTTCCACTGCTATATTTCCTTATGGGTTTTGGGTTAGTATTTTCAGATAGTAATCTGTTCCCATGGAGTGACAGAAACCATAGTTGAGTTTTGGGAGCAACCTCCTTCTGAGTGGGAAGTCTCGCACTCAGAAAGGGAGGAGATTCTAATAGGGCTCAGTCGTTGTATGTAGCCTGCTGCTACAAGTGAAACTTGAAGCCCCCAAAGTAACAGTAGGTAGTGGGTCTTGTCATTTTTATTTAGACGTCCCCTCTTACCTCCTTCTCTGGCTGTCTATCATTCCTTTCTCAGCCTGAGGCTTGTTCTTTGCCTCCAAGACTAACCAGTCCTGACTTAGGAGGCAAATTTTGAAATCTAAAATTGGAAGTAAATAATGACTTAGAATTATAAAACAAACTTCTAGTCAGCCTAATGTGCCTTCTACCGGTATTAGAGAGCATTCTTCTCAATTAATGGGGGTCCCTTCAACACACAACGTTTTAGTAAACAACTAAGTATAAAGAGGCATTTATAAGAGTTGATACCTTCTGTAAGACTATGTGGAAGAATGCAATATTTAGTTAGCAATTCAGAGGGATTACACACTGATTAAGATTGTAGCTGTGCAGTCTTAAAAGTTTTGGTACCTGGCAGTCTTAAAGCCTTTAACATTTTAATTTGACATTACAAGGAATAAGTGATAACATTCAGACAGAAAATGTCAAACATCTGATAAATGTTACTTACCAAATGGAACTGAAAGTGACAGGGCAGGGTTAAAGATTGTCCTTGTCTCGAGCAAGCTTCTGAAGCCTAGGCAGGTTATTTAGCTCCTGACATCCTGAATTTACTGTGTCTGAAAATAAAGTGTGTGACTGCTGAAATAAAGGACACTAAAGCGAAATTTTGAAATAATGAAAAGTTTAGGCCAAAGAGATAAAATAAAAACAGCTGTTGGGAGTGAAAAATGGCTGTAGGAATTTAGTTACAAGTACTTCACAACAACATTTTCATCACATTTATATAGTGCAGCGTTACAACACCAAGCTAGCTGCTGTCCTGACCAAGCACATTCGCTTTTCTAACAAAAATAATTTAGAGACATTTCTTTGCATGGAATTGTCATATATGATTTTGTTTTTTGGTACAAAACATAGAAAAAAACATTGGCACATTATGTGGTGATAAGTCATTGTTTTCTTTCCATGTACCAGTTTCAAGTGTCCTGCGTTCCAATTTTCATTTGAAAAAAGTTAGTACTACTCAACAAATTCGGCCTCTACTTATACTTCTTAACAATGCAGCATGGAGTACAGAGGATTTGAAAAGGAAAACGAAGATATTTTGGTTACTGGGTTTCTGATATTTACAATACATAGAGAAGGGTTGTTTGGTAAAAGAAAGGAAAATCTCTTGTCTGACTTTATGTAGATCACAGAAAGTTTTCAAAAGAGCTGTATAAAAATATGCACTTGTGCTTTAGAAGCTTTTAGCATACAGGTAAGAGCATAAAATAGTATTTACTGCTTCCTCTTAAGCGTATTTTCTGATCTATTTACACATCTTGCAGTCTTTTCTTTTTTACATCATTAAAGCAAAATGGCAAGGTCTCAAATTATAGATAGGTTAAAAACATCTGAACCTTGAAACTTCCCCATTCCTCCCCAAATACAGATGTATTATAGATGGTACACTGCACAATCTACTCATGGACTTCGACCCAGTAGATTTAGAGTGCTTTAATAAAAATTTTAAACAGCGAATATGTATAAATTTTCTTTTTTTAAAAAAAGCTTGTCCAAGGGCAAATTGAATGGCTTTTTTTATACTTACTTTAGTGCCTTGTGACTGCCTCTGTAAACCAGAAATAAGAGAAGCTCTTGGATTCCCCCCAAACAAGGTGTCAGTCCCTTCCCCCTCGTGAAGTAATTTCTATTAAGATGAATTCCTTTTCTAGGAAAGAGGGCTACACAGGCTGCTGCTAGCAGTCTACAGCGGGCACCCACCAGGCCACCAAGGCTGTGGTCTACCTTGGGTATCACACCATTGAGCCCTGGAATTGCCTAGCCATAGAGGTGACAAAACTAACTAGTTTTTCAGTAATTTGGTCCTAGTTGTCTTGCTCATTTTTTATATAGTTTTTTTCCATAGGTATTATGAACCCTTCAGGCTGAGACTCTTCAGATAAATAGTCAAGCTAAACAGTGACGGTGACTTTTATGGTAAGAGACAAGCTGAACACTAGCTAAGCTACTTTGTCATCCAGCAAGAGGGGCTCACAGGCACCAAGTCCTTGCTGCTTGTGTCCTGCTAGTGATAGTAAACGAGCCCCATGGTTTGATGAGGACACACAGGATGACAGCGGGACAAAGGATTTTGCCATGTGTGGGTTCAAAAGAATATGTCTTTTTCTTCATGGAATATTACTTTCTAAAAATGCAGTTTGGGGACTTAAATAATTCAAAGTCCAGTATTAAACACCCAACTCCTTAACCTACACCTGTCCTTTTCACTAGAAAGGAATGCCTGTTATTTACACGACTGTGATTCACAGTGTCCTTCGCAGATCACGAGGTTCTCTTCTCTGTCTTCGCTTTAGCTGTCCGATGGAAGCCTCAGACTTTTGCACTTGAGGTCATCTAATGTCTTCCAGTGTTTGTAGTTATCAGCCAAATGTTGCATCAGGGCCGGCAGATGGGCAAAGGCTGCAAGGACATCAAAGAATCACACGTTAGGTGACCAGAGCGTGCGTAAGGCCAGGGCTCTGTGAGACAGATAGATTGGGGTTCCGAAGTGGAAGAAAGGTCCCCTGATGCACCTACAAGTATGAGAAGTCGTTAACACTAGGTTCTGACATACAAATGGCCACTTATTAGCAGCATTACAAAATGTATTCGGTCTACTCTGATTCACAGATGCTGTTGGTATTCTTTCTAGAGTTTCTCTGAGGACAGGATAAACCTGCTGCAAACATCCATTGAGGTTTCTGTCCCTGAGGTTCTCTGCAGGGTGCTGGGGAGGCAGAAGGTGCCCACACACCCCACCCTCCCTGGCTGCACACACACAAAAGTGACATTTCCCTTACACCTTTAGGCCCAACCTGTGTCATGAAGGGTTATCGTTATGAAGTATACCAAAATATTCTTTAGGGTGACAAAATACCAACTCTCTTACCATCCCAAGCATCAAACATGTCTGTGATGAAGTAGTCAATGAAGGAGATTTGGGATTTGGGGATGCTGCAGGTATTCCGGTCAAACACTGGCATCACCACGGGGAGCCCCTGTCTCTTCTCTTCATCAGTCTACAAGAGATGAGAACACACACACACGGCTGGGACACGTGAGGAGCTGTCACAGTAGCATCTCGTTTCTCAGAACAGTTCTGAACACGGGTCCTCGGCTAACTGTCGGTATGAAGACCCTCGGTTCGCTAAGCTCCTGAGGCTCTCGTAAGTCAGCCACCTGATGAGCTGAGGGGACCGAAGTCTCTTGTACCAAACCAGAGCCCCAGCTAAAGCACTGGTCTCTTCACGCCTCTCCGGAGATCTGCTTCTACAGTCCTAACCATAGTAATACCTCCGTTTACAGTGAGGGTGCAGATGGGATGGTGGGTCGCAGCGCTTATGCCTTAGCATGAATCAAGGCACTGTCTCCAAAATATGCCAGGACTCGCGTGCCTGCAGTTCCAAAAGCCAATTTTACTTACCAATATCCTCATTGAAGCAGTAAGAATTATTAATCTTACTGAATTTTGACCTCTGACTATATGTCCTTTTAAACTTCCGTGTTCTGACAAAGTGGGAAGTGCACATCAAGCCCTCACACCGCAGAGCGCGGCACCGCGAGGTGGTCTGGAGGAGAAGCACTTCGGCAGTTGGGCTGAAGCACATTTTTTACGTCAAAGAGCGGCCAACTAGGATCGCTCGGGTTGGGGCTGGTCCGGCGGCCTGTACTGAGCTGAATATTAAGATCCCCAATTTCCTGATGGTGTGCCGAACCCGACGCCTCGTTTCCGACATGTGATTTTTAGGCCATGATGCTCATGAACGTTAGTATATTCCTTTTGGGGAGAAGTACCTGAATAAGGAACTTACATTAAATGACTTAAAAGTGCTTCTCTCCCATACCTCTACTTAGAGAATAATGAGGAGTAGGATTTCAAGCCTTCTCTGTAGGTCCTGGGAGGCCCATTAATGGCGGCCTACCAGCTTTTGGCGCAGGTTAATCGATGAGGCATCTTTAAAATCTCCGCTCTTCAAGGAGTAGTTTGCGTTTTTTACTCTTACCCCCTTCTTTCTGGCAACCTCAGACTGCCTGCATTACTTTTCTCCAATTCTGGAGCTCCTCTTCCCAGCCTTGAAAGCTGCAGTTAACGTACTGTGAGTACTCAGTTTTCAGGCCCCTGCCAGCCCTTCGGGACATGACAGCCCTTCTGGATCCTGCTGTTGTGGGGCACTCCGGCCCTCCCCCCGTGCGAGACGTGGAGCTGTGTGTTTCCGTTGCTGTCACACACACACACCTCAGTCCTCAGAGCCTCTTCCCTGGAAGTAGGCCTGTATTTCAAAAGGCTATTGTGGTCTACTCGTTTCTGGATTTTTTTCCTTCAACTCCTTCACACTGGCAAAGGAAGTACTGATTGCTATTCTCCTTATACAAAAATTCTATTTTTCTTCCTTACTAATTTTAAACATGATACTTTCTCTCCCACAAAGTCCTATTTCCATATATCTAAATCTTTTCAAAAAATAAAAACACAACTTTAGTACCAATTCCCCCAAAGCTGCTTTTTACCATCTAGGAAACATATCTGTCTGAACTCAAGATAGCACTTACCACAACTCCTTTAGAGATACTTCCTATTTTTAGCGATGTGTGGACCTATGTCTACACCTCTCCCCTACTGTTTATGAGCTGCCCGTGAGTGGGAGGGCATCTTGCTCCCTTCTGTGTCCACACAGGGCTCAGGGGAGAGAAGAATAAACTGGTAAGTGAATGGATGGGAGCCCAGTATTTGTAGAAACTCAGGATCTAACATTTTGATGCTACTTCCAAAGGCTCAGTTTATCCCCTCTCTCCTAGAATGACTTGGGTCAGTGCACAGCCACATCAGTCACTCTGGAAGGAACCAGAAGTCTACTCGAGCCCGGGGTGAGCCATTTCTTTCCAGGGAGGATTTATTTACTAATTGATGGCTATTCAACTGGAACATGCCAGAGTTCCATGACCTGCAGCCATTTCCAAAAGAGAAGTGGAGCTTCCCTAGAGAGACAGTGTACCTGTGCAAAATACTCCTCAGAGATCCTCCCAGCCCATTCGATGCACAGGTCCAGGGGACGACACGGGTTGGCTACGTCCGCACACTTTATCATCATACGCTTGATCAGGATTTGGTTTTCAGGAAAGTTCTTCCCAGTAGGGTTGCATTCACAGTCGCTGCCCTCAATCTGGAAAAGAAATGGTCACATTTTAGGGTTAAAATGATGTTGTGACCAGTGACCAGACATCAGATGGTCATCGCCCAGGCCCATTCAGAACTGACTGGGAACTCAAGTTTTCCCATCCTTAATTCCCTATATAATACACTGACTCATCCTTGTACAAAAATAATCTCAGTCAAGATAAAAACTGTTAAAACATCAGCCTCCCTGTCACCACTCATCTAGTCCCTCACTGCCATCCTCTTCCTCAGCCTAATTATTACAAGTAGAGGTTGGTTTTGTTTTTAGTAGTTTGGTATGGCATTTTAAAGGAGAGCTTTCCTCCCACTGTTAATCAGGATGTGTAAAAACAACTTCCAGGTTTAAAAAAACATATTAAAGATAGGAAAGCATACATACATAAAACCCTTCAATCATTTCTTCATTTATTTCTATTTCTTATGCCTGCCATCTCCCTTTCTCTCCTGTGACCTTGTGTCCCATCCCTTCCCGCTTTGCTGCTTTCTTTTAGGGCATCTGTCCACTCCTACTTTCCTGGCTACTGTTCTGCCTGAGCGGGGGTGAGAGCCCTAGGAGCCGAAAGTGGGCGTATTTCGTCAGGTTTCGAAAGACCAGTTGTGCAGGAGGACGGCCCTAGTGACGGATGTCAGGGGTCCTGAGCCAAGTGGCCAGCGCTGGGAGTAGGCTTACATAAATGCGATGAGACGTTGATTACACAAAACCTGGATGATTGCTCTCTCCTGCTTTCAAAGACATCAGATTGTGTGGAAACACAATTAGATTTGCAGAGCTCTGCCAAGCTCAAGAAACTGCATGGCATTTTAAGGGCTTTGTTATATTTTGAGACTAGATCTATTTATTAAACCATCAGTGGACAGAATTATGTTCTGACAGTTATTTTTTGGATTTCTTACCACTGGTAAAATACTGCTTACAAAGAATCCTGTGGTAAATAATAAATCTCAACACAGAGTTGGGAGCTTATTTTGATAGGTCACTTTCCTCAACTCAAAATTCTGTATAATTTTTCCCTCCTGACTCTGCAGATCCTTACCCCATAAGTCAATCTCCTGAAAAGAGAGGGCCCTGGCATTATGCTGTGGGCCCCCGGGGGAGGAAGTAGGAGAAGTGGACACTGTCCCTCCATCTACACTGGTCATGTGATGGGTCCTCTACAGTCTCCTTACTGAGCATCGTTACTTTTTCTTTTTTTTCCTAGAGGGAAAAGCTCGCTCCCGGGACCCTGAGACATGACCTGAGCTGAAAGCAGTGGCTTTAACCCACTGACCCACCAGGCGCCCCAAGTTACTTTTAAGACAATCATTCATCATCTATCCACATACCCAACCTCTTCTCAATGGAAAGGAGCATAAAACTTTGCTGATTTTATAGGGCCATGAACAGCTTCATGGTTTTGGAGGTCAGCAGATCTTCTTTTAAATGACAGAGATGTGAACATTCTGTCATGTAAAACCCAAGTTCGGAGGGGCCTTAAGGCAGGACTAGGATAGATCAGTAAATTTTAAAAATGACATAAACGCTTTTGATTTCAACTAGCACTCCCAATTTGACTATATGGAGTCTTTAGGTACTGATGTTTTCAATGCAGGTCAGCAGAAATATAGTACTTTAAAACATCCACTTTCTTTCATGTTACCAGCTTCTATTTTTGTATTCTATTGTTTCTTTTCATTCCCGTATAGTTAATACATAGTGTTGGATCACTACATTGTACACCTGACACTAACAGTTGTGTACGTCACCCAAGTGTTCATCAGGGCGAGTGTGCTCTTTTATCCCTATCTCATGTTGACCCCTTCCCTCCCTCCATGTCCCCTCTGGTAACCTTCCGGGTTTGTTCCCTACAGTTAAGAGTGTTTCTTGGTTTGTCTCTCTCTTCTAGAATAGTCATTTTGGAGGTCTCAGATAACAATTAGAAAGGGCTTTGGATCCTCTAAAACACCCCCACTGAGGCTAGCCTCTGCTGTCTGCGGGCCTCTGTGTCTTACTCTTTGGGCCTCCCTCCTCCTGTCACCGGGGCCCTTATTTCAGGGAGCTCAGGGTTACCGTGGCCACTCTGGCCAGTGCTTCCAGCCCTTCTTCCCAACTCCGAGCAGAAAACCACCTTGAATTCAGGATGAAGAGAAAGTGCGTTGAGGCCAGAGGAGCCTCTGATGTATCTGCTTACAGGGGAAATGCTTACCTCAGCTGCCATTGGCTTATTGATGCTGTTCACAAATTTATTCACATGTTCAAAGTGTTTGGTCATCTCTGTTGCTAAAACCATGTCGATAATGGCCTGGCGCAGTGTTCGATAGTGGTTCCTAAAATAACCAGAAGACAAAGAGCCTTGCTCATATCAGGTCCAGATTTAGAACTGTTCTGCTCCCATTTCACACTTCAGCAGCGCGGGAGGAAGCCGGGGGCGTGGAGCTGAGAACTGAGTGCAGATCATCAGCAAGTTTACGTGCTCCTCTTCCCGGTAGGCTAGGACTTGCCCACACCGTTCCCCCGTCCCCGGTGCAGCTGACCCTTCGTCGTAGGACGTGAGTGTGTGTGTGTGTGATGTCACATAGTAGGTGGTTATTTTACAAAGGGGTTTCCTTCTCCCTTCCCGTGGCAACAGAAACACAGCGAGGTGGAAGGCAGTGCCAAGTCCTTGCCCGGCAGGCCCGGCGAGCGGTCCCCACGGCAGGCAGCCCAGACCCGGGTTTCTAATACAGAGACCTGTCGGCACTTCCTCAGGTGATGGCATCGGAGTCATGTTTTCTCATGAATGAGTAATTCTCTAAATGAGATAGAAGGTGTGATGCGTCAAGACACAAACCTGCCCAAAATGACTCTCCAAGTTGTTTCCTAACTTCCAGGAGCCAGCATGGAGAGCTGAGCAGAACTGGCTCTTGGAGAAAGCTCACTGGAAGTTCTAGAAGCAGTCCTCGACCCTCACAACATTTTCTGAAGGTGGAATAACTGGTCTCCACATTTTCTCAGATTTCTGGAAGCCACAGTGGTAGGTGCGTGTTGACACGTGGTCCCTGCGGCCAGAGCAAGCTCCGTGCTGGGTCTGCCTGACCGCTGTACCGCGGGCACCAGCCATAGCCGACTGCAGGCCTGTGGCCGCCCCGGGATCGCACCTGTCCCATCCCAGCTGGCCCGCTCAGCCCAGACCGGAGCACAACAGCCAGGAAAGGGGAGACCTGCCTACCCCTCAGGGCTCTAGAAGACGACTATCTCCTCATGATTTAGGTTTTTAAGTGGCAAACACTGAACTGCGGAAAGATGCATTTTCTTTGAGTTACACAGAAGGCGGGATGTCCTCCTGGGAGGGTAAAAGTATCTGCCGTACTTAACTAGGACGACAACCACTATTTCGAAGTACTCTGGAGTATGTAAAGCATGTCCATAAACTCAGTGAAGACCAAATGAAATTCAGAAGGATAAAAGCAGTCTGAAAAGTACAGGGAAGCTTACAAGGGCAAGATGACTATTAAAATGTCTGACCCAATGGTCCCACTACTGTTGTTTCTCCTTTTCCGTACCCTACGAAGCAATTAAGGACGTGGGAGAAGTTAGGGAAAACGCAGTTTCCCACTTAACACTTCACAAACCTGAGCACAGGAACCGAAGCACAACAAACCTGTCAATATTCTTAAAAATGTTGCACTTGCTGTCCTTGACTGTGAGCTGGAAAGCCAGGGCAGTGTGGTGACTCTCCAAGACCGCGGTATCATTGTAGAGCACGGCGAGCTCACTGCCCGCGTTGCAGAGGAACGAGTTTGTCCTTCCCGGGTGATCCACGTCGTGCACCGTGGCCGCAATCAGTGCTGCCACCTCGTCCAGCTGATCGAGGCTTCCCTGGGGCCGCGGGGAGGCAAGGGTGACCGTTACCCACTGGCTGTCAGAGACCTACACTCCTGTCTGTCCCTCGCGAGGGATGGGATTATTACCAGAATACGTCTTAGCCTGATGAGCCTTCTCTGACCTCCTAGAAGTTGAGAGGCTACCCGGCATCCAGCACCGATACTCTGCGCTGCCGCAAGAGTATCGGGAGGGAAAAAGAAAGCTGAGCTCTGTGACACATGCATTGTGATGGATGCCTAAATTCTCTTCCCCGCACCCACCCACTCCAGTTCTTTGCAGGAAAAAGCCAAACAGGCTTTTTGAATTACTTGCCCCATGGTAATTGCTATGACACTTTCCCACGAGTGGAGAGAGCACAGAGTGGCCTATGATCAAAAGTATTTGCTTGCTTGGGCAAAGAGTGAGAGAATGGCAGTAAGTGGCACCAATACATCGAAATTCTTCACACAAAGGTAAAAGATTAGAGCCAAGCAGTACAACAGAATCACGGACAAGAAAAAGAATTTACCCAGGACAACTAAGGTTAAGGCAGCTCTTGCAGTTAAAAACCAAATTCAGCTCTAGGCTAGAAGGTGGCAAAAGGGAGACCCTCTTTCTTAAGCTCTTCCTATGTAATCTGAGAACCCAAACCAGAACACAAGGGCATACAAATGCTTTCTCAGATTACAGCTTGAGGTGGGGATTATTAAATGGGCTCCTATCATGTAAAAGATCCTATAACTTAGGATTTCATTCAGTAATCATTTCTCCTAGGCTTACTGGGCTCTAGGCAGCAGAGCGCAGGCACTACAACGATAAACCACGCCGGCGTGCTTGCTGCCCTCGCGGAGCTGACGGTTTACTGGGAAAGGCACAAATATCACACACACACGCACGCACACGTAAAAGTAACTAAATCTCTGAGCTCAAGAGCCCCTTCCAGCCCAATTCTCCTAGGTTCCTTGCAGTTCTACATTTTCTGATTCTCTGGCAAGACTGTCAGATTTAGATTATGTTTTTGAATTGTAGGTGGATTACAGTCTTAACCTTGTTTCCATTGCTGTTTGAGAAATTCAATCAGATTTTGAAGACACTAGCAGAACTCACAATTTAAAGAAAAATTCTTAGGGGAGGGAGAGTAAAGGAGATGATAAAGTGCTCGAAAACTCCCTGATTTATCAAGCATTTCGTCTCTATTTTCCTAGAGTGGTTCTGCTTAAGAGAGGTTCATCAACTCGGGGCTGCAGGGGCTGCCATCACTTTGGTCCTGGCATTCGTGCTTTAGGTCTTGTCCTCCGCGTGCAGTGTCTCCTGCCGCGCACCGCAGAGGGCCGGGAGCAGGGGTCGGGACGTGCCGTGGCTCCTCCCAGAAAGGGCTATACGATCATAGGCTGGGGTCACCTTTTTTAAACCGCAGGTGACAGAGATCTTCAAAAGCGTCATTCTTGGACCACATTATTTTGAGGTTGATGAGAAGTGCATACCCAGATTGGCTTCTGGCTGATCAGCTTTGGCACGCTCTCCCCACTCTGGTGCCATTTCTGCTGCTTCTAGCTGACCCACTACCACTCTTCTAAGTACCCAGGGTCTTAAGAGTAAGGAGATGATCTCATGTCAGGCCACTGCAGATTGATATGAATTTTAGTCTCTTAAGTAGCAATTCTCACAGGGGCGTCTACATTCTAAGGCTCAGTTCTAATTGCAGCAAAGGAATTATAAGCTTCACTGTGCAAGTGAGGGTAGCTGGGAAGGAGGGGAGAAGGGGATCTCATGCCAGCTGTGCATGCGGCGTACATAGGGCTGTCCTGCAAGTCAGTGCCTGTATATGACACTACTCACTTCTAAGACTAGGGGATGTGGAACCTCTCACAATTATTTAAGTCATCAATATAGGATATACACATTCACACCCACACAAAACACACACATATGAATGATCAGTAGAATGTGGGATGACGCATTACTGTCTGGATTATAATATGCCACTGGCCAAATTCTGATCCTAAAATGGAACCTCTCGACCAAATAACCATTTGCTGTAATAATGAAGTTCTGTCCTCTATGCCTTACAAGAGGCTTCTTGTGAACACCTGGAGAATGGGTTCCTGAACCAGCCAGGAACGCAAAGGAGTCCTACAGTGACATCAATGACTGCTGTAGGCATTTGGAGGGGAAAGCTGGGAGAAAAGGCATGTCTTTACAACCACAACATGATTAGTTCATTTGAGTGTGTGTCTGTATAAATTAGGTTTTTGCCTTATGTATTTGTAAGATTGAACTCCTGGACCTCCAATTGAGGCAGGTAACTAGACCCTGATATCAAAATTTACCTTCACTCGTTCCTTTCCAAGGAAGAAGGCAGTGGCATGCAGGACGTCAGCAGCATGTGTGGAGTTGTGGTAGGCATTGGAGGAGTGGTAGTTGGCTTCAATCACTTGGAGCCAGGCTCGAAGAGTAGTTTCAGAGCAGTGTAAAAATTCACATACTCCAAACCGAGAAAATACCTTTAAGCCCAGGTAAACTAATGGCCTAGAAAACAGGAAAACAAACCCTGATTCACTGTGTGCACTGGTCTAGAAACTGCTTTCTTTGATGACACAGGGGAATAGAGGCATTTTTCTTGAGACGTTTTTACTTCATGTACACAAGGGCATAAAAACATCCCCTCCCCAAATTAGAAGGAGATAGAATATCTTATCAGTTACCTCTTCACAGCCTGGTGTCTCAAGGTGATCAGTACGTATGATTTCTAGATTGTCTTTATTCATAGGGCCTTCAGAGGTTCTAGCAACCAAGATAGATCTCTGAAAGTCCCTCTCCATCTCTACTTCCTGTGTTCCCTCAGGAAGTCACTGAGCCTACGGACAGTGGTCTCTGCAAAGTCTTATCATTTCCAGTCAGATTCCTTATCTACAGGTGAGAATCATTCACATCCTACACACCAACAGCCCCCGAAGAAAGCCTTCTCCTACTATAGAAGAGGTCTTTCTGAGTTACTCTTTTCCCTGCGTCCCAGACAGATCCAAAGTCAAGTCCGGAGTGCCCTCAAACTCATTCTGTGAGGTGGAGCTTCAACAGCTGGGGGCTGCGAGTGCTCGGAACTCCTGGCTCACTCGCACAAAGGGATGACCTGGATAAATCTGAAAAGGACACGTAATAAGTTCTCATCCTCAGTCATTACCAGGCTAATCCCACATCTTACCCACTCTTGTCTCCATAAAGGAGCTCACTCAGGGGCCACAGTCTCTCTGCTTGTTCGACATTCCAGCATGCCATGACTGGCAGAACCTGTCAAGTTTCCTGTGGCAAGAACTCACAAGTTTCCAGATATGAAAGTCTGGAGCGTGGCCATCAGTCTTTCCCCACCTGCAGCCAGAGAAGCCACCTACCTTTTATGCGTTACAGCTTCCAGTTCAAAGATGTTGAACTCCCAACTTTCCTCATTATCCAGTAACTGAGCAATACAAGGGGGGACATCGTTGATGGTTATTGGCATCGCAAGATGGCTGTGACTCTGGTGCACATCTGAGCAAACAGATGGGGTGGGGGAGGCTGGTTAATTGCAGAATCTTGAGGCCCCTGAGCATCTGTCATCTTCATGGTAGCTACTAGAAAGGACGCCTTGAACTTCTAAAGGTAGGAAGACTTCAGTTCCGGGTTCTTCTCTACATTATGAAACTTCCAGATCCCCCAACCAAAAATAAAAAAAAAAGTTATTCTATATAACTGTTGAAATGTACAGAGATTTGCAGTTCCTACTTGAACAGTGCTCAAAGAAGTAATTTTAATGAGGAGACCTGGTTTCAAAGGCAGACCGCAGGGACAGTGAACTCCAGTGAGACTAACAGGAAGTAACAACACCCTCCCCAAGTAATGATCCTGAAAATGATCCAGGTTGTGGGAAGGTACAACCTGGAGACTGGTTATCGGCATACTGTGGACAGAGGACAACTTACTCTTAGTGAACACATACTCGTTTCCTGACAGTCTTCTCAAGCCATCCTGGAATAAAAGAAAGCTACTATTAGAAGCGTGCTTCTCATGCTCTTAGCATTGTTCTCTCATTTCTTCCATTAGCCTAAGAGACCTGGTTCCTAAACAACACAATCTGCAACTCCAAGTTGAAGCTCAAAATTAAATCGAAACAGTATCTACAGGACAGAGAATATTCTCCCTTCCAGCGCTCTTAGTCCCAGGAGAGGGAGAATTAAGAATAAAGTGGATAAGGACTTCATTCAGGTTTCACGTCTGACCTTAGAGTGGCCTTTGTTCTAACACCTTCTTTGTCTTCTGGCATCTGGAAGCCACATTCGTGCAATCACAGAAGGGGTCCTGCTTTTGGATATGGGTTATTTTGAAGAACCCACTTCCCCTTACAGGGTCTGTGTTATTCTTGTGTTCTTACATTTACATATTGGGAAACTACAGTCATGGGCCACATTTTGAGGATGACTTAATGGAAAGGCTTAAAAAGGGTGGGCGGATTTTTGACTAATATCTAAACTTTTTTCCAACTGTATTTTCTGTTTTGCAATATGGGCATTGCAACTGGCCTTTAAAATCAAAGTTTCTGGATTTGAGATGTTTGGGGGCAGCATAAGGGAGTGGAAAGAATTCTGGTGATCTCCATTTACTAGGCTCTTGAACTAGGCCCCAGCTGTTCCTGCATCTCTGTTTCCTTCCCTCTGCTTTCTATCCTTAAGTACCTGATTATTTACATCTTTGCTTAAAAATCATTTGTAAAATTACTTTTCTCTCTAGAAAGTATGCACTTAGGTTTAAAGTATTAATGAAAAGGAGCACTTAGGTGGCTCAGTCAGTTAGGCCTCCCACTTTTTTTTTTTTTTTTTTTTGAGATTTTATTTATTTGACAGAGAGCACAAGTAAGCATAGTGGCAGGCAGAAGCAGACTCCCCATTGAGCAGGGAGTCCAATGTGGGGCTCTGTCCCAGGCCACTGGGGTCATGACCTGAGCCAAAGGCAGATGCTCAATTGAGACACTCAGGTGCCCCAAGCTCAGGTTATGATCTTGGGGTGCTGAGATCAAGCCCATGGAGGGCTTGGCACTCAGTGGAGAATCTGCTTCTCTCTCTCTTCGGCCCCTCCCCTGCTGTTCGAGTGCTCCCCCTCTTTAAAATAAAATCAGAAACATGAGAAGTAAAATAAATAAATCTTTAAAAAAAATAAAATATTATTAAAGGGCTCCTCTGAAGTCACACCTTGGATTTTTAGACCAAGCCCTTAATTTTTAAACCTCTATCAATAGGCAAGTAACAATGGCTACAACTGTCTTGCCTGTAAGGTAGGTATCACAAGGTACTCCTGTTTTTGTTTTGCCTTTCTTTTTCTGGTTCCCTAAAACCAAATAAATGGAGGTAGACTTCTTCATTGGTTCCTCACAGCCTTACCTGCAGGGGAACCGCAAGATGGTATGCCAGCGGAGGGGGTGTAGGGCACGTAACTTAGCTCCAAGAACTGGGGCCTCCTACTGCGACTCTGCCGTGGCTGCCCTCCTGCGTGACCCCTGCCAGCGTTCTCCAGAGCTCAAGTCTACACTGCTCTGGGATGGGACAGCCCAGGCCAGCTCGGGGACAGGAAGGCTGGGGGAGGGGGGTGTCACTCAGATTACAGGCTCATTAATGACCTTCAGCAGGAACAAGGAGAATGGACTATAAAACCAGTCAACCCAGCATTTGGTGACAGGGCTGGGCAGAAAACACATAGATGACTCCGGGAGTCTGTCTCCACCAAATAGATCACACAGAACATGAGAACAGAGGAGTCCTTAAAAATCACAAACTGAGGGTTTTGGAGGGGAAGGGGGGTGGGGGGCTGGGCGAGCCTGGTGGTGGGTATTGAGGGCACGGATCCCATGGAGCACTGGGTGTGGTGTCTGAACAATGAGTCTTGGAACACTGAAAAAATTAAATTAAAAAATTTAATTTTATATTTAATTTTGGTGGTATTGGGGAGCCGGCAGGGGGGAGACCCCACCTCCCCTCACCTTCGGGAGCCACGGCAGCTCAGCTCTGCCTTTACTGACTGGATTCTAAGGGGAACTTCTAGTTAACTTTGATTTCAACAAAGAATTCTCTTTACGATTTTGGGAACTAGTGCTGTAGTCGAAGTACGAACCTTGCAGGATATCAAGAGCCTGCAGTCCAAGGAGACCCAGCCATAACCCTCAGCCCAGTACCGCCCTGAGTCAAGGGGAAGACGTCGACGAGGGCTCCCTGTGCATACTTCACGCTCCACCCACTGCCTACCACTCTTTACTGTAATGATTTTGAAGGACTGTCTGCCACTGCTGTGATCAGTTAGCTTCATGGAAGGAAATTCAAGAATTCCTTCAATTCTACCACTCAGAGAATCCCTTTGGACGCAGATGTTTCTGGTTATGCTAATGTTAGCCCACATGGACAGGTGTTTCTGCAACTACAGGCACCAGTTTCTATGTTACGTGTTCTGTGTCCCCTGGAGGGCACCTCCTGTCTCTCCCCTGCCTTTCTGGGGTTCCCTTATCACTCACAGTCATCAGGCCTCCAACGAGATCACTGGTGTGGGGATCTTCATCTTTGGTACCCAGCTGAGGGGAATACAGTTCTGTGGTCCGTAGAATTTCTAAAACTCTGTCCAAGGCTTCTGCTACTGTGACGGGGCTATTCTCTTGGGCTGCATTGATTATATTTATAACCTAAGGAAGTAAAGAGAATAAATTTGAGGCTATTAGGATTCTAATTCCCAAAGGTTACACGGATGCCTTTAAATGGTAGGAAATCAGATGGTAACACATTTTACTGTTCACAATGATCCATGTTTCCACAGAACCAGTGCGATCTTCTGCAGCGCGCCCCTCGTCCCCCCTCTGCTGGTGGCGCTCCTGCCTCGGGGGCTACGTTTTCTGCAGCTCCTTTGCTGATCCTCCTCTAGCTCTCTTCTATAGGTTGGAGGTCCTCGGAGACTGGTGCTGGGCCTTTCTCTCACTCTCCAGTCCTTCCAGAGACAAGCTGTTCCATGATTTTGGAGCCCCCCTCTGATCCACATGCCGAGGACTGTCAAATTTACATCCCTGTCTCAACTCCTTTTCGACCTTTGAGTTCGTACACTCAGCTGCCTACCCGACATACCTACCGAAGTATCTTACACGTCCGAAACCAAACTCATGATATTGCTCCTTTCTCCCCAAGGCAAGCAGGTGAACAAATGGAACAAAAAACATCAAAGAGCTCCCTCTCTGCTTTCTACACTGGAGCAAAACAACACTTGCATCCACTGGTGCTCGAAGCCAAAACCTGGAAGGGCCCAGCGGACAGACCGTTTTCCCCATTTCTCTGTCTACTCTCCTAGTGCCCCTCGTCACCAGGTTTAATTATTTCTACCCCGAAATATTTCTTCATTTATTCATTTCTGTCTCCACTGCTGTAACTCTAATCCAACTAACACCACTTCATGGCCTGAAATTCTGGAAAAGCCCCTAACTGGCCTCTTCTCTTTCATTCTTGCCATTTCTAGTCCATTCTCTTCATGGCAGCTGGGTGTCCTTTTTAATAAACACACTTGATCATGTCGCTCCCCCACCTGAAACTCTTCCGAGCTTTCTCCTGCACACGACTACCACATGAACCCTTCCTGGCAGCTCCGTGCCACCGTCTTCTCCCCATCCCCCACCCCTGGTCTTCAAGCTCTAGCCACCCACCCACACTTTCTTTCAGGTCTCCAAATACTCCAGTCCCCCTTTTGTCATCTCTTTGCTTCTTCCCTGTGATTGCTGTCCAGAATTCTCTTCTCCTACCTCTAACACCCTTGCATGCTTCAGTTCTTACTTCAAACATTACTTCCTCTATAGAGAGCTCTCCCTGATCACCTTACCCAACACGAATAGGACCATAGTAATCTAATCTACTCTTAGAACCCTACAGTTTTCCTTACTAACAGTCATTGCAATTTATAACTATAAATTCATTATGTGTTTATTTTATCTGTTTCTTCTCTATGGTATCAGTAGTCATTCATGACTTTATCTCCAGAAATGAGCCCAGTGCTGGGTAGCCCTGACTGCAGAGTGGAGGCAGCAGCAGCCACTCACCTTTGTGATGGGAGCCTCGATGGTCATGGAATGGATCCTTGCCATGGATGGATAGCGACGATTCTGTAGGCTTGGTGCTGAAGCAAACAAGAAAGCTGTAGCTGGTTCTGATGGCTCAGCTGGCTGAATACACCAAGGGAGCCCTTCATAGACTGGGAACCTGATTCTCAAAGGAATGCTTCCCCACCACCCTCCACAAAGCAAAGGATTTGCCCTTTTTTAATCCTGAAAGGTTGAGAAATCAGGCACCACTTGCCGAAGTCTCGAAAGGGCCTTCTGGCCTGGAACCTTGATGGCAGCTAAGTTTTAGGAGCCAGAGTTCCATAAGGGAAATTTCAGAGAGGGTTAATGGGATCCTGAGGCCCCATCTCACTTTCCCATAAATCACACTGAAGCCCAACTTTGACAGTTCCCAACTTCCAGTCCCCCACTGTTGGCCATCTAACTGGATGGCTGCGGCGTGGGAAAGGAAGCACGGGCCATGGCCAGGGCGGGGCGCGGATGAATGCGTCCACTCTCAGTGGTGATTACGGCCAGGCACTCGACCTCCCTACGCCCCTCGCTTCTTAACACCCAGAATCCAGGCATGGTTCTAGCTCTCATCAATAGAAACTTTCATTTTAAGTTAAGTCTAAGGTTTATTTTTTGTTATTTTAAAATTCCAATACAGTTTTAAAAAACGTTATATTAGTTTCGGTTATATAATATAGTGATTCAACAATTCTATGCATTACTCAGCACTCATCCTGGTAAGTGGACTCTTTATGTCCATCACCTACTCACTCCTCCCCCCACCAACCTCCCCCCTGGTAACCACCAGTTTATTCTCCATCGGTAAGAGTCTGTTTCCTGTCTTTTGTGGGGTTTTATTTTTTTTTTTTTTGGCTTTATTTGCTTTTTACATTCCACATGAGTGAAATCAGAGTATTTGTCTTTCTGACTTATTTCACTCAGCATTATACTCTCCAGATTCATCCATGTGGTTGTGAACAACAAGATTCCATGCTTTGTTATGGCTGAGAAATACAGTGTGTGTGTGTGTGTGTGTATTACATATATTATACATGTTATATTTAATATATATTACATCTTTATGTGTATATATAACAGGTGTTATATATATATGTATATATATGATAATATGTATACACAATAAACATATATTACACATAATATATACATGAATTCAGTAAGGTCACAGTATAAAAAATTGTACCTAAATCCTTTGCATTTCTATACACTACTAATGTAGTAACAGAAAGTAGGAGAACAATTCGATACACAATTGCACCAGAAATAATAAAATACCTAGGATGAACTTAACCAAGGAGGTGAAAGATATGTTGTACTCTGAAAAGTATAAAACAAAGATGAAAGAAATTGAAGACAACACAAATGAATGGAAAGATACTGCATACTCATGGATTGGGAGAACAAATATTATTAAAATGTCTGTACTACCCATTCTACAAATGTAATGCAATCCTTATCAAAATACCACCAACATTTTTCACAAAAGTAGAATAAATAATCCTAAAATTTGTATGAAACCACAAAAGACCGCAAATAGCCAAAGTAGTCTTGAAAAAGAACAAAACTAGAAGCATCACAGTCCCAGATTTCAAGATACACTACAAAGCTTTGGTAAGCAAAGTGGTACGGTACTGATACAAAACCGATGCATTAATCAGTGGAACAGAATAGAGAGCCCAGAAACAAACCCACAATTATGCAGTCAAGCAATTTTTGCTAAAGCAAGAAAGAATATCCAATGGGAAAGACTATTCAACAAATAGTGTTGGGGAACCTGGACAGCTCCATTAAAAGAATGAAGCTGGACCACTTTCTCACACCATGCACACAAACTTGAAATGACTAAAACAGAGATGTGAGACCTCAAACCATAAAAATCCTGCACAAGAGCAGAGGCAGTAATTTCTCTGACATTAGACATAGTAGCATTTTTCCAGATATGTCTCCTGAGGCAAGGGAAATAAAAGCAAAAATAATCTGTTGGGACTATTCCAATATTAAAAGCTTTTGCAAAGTAAAAGGAACAATCAAGAAACTAAAAGACAGCCTACTGAATGGGAGAAGATGTTTGCAAATGCACCTATCTAATAAAAGGTTAGTATCCAAAACATATTTCAAAAACGTACACAACTCAAAATCACAAATAATCTGATTAAAAATGGACAGAAGATATGAAACTGTTTATCCAGAGAAGACATCCAAATGGTCAACAGACAAATGAAAAGATGCTCAACATAACTGATCGTCAGGGAAATGCGAATCAAAACCCTGATGAGCTATCACCTCACACCTGTCAGAATGGCTAAAATCAGAAACATGAAAAGTACCAAGTATTGATGGTGAGGATGTGGAGAAAAAGGAACCTTTGTGCACTGTGGGTGGGAATGCAGATTGGTGCAGCCACCATGGAAAAAAGTATGGAGGTTCCTCAAAGAATTACCATAAGATCCAGTAATTCCACTACTGGATCTTTTACCCATAGAATACAAAAATACTGATTCAAAAAGATATGCACCCCTATGGTTACTGCTGCATTATTTACAATAGACAAATTATGGAAGATGCCCAAGTATCCATTGATAGATGAATGGATAAAAGATTATATATATAATATATATTAATATATAGGTATTAATATTAATATACAATATATTAGATATTATTCTATATATAATATCAATCTATTAATATTTAATCTATATATTATATAGATATTAATATTATAGATATTAATATATAGAATATATATATATTCTATATATTATGTCATTCAAAGTCACTGTTTCCTTATTGATTTTCTGCCTGGATCAGTCTACTGATGTAAGTGGGGTGTTAAAGTCCCCTACAATTATTGTATTACCATCAATTACTCCCTTTATGTTTGTTATTAACTACTTTATGTATTTGGGTGCTCCCATGTTGGATGCGTAATTATTTACAATTGTTCAATCTTCTTGCTCGATTGTTCCCTTTATGAAATAGTTATCTTTGTCTCTTGTAATAGTCTTTGTTTTAGTCTGTTTTTTCCAGGGCGTCTGGGTGGCTCAGCGGATTAAAGCCTCTGTCTTCGGCTCAGGTCATGATTTCAGGGTCCTGGGATCGAGCCCCACATCAGGCTCTCTGCTCAGCAGGGAGCCTGCTTCCCCCTCTCTCTCTGCCTGCCTCTCTGCCTACTTGTGATCTCTCTCTGTCAAATAAATAAAATCTTAAAAAAAATAAAGTCTGTTTTTCCTAATATAAGCATCCTTACCCCAGGGTGTTTTTTTTTTTTCACTTCCATTTGCATGATAAATGCTTTTCCATCCCTTCATTTTCCATCTGCATGTGTCTTTAGGTCTGAAATGAGTCTTATAAGCAGCATATACATGGGTCTTGTTTTTATATCCATTCCGTAACCTTATGTCTTTTGATTGTTTAGTTCAAAGTAATTTTTTAGAGGTATATACTTACTGCCATTTTGTTACTTGTTTTATGGTTCTTCTGTTCCTTTCTTCTTTTGCTCTCTTATGGTTTGCTGGCTTTCTTTAGTGATATATTTGAATTCCTTTTTATTTTTTGCATATTACTATTTTTTTTAAGATTTATTTATTTATTTTAGGGAGAGAGAACATGAGCTGGCAGATGGACCAAAGAATCTCAAGCAGACTCCCCACTAAGCAGAGCCTCACGGGGGTGGGGGGGTGGGGGGAGGTGTGTGATTTATCTCACCATCCTGACATCATGACCTGAGCTGAAATGCTAAGTTAGATACTTAACCAACTGAGCCACCCAGGCACCCTGGGCCCCCCTATTACTGGTTTTTGTCTTGTGGTTACCATTAGATTTATATATAACATCTTATGCATATAGCAGTCTATATTAAGTTGATAGTCACTTAATATGAACCCATTCTTTACTCCTCTCCTCCACTCCCATGTTTTAGGTATATTGTGACATCCTTTTATTTTGTGGCTCCCTTGACTGGTTTTTATACTTAGGTTTGCTGCTTCTGTGCTTCCTACATTTCATACTCTTGCTTATGGTCTTTCCTTTCCACTCAAAGAGTCCTCTTTAACATTTCTGGTAGGGCTGGTTAAGTGGTGATGAATTCCTTTAACTTTTGTTTGGGAAACTCTCTCCTCTACTTCTTAATGACAGCCTTGCTGGACAGAGTACTTTTGGATCCAGGTTTTTTTCTTTCAGCACGGTGAATGTATCAAGCCATTCCCTTCTGGTCTGCAAAGTTTCTGAAAAATCAGCTGACATCCTTTTGGGGTTTCCCTTGTGTGTAATGATTTTCTTTTCTCTTGCTTCTTTTAAAGTATCCCTTTCTCACGACTTTCTGTCATTTTAATTACTATCCATCTTGAGGTTGACCTCCTTGGACTTTGTTGGGGGCTCTCTGTGCCTGCCGGATCTCTTCTTGTTTCTTACCCCCAATTTAGGAAGTTTTCAGCTATTATTTCTTCCGATATTTTTTTCTCCTTCCTTCTCTCTTATCCTTTTAGGATCCCAATAGTGCAATTATTACTAGGCTTAATGGTGTCGCTGAGTTCCCTACGTCCATTTTCATTTTTAATTATTTTGCTCTCTCTCCTCTTCAGCTTGATTGCTTTCCATTGCTCTTTCCTTCAGTTGCTGATCTGTTCCTCTGCTTCCTCTAGACTATTACTTATTCCATTTTGTGTATTTTTAACTTCAGGTATCGAATTTTTCGTCTGTGGTTCTTTTTTATGGGTTTCATCTTTTCATTAAGGGTCTCAACTGAGGTCTTTGAGGTCCAGTGAGTATCTTTATGACCATTATTTTAAATTCTCTACCAGCCATGTTTTTTTTCTCTTTTGTTTAGCTCTGTTGCTATGATTTCGTCCCATTCTTTCATTTGGGACATAATCCTCTGTCTCATTTTGTCTTTCTGTGTCTGTTTCTGTGTATTAAGAAAGTCAGCTACGACTCCTGCTCTTGAAAGTAGGAGACTTGTGAAGGAGAGCTCCTGGAGTGCCCTGCAGGGCAGTGTCTCCTGTTCATCAGACCCTGGCACTTGAGGAGTGTCTCCTTCTGTTTTATACACCCTGCTGTTATGGCTGAGCTTGACTGCAATGGCTCTTGGCCTATTGTGGGGGCGGGTTGGTCCTTGGTGTTGTTAGTGGGCCCGTCTGGGGCTGCCTTGGGTTTGAGTTGAGTCATACCTGGCATTTGCCAGAGAGCCAGGGTCACTCATTTTCAGGGCACTTTTCCTGTGTTGTTCCCTGAGATACTTCTCTTGGCAGACGGGACTTGCAGTCAGACCAGATGTCTGCCGCTAGCTCACTGTTGGGGCTGCTGGTATCTGTGGTTATCTTCTCCTCCACCCAGAGCAGGAGTCACTTTGGAGTGGTTCCGGTCCCTGTTGGGGCTGCTCGCACCTGCCAGCCTTGCAGGAACTCTGGCCAACGGCTTATTGGGAGGGGGCAGGTCCACAGTACGACTAACCCCATCCAGTCCTTTGGCAGCATCTGAAACCCTGGGAGGAAACTGGGCTTGCTCAACCCTCTGATGGCCTTCATTTGCTGAGTGCCCTGGGGCCCCACAAAGCTGAACCACCTCTGCTCCCAAATCCCTGGGGTTCAGTGGGCCTTGGGCAAGTCAAGCCACGTGGGTCCATCATCTGTGCTTAAAATCACCAGGCTTATGGGGCTTAGGGCTCACAACCATGAAGTCTACAATTGAAGGCTCCCTCCAACAACCACATCTGTCAGAGCTGGGCCCTAAGGCCTGGTAGTGTCCTCCCAGCTATGCCACCAGGAATTGCGAAGAGGCACATCCCTTTCTGACCCAAGTGAACCCCATGTTAGGGTTTGTATGGGTCTGTTTTGTGAAAAGGCCTGGAGCTGGGCTGGCTGGAGAGGGCAATCACAGAGCCAACTGATTTTTAAAGCTCCAGATGTTAAGCCCACTAATTTTAAGAACTCACCAAATTTTGCCCTTTTGTTTTTCAAACCCAGTGTTACAGGGATTCCCTGTGCCTGGGGTGCCTGGCATGAGGGTCTTTTCTCTTCCCGTCTCCAAGTCTGTGCCATCCCTCCCTCCCATGGGTCTGTTTAGCTCCCAAACATGTCCCTTACTTTCCTCTGTGTGGACCGTTCTCTACGTTTAACTGTGGAGTTTGTTCTGCGAGTCTTCAAGTTGTTTTCTGGTTATTTCCACTGACAAGGGCTTTATCTAGCTATATCCACGGGGTGCGGTAAGGTACGAGTCCTCCTACTCGGCCAGCCTTTTTTTTTTTTTTTTTTTTGGGAACAGGTGATGCTTACATGCAGGTAGAAAATTCAGAGGAGAGAAGCTTTACTTTAAAAGCCCTGTTCTCATTAGATCTTCCTACCACTTCCTGTGAGGCAGGCAGGAGGGATGAAATCCTCGTGTTATAGATGTGATAACTTCACCTAGCCAGTACCAAGAGAGCCTTCGGGGCGCTCCGCCATCACTGCAGCCCTCTTCTGTACTCTGCAAACTCCGCTTCTCCATGATCGGTGGAGATGATGATCCCATCCTCAAACTGTGCTGAAAACCGAGCTAATCCAGTTCCAATTCTCTCATCCATCATCCTCTCCATCTAAAATGTTCCATGTACATCTGAAAATGTTTCAGTCCCTTCTTTTTCTTTGCCTCCTTGGCCCCAATCTTTTGCATGCCCTGTGATTTATCCATCTTCCTCTATGAATTATTCATCTTGTCTCTAGAGTCTTTGGCCCTTGCTAGTTTAGCCACTTCCCTCATACTCAGGTTTTGCACTGTGACCCAAAGGATTGAGAAGTCCTTCACTTGTCCTTCCTGTTTATTCCCTGAGGTTACCGCCCTACCTCTCTCCTTTCTACCTCAGTCACTACTCATCCCTCTTCATGCCCCTAGAATGAATGAGTAAAATCCATTAGCTCTCACTTCTTAAGCTTGCTGGTCTCCGCAGCATTTCTACTGCAGGCCAGCTCCTTCCTTTTGCTCCCTCACCAGTTCTCCTGTGCTCTTCACAGGCCTTATTTCTCCCGCCTCTCCTCTCACCGAAGGTGTGCCTTCAAGTCTTAGATCCTCTTTTCCTTTCTCTCCTTTCTCTCCCCTGCCTCCATCACTCACTCATTCACTTAAACACACACACACACACACACACACACCCCTTAGGGATTTCCCCTTGCTCACAGCTTCATCTGTCACCTCTAGGACTCTCAAATCCCCATTTCTAGCCCCAAATACTTGTTTTACATTTTAGCTTCCTTGCCATCTCCACTACAACATTCATCATTTTCTCCTCAGCCCCCTACCCTAGCCATACATGCAGACTCCTGGTTTTGAAACTATTACTCCTATTTTCCCAGGTACCTAGGACCAAAATTTCAGAGTCATCTTAGACTTTTCCATTGCCCTGCAAATCCAAATGATTACTTAGGCCTGAGTGAACTCAAATAATGTTCTGGTAAATTCTGCCTTGCAGCGCAGAACCACCATGCTGCTAAGTTCTGTCTCACAGTACTTCTGTGACATTTTATGAAGGGTTAGGGTGTGTAACAGGTACACTGCAAACTGGGTTTGCACTGACGTCAGGAAGCCAGGACTCTGCAGTTCCCTCTCTGCCCCTGGAGTGACCTAGCTATCAAATCTCTGAGCTGCTCTGGTGGTTACGTGGCTCAACATACTCTAGGCATCAAGGAATAAGCATAGAATCATTTTGAAAAGGAGACAAAGACTGTAAAAATTAAAAAAGAATAAATAGGCCCACAATTTTTTCAGTTTATAGAGAAAGAAAGCAAGTTTCATTAAAACCTTACTACTTAGGGTTTTATTTATATGCTGACAAGTTCTTGAGTATATTCCTCTGTCATCTATCCTTTAAAAAGGTCAAGGAAATCTGAAAAACTTACCATCACTGCCTCGAGATGATATCGATTTCACATCAATGGACTCTTTCCTTCTGTTCTTGTATCTGAATGAATGAGACTCTAAGGATTTCAAATTAAGAATAGAAAGTGAGTAGTTTGCAGCTTATCTATAGGTGAAGTTTAGACACATTCCCCCTCCCCCCATTATCTAAAAAACAAAGTTCCTTTTTAAGCACTGTGAAATATTTTCAAGAAACAGCAAACCACTTTTACTTCACATCATCAACACAAAATTATCAGTCATATTAATTGTAAAAAGATACTCTTTTCTTGTGGCACCCCACTGTATCAAAGTAATAAGGCTTATTATCAAGGGCTTTGTAGTTCCATTAATAAAATACTTAAAAAAATAAACATTAAAAGGGGCACCTGGATGGCTCAGTTGGTTAAGCCTCTGACTCTTGATTTTGATTTGAGTCATGATCTAAGGGTCGTGAGATCCAGCCCAGCATTGGACTTCTCACTCAGTGGGGAATCAGCTTGAGATTCCTTCCCTCTACCCCACCCCTCGCTTGCACACATATGTGTGTGCTCACGCTCTCTCTCTCTCTCTCTCCCTAAGATAAATAAGTAAATCTATAAAAAAAATAAACATTAAAAATTGGGGTAAATTTTGAGGGTTCATTTCAACTTGAAGGACAGTACACATAACTGGGTGCGGTAGGCTTTTACGGGGATATCTGTGGAAATAAGACACTAGTGAAATGCACAGAAAGTTGAATTTATTGGAGAAACTAACATGGAGTAGTTTTCGGTCCCTCTGGAAGGTCAGACCTCCAGAGGGTCTTGCAGGTTCTACGAAGCAGGTCATTTCATCAAATGAGACATAGTGCTATTGCCAGGAAGGCAAGGAAGAAAAGGCACATTTTAAATCCCAACCATTTCCATAACTTGACTCTCGCTTTTGTCCCTGCTTTCTGAGGTGGTGAAAAAAGCACTTAAATTCTGCCTAAGTCTTTGCTGACCTTGAATTTAACACCCAGAAAGTGTGGTCATGTCAATCCAAGATTGAAGCACAGAGGGCACGCTTCTGGTCAGGACTGAGAGATCAGCATGTCAGGGCAGCGGAGCTGGCCCCAGAAACATGCATTTGCAGGGCACTGGGTGCTTATGGGGTAACCCAGTGGTAAGGAGAGCAACTTAAGAGCATTGCTCCTTGCTGGGCTAAGACAGGAGGCACACATGCAGGTTCCAGCAGGGAGAATGCATTTCTCTGACACCAGTATTCCAAGAAAGAAAAAAAAAGTCCAATGTTCATATTCCAAGAAAGAAAAAAAAAAAAAGATGCAATAATGCTCTTTTAAGAATTGTCCATTAGCACCAAAAAAGGTACAAGAGAGAAGAGCACTTAAGAGAACAAACTCCAGAGCCCAACTGCCAACGTTCACGTCTCCACCAGGCCACGGATTAGCTGTGGGACCTTGGACGTTCGTTCTCTGTGTCCCAGTATCTACATCTATGGAGTGGAGATGGGCACAGCATCTCCCTCACAGGCTGCTGGGAGACGTAAATGAGTCAAATGCGTTAATCTATGAGTTAGCCAGCAAAGTGTCTGCCACGCTGTAAGCATGCAGTTCATGCTGGCTCACGGTCTTAACTGCATCCGTTCATTTGCAAATGGACCTTCTTTCTAGGCACACGCGGGGTCATGTTATAATATTGTTCTACTATGGGCTGTTTTCACTTCAAAATATGTCTTAAGTACTTTCTTCTGGATCACCTTTTTAACCATTTACTTCAATGTCCTAAAAAATCTGATTCAATTACAAAAAGTTGAATCAATAAGTAAACTTGAACTATATATAGCACACAGTAAAAAGCAGAACTATTATGAAGTTGATCTGAACACCAGAAGTCTACAGCCTTGTCTTAAATGATAAAACTTAAACTATTTACACTGTCCCTTTGCCTCATTTGTCTTCCAGATTCTGCCTTAATAGTTTTCCTGGTCTTGGATAGGAGTAGTGGTCCTTTAAATGACATTGATAGGATCATACGGCATCTTTCAAACCCTGAAAAACTAGCAATCGTTCCTTGCAAAACATTCCTTTAAGTGCTCTTCAGGGACTTAATAATCTCACGTTCTTAACATTCATTTACTGCATAATAAATTAAATCTAACTTAATAGAGATTTAAGACTACATTCAAGATTTAAAAAAACTGAAGGATTCCTCAAAATTTAGTTTCCAAATAAAACTAAAGTAGGGAAGTTGGTCTCATGGCTGGCTGGCTGAATTCTAAATCACTCACTAGAAATTACTCAAAGGTATCTAATTCTTCTTCTTCCTGATTTTATCTCAGGTAAAATTAAGAGAATATAGCAATAGAAATTATTAAAAGTTTGGAGAAATTATTCTTCGATAAAAGCCCACTAAAATCAAACAATTCATTATTCATTCTACCAACAGATGCTTGTGGACTGAATTTAAAAACCAGGGAAAATAAGGATAAAGGAGATTTAAATAAATTTATTCCATGGCAAAAAGGGATATAATATCAACAATTTTTTAAAAAAAAATAGCTAACATTTACTGAGCAGCTACTCTGTACCAGATACTGTGTTCTGAGGTTTAAGCACAGAAATTATCTTATATGATCATTACAATAATTCTGAAAGCTACATAATGTGATCCTCATTTTACCAGGGAGAAAATGTAAACTTGGAGAGATTACACAGGTAGCTCAAAGTCAAAGAGCTCGTCAAATGGGGGAACCCAGGTCTTCTAAGACGGGAGAGTTTCAACTTAGCCATGTTCTGGGAGCATTTTTATCGAGTCCATTATGTGCAAGGTAATGCTGGGTCCTGTGAAGGATATGAAAATGCAACAGTTTTTGGCACCCAGAAGTTCATAAGTCAGTTAAAATACTACTCTTGCTGTGTACAAGAAATAAACTAAAGCATCAGAGAGAGACAGAGATACCAGGAGGAGGGGGAGGAAGGGAGGGAGAAGGGCAGAGTAAGGAAAAGGGTAGGGGAATGGAAGGATGACACCCTACAGTTAAGTATCAGGTACTGTCAGATATTATATACACTTTCTCCTTTCATCTCCCTAGCAAGGACATGGACATTGTTAATTCATTTTACAAGCAAAGAAACTAAAGCTCAGAAGGATCAAATTAAGTCTGAGTGTGCTTTAAAATATGGACCATCCCAGAACCAAGGACTAAATTAGTAGCTCAGGGTCTAACCTTATGGATTAGCATAAGGAAAACCACTGAGCAAAGAAGGTCATGTGTGTAAGCAGGAGTAACAATTTTAAATCTTTGAAAGCAGACTGGTTTTTCCATGTAATGATTAGAGAATTCCAGACCTTTTAAATGCAAGAGTCATCTGGTCTATCCCACATTTGAGAGTAAAGGAAACAAAGGGTCAGAAAGAGTATAAAGCAAGGGGGTAGGGACCGAAATGGTGCCTCAGTGCTCTTAACTTCCCGGACAGGGCAGTCCGCGCTTTCTAATCATCTGGTCACCGAGAGCTAGGAGGGAAGGGTAGCCTCACCAGGGTACAACCACAGTGGGTCTCCCCAGGACTTCTGGTCCACTCTCTCTTTTGGGTTTATCTGGTCTACAAGGTCTCTAGCCAGCAAAATAAAACCAGAATGGGAAACCAGGATGGGAAAGGCATTCAGTAGAAAAGGTTGCCATGAATGAAGAGTCGAGTTTTGAAGGGATTCTGCTTGTATTCTGACTCTCTCCAGCCTTCCAATATCAGCACTCAGGTTTTAGTAATCCAAATTCTGGGGTAGTGAGTGTCAATCTAGACTTCTTCAGAGTAATTTATAGACCTGAACCCACCAGTGCCACCGGAGTGTGTTAAGAGTGAAATGGAAGTATTCTCACCTGTCTGAGAATTGTCTCCTGAATCACGATGAACCTTGTGAAGCTAAAGTTGTTCATAAGTTTGGTGAAACAAGACAAAGAAATTTTAAATATGGCATTAGCTACATTTCCAGCTGAGTAATTTCAATAAAAATCTCTAACGATTCCAGAAATCAAGAAGTTACACAGATATGAACAGATGAAAGATGCACACCAAGTGATAATACTACAAATGCTCTAGTACATTCAGACACTTCTAGAATGCCCTAGCCTGAGAGCAAGGAGATACCCAAGGGATGTGCTTTCTATCCAGGACGTCTACACCTCCACTCAGCTGTTTCCATTTTGACCATCACAGAAATGCAGAAAGACAAAAAGGTTGTAACAAATTTTTTTTATAAGGGCTAATATGTAACCTATTTAGATTTCACACATGTTATAAAATTTTTCCATAATATAAAAGTAATCTGAATTTAAGCCTAGGATTTTTAAAAACCTCTCTGAAAAGCTCTTCAGGTATTCCTTAATTATGGACAGAGCCAATTTGCAACATGTTTATTCACAAAGAGATATGAACTTTGGATGCAGCTTAACACCTACTGCCTTCTCATTATCAGATTTTTTTGTATCCTAATGATTTTATGCTAATGATCAATAAATACCTGTCAAATGATCGAGTCATTAATATTAGAAAATAATAAACACGCCTTGGATTTTGCATTTTTTCCCTTTATAACTGAGACACTGTTACTGGAGTGCATCTAGCTATATCACGCTTATCATCATGCTCCTTTGCTGCTGAATCATCCATTTCCCGTTGCTTGGACAATCAAGTCTTTGTACCTACTCACTGAATGGGATAAGTTAACTTGAAAAACAAACCAGGTGACTGTGTAGTGCTAACTCTGAAGGGAGGTTAGTTTGGCTTAGCAACACCAACTGTAGCAGCCAGAAGTTCCCTACACATCAGGTAACAGGTACGATGTTCCAGCTTGATGCAACCACTGAAAAATGATCACGTAAAACCGAAGTGTTAAAGAAAGGGGGCTTTCTTCCACATTATGTGGAATCATTCCACGTAGTCCGGGCCACATAATTATCGAAACAATTACACGGCCGGCCTGTGTGAGATCTTGGTCAAAATGTGTCTAAAGGCCGTGACACATTTATTCCGTAATTGTGGGACCTTGTTATTTCTTCTGTGATCAACTGTTTTATGTTTTTCCTTTACAGATAAAGACCATTTGCTACAAAGCTCCTGAGCGCAGCATGGATTTTTGATACTATACCAAATGAATACAACTTTCCCCTTGCAAATTGTTTTCTCAGTCAGCTTTAGCTCAAAACCAGGTCATCTTTAAGTACTTAGCTTTTCTCTCTGAATCACAAAACACCTCTCCTTTAGGAGCAAAGGCCTAGGACTTCCCTGATTACCCCAAAAAGCCCTTGTCTTGTTTTTTGTTGACCCCAGAAAGACGGGTCGAATGACCTGTGGAGCTCCTAGGAGGTGGACGAAGCCCAACCCTGCCTGTGAGAAGCTAGTGCCGTGGTCCTGGAGAAAAGGGATCAGAGGGGAGGAGGGAGGAGAGAGGTGAGAGGTACCAGGTCCCTCTGCTGAGGTGGCTTCCCACCTGGATGTGGTATCTGGCCCTTTGGGAGCCGCATGCCCGGCACCCCCTCCAAAACCACCTCCTGGGAACGGCTCACCTAGCGCTGCCGGACTCTCGTCTACGGACAGAACAGAGCCTGGCGGCAACGCCCCGCACTCACTTGCTTTACAAGCGGAGGTTTCGCCACCGGGTCAGCACCTGCCACGCCGGCCCCTGTCTCGGGACGCACTTCCTGATCCTGTGCAGCGGGGACAGCGCCTGAGGCCCTCTGCTGGTCACCCCCCAGCGGCGCTAGGTTTTCCTCAGAGCTCAGGTTCCCTCCCTCTCTCTTCGTTATACCGCCCCCACCCACCCTTTCACAACACAAGATTCACTTGGCTGAAAACAATTCTTTAACAACTCCAACTTTTTTCTTGGAGGTCTAAACCCACATTTATAACTTGGCATGAATGAATCCCCTAGAATTATTTTCTCACATTGCTCATCTGCGCTCTACGAGGAAGTCAACAGGGAAGGAGCTGCTCTGTGGTTGGCTGTTCTCCAGGAAGCAGCCAGGAGGGGAACCTGGGCCTGAGGACTGTGGGGCAGGGAGAGAACCATGTCTGCCTTGTTCTAGCACCTCCGCATGTGCCATCAGGTTAGTGAGGACAACGCCCCTGGCAGAGGGAGGACGGCCATCCCTCTGAGAGATGGAGAAGCCAGGGATTCACTTGCCTGAGCCTCCCAGCTAGTACTCCACAGCGCACAATTCCCAACCCCATCAACTGGCTCCAAACCCACTTCCTCTTTGACACCGGCTCTCCACAGGGAGGACCCAGAAAGGAAGCTCCGGGCCCAAGCCTGTTAAACTGGGGTCTGAGGACAACATTCTCTGGGTGACAGCAGCGCAGTTGTTTGGAATACAATTTCCTTTGAAATTCTGGGGAAGGCTTGAACCTCTGCTACCTATAGGTTTTGTCACGCATATGCTAAAGCAAAGCAAAGCAGAGGTAATTCAATGTCCCCATGTCAACCACTGTCTGTGGAATGTTTCTGTTTTTCCCTTTTGTGAAAGAAAGCGTGAAGTGTAAAATGTGTCCACGTGAAGTCATTACTGGGAATTTGATCCCTGTGTCCCTGGGAAAGCCAAGGCTTTAGCGCTCAGTTCCTACAACGTGAATACCGCTGGCCTTGGCCTGCAGTGGTCCTGCCAGCCCTCAAAGCTGGGATTTCTTAGCAAGTCCTTGGAAGCTTCCATCTTGTTTTGAGGTGGGAAACTTCATCATTTTGAACCTTTAATTATTTAAAATGTTACAGGTTCTCACAAATGTTGCTGTCCTTGTGCTAAATGCTTTGTTTACAAAAACATGATTATGCTGGGCTCTAAAAGGCCCTACAAATTCTGGGTTTTGTGTGTATGCGTGTGGAAGAGAGAGATTTCGGGGTCATCTCATTGTTTTCCTCTTCTGGAATAACCATTTAAAACTTTTATCTTCTCTACACACCCACTACAGTGTTTAAAACTAAAAAATTCTGTCAAGGCTGTGGAACAGCTGGAACTCGCACAGCCTGCTGGGGAGGACAGAAAATTGTACCATTGCTCTGAAAACAGGGGTGGCAGTCTCTTATAAAATTAAACATACACCTACCCTAGGACCCAACTCCTCAGTATTCAGTTCAACTCCTAAGTATTTACCCAAGATAAACAAAAGCATATGTTGTTCCCCAAAAGACTGCTCTTAGAATGTTCAAAGGAGCCGCAAACTGGAAACACCCAGAAGTTCATCAACAAGGGAAATTAACTGTGGTCAACCGATGCAATGAAATACTATTCAGCCATAAAAAGAAAAAGGGAAATAATTACTGATATGTGTAACACAGATGCATCTCAAAACATGGTGATGAGTCACAGAAGCCCAACATAAAAGCACAGACACTGTATGCAACTCTAGGACAGGCAAAACTCATCTATGGTCAAGTATTCAGAAAAGTGTTCCCTTTGGGGGGGAGGGGTAGGAGTGGAGGCAGGGATAACTGGCAAGGCCAGGAGAGTATTTCTGTGGTGGTAGATTTGGGACCTTGATAGGGCCTGGGTTACAGAGGTATGTGCATTTCTCAAAACTCAAAGAATGCTGTACCTAAGATTTGTGCATTTCACTATACATAACTTTCACCTAAAAAATGAAAAAACCTGGATACAAATATTAAACTCTAGTCAATAATACACATGGTAAAGTGCCAAGGGATGAAATGTCCTGCTAGATGTAACTTAGTTTAAAATCTGTCAAAGAATAAAATGGGCTGATGAATAAATCAAAGACAGATGGACAGATAGATGATTGAGCAAAATGGTCATTACACAAAATAGGTGGTGGCCACGTGTATATCTACTTAAAATTCTTCTGACTCTTCTATAGGTTTGAAAAATTTCATAATAAAATGTGGGGAGATTATATATTCAACTGAGAATATGGAAGGATGGCTAAAAATTGCACTATAATTTAAAAATCCGTAAAAATAAATAGGATGAAGGAAATTGAGAACAACTTGAAACTGAGCAAGGTCAATTACATGTCATGGTCCCTGGGACTCCCGACCTACCATGAGCCTGGGCATGAAAATGATCTTCTACTTTAAACCGTAACTAGTGAACTGTAAATAGCAGCTGTCTTAGAAGCATAGATTTATACAGTTAACTATTTAACAGATGGATTTTAACAATTTCACTGACTGATTTTATGAATTATATAATTAAAAAATGAACTTAAATTCTCTTACATCTTATGGGAGAAAAACCCTGAGAAATAATTATATGAAAACAACATTCTTAATACAATATGTTAAAATTAATTTTTTGAAACTGTAAACCATAAGACTTTTTAGCAGTTAAAATGAATCAAGGTTAGGACCAGTGTAATAATAAGCAAGCAAGCAAGCAAGCAAGCAAGCAAATAAATACTAGATAACTCCTTCCACCTTCATTTCAGAGTCATCCTGGGAATCTGAACAGCATTTGGTAGAAATGTCCAAGGCTGTTTTTGTCATTATGGAATGGCCAAGTCATAACAAGCATCAGTCTTAATTCAAATCATCAGATTTCCCAGTATTTAAACCTGGGGTCTCCATCTTTGATGCTTCTTTTTCTCTCATCCCCATACCTCGTCCATTATCAGATCCAGGAAAATCTCTCTTCTCAATACCTCTGGGATCGCCCCCTTCACCTCTCTCTGCTGCCAGCACGCAGACAACCATCAGCTCCCACCTCACCTCAGTCATGCCCTCCAGGTCACTTCATTCTCAACTCCTCAACCAGTGTCACCCACACTACATTTAATCCTGTCATCCTCCTGTGTACAATACTTCCCATTGGTCTGAGGGTCAGCCTCGTGGGACAGCCCGGCTGTGGGGCTTTGCGCTATGGCCCGGCCCCTGCTGCTCTGCTGGACTCCTGTCCTGTAGGCCACACTGGCCTCCATTCCCCGACCCCCTCTAGTTTCCCAGGCCCTTGACTACCACAGAGCCTTTATACATGTGACTCTTCTGCCCAGGAGGAACTTCCAAATCCACACTCTTCCCTTTGCCTCTTTGCCCTCTAGATCTTCACCAAAAGGTAATTTCCACAGGGAAACCCTCCCTTCCTCAAATAAATAGATCTATAAACAAACAAACAAACAAACAAATAAAATGGCAAAGTTTAAAGACAGAATTTAATAGCTGGAAGAAATAAGTAGTTATGTAAAAGGGAAACCCCATAAGGCTACCAGCTGATTTTTCAGCAGAAATGTTGTAGGCTAAAAGGGGGCAGCATTATATATACTCAAAGCTCTGAAAGGAAAAGACCTGCAACCAAGAATACTCTACATGGCAAAATTATCATTTAGTATTGAAGGAGAAAAAGAGTATCCCCAACAAAAATGTTAAAAAGCATGCATCACCACCGAACCTGACTTAAAAGAAATGTTAAAAAGATCTCTTTAAATGAAAAAGAAAGGGCCATAATTAGGAGAATACTATGAAAGGAAAGGAGATTAACAAAATAAAAATTTCTAAAAAGATGTGCACAGACATATAATTGTGAGTGGGATAGTAAAATAAAGTTCTTTCAGAATGTGTTCAAACTAAAGTGACTCACCTTAATGAAACTATTATATACTTAGGCAAACCTATATTAGATACACATACACAAAAAGAGAAAAAAACGCCAAGCATAACACTAGAGAAAGTAAAAAAAAAAAAAAAAAAAAAACCAAAAACCAAAAAAACAGAAAAAAACCCACAAAAAGTCTCCACAAGGACAGAGAACAAGGTAAGAAGAAAGGAATAAAAAACTAATAGAAAAACAATGAGAAAACAACAAAATGTTAGTAAGTACTTATCAATAATTACTTTATATATAAATGGTGCGAGAGCTCCAAACAAGACATGAGTGACTGAATGAATAAAAAAGAGTAATACCCATCTACATGCTTCCTAAAAAGAGACTCACCTAAACACACATACAGACTCAAGTGAAGGGGTGGAAGATGTTTCATGTAAATGGAAGAGGAAAAAAAAATAAAGCCAGGGTAGCATATTATATCAAAGTACACTTTAAAAGAAACACTGTAACAAGAGACAAAGGAGGGCACTACACAATGATAAAGGGATCAACCCATGAAAAGGATATGATTATTTTAAATATCTATGCACCAACAAATTTAAATATCTATGCACACAACACTGAACCACCTAAATACAGAAAGCAATTATTAACAGACATAAAGGAAGAAACTGACAGAAATACAGTAATAACAGGGGACTTTAACAACCCACTGACATCTATGGATAGATCAGACACCACAAAAATCAGTAAGAAAACAGTAGCTTTGAACAACACATTACACCAGATGGACTTAACATATATATGGAACATTCCATCCCAAAACAGTAGCATCACATTCTTTTCAAGTGCTTGTAGTACATTCTCCAGGATAGATCACATGTTAGACCTTAAAACAAATCTTAGTAAATTTAAGAATAGTGAAATCATATCTAGCATCCTTTCCAACCACATAGTATCAAACTAGAAATCAATTACAAGAAAAAAAACTTGTAAAAACCATAAACATGTGGAGGCTAACCCAATGAACCACCAATGAGTCAACAAAGAAACCAAAGAGGAGATTAAAAAAAATACCTAGAGAAACTTGAAGGTGAAAACATTGATCTAAAAATCTTTGGGACACAGTGAAAGTAATTCTAGGAGGGAAATTTATAGCGATACAGACCTATCTCTAAAAATAAGAAAATTCCTGACAATCTGACCTTACACCTAAAGGACCTAGAAAAAGAAAAACAAATGAAACCCAAAGTTAGAGAAAAAAGGAAATAAGAAAGAGCAGAAATAAAAGAAATAGAGACAAGAAATACAATAGAAAAGATCACTGAAACCAAGAACTGGTTCTTTGAACAGATAACAAAACTGATAAACCATTACCCAGATTCATTAAGAAAAAAAGAAGACCTGAGTAAGTAAAATCAGATATGACAAAGAAGTAACAACTGATGCCACAGAAATATGAGAGCCCTGTTAAAAATTATATGCCTACTAATTGGACAACCTAGAAGAAATGGGTAAATTCCTAGAAACATATAATCTTCCCAAATTTAATCAGGAAGCATTAGAAAATCTCAACAGACTAATAATCAGTATGAAACTGAATCATTAACCAAAAGTACCCAACAAAGACAATTCCAGGACCACACGGATTCACAGGGAGTTCTACCACACAGTCAAAGGAAAGTCAACACCTATTCTCAAATTACTACAAGGAAACAGAAGGAAAGCTTCCAGATATGTTATGAGGGCCCTAATACCAAAACCAGACAAAGGCACGAGACAAACAACACCAGAAAACTACAGACCAATATCCCTGATAAACATAGAGGCAAAAATCCTCAGGAAAATATTAACAAACTGAATTCAACAATACATTAAAAGGATCATGCACCATGGTGAGGAAGGATTTATTCAGGAGATTCTAGGATGATTTAATACCCAGAGAAATAAATCAATGATATACCACATGAACTAAATGAGGGATAAAAATCACATGATCTTCTCAATAGATGTTGGAAAAAGCATTCGACAAAATCCAACATCCTTTCATGATAAAAAAAAAAAAAAAAAACCTCTCAGCAAGGTGGATATTGAGGTAACCTCCACTTAATAAAAGCTATATATGACCAACACAATTAACATTACACTCAGTGTTGAAAACCTAAGAGCTTTACCCCTAAGATTAGAAACATGACAAGGATGTCTGCTCTTACCATTTTTATTCAACGTGGTAATGGAAGTCCTCACCGCCATCAGACAACAAATAAAATGTATCCAAATGGTAAGGAAGAACTGAGAATGTCAATATTTGCTGAGGGGACACGATACATAGAAAACCCTAAAGATTCCATCAAAAACTATTAGAAGTAATGAGTGAATTCAGTAAATTTGCAGTATACAAAATACACAAACATCTGTTACATTTCTATATAGTAGTAACTAAGTAACAAAAAGAAATTAAGAAAATAATTCCATTAACCGTTGCATCAAAGACTAAAATATCTAGGACTAAATTTAACCGAGAAGATAAAAGACATATACCTTGAAAACTGTAAAAAAGACTGATAAAAGAAGACAACACAAATGGAAAAGTATTCCATGCTCACAGATTGAAAGAACAATGTTGAATTGTGCACACTACCCAAGGCCATCCACACACTCAGTGCAATCTCTATCAAAATACCAAGAGCATTTTTCACAGAATCGGAACAAATATTAAAATTTGTATGAAACCACAAAAGCCCCTGAATAGCCAAGGCAATCCTAAGAAACAAATCTGAAGCTATCACAATCCCAGATTTCAAGACATGCTACAAAGCTATAATAATTACAACAGTATGATAATGTGTCAAAAAAAAAGAAACCTAGGGCAATGCAACAGCATTAGGAAGACCAGAAATAAACCCACACTTACATGGTTGATTAGTCTATGACAAAGGAGGCAAGAATACACGATGGGGAAAAGAGAGTCTCTTTAATAAATGATGCTCAGAAAATGGGACTATAGGGCAGCACTGTGTGTCCACTTTACTTCCATAAAAACAAACTAAATATAAAAAGGGATTTAGAATGTCACATAACTTTTGTTGATAAAGCAAGGACAGGGTTTGAGAGCACAGACTCTAATTCTGAAAGAAGTTCTACTGTGGGTAAAATGCTATCAAATAGCATTGCATGCTACCAAGAAACTGTTGGTGAAAGGAAATGTCCATCACTGGGGCAAATTTCATTGTTGTCTCATTTTAAGAAATTGTCACAGCCACTCCAGCCTTCAATGACCACCACGCTGATAGGCCATCAATACTGAGGCAAGACCCTCCACAAGCAAAGAGATTACCATTCACTGAAAGCTCAGAGGATGGTTAGCAGTTTTTAGCAATAAGGTATTATAATGAATGAAAAGCCTTCATGTGCGGCAGGAAACCATCAAAATCCTAGAGGAGAACACAGGCAGAAACCTCTCTGACTTTGGCTGTACCAACTTCTTGTCAGACACACTACCAAGGGCAAGGAAAACAAAAGCAAAAAGGACCTATTGGGACTTCATTAAGATAAAAAGCTTCAGCACAGCAAAGGAAACTATCAACAGAACTAAAAGGCACCTACAGAATGGGAGAAGATATTTGCAAATGACCTATCTGATAAGGGGTTGGATCCAAAATACATGAAGAACTTATCAAAACTCAACACCCAAAAAACAAATAACCCAATTAAGAAATGGGCAAAAGACATGAATAGATACTTTTCCAAAAAAGACATCCAGATGGCTAAAAAACACATCATGTCACACCTGTCAGGATAGCTAAAATCAGTAACACAAGAAATAACAGGTGCTGGCAAGGATGCAGAGAAAGGGGAACGCTCTTGCACTGTGGGTGGGAATGCAAACTGGTGCAGCCGCTCTGGAAAACAGTATGCAGGTTCCTCAAAAGTTAAAAGTAGAACCACCCTATGATCTAAGAAATTACACTACTAGATATTTACCCAAAGGATACAAAAATTCAAATTTGGAGGGTTACATGCATCCTGATGTTTATAGCAGCACTATCAACAATAGCCAAACTATGGAGAGAGCCCAAATATCCATCAACTGATGGACAAAGAAGTGGTGTGTGTGTGTGTGTGTGTGTGTGTGTGTGTGTGTGTATATAAAACTCAGCCATCAGAAAGAATGAAATCTTGCCATTTGCAAAATGACATGGATAGAGCTAGAGTCTATCAGGCTAAGTCAAATAAGTCCCGTCAGAGAAAGGCAAAAACCATATGATTTCACTCCTATGTGGAGTTTAAGAAAGAAAACAGATAATCATATGGGAAGGGGAAGAAAAAAGAGAAAGAGAAACAAATCATGAGAGACTCATAATGACAGAGAAGAGACTGAGGGTTGAAGGACGGAGGTGTGAGGGAGGGGCTCGGTGGGTGATGGGCATTCAGGAGGGCGCTTGTTAGGATGAGCACTGGCTGTTGTAAGTGATGAATCACTGAATTCTACTCCAGAAACCAATACTGCACTGTATGTTAACTACCTAACATTTAGATGTAGATAGATAGATAAATGAATACATTTTAAATTAAGGTACGTACATTGCTTCTTAGACATAATGCTACTACACACTTACAGACAACAGTATAGTATAAACATAACTTTTATACGCACTGGGAGACCCAGTAATTCCCTAGACTTGCTTTACGAGTTATTCACTTCATTGCAGTGATCTGGAACCAAGCCTGCAATATCACCAACGTATGTCTGTATATTGTTTGCTTTTATGTCACCCTCACCCCCAAATATTATGAAAAGGGATAAAACTCTGGTTGCAACGAGGACAAGTACTATTCTCTAAAATAATTAGCGTCGCTTGCAAAGTCAACATATTAAGAAGTGTTTTCTTTTTAAGATTGAACATACCTGATCAACAACTTCAGGACAAAACTGAAGGCTTTTATGTGCGTGACAAGACTTCAGTGATGCAGGGGAGTCCGAGGGCCAGATGAGAGACGTGATCACAGAAACAGAGTCATTTGAGACCCTCCCTTCATTTACATGTAATAAGAAGGACAGCGCAAGTGGTAGAACACAGAATTTGTTTGATCATCTTTCTTTACTGAAGATACTTTGATGAGTATTTCCTCAGATGCTAAAAGTATTTGATGCATAGATCAAAGATGTTTTCTGTCTACTCTATTTTCAAGAACTATTCGATAATACAGTTCTCAAAATTCCCACCCAAACAGTAAATCAGCACTGAACAGTGTTCCTCAAATATGGCAATGAAATAACCCCACGCAACATTCTGGATCCCTGTCCACAGTGACCGACTTCACACAGCTCCTAAACCACGGGCCGGCTGCTGCCCCTGTTTTCACGTATTCTGAGTCTGGGTTCTCAAAATACTGGAGCATCAAGGCAAGGATAAACTACATACACGCCCATCTAGATACTGGTATCATATCTCTTTACTTCAGTTAATTTTATGAGCCTAACATATTCGATACAACATCATCTCTCCCCTTTTATCCTAAAATAATACTACTGTCAAAGCAACACGCATTGATCCGATACAAAAGATAAGGCGTATCAATTTTTCAGATTGCACAAGATTGCAAAGTCCCGAGTTGTTTTTTGTTTTGGTTTGGTTTGTTTGTTTTTAGGTAATTTGCCATATGCCAAACAGGAACAGATTTTTATCTCCTCTCTGCTGTTTGGTATTTTCTGGGGAAAATCTAAGCGTCCCTCTTCTGTGCAGTGCCAGATCTGGTAGGTTCGGGTATCACTGGCATCCCTCAGTCAACCTTTTCTTCACTCAGGGCTAGTGCGCGCCGGCCCCACAGCGAACGTGCGCTGGGAAGAGCCATGACAAAGCAACGCTCATTAGATAGCCAGTGATAATTCGCTTTTTATCTTTTTCACATGGAAAGCACACTTAATTCAAGGTGCCATTTCGGTTGACGTGCTTTATCTTTTTTTCCCCCTTGTCCAGTTTCTCTTTTAATGGCTTTCAAATACCTATAATGCAACCACCATTGTGGTTCATACCTGGCAAACAGTTAAGTTTTCTAGTATGGCAATATCATCGTGGTTTTCCAAGTCCAGCATGAATCAAAATTGCCTTAAGGACTGGTTAAAATAGGTTGGGGGCACCCTCAAGTTTTGGTTTCACTAGGTCTGGGTAGAGCCTAGAATCTGGATCTCTAGCAAGTTCCCGGAGGACGCTGAGGCTGTGGATGTGGGGGGCATGCTGTGGTGTCTGGGGATCCCCCTACTCAGAGTGCACTGGGCGCCAGCAAATTTGCTGACACCTGGGAGCCTGTCAAACTACCAACTCTCAGACCCCTGAATCAGAATCTGTATTTCAACAGTTAATCTCCAGGTGATTTTAACATCACAGTTTGAGAAGCACTGTTATTAAGTGGAAAAATCTCAGGCTTACCAACAGATGAATTAATATTTCCACTTCCAGTTGTATAAACCTGGGGAATTTATGAGCTTCACTGCATCTCAGTTTTCTAAGGGGTAAATGGGGACCAATGCCTACTATTCAGGATCTGTGAAGATCACATGAAATAGCGTGTACAAAATGCCAAGTCCAGTAGCTTCCAGGCTTTTTTTTTTTCAATGATTTTATTTATTTGAGAGAGAGCATGTATAACCAGGGAGGAGCAGAAGAGAGAGAGAGGGAGAAGTAGACATTCCACCAAGCAGGGAACCCGACGTGGGGCTCGATCCCAGGACCCTGAGATCATGACCTGAGCCGAAGGCAAACGCTTAACCAACGGAGCCACCCAGGGGCCCCCAGCCTTGTCTTTTACCAGAATCACCTGGAAGGTTTGTGAAAGTACATTGCCAGGCTCCACACCCTGGACTTCTGTTTCAGGGTTGGCGTTGAGGCCCGAGATTTTGTGTTTCTAACAAGTTCCCTGTGAGGCTGACGTTGCTGACCCTGTGACCTTTCTTTGAGAACCACTGGGCTAGCCCACAGAGGGCACTCAGATAATGCTGGTTCCCTTAGCCTTCTCTCTCTCACAGATGTGTCCTGTTTCTCAAGAATCTGAATTCAGGGGTATTTATATTGTTTATTTTTTCAGTACTGATTTTAGTCTACAAAATAACTTCCTTTAAAGCCTGCATTGAGCATCTGTGGTGTGTTTCTCACTTTTCTGCTGTCATTCACTTAGTCTGTGTCCCCTCACTGCTCAGTGACAAAGAGAAACATACCAATAGCTTCAGAAAGAAATTTCATTTGGCTTAAAATTTCTTGCTCTTAAAGAATTGTCATGGACTGATGGTACTTTTGCCAAACACTTTTCTCTGTAAACTCTTCTGCCTGGTAGATACTGTCAGGAGAATGAAGGGATTGCAAAGATCCCAGTTCCCCACTCCTGTTCCACTGGTGCTCAGCCGAGAGTCATTCAAGTGTTTAATGACACTGGGGTTCATTTGCACTGCCATTAGCCCAAGACAGAAGCAATCAGCAGGACCTTTGCTTCATAAACCAGGCCCTTTCGTAGCTACAGCCGAGACATGACAGCACAAAGGAAATATTAATAATAATGAGAGAACAGAAGAGTAAAACAGCTTTATCACTGTGTGTCCTGAGGTTCTGAAAATGCTGTTCAGTAGACTCTTTGTTGACACTTTGTGATCACCTCCAGAAGAAAAAGGGCATGGCTAATTGCCATCTCACTTTCTAGTTCAACTCCACAAAGATTTATTGGACCTAAGAGACAAAGATGGTGACAACACAGTCCCTGCTTTCCAATGATTTCCTATATGACAGGGACAAAAAACAAGTACTGTCACAGCGCATCTATTCATTACGAGGTTGTTGAATGTCTACTCTGTGCCAGGTCATGCTTTAGACACTGGGGATGTGTCAGAGAACAAAAAGAGGGTCTCAGTAAGCTGGTTCGGAAGCGCCAAAGATAGTATTTTTGCAAGGGGTGAGATGCTGAGGGTTGAAAAATAAGCTGAAGGCATTCCACAACACGACACCAGTAACAACCCACACCACAGAAATATAATTGTCAGAGAGTATTACGAAAAAAATATATTCCAACAAACTGGACAACCTAGAAGAATGGATAAAGTCCGAGAAACATATAACCTCCCAAAACTGTAGCAGGAATACAAAATTTGAAGAGACCAATTACCAGCAAGGCAATTGAATCAGTAATCACAAAACTCCCACCACCACCAATAACAAAAAGTCCAACACCGGACATCTTCATAGGCTAATTCTACCAGACACTTAAAGAACTGATACATCTTCTCAAACTATCCAAAAAATAGAAAAGGAAGGAAAACTTACAAATTCATTCTAGGAGGCCTGCATTACCGACCAGATATAGACACCACAGATAGAGATACCAAAACCAGATAAAGACACCACAAAAAAAGATAACTACAGGACAGTATCTCTGATGAACACAGATGCAAAAATCCTCCACAAAATACAAGTGAACCAAATTCAATAATGCATTAAAAAACTCAGGGGCACCTGGATGGCTCAGTTGGTTAGGCGTGTGTTTCGTCTCAGGTCATGATCCCCGTGTCCTGGGACTGAGGCCTGTGGCAAGCTCCCTGCTCATCACGGAGTTTGCTTCTCTCATCCCCTGCTCTTGCACTCACTTGCTCTCTCCCCCTCTCAAATAAATAAACAAAATCTTTTTTAAAAAATTCATTTACCACTATCAAATGGGATTTATTTCTGGGATGCAAAACTGTTACAATATTCAAAAATCGGTGAGATACATCACATCAGTGAGAGAAAAAATAAGAACCCTATGATTGTTGCAATAGGTGCAGAAGAGCATTTGACAAAGTACCACATCCCTTCATGATAAAAATGCTCAAAAAAGTAGGTTTAGAGAGAACACACCTACACAATGAAGGTCATAAATGAAAAACCCACAGCTAAAATAATCTTCAATGGGGAAAAACTGTAAGCTTTCCCCCCCGAGTTTGGGAAGAAGACAAGGACAGCTACTTTCACCACTTGCGTTCAACATACCACTGCAAGTCCTAGCTGCGCAGACAACAAAAGGAAGTAAATTGTATCCAAATTGGTAAGGAAGAAATACAACTTTCACTATTTGCAGATGACATGATACTATACATAGAAAACCCTTAAGGTTCCACTGAAAAACTACAGAACTGATAAATGAATCCAGTAAAGTCACAGGATGTGAAATCAATTTGTAGAAATTTGTGGCATTTCTGGGGCACGTGGGTGGCTCAGTGGGTTAAAGCCTCTGCCTTTGGCTCAGGTCATGATCTCAGGGTCCTGGGATCGAGCCCTGAATCAGGCTGTCTGCTCTCAGCAAGGAGCCTGCATCCACCCCCCTCTCTGCCTACTTGTGATCTGTCAAATAAATAAATAAAATCTTAAAAAGAAATTTGTTGCATTTCTATACACTAATAATGAAGCAAGAGATAGTAAGAAAACAATCCCATTTACAATTGCACCAAAAATAAGAGATCTAGGAATAAAATTAACCAAAGAGGTGAAATACCTGTACAAAACACTGATGTGAAAAGTACAAAACACTGATGAAAGAAACTGGAGATGACACTAAGAAATGGAAAGATATTCCATGTTCACATACTGGAAGAATAATACTGTTAAAATGTTTATATTCCCCAATCTACATATTTAATCTACATATTTAATACAATCTACATAGTTAATAAAATCCCGATCAAAATACCAGTAGCATTTTTCACAGAACTAGAATACTAAAATTTGTATGGAAACACGAAAGATCCTGAATAGCCAAGGCAATCTTGAAAAATGAAAAAAAAAAAAAAAAGTTGGAGGTATCACAATTACAAACTTCACATTGTATTACAAAACTGTAGTAACCAAAACAATATGGTATTGGCACAATAAAAAACATATAGATCAACAGGAAAGAACAGGAAACCCAGAAACGAAACTACAATTATGTGGTAAAATGCTTCTTCGACAAAAGAGACAAGAATATGCAATGGGAAATAGACTCTTCAACAAATAGTGTTGGGCAAACTGGAGAGCTACATGAAAGATAATGAAACTGGACCACTTTCTTATACCATACAAACTCAAAATAGATTAAGAAGCTAAGTATCAGATGTGAAACCATAAAAATTCTACAAGAGAGCACAGCTGTAGCATTTTTCTAGATAGGTCTCCTAAAGCAGGGGAAATAAAAGCAAAAATAAATTATTGGGACCACATTAAAATAAAAAGCTTCTGCACGGCAAAGGAAACAATCAATAAAACTAAGACAACCTACTGAATGGGAAAAGATATTTGCAAATGACATGTCCCGCAGTTGGCTTCCAAATATATAAAACCTTGTACAATTCAACAGCTAAAAAACAAATAATCCATTTTTTAAAACAGGGCAAAAGACACGAGCAGACATTTTCCCCAAGATGTCCAGATGGCCAACAGATACATGAAAAGATGCTCAACATCACTCATCATCAGGGGAATTCAATCAAAACTACAATGAAGTGTCACCTCACACCTATCAGAATGGGTGAACTCAACAACAGAAGGAACAGGTGTTGGTGAGAATGTGGAGAAAAAGTAATCCTCTTGCACTGTTGGTGGGAATGCAAACTGGTGCAGCCACTGTGTAAGACAGTATGGAGTTTCCTAAAATATTTAAAAATAGAACTACTCTATGATCCAACAATTGCTGTACTGGCATCTACCCAAAGAATATGGAAACAATAATTTGAAGGGATACATGAGTCCTATGTTTACAGCAGCATATTTATAATAGCTACAGTGTGGAAGCAACTGAAGTGTCCACCTACAGATGGATGCATAAAGAAATTGTGGTATATATACATACAATGGTATATTATTCTGTCATAAAAGATTGAAATTGTAACATTTCTAACGACACGGATGGAGTTAGAGTATTATGGGTGAAACCAGTCAATCAGAAAAGACAAGTACTATATGATTTCACTCATATGTGGAATTTAAACAACAAAATAAATGAGAAAGGGGGGAAAAGAGAAAGAAAGAGAATCTTAACTATAGAAAACAAACTGATGGTTAACAGAGAGGAGGAAGATGAGGGGATGGGTGAAATGGGTGAGAGGGATTGAGGACTAGACAGGTTATGATGAGCACTGGGTGATGTATGGAATTGTTGAGTCACTATATTGTACACCTGAAATTAATATAACACTATATGTTAACTATATAGGAATGAAAATAAAATAAGAAAAGAAACAGACTCGGAGGAGGAGCAAGATGGCGACGGACCCCAGAAGTTCAGCTGGATAGTTATCAGACCATTCTAAAAGCCTGCAAACTCAACAGGAGAGAGTAGAGAGGAAGAAGAGCAATTCTAGGAGCAGGAAATCATCTACTTTCCAAAAGGTACGACGTGTGGAAAAGTGAATCCAAAGCGACGGGAAGAGAGACCGTGGGGGGAGGGGCTGGCTCCCAGCAGTCGCAGAGCCACGGAGCACAAAATTGGAACATTTAGAGTCTGCTCCGCTGAGGGACATCACTCCAGAGGCTAAGCGGGAGGTTTAGCCCTTGCGGGAACAGTGTGGTTTCAGGACCTGTTGGGTCACAGAGGGACCAGGGGTGTCTGAGTGCGGCGGAGCTCCCAGGTGTCGGACCAGGGAAGCCCACGGCAGAGACGGGGCCACGCAGTGGGCTATCAGCTTGGGCTTACCTTAGGCCATGATCTGAGGCACAGGTGGGCTACTGCTCTTCAAGCAGGGACCCTGCAGGAGGCAGCTCAGGAAAGACCACTTCCGTCCCCCTCTGGGAGGAGCGGCGCAGGAGTGCACGGCAGGTATCTGCTGGGTTTGGAGAGTCCAAACGGGGCGGTGCGCCAGAGATAGAAACGCTCCATCACAGGCCCAGTGAGCTCGGAGCGGGGCTGGAGACCAGGGAAACGGGAGGGATTGACTGCCTTTCTTTGAGGACGCACTGAGGAGCGGGCCCTGAGCGCTCGGCTCCTCCGGCCGGAAACTGGGAGGCCGCCATTTTCATTCCCGGCCTCCAGGGCAGTACGGAAAGTGCTCAGGGAACAAAGACTCCCGAGAGCAAACCTGAGCAAATTGCCTGGCCGGGCACCTGGCAAGGGCGGTGCAATTCTGCCTCGGGCAAAGACATTCCAGAATCACTGCAACGGCCCCTCCCCCAGAAGATCAGCGAGAATATCCAGCCAAGACCCAGTTCATCAATCAGTGAAAACTGTGGAACTCCAGAGTTAGGGGAACACACACACACACACAGAATTCATGGCTTTTTCACCATGATCCTTTAGTCTTTCAGAGTTGAATTTTTTTAATTTTGTTTTTTCTTGTTATATATTTTTTTATTTTACCTCTTTCCTATTTTGGCATTTTTTTTTTTTTGGTATTTTTTTTTAACTAGTATCTTATCAATACCTTTTTAAAAATCTTTTCTAATTTTCACTGTTACATTCATATTTATCCCCTCATTGTATTTAACCTTATTTTGTGTGTGTGTATATGTATGTATATATATATATATGTTTATATATATTTATATACATAGGGCTTTTTTTTTCTTTAAAATTTTGGGATACAACTTCTTCTAATAGATCAAAATATACCCTAATCTAGCACATGGCTTGGATCCAGTCTCCAGCCTGATCACATTCTTTCCTCTTTTATTCTTTTTTTGTTGTTGTCTCAACCAACCCCTTATCAATCCCTTTTTTAGAATTTTTTTTTAATTTTCATCTTTACACTCATATTCGATCCCTTCATAGTGTTTACCCTTATGTTAGTATATTTGTAAGTTTTTGATTTCTTTATAATTTTGGGAAGTTATTTCTTCTAACAGATCAAAAACACCCAAAATCAGGTGTGGAACTCTGTTCAAATCACAAACCTAATATATATATCTATATCTATATAGATATATAGATATTTTTTCTTTTTCTTTTACTTTATCTCATTTTTTTTCTCTCCCCCCCTGCAGTATCAGAATGGATTAAAAAACAAGATACACTGATATGCTGTCTACAAGAAACTCATTTTAGACCCAAAGACACCTTCAGATTTAAAGTGAGGGGATGGAAAACAATTTACGATGCTAATGGACATCAAAAGAAAGCTGGGGTGGCAATCCTTACATCAGATAAATTAGATTTTAAGCCAAAGACTATAATAAGAGATGAGGAAAGACACTATATCATACTTAAAGGGACTATACAATAAGAAAATCTAACAATTATAAGTATCTATGCCCCCAATGTGGGAGCAGCCAATTATATAAACCAATTAATAACAAAGTCAAAGAAACACATCAAAAAGTAGGGGACTTTAATACCCCCCTCACCGAAATGGACAGATCATCTAAGCAAAAGATCAACAAGGAAATAAAGGCTTGAAATGACACAATGGACCAGATGGACATCACAGATATATTCAGATCATTCCATCCCAAAGCAAGAGAATACACATTCTTCTCTTGTGCATATGGAACATTCTCCAGAATAGATCACATCCTGGGTCATAAATCAG
>CM052809.1:51046612-51061619 GCA_028533885.1 Nasua narica | reverse complement strand
GGGGGAAAAAAAAAAAGAATGAACAAGAACCATATGATACTCTCAATTAATCCTGAAAAAGCATTTGACAAAGTACAGCATCCTTTCTTGATCAAAACTCTTCACAACGTAGGCACAGAGGGTACATTCCTCAACATCATCAAAGCCATCTATGAAAAACCCACAGGAAGTATTATTCTCAATGGGGGAAAAAAAGAGTTTTTCTCCAGAGATCAGGAACACGGCAGGGATGTCCACTATCTCCACTGCTATTCAACATAGTACTAGAAGTCCTAGCCTCAGCAATCAGACAACAAAAAGAAATAAAAGGCATCCAAGTTGGCAAACAAGAAGTCAAACTCTCACTCTTTGCATATGATAGGATATGTGGAAAACCCAAAAGACTCCACTCCAAGACTGCTAGAACTTATACAGGAATTCAGTCAAGTGTCAGGATATAAAATCAATGCACAGAAATCAGTTGCATTTCTACACACCAAAAGCAAGACAGAAGAAAGAGAAATTAAGGAGTCGATTCCATTTACAATTGCACCCAAAACCGTAAGATACCCAGGAATAAACCTAACCAAAGAGGCAAAGAATCTGCACTTAGAAAACTACAAAGTGTTCATGAAAGAAATTGAGGAAGGCACATAGAAATAGAAAAACATTCCATGCTCATGGATTGGAAGAATATTGTGAAAATGTCTATGCTACCTAAAGCTATCTACACATTTAATGCAATCCCTATCAAAATACCATCGATTTATTTCAAAGAAATGGAAAAAAAAAAATCCTAAAATTTATAATAGCCAGACAATTGTTGAAAAAGAAAACCAAAGTTGGCGGCTTCACAATTCCAGGCTTCAAGCTCTATTATAAAGCTGTCATCATCAAGGCAGTGTGGTACTGGCAGAAAAACAGACACATAGATCAATGGAACAGAATAGGGAGCTCAGAAATGGACCTCCAACTCTATGGTCAACTAATCTTCAACAAGGCAGGAAGGAATATCCAATAGAAAAAAGACAGTCTCTTCCACAAATGGTGTTGGGAAAACTGGACAGCCACATGGAAAAGAATGAAACCAGACCATTTACTTACACCACACACAAAAATAGACTCAAAATGGATGAAAGACCTCAACGTGAGACAGGAATCCACCAAAATCCTTGAGGAGAACACAGGCAGCAACCTCTTTGACCTCAGTTGCAGCAACTTCTTCCTAGAAACATCACCAAAGGCGAGGAAAGCAAGGGCAGAAATGAACTATTGGGACTTCATCAAGATCAAAAGCTTTTTCACAGCAAAGTAAACTGTCAAAAAAACCAAAAGACAACTAACAGAATGGGAGAAGATATTTGCAAATGACATATCAGATAAAGGGCTAGTATCCAAAATCTATAAAAAACTTCTCATATTCAACACCCAAAGAACAAATAATCCAATCAGGAAATGGGCAGAAGTTATGAACAGACATTTCTGCAAATGGCCAACAGACACATGAAAAAGTGCTCAACATCACTTGGCATCAGAGAAATACAAATCAAAACCACAGTGAGATACCACCTCACACCAGTCAGAATGGCTAAAATTACCAAGTCAGGAAATGACAGATGTTGGTGAGGATGCGGAGAAAGGGGAACCCTCCTATACTATTGGTGGGAACGCAAGATCGCACAGCCACTCTGGAAAACAGTATAGAGGTTCCTCAGAAAGTTAAAAATAGAGCTACCCTACGACCCAGCAATCACACTACTGTGTATTTACCCTAAAGTTACAAATGTAGTGATGTGAAGGTGCACATGCACCTGAATGTTTATAGCAGCAACATTCTCAATACCCAAACTATGGAAAGAACCTAGATGTCCATCAACAGATGAATGGATAAAGAAGATGTAGTATATATATACAATGGAATACTATGCAGCCATAGAGAGAAACAAAATCTTGCCTTTTGCAACAACGTGGATGGAACTAGAGGGTATTATGCTAAGCAAAATAAGTCAATCAGAGAAAGACAATTATCATATGGTCTCCCTTATATTGAGATTTTGAGAGGCAGGGCAGGGGGTCATGGGGTGGGTGGAGGAGGGAAATGAAACAAGATGGGATCTGGATGGAGACAAACTGTAAGAGACTCCTAAACACACGTAACAAATTGAGGGTGGCTGGGGGGTAGGGGAGGTAGAGATAGGGTGGCTGGGTTATGGACATTGGGGAGGGTATGTGCTGTGAAATATGTAAGCCTGATGATTCAGAGACATGTACCCTGGGGCAAATAATACATTATGTTAATAATTTAAAAAAAAGAAAGAAAAGAAAAGAAACAGACTCTTAACTATAGAGAACAGACAGTTAATCAGAGGGGAGGGAGGTGGAGGGAGGGATTGGTGAACTAGGTGATGGGGACTAAGGAGGGTACTTGTGGTGAGCACTGAGTGATGTAAGGAATTGTTGGATCACTATATTGTACGTCTGTAACTAACATAATACAGTATGTTAACTATAGTGAAATTAAAATAAAAATTTAAAAAATAAAGAGAAAATGTTACAGTATCATATAAATACAAAGAATTATAAGAGACAAATCTGAAAAAACATACACCAACATAATGGATAACCTAAAAGAAATGGATAATTTCTAGAAACACTCAATCTTCTAAGACTGAATCAGGAATAAGCAGAAAAGCTAAACAGACTAATTACTAGTAACAAAACTGAATTTGTAATAAAAAAATTCCCAACAACATGCCGTGAACCAGATGGCTTCGTAGGGGAATGCTACCAAACATTTAAAGAAGAATTAATACCTCTCCTCCAACTATTCCAAAAAGTACAAGGGAAAGGAACTTTCCCAAATTCATTTTATGAAGATATCATTACCCTGATACCAAAAGCAGACGACACTACAAAAAAATTTTGTATTTCTGTTGGAATGTTTGCTTTTATTTCAAAATTTTATCTGCTAAGATTTTTTTTCATCAGAACATGTAACATTCACTTGATTCAAAATTCAAGAAACAAACTGAAAAGAGAAAAGTCTCCTTCTCCTTTTTAGTACCCAATTCCCCCTCCCTGTAGTGTTTGTTTCTCAAATATCCTTCTGGAGATATTTTTCATGAAAAATACTCTTCAGTCCACACCGTTCTTCAGCTTTTCCATGTAACATATTTTTGAGATTGTCCTATATCCGTACATAAAGAGTTTCTTGGGTTTTTTTTTTTTTTACAACTGCATAAAATTTCATTGTATAAATGTACCATAATATATCTGAGTAGTCCCTAACAATAAACATTTTAATACTTTCCAGTATTTTGTTATTATAAATAATGCTCCATTTAATAACCTTGTACAGGGGCACCTGGGTGGCTCAGTCAGTTAAATGTCTGCCTTTGGCTCGGGTCATGAACCCAGGGTCCTAGGATCAAGCCCCGCATTGGGCTCCCTGCTCAGTGGTGGGGGTTGGGGGTTAGGGGCAGCCTGCTTCTCCCTTTTCAAACTCTGCCTGCCACCCCTGCTTGTGCCCTGTCTCTCTGTCAAATAAATAAATAAAATCTTTAAAAAAAGGGTGGGTCAATATAACAAATCAAAATGATACTATACATTAACAAAGGAAAGGTAAGAACAAGATGGTCATACCACTAAATGTAGAAAAAGACTGTGCACAATTCAACATCCATTCATAATAAGAACACTCAACAAAGTCATTACAGAGGAAACATAAACTCAACATAACAAAGGCCACATATGAAAAACTCACATCTAACATCATGCTCAAAAGTGAAAAAAATAAAAGCTTTATCTCTAACATCAGGAAGAGAACAAGGACGTCCACTCTCACTTTTATTCATCATAGTACTGAAGTCCTACCCACAGCAATCAGTCAAGAAGTAAAAGGCGCAAATACTGAGAAGAAATAAAATTGCCACTTTTTGCATATGACACTTACAATACAGGACTCCACCAAAAAGTTATTAGAATAAATGAATCCACTGCTGTTACAGGAAACAAAATTAATATGTAGAAATCTGTCGTATTTCTATACACAACACTAAAAAAAAAAGCAGAAAAAGTAGAAAACAACTCCATTTACAATTCCATCAAAAAGAATAAAACACCTAGGAATAAATTTCACTAAGGAGGTAAAAGATCTCTATTTTGAAAACTCTCAAACACTGATGAAAGAAACTGAAGACAAAATAAACAAATGGAAAGACAGGCCATGCTCATGTATTCAAAGAATTAATACTGTTAAAATGTTTATACTACTCTAAACAATATACAGATTCAACACAATCCCTATCAAAATACAAGTAGCATAATTCACAGAGATAGAAAAGTATCCTAAAATTTGTATGGAGTCACAAAAGACCTCCAATAGCCAAAGCCACATTGAGATCACAGGCCCAGATTCTAAGAAACACTATGAAACCATAGTATTCAAAACAATATGGTACTGGCAGATACACAGATCAACAGAATAGGATAGAGGGCCCAGAAATAAACCCACAGCTATACAGTCAATCTATGACAAAGCAAGAATATACAATGGGAAAAAGACAGCCTTCAATAAATGATATTGGAAGAACTGGACAGCTACATGCAAAAGGATGAAACTGGACCATTTTCTTACACCATATGCGTAAAGAAACTCCAAATCAAGTAAACACCGAAATATGAGTCCTGAACCATAAAACCCCTTCAAGAAAACAAGCAGTATCACCCTTCGATATCACCCTTAGCAAAATATTTATGGATAGGTCTCCTCGGGCCAGGGAAACAAAAGCAAAAATAAACTACTGGGGCTTCACAATTATACAACGTTTTGCATAGCAGAGGAAAACAACAAAACAAAAAGGCAACCTATTGAACAGAGGAAGAATTTGCAAATGATGTATCTAATAAAGGGTTATACCAAAAATATACAAAAAATTTATACAAGTCAACACCACAAAACCAAACAATCCAATTAAAATATGGGCAGAGGACCTGAATACATATTTTCCCAAAGAAAGCATAACAGATGACCAACAGACATGAAAAGATGCTCAGAATCACTAATCATCAGAAAAACTCAAATCAAAACTACTCTATCTCACACCAGCAGAATGGCTAGCACGAAATTGACAAGGAAAAAAAATGTTGGTGAGGTTGTGGAGAAAAAGGAAACTTCATGCACTCTTCGTGTAAATTGGGGCAACCACTGTGGAAAATAGGAGGGAGAATCCTCAAAAGTTTCAAAATAGAAATACCGTATGACCTAGGAATTCTACCACTGGGTATTTACCCAAAGAAAATGAAACAAATTGGAGGTTGCCAGTATGGAGGTGGGGGGGGGATGGACAAAATAGATAAAGGGGGTTAAGAGACACAAACATCCAGTTGTAAGATAAGTTTCAGACATGAGAAGTTTAGCATAGGAAATACAGTCAATAATATTGTAATAACATTGAATGGTGACAGTGACTACACTTATCCTAGGGACCACTGAATAATGTATAGACTTGTTGAATCACTGTGCTGGACCCCTGAAACTATTTTAACACTGTACATTAATTATACTTCAATAAAAACATAAAACATGAAATCAAAAAATAATCATTTTTACAAGAGAAAGGCATACCCATAGACTCTCGTATGATTTGAGGAAAATGTGAAGTCATTACATGACAGAGCAAAAGGAAGGTGAGGGATCCAAAGCTAGAGAATTTAATGCCAGCCAACGATGGTTTGACATGTGAAGAGGTCTGAATTTTAAAATGTCAAGGGAATAGGAGCAGCACCTTCTGCCAAGCAGGAAGCAACAGACAAGTTCAGAGACCTCCTGAAGAAGATCATGAAGGAGCAAACATATCTCTATGTATAGATTTTTAACACAGATAAAGGGTTCTACTCTGGAAAAAAAAGGCAACAAATGGTATTCGTAGAGAAGAGGAGAGAGCACCAGAATTAAGGCATGAGTGGAAAGGCTAACTCTACTAGTCCGTGCAAATAAAGTCAGATTTTATGATCAAGACTCTTCTATCTATACAGCTGCTAACTCCTGAGTCATGAAGGCAGAAAGCAATACCAGTCGCCAGCTTCACAACAGCTGTACGATGATAAGGCCTGGAGAACAAGATTCTTCTGGGCTGGTTTTATGGATGCTTTGTCCTTGAAGTCAGGAAGTACCCTGTTAGGAAGGGATTGTCTTTTGAAGTTCCTCTGATACCAGACAATGTCCCCGGCCACTCAGAAGCCCAGGAGTTCAACACCAATGGCATCCAAGTGGTCTACTTGCCCCCAAACAATGTGTCTTATGTAGCCTCTAGATCCAGGGAGACATAAGGACCTCTAAGGCTCCTTAAACATGGTGCTCTACGGGAAGAACTGTCCATGGTATAGAAGACAACCCCAACAGAAGAACACCCTCAGTCCACAAACAAGCATTACACCATCAAAGGTGCCACTGCTGTTCAAGAAAAAGCTGTAAGAGCCGTCTGATCAAAAATGAAAATTCCTGCTGGAGAAAATGGTGTCTAGATGCTGTGCAAGACTTCCCAAGCCTATGACAGCCAATCAAGAAAATAATCAAAGAGCATGGATATGGCGGAAAAATAACAGGAAGGGAGTAAAGGGTTTTAAGGTATGGACTCTGGTGAAATTCCAGAACTGACAGACATCACACCAGAGAAATTAACAGAAGATGATTTGATGGACATGAGTGCCTCCAAACCAGGGCCAGATGATGAGGAAGGGGACGCAGAAGGAGTGGTGCTAGAAAACATACAGACAGTAGGCAGGCATTATGAAGTGTTTCTGTCAAGTTACATCGAGTCCGCCTGCCTTTCCTGCCTTCTGCCACCATCGACCTCCACCACATCTTCTGCCTCTGACCCCCCGAGAGAACAAGATCAACTCTTCGTATTCTTCCTTCTCAGTCTACTCTGTGTGAAGACAAGATGGTGAAGAACGTTTATGGTGACCCACTTGCACTTCATGAAGAGGAAACCATCATGTGATATAGGTAATAAACTTATCAGCTGTGTGTGTCTTTGTGTGGAAACCTAGTAACTGTAGGAGACATTTTTGTGTCTTCCTCATCACCGAAATAGTCATTGCGTAGAACATTGTGGGCCAGACTTGGAGGGGAGCACACAGCCTACTCTTACACAGGTGGAAGGTGAGTCCTATTTAATAGAAGATTCATAATGTGTTTTACCCCTTTGCTTTCAAAGAACTACCTTTCTGTACAGATTGCTTCTCTCTCGTAATTGGAGAAACTGTGTATCAGCCCTAGCATCATAGGTAAGTGGCTCTAAGAAAATGTAAGAGTGTTTCTAGTACTGTATTATGAGTGTGACTATAATACCACAGGCCATAAAATTTTGTAACGATTCATTCATTAGCATTGTAGGCTAGGCTACCATGAGGCAACCCTAGCAATTATACAAGACCACAATAAAGCAATCATCGTGCGGCTCTGTTATCAATGCATGTATCGTTACCGTAAATAAATACAAATTTCCTTTTCACATTATCTTGTCAGTTGTGATGTCCAGTGTAAGATGTGTAACATACAGCACTCTATCATATAATACTGATGTAGGTACCGATGATTCATCCTGTAAACAGGTGATGTAAACTACAGTATCAGTGAGTACAGTACTGAAACTGTATTTTCTCTTCCTTACAGTCATAACATTTCTGAATACATTTTATTGACTTGATTCTGAGAATACACTATATAATATATAGAACAACATATGCGTGCATTGATTATTTTATCAGTAAGCCTTCTGGTCACCAGGAAGCTATTAGTAGTTAAGTTTTGGAGGACTCAAAAAAGTTTTAAGTGCATTTTTGTGTTGGGGGTCAGTATGTGGAAACTCCACGTTGTTCAAGGGTCAACTGTGTTGGTCACCTCATTTAAGCCCCTAAAGGAAGAAGACACTGGAAGCTCCTTGGAATGGTAACCGTAGTGGGACAAAACCTGACCAAGTGCTGGGCTCTGTGATGCCACCAGTGAAGCAGATGCTCAGAAGGAACAGAAGGCCTGTGGAGGGGACATTCAGCAGGAGGAACTGGATCCTAAATCTGCCTTTGACTATCTACCTGGGGTTGGGGAGCAGACACTAAGAAGTGTGCCCAGAAGCTGAGCTTTCCGGACTGGAGGTTCCATGGGGGAAAGCATGTGCCATGTCAGAGGGCCAAGGGGCCACATGCTGGGGCTGCAGGTCACCTGGACAGACCTCACAGGCAACAGGAAACCAGGGCAAGTTCTTAAGATGAACCTAAGTGATCCGAGTGGCATGTTAGGAAGATGAATCTGGTACAGAGTGCAGGATGGATGGGAGCTGAGGAGTGGCTTTACCTCAGTGATGCTGGGGAAAGCTCATGTTCTTCTGCAGGAAGAAAAGCTGGATCTGAAAGACCATCATGAGTCACACTTTCTTCTCTGAGTCTGCTACCACAGATGCAAAGCTCCAAGTCAAGATTTCTCCAGGGCATCAGATGATTTCCACCCATGAGGAACCCTATCCTCCCATGGGCACATATTCGCTACCAAGGCTGTGCCACCTTCATTGGCCCCTGCTGAAGAGCTGAAGGGGACAAGCACACTCCAAAGGGATGCCGGGCGGAGCCAGTTTCTGAGAAGTGTGGCAAAAATAAAAAAATTAAGTAAAAAGGAAAAGAAGTGTAGGCTGTTTCTGCCGAGATGCATGTGCAGACAACCCACTTTGTGGTCTGTGACTCAGTGCCGTTAGAACCTCAGCAAATGTAACACTTAGCAGGCTACCACTGGTATTTTGAGAATCCAAGTAAAGGATGCTGGCAGCAACACCGGCCAGTAAGGGTGCTTTGGACCAGAGAGGAGTTCAACCACAAGAGGGGGTAGCTCTTCCATTCAGTGCAGTCCAGAGCCAGCCGCTAACTGCTCTGCGCCACCAGACTCAGAGGAATGCCACCAAGTCCCAGGTAATAAAAGGCTGGCATGCCTATAACAGCTGTAGGAGAAGCCAGGTCATTAGGAAACAAAGTTGCTTTTCTCTTCATTTTTAGGGAGAGATACTTGTTTTGTGTTTTCTTGGGAAACCAAATTTTCTATCCCCTCTTCTAAGTTTCCAAATATTAGTCAGTATTGTCTAAAAAGAACTTTTGAAAGGTCGTTTTGCCCAGCACCTGCCCCAATAGAAGCTGATGAGCTGAGAAGCCCCAAAGGGGCTTTTTGCCCCTGGAAGGGCCTTTGGGGGCTGCCTCACAGCCCCCACTGGCGCAGATGTCCTGAGGGACACCCTACCCTGAAGGACCCTCGCCAGCCACCGAGGAGGCTGCCGGTCAGAAGCGAAGCCTAGAACCCACCCCCACCACTAAGTATTTTCTAGATGCTATAATTTTTATACCACTTGAAACTCCTAATCCAGAAAACGGCTCCAGAGCCACTGCTGCAACAATCCCCATTCACTGACTTACCGAAAGTAAGGCGACAGGCCCAGGTGGCGCCCTGGGGCTATAGCCCTGCACCGTCCACGGCCCAATGGTCATCATGGTGCCGCTGCAGCCGAAGAGAGCTCCCAGTCACCCCAAAGCCTGCATTTCCATAGCAATGAACTCTCCAGCATGGACACAGAGGCTCTCAAGGTCCAGAGGAAGCAGCAACCATGGGCCCCAGTGAGGGCGCATGACCTGCCCTGTCACCGCTCTGAGGCAAAATCTGCCCCTGCCTGAGCCTGGCCAATCCGCAGAGCTCAGCATCCCCAGAGCCCCATCCAGGACTGTGTGCAATCCATGGACAGGGTTAGGGTGTCCCCCTCATGCAGACTGCCTACACAAGACACTGTGCTTCCAAGGCTCACTGGCAGCCAGGCCACCACCTCAGTGGGGGTCACAGTGACAGAGACAAGCCACACCTGCCATCTCAGCCCTGGACAGTCCCAAGGACAATGACTGGTCAAAAATTACTTTTTGGAGGAGGAGCAAGATGGCGTAGGAGTAGGAGACCTAAATATCATTGGGTCACAGGAGTTCAGCTAGATAGTTATCAAACCATTCTGAACACCCACAAACTCAACAGGAGATCAAAGAGAACAAGAGCAGAAATTTTAGGAACAGAAGGTAGCACTTTCCAGAAGGTAGCACATGTGGAGAAGTGAATCCAAAGCAATGGGAAGACAGACCGTAGGGGGAAGGGTGGCTCCCAGTAAGTGATAGAGCAGCGGAGCACAAAACTGTAACTTTTAGAAGTCTGCTCTGTGGAAGGATGTCACTCCAGAGGCTAAGCAGGGGGTGGAGTCTTCACAGGGACAGTGTGGTCTCAGGACCCACAGGGACATGGGAAGACTTGGGGTGCCTGAGAGTGGCAGAGCCCCCAGGTATCAGGGTGGGGAAGCCGGTTGCAGAGACAGGCCGAGGACTGGGCCCTCAGCTCAGGGTTGCCATGATCTGCGGCACAGTCGGGCCACTGCTCTTGGAGCAGGGATCCCACAAGGGGCAGCTCCAGAGAGACCCCCTCCTTCCTCCTCCGGGAGGAGCAATGCGGGAACACGATGCAGGAATCTGCCGGGTTTGGAGACTCCAAATGGGGCCAGGCACCAGAGAGAGAAATGCTCAGTCACAGACTGAGTGAGCTCGGAGTGCAGCCAGAGAATAGGGAGACAGGAGGGATTGACTGCTTTTCTCTGAATGCATAGTGAAGAGCGGGGCCCCAAGTTCTCAGCTCCTCTGGGCCAGAGACTGGGAGGCCACCATCTTCACTCCCCCCTCCAAAGCTGAATAGAAAGCTTTCAGGGAACAAAAACTACTGAGAGCAAACATGAGCAGATTACTTAGCCTGGCCCCTGGCAAGGGCAGCGCATTTCCGCCTCGGGCAAACACATTTGAGAATCACTGCAACAGGCCCCTCCCCCAGAAGATCAGCAAGAACATCCAGCCAAGACCAAGTTCACTGATCAATGAGAACTGGGGAACTCCAAAGCTACAGAAATACAGAATACAGAATTCATGGCTTTTTTCCCCCATGATTGTTTAGTTTTTCAAATTAAATTTTTTTAATTTTATTTTTTTCTTATGCTATTTAACTTTTCCTCTTTCCTATTTCAACGTTTTTAAAACTATTTTAACTTATCAATATCTTTTTTTTTAAAGATTTTATTTATTTGAGAGACAGAGAAAGTGAGAGAGAGCATGAGAGAAGGTTAGAGGAAGAAGCAGACTCCCTGTGGAGCTGGGAACCCGATGCAGGACTCGATCCCAGAACTCAAGGATCATGACCTGAGCTGAAGGCAGTTGCTCAACCAACTGAGTCACCCAGGCGCCCTTATCAATATCTTTTTAAAAATTTTTTAAATTTTCATTGTTATAGTCATATTCTATCCCTTCACTGTATTTAATCTTATTCTTTGTATACATATAGGTTTTTCTTTCTTTAAAATTTTGGGATACAGTTTTTTCTAATAGATCAAAATGTACCCTAAATGTAGCACATGGCTTTGTTCCTCCTTTCTTCTCCCCCAGTTTTGGATCTGATTTGGTTAGTATATGTCTTTCTGGGGTTGTTGCTACACTTTCAATATTTTGTTCTCTCATTCATCTATTCTTATCTGGATAAAATGACAAGGTGGGAAAACTCATCATAAAAAAAGAGCAAGAGGCAGTACTGATGGCTAGAGACCTAATCAATACAGACATTAGTAATATGTCAGAGTTAGAATTCAGAATGACGATTATCAAGGTGCTAGCTGGGTTCACAAAAAGCATAGAAGATATTAGAGAATCCCTTTCTGGAGAAATAAAAGAACCAAAATCTAACCAAGTTGCAATCAAATAAGCTATTAATGAGGTATAATAAAAAAATGGAGGCTCTTACTGCTAGGAAAAATGAGGCAGAAGAGAGAATTAGTGATATAGAAGACTAAATGATGGAGAATAAAGAAACTGAGAAAAAGAGACACAAATAACTACTGTACCAGGAAGGGAGAATTCGAGAGATAAGTGATACTATAAGATGAAATAGTATTAGAATAATTGGGATCGCAGAAGAAGAAGAAAAAGAGAGAGGAGCAGAAGGTATATTGGAGCAAATTATAGCAGAGAATATCCCTAATTTGGTGAAGGAAACGAGCATCAAAATCCAGGAGACACAGAGAACCTCCCTCAAAAATCAATAAAAATGGGTCCACATCCCATCATGTAATAGTAAAACTTAAAAGTCTTAGTGACAAAGAGAAAATCCTGAAAGCAGCTTGGGACAAGAGATCTGTAACATACAATGGTAATAATATTAGATTGGCAGCAGACCTATCCAAAGACCAGGCAGGCCAGAAAGGACTGGCATGATATATTCAGAGCACTAAATGAGAAAAATATGCAGCCAAGAATGCTATATCCAGCTAGGCTGTCATTGAAAATAGAAGGAGAAATATCAAAAGCTTCCAGGACAAACAAAAACTAAAAGAATTTGCAACTAAAACCAAACCAGCCCTACAGGAAATCTTGAAAGGGGTCCTCTAAGCAAAGAGAGAGCCTAAAAGGAACATAGACCAGAAAGGAACAGAGACAACAGACAGTAACAGTCACCTTACAGGCAATACATTGGCACTAAATTCATATTTGCTAATAGTTATCCTGAATGTAAATGGGCTAAATGCCTGAATCAAAAGACACAGGGTATCAGAATGGATAAGAAAACAGACCCATTGATAAGCTGTAAGAAACCCGTTTTAGACCCAAATACATCTCCAGATTTAAAGTGAGGGGGTAAGGGCACCTGGGTGGCTCAGTGGGTTAAAGCCTCTGCCTTCGGCTTAGGTCATGATTCTGGGGTCCTGGGATCAAGCCCCACATCAGGCTCTCTGCCCAGCGGGGAGCCTGCTTCCCCCTCTCTCTATACCAGCCTCTTTGCCTACTTGTGATCTCTTTGTGTCAAATAAATAAATAAAATCTTTATAAAGAAATAAAGTGAGGGGTGGAAAACAATTTACCATGCTAATGGACATCAAAAGAAAGCTGGGGTGACAATCCTTGTATCAGATAAATTACATTTTAAGCTGAAGACTATAATAAGATGAGGAAGGACACTATATCATACTTAAAGATCTATCCAACAAGAAGATCTAACAATTTTAAATATCTATGCCTCCAGCATGGGAGCAGTCAATTATATAAACCAATTAATAACAAAATCAAAGAAACATATCAACAATAATACAATAATAGTAGGGGACTTTAACACCCTCCTCACTAAAATGGACAGATCATCTAAGCAAAAGATCAACAAGGAAATAAAGGCTTTAAATGACACACTGGACCAGAGGGACATCACAGATATATTTAGAACATTCCATCCCAAAGCAACAGAATACACATCCTTCTCTAGTGCACATGGAAGATTCTCCAGAACAGATCACATCCTGGGTCACAAATCAGGTCTCAACCAGTACCAAAGGACTGGGATCATTCTCTGCATATTTTCAGACCACAATACCATGAAACTAGAACTCAATCAAGAGGAAAGTTGGAAAGAACTCAAATACATGGAGGCTAGAGAGCATCATAGTAATGACTTAATGGGTCAACCAGGAAATCAAAGAAGAATTTAAAAACTGCATGGAAACACGAAAATGACAACACAACCGTTCAAAATCTTTGGGACATAGCAAAGGTGGTCCTGAGAGGAAAGTATATAGCAATATAAGCCTTTCTCAAGAAACAGGAAAGATCTCAAGTACACAACCAAACCCTACACCTAAAGGAGTTGGAGAAAGAACAACAGATAAAACCTAAACCCAGCAGGAAAAGAGAAATCATAAAGATCAGAGCAGAAATCAATGAAATAGAAACCAAAAGAGCAGAATAAATCAACGAAACTAGGAGCTGGTTCTTTGTAAGAATAAGATTGATAAACCCCTGGCCAGACTTATCAAAAAGAAAAGAGAAAGGACCCAAATTAACAAAATCATGAATGAAAGAGGAGAGATCACAAACAACACTAAAGAAATACAATTATAAGAACATATTATGAGCAACTGTACGCCAGCAAAATAGACAATCTGGAAGAAATGGAAGCATTCCTAGAGACACAAAAACTACCAAAACTGAACCGGGAAGAAATAGAAAACCTGAACAGACCCGTAACCAGTACAGAGACTGAAGCAGTCATCAGAAATCTCCCAACAAAGAGTCCAAGGCCAGATGGCTTCCCAGGGGAACTCTACCAAACATTTAAAGAAGAATTAATACATATTCTCTGGAAATTGTTCCAAAAAATAGAATTGGAAGGGAAACTTTCAAACTCATTTTATGAGGCCAGCATTACCTTGATCCCAAAACCAGACAAAGACCCCATCAAAAAGGAGAATTACAGACCAATATCCTTGATGAACAGGGATGTAAAAATTCTTACCAAAATACAAGCCAATAGGATCCAACAGCACATTAAAAGGATTATTCACCACGACCAAGTGGGATTTATTCCCGGGCTGCAAGGTTGGTTCGACACCCACAGATCAATTAATGTGATACATTAATAAAAGAAAGAACAATAACCAAATAATACTCTCAATAGATGCTGAAAAAGCATTTGACAAAGTACAGCATCCTTTCTTGATCAAAACTCTTCACAGTGTAGGCATACGGGGTACATACCTCAGTATAATCAAAGCCATGTTTGAAAAACCCACAGGAAGTATTATTCTCAATGGGGAAAAGCTGACAGCTTTTCCCCTGAGATCAGGAACACGGCAGGGATGTCCACTATCTCCACTGCTATTCACCATAGTACTAGAAGTCCTAGCCTCAGCAATCAGACAACAAAAAGAAATAAAAGGCATCCAAGTTGGCAAAGAAGAAGTCAAACTCCCACTCTTTGCAGATGATATGATACTTTATGTGGAAAACCCAAAAGACCCCACTCCAAAACTGCTAGAACTCATACAGGAATTCAGTCAAGTGTCAGGATATAAAATTAATGCACAGAAATCAGTTGCATTTCTATACACCAACAGCAAGACAGAAGAAAGAGAAATTAAGGAGTCAATCCCATTTACAA